>OX419335.1:25807160-25849660 GCA_948470475.1 Galaxea fascicularis | reverse complement strand
ATCAAGGAGTTGTATTTTAGTAACACCATAATGTCGGTGGCTGCTGCAACGGTTGAAGACGACAATTGATCCAAGCAAAAAATCGTCAAGCTGTCCTTGCTTATTCATGCAGCGACAACAGAAAGCCCATTGCTCTTTTGCAAAATTTCTCTCTCACTGGTGTACAGAAATTCATGTGTTAATCCAATCGTTTGCGCATTTCAAAGTGAACATTGCAGAAGCGGGTTTAAACGTGTTCTTCATTTGTGGGTGGAGAGAACGAGCACGAGTACCTGGAGAAATCACTGGAGGTCGCAGAATTGAATGTCAAGAGAATTTGCATTATATGCGAGAAAGCGTCCAGAACGAATTACAGCACGGTTGCGTGTTGAAAGAAATGTGATTAATTAAGGAAAAGGAAAACAAAAAAGAAAAAATTTGAAATTAAGGAACAGATGGCCCTTTCGCAAAAGGGAAACGAACTTGTAATAAATTAACAGTTGCTTGAGGAGTGGAGGTCACTGACTTCGCCGTTATATTCAATTACTTTATAGCTCCGCCATCTGCTTACAAACATTAGGATTCCTGATCGTTGCTACACATCAGAACTCCCTACTTTGTTTCTAAATATTAAAATGCGACGGAAACTTTAAAATTGTGCGTGGCCCACGTAGAGGTGCACGGGGAACTTTTGAATATTATTACTTTTTTGCTGATGTTTGTGACTTTACAGGTACCGCCCCCGAACTAAAATCATTGAACTCAGCAACATCAGTTGTTTGATATCTTGTATGGGAACACTTCTGCGGTCGAGAATTGTTGCCCTGGCCCCGGTTATCCACCGGATAAATATCTATCCAGTGGATAGTGCAATTAGCTTTCCCTATGACTTATCCGCTGGATAGTGATTTATCCTGTGGATAGCACTATCCACCGCGTACCTTTGAACAGCCGGGGCCTGGTATCCCAACAAGCGCGCTGTTCTGGACAGACACTGGTCCGGTGTCCTTTTAATTAGCCACTGACTTGCTAACAACGTTCTTTCATTTGATAACTTGAAATCTCCAGACGTAGATTCACTTCAACTCTGTTTTGACATTGATCCAGTTATTCGTATAAGGTACAGACCACTCCCAGAAATTTAATTGGTGATACTTTCAGAACCAAATCAGATGGCCAAACGTTTTGGAATGAGGTAATCTGATGGGAAACTGGCCTCAATTTTCTAATATCATCGGTGCAATTGATAGTACCCCTCATCAGATTTACCGCCCTCTCTCAGAACTTATTTCACGGCCCTCCTATGAGTTAAATGGGTTGTTTTTCTGACTCGCGTAGTTGAGAAACACTCGTGCCGGTATTTTCACGCTGGTATGCAAACAGTGGAAGAAAAGAATAGTTCATTTTTAAGCTTGTTATTTTTTAATAAATGTTCACATTAGAGAATTGAAACGCTGGTTTCAGTTTCGTGCGTGTTTTTTAATTGTTCTTCTTTTTATCATTTCCTGATTCTCATTAGCATATAAAAAACCGGTTATACGAATTCATTCTAATTTCCTATTTTAACACAATCCCGGAGCACATAATAGGCCACTTCCGAGTTCATGTCTGCCTCCTCTTCAAAGCGAGTCTAAGTGCAAAGTTTTTGTTATGAAAATTAGTTTTCATTCATATGTAAAGTAGAACGAATTACCATCACAAAAACTTTGCACTTAGACTCGCTTTGAAGAGGAGGCAGACATGAACTCGGAAATGGCCTATTACGTCTGCCCTACTAAAGGCTTGGTTACAAATAATGGCATCGACCCAATGGCAACGACCGTTCACGAAAGGGGCAAAGGCGCCGCCGAAAGCCGTCTGATTCAGATGCTTAGTCCAGACCATCTTCCTCGCCGGTTAAAACTGATGCTTTTTAAATTTGCTGATACAGAAGCTTGAAAAAGTTTATGAGCGGAATTGGATAACAATAAGAGACAAATGAATGAAAGATTTTTTTCAGGATCTGACTAATGAGGCGTTTTGTAGAGTTGTTAGTAAGGAAAATCAACATCTGGACACATCCCATTTACAAAGTTTATAAATCTCATATTTTCCATCAAAGAGAGATTGTTTATGCTAAATAACTTCATTGTAAAATGAATAAAATCAGAAGAGTAAAAATCAAAAGAGTAAAATCAGGGATCGGACAACACGAAACTATATAGTTTAATCATCCTAAATCTGGAATTCCCGTTAAAACTACAGCTTTTACAAACATTTCACTAGAAAATGTTTTTTTTTATTACTATAAGGTAAATTTTTTTCAGCTTTAACAGTTACTGGCTTACAGTTAAGAAATAGCCTCCCCGACGGAAATGTGAATTTAAGAAGTAGTTATACCCTCCAGCCCTTAGTGTTGGTGTCATCTTTATGGCAAAAAATGTGGTAGCTCTTAGTCTCTTTGTTTCTTTTGAGAAGGAAGTCTTTTTCACAATAAAATAGACGTTAACTGTGTTCATAGATCAGAAAATACGGATCTCGCGTAGAAGGTATCCAATAAGACGTTTAATGTAAGCACAGGTTTACTTTATCTTTGAAATTTTAGTATTCCTTTCTTTTGGGCGCGTACAAAATCGTAGGAACGGGCACGCTAGTCGAATGCTGGCGAATTTAATCGCCGATATCTGACATGCCAGATACTGGCGATTTTATACGCGATCGGCGAAAATCGCAATCGCTGCAACGGGCAAACCGGTAGGCGATTTTTAAGATTAATATAAACGATATGGAATTACACGTCGCACTCATGTCAATATTCCAAAACCTCTTTAAAAAGAATATTCTTGAGTTAAACGCCTAAATTGATTTTACAACTTAAATACTGTAGGTTAGATCCTCTGGCAAATCTTCCCAGATATGATAAGAGAAGAAACGCTGCCCTGCAGCTGTTTTGCACCATGTAATTTTCACTGTCTTCTTATACTCAGTTGTGTTTGCTGTATTATATTGTATTCTTGTACTTAAGGTGTACCTCATTACGTTTCTTAAATGTATTACAAACGCAGGGTGGGGATCGCCTCCTAGTGGGTTTAAATGATCTTTTACGAATAGCAGTTGGTTTACAGGAAGCCAGTGTGGTTCTTTCGAAGAAGGTGTAATGGTGTGTCTATCCTGTAACGATGCACGCGGCGAAGTTCTGAACCAATGTTCTTCACAGATGCGATAGACCCGGACCATATCAAAAACTCAATACTTTAACAAGAAATAGCCAGCATAGTCTTGTCAAAAACACGCTGAGAGGTACAGACGGCGACGAGAGAAGCACTTAAAGATTTTACTTTGAGTCTATTTGATTTTTGCCGTTAAGGCAGTATTACCTAATTAGCTTTATGTTTCGTGCAGTTTCAATTTAGATCATCAAAATCATGGCTGGACGCAGCAATGAACAACCATTACTCGTCAATTCCTTTTCGAATTTCCCTTGGGAAAGAAATTTTTTTGAAGTTCTTTTAACAGACATTTAAAAAATTGCGTGAGTTGATCGCATAATTGTGAAAAGAAAACACAAATAATGAAACTGCCGTGGTGTTTATACTTTTTAAGCGAAATTGGGAGAGTAGGACATTTTTTTCCTTTTGAATCTAAAAAATCTAAGAAGTAAATAGAGAGAGTTTTCTTCTCAAGGGTACAATAAGCCTAGATAATAAGCCTATGCAACATATGCTTACGCTAGCATTTAATAAAATGCGTTTAAGTCCTTACTTTATCCATTCTTGACATGCGTGAGAAAAGGATCTGATTAATGACCTCTTTCAGAAATGCCAGCTAAAAAAGAATCAGTGATCCATCACTTTTTGCTTTCAAAACTAAAATACCGGTATCTTTTATCAGCAGGCATACAGGCCGAACATTTTGACTAAAGCAAAAACAGGCATTCGTATAGACATTTTTCAGCTGAGGAAGTGTCAGTATCTATGCCATATATATCAGTATTTCAGTCGTAACGAAGACATGTAATTCTAGTCTCTGTTGTGCGAGGGCTATTCGGCTGACGAAATTAGTTAAGTTTTATTGCCCTGTAGAAAAAATGTTAAAATTACAGGCTATCTTCTTGCGGTTTTAAAATGTTTGAAAGTTTATACTCGATGCTATAATTAAATGATTTCACCAAATATTTTTAAAGACTAAATTTTACAAATGCTGTATAGCAGGCGATCAATCTATCCAGCTGAAGTCGAAAGAAATTTGACAGATAGAAATTTACAAAATTAGGCAAATAAGCGGAGGCAAAGTTAATATGTAGACATGTTAGTTGTGAAAAAGAAACAGAAATTGCGACATCACCAATTTTGTTTATTTAAAGGGCTGCATGATCTTGTTAGTAAAACCGCGGGGGCTAGCGTTTTTTTATTTAGAACATTATATTTAAAACCAAGAACGTGAAGAACCATACCCACTTTTGATTTTTACAATGCCATGCTTAAAATGGAAATCGCTCATGGGATAAGTTTTGCAATTATTGAACCAGACATCCGGCATTAGTTGAAATGAATGTATGTGCAATGTAAACCGTTCGTGTTCTGAAACCATAATGTAACACATGTTTATTCTACGATTTGACAAAACCATTTAAGGCTTTGGTTATACATTTAAATGAGAGAAATCTATATCTTGCATTTTATTTTATAAAAAGAAATCATCATGTGATTATTTTCATCCTTAAAAAACAAACATGATATGTTTCCTCAGCAGGCATTAGCTGAAATTTCGTCTTAAAAGAATTCATAAGGCCAGTTCCGAATGACAGACTTAAGTTCCCAGCGTTCTATTCTATCGGGCGCGCCTTCTCTACCTGAGTTGTTGACAAAGAAATGTCAGCAATCGTTCCTCCAGTCCGCTCTAGGTGGAGAAATCTCAAGAACGCTCTTTTAAACTGTGGAATACGCCACGCGTAGAGATAAGGATTAATGCCAGAATTGCACAACACAATCAAAAACTGCAAATCCCGTAACCAATGAATCATTAAACAACTACAACTTGAACAAAAATTTAACAAGTAGATCATAACACAAGCGGGTGTAAAAGAGGCGAAAAATGCAAGAAGTAGGATCATCAAGGCCTTGGCTGCTTTGTTCTCTTTCTTTGTGTCTTTGATTTTGTTTCTGTTCTCACATTGGTCAGATTCATTGTTTCCGATAAATCTCCGATTCCTCCAATATTTCGCCCGCTCTCGCAGCCGCTTGATAATGCCAGTGTGGACAAATACAAGAACGGCGAAGGTGCTGATTACGGCAGTGTTCGCAAAAATAAAGGAGTAAACTATGAAGCCCAGTTTGAAGTAGACGAAAGAGAACCCTAACGCTAAGATCCAAATAGACACCGAAGTAACGATGGCGCGTTTTGATGTGACCATCGTCTTGTACTTAACAGGCGATGTTACCGCGACATATCTGTCGGCTGTAAGTGCTGCCAACGTCAAAATAGACGCCGTGCTCAAGATAAAGTACAACATGTGCAGTATCTTGATATTGACGATGTTTATTTGAAGTCCCTCGCTGATGTGGTACACGGCTGACACAGGATCCATGAGTGTGCCAACTAGTAGATCCGTCCCAGCTAAACTCAGCAAGAAATAGTGAAATGGTGTTTTTAGGTTCCTGAATGGATCTTTTATGACAGCGAGACAAACTAGAAAGTTTCCGGGAATGGTTATGAGGGTAAGAAGAACCGAGAAGGATGCAGTAAAGTATGACAGACCGGTTGGTGGACGAAAGCTTGCGCAGCGATTTGCAGCAAAGGGAGTCATCCTGACCTTGTGGCTTGTCTGCCGGCCTGAAAAGATGCGAGCATCCCCTTGTTCGTGCCTCTTTAACAAAATATTATGTCTGCGCAGTAATACCACAATCCACAAGAGCACTTCCTGCTGATTACTGAGATGGCATATGTCGTTGCTTCAGCAACGTCCAACAGCGTCTAAAAAGTTTTTTCGCAAGACAACCGTGATCAGGTTATTTTCCTCCCGGTGCCTTAACAAAAACTTGTGAATTGAAGTCACCGTGCCAGCTTCAAATAAATTTAGTTATGGGCATGAAATGTCTTCATACCAAACCATCTGCTTACCCGATAAGCCCCAGTTGCCATCGTAACAATTCTCACGAACCTAAAAAAGTGAAATATATCACATTATAAACTTCTGAATGAACTGTCTCTTACAAAAATTTCGTGAAGCTTTTATATTTTAATATAATTGCTTCGTTCTATGCCAAATATACCACTAGATAACTACACAGTTTTATTTCATAATTCCAAAATTATGTAAACATGATTTCTACAAGTTTTATTTCGGTCATGGGGACACAAAAGTAATTTGTGGACCGCAAAATGGGAAGAGAGGCATTTCGATCCGGTCGCCGTGTCATTTTTGTCTCAATTTTGTAATACAGCTTACCCATATTTTAAGGTAGATTTTTTCAGTTTGGCCCAAGCTTATATAAACATAATTCTGACAAGTCTTGGTTATGGAGAAGCAAACGTAATTATTGACGTAAAATTAGAGGACATGCTCTCTCTCAGCTCATATTATGTTTCTGCCCATTATTTTTTTCACTATGTGTAAAGGAGCGGAATACTTGAATATATGAGCCGTTTTCATGCCATTTGTCTAATCCTTTAGGATATGACTTTAGCGGATGTTATTTCATTTTTCACTCCGTTCCAACCTCTTTTCACTGACTGTCGCTGATTTTTATAAAATATTTATAAGGTTGCTAATGGACGTTTTCGACAATACATTACAAATCTTTCTCTCTAAATTTTATTGCTGGGCCCTCTAAAACATTTCATTCGTGCATAGACCTCTTTCATAATGACAGCCAAACAAAATATTCATTTATTTTCACGCTAATAAGTACTACTAGCCTCGCTAGTATGTGCACAATTCAACTGAAAAAATTTTTGTTCTTAAATGAGGCTAGTTGGGCTAATTATCATATACACAAAAGAATAACAAATTTGCCTCCATTCATGAAAGTTGTCAATAGCTTCGAAATAGATTTCATAGCAAACTGAAAGTATCATCCCAGTGCGGCTAAACACTTTGCAATATTCTTCTTGTCTTGTTTTTTGTTTCTATGTTTCCAAGGCATTGGATACGTATTATTTGGGTTACACTTTAGTAACCTGTAGTAACACTGTAGCTCAATGTGAATCAAAAGGGATTTCTCAAATGGCTTATTGGTCGCTTTGAACGATAATTCCGAGTTGGAAAATTCTGGTATTAGCCTTTACAGTGTAGCTTCTACTCCATCTAATTTTCGATCTTCTTCGGACGTAACTTGATGTTTTGCAGTTACATCAACTGAATTTCGAAAGACACGACAAAACTTGATTATTTACATTCATTCTAGTGACATCAGGAAAAACGAGGCTTAAAGATTTCCATCTATAATATCGAATAATGGCAGTTGACATAAAACTTTGAATTTATTTTATGTAAGTAGTTACGAAATGAGAGTGCACAGTACGGACAGGACATCACCTTAAAGAAAACGAGGCTTCCAAAATGTCGGTTAGTACGGTGACGCCAAATTCGATGAAAATCGTCATGATGGTTCAATTCCTTCTCGAAAATCGCTTTGCTTATTGCTACTGATTCAAAAGTTAAAAGCGTTTTTAATCCCCAGAAGTTCAAATTAAATGAATAATTACTTTGGCAATACAAAAAAATGAGTATGAAAATTATCACTGCAGATGCCATCGTTGAATGTTGAACTTGGACAAGATAGTAAAACATACTGTCAAAAAATTTTAGAAGCTTCTTCTTGTAATTTCTTGAAGGGAATTTTGATCCTTAATCTCCGTGTCTATACATTTTTGCGTAAAGACAGTTTGTTCGTCAATGATTGTTCGAAAATGTTCTAGATCTCAAAAAGTGAAGCCTTTCCCTGCTATATATTTTTGGTGAAAGTTTGTCCTTATTAATGTTAATTGGCGCTGGGCAACTGAGAAAAGCAGCTTCAACAAGCTGAACGCTGTGTGAGAGCTTGGAGCGCAAAATTTAGAAAGTTCCCTTAGACCTATCACCAATAATAGAAAAGGCAACAAAAGAAAGAAACCGCAATCGTCTGTTAAGATGAAAGGATTTTATTTTTAATTGAAACTCTAGGTCACCGGCTTTCGTTCTACAGCAGAATTGCGGTACTCAGTTTCTGCCAAATCAACACTAAATTTCGAGCTTCCCTTGAGAGAAAATAGTTTTGAAAACCTATAGAAAAGCCTAATTCAAGACAAGTGTACGCTGTGTGCATAATGCAGCCGAAACAGGTATCAACATAAGTTTAGTAACCAAAGATTATCCGACTGACCACAATACGTCGGAATCAGTGATACTCAACTAGAGAAAAATAATGGCTGTTACCTTCCGTCGTGTTTTTTGTTTTTTTCGACTCAAACAACTTACCTTACTAACTTGGGATTTTCAAAAATGTTTCACTGAAGAGGCTTGTGCCAAAATGTTTGCAAAATTTGATGGAACACAAACTATTTCATATATATCATCCACTGACTCTTTATTTGACAGGTGTTTTGTATATCTTACTGAACTGAGGAAGTGCCAAAAGAGTGTAATAACGTTAGTTAGGATGAAATGAGAATGCTAATGATGAGCACGGTCAGTTCTTTTAATAATCGACAAAAACATGATTACGGAAAAACTTCCATGCGTCAGTTCCTTTAATTAAGAAATTCCAGCTGGAACTGGCCCGCTATTTTTAAGGGGGGGGGGTTCCGTCAAGGCAGGTATGGCCTTTGTTTGCAGGGATAGGCCTAAGAGGCCGTGGGTATTTGGCACGCTCAATCAAAAATGGGCTGTGTGAGTTGTTTGTTCTTCAATGCTAGTGAACTGTGCAGTACTACAGTCACTTCTTGGCCATTTCTGGGCTTAGCTTGGGTTAATTTCCAGTCAGATAGACTGTTGGCCCCTTGTGGGGCTCTGACCTCTGACCTCATAGTCCACTGCGGCCCCTGGCGACAAACCGGGGCTCGGTTGGGACGAGGAAGGCTTGCTGTAGTGGATGTTAATTACTTTCTTTGAAATTAAGTCTTCGAATCCGTCCTCAACGAAACGCTTAAGATTCCGTATCGGGGGTGTCTAGATTCAGATCGAATCCAGTGAATCCACGCTGAGTGCGGATTCAAAGGATTCATGTAAAGCATCGGAGAATCCGAGTAGTATAGTAAGGATGGACGCCGTGCTCAAGATAAAGCTGTGTCGTATCTTGATATCGAAGGTGGTTACTTAAAGTCCTTCGCCAACGTGATTGACGGCTGCTAAAGGGTCGACCAGTGCTCCAACCAATACATCCGTCCCAGCCAAACTTAGCAAAAGGAAGTGAAAAGGCGTTCTCAGTCTGCTGGATGGATCCTTTATGACGACGAGTCAGACCAAGTTCCCAGAAGCGGTTATAACGATACGAAGCACCGAAGACGATGCTTTGAAATACGAAAGACCGTTTGGCGGACGAACGTTTGCGCAATGATTTCATCAAAGAGAGTCGTCTTGACTTCTGTCTGTCGAGCGAGAAATGTCTGCCCTACGTTTTGCCGGCCTGCTTGATTCACTTGTTGAATGAAACACATTTTTGCGTTCTTCTAGTTTTCGATGATAAGATCCTTTTCTAAGGTGTTAATGATTAGCAACTAGTTTGTCCGACGAGTGTTATACTTGACTCAAGATTGAAAGGTCACGTCTATGCTTGATTTCCTGCAGAGTAACTTTGTACCCGGCTTCTGTAAATATATGCAACTAAATAGTGTTGTCTTCCGATATATATCGCGGTTTGCTTTGCTCGACTAACGCAACTCACCTTGAGAACATAGCGGGCTCGTCAAAACTTTTTCACTATTGAGTAAAGGGCCAAAATGTTTGCAAAATTTACCCGAAGAAAAAAACTGTTTTGCATTTTATTTAACACTATAAATAGCGGAACAAGCCTAAAATGGATGGAATAACGTTTGGATTAAACGGGAATGCTAATGACATAGGCTCTCATCGGCCTCAGTTTACCCGCGTGGTTACGAATAAACGTTACGATTTGCTTCTCAGTCACTAAGACGTTCGAATAATAACTGATATAGAGATAATTTCGTACTTTCTTTATGATTTCTTTACAGTCTATATTCTTAAATGGCATACAGTTCTTCACTGACCAATTTCTACACTGTTTTTTCGGCAGCGTTTAAATTATAACCACTGTCCTAACAGATAGCAGGTGCATCTAGGAAGTCTAAAGAGCTAATTACAACTTTTAATTTTCTTTTTGAAAGTTCTGTTCGACATGAAGGCTATGTCTGCCAGTTTAAATGAACCTCCGATTCGCAATTGAAAGTCCATATGGTGAGAATCAACGCGGAAATGATTTGTTGGATTCGAAATTGATTCAGTTACTATTTAATACACAAGCAAGGGCAAAGATCGCTCAAAGACATGTTGAAATAAGACAAATGTTCGGAAAATTGCGAAAATCGGGAAGGGCTTGTTTGATGCTCACTAGAATAGAAAAGTCTCATAAATTCATAAATTGCGAATACCAACGTTGTAAGTGTGGGCAGGAGTGGGAGAAACTTGCAACTAGAAGGCATAGTGTTTGCATGAGAAAACTCGCGCCGGCGCCAGTTTCACACCGGGATGACTTCTTGATTTCGTATCGCCTTTACATGATTCGTGCTGCCAAGAAGAATGGGTCTCATTTCTCCTCATCCTCGAATTGAGGAACTGATTACGCATGCGCTACCCGTTCCAGGCTACCAAGAGACCGATTTTATCAATACCAAAACGAGTGATTGATACCTGAATACCGTTGCGAGATTTCGTACCGGAATGAAGTTCTCGCCCCGGTACAGCAACCGGGGTGAACTAGTTCTGGTATGACATCTTCTTGTGGTATGGTGTAAACCAATACAGAGCCATAAGAGGGAACCGGAGTGAACTCGCTCCGGGACGAAAGTCACCCCGGTATCATGTAAACACCTCTTTACACGTAGTGAACTATTGTGTTGCGAACTGTAATTCAATAGACTCGGTTCCTTTTTCAGTCGACTCCAGATTTAAGGGGGTGTTTACATGATACCAGCGCGACTTTCATTCCGGGGCGAGATGAAAAGTTGCACCTTGTTTACATAAAGCCTTGTTTAGTGGGGTGCGAGTCTTAAAAGTGCCGTAAAATTGATGACGCTTCAATGAATATGAAACGAACAGTCATACCGCGTTTACATGATACCGTTGCGAAATCTCGTACCGGAGTGAAATTCTCACCCCGGTGCGAGAGCCGGGGTGAACTCACGCCAGGCGACTCGCGCTGGCATGACATTTTGTGGTGGTATCATGAAGACGAAGCGACCTATGAGAACGGATGTAACTAAAATCCCGCGGAAGAAACCAAGAACAACGAACCGTAAATAAAACGTCGCTTGGATTTTAAAAACCGAAAACATATTACTCCGTTTGTCAGGGGGGCGTACACTGTAGCTCAGTGCTACAGCATTCGACTGCAGATCGAGAGCTCACCGGTTCAATACCAGTTGCCCCCTTCACTTTCTAACCATTAGTTTTCTTTTCATCTTTTCTTCGGAGTTTTTAGCTGGCTTCATAGACATTTTTATATCAGTATTTTTCGTTTTTGCTTATTTGGTGTTCATTGCTTTTGTGCGGGTCGTTTGGTTTAGTTTTTGTAGTTTCTAAAGTTAATTATAAGTTTATTTTTAAGGGGTTGGGAAGTAACCGTTCCTTTAAGCGGCTTTCACACGGCAAAATAAAGTTGGCAAATTCAAGTTGGCGTGTGTAAAAAACACAACAACAGTTGTCAGGCATGTTGGCAAACTGTTGCCGACAAATAGAACTTGTCTCCATTCTCGCCAACTTTTTCACCAATTTTTTCGTGTTGGTAAACTCGTATTTGACGTGTGAACGATTGGCAACGTGATTTTCAATCAAAATCCGTGCTCCATTCACGTGATTTGCGTGGCACTTCACAACATGGCGGACGAGCGACAGGACGAAGCGACATTTCAATTCATTGATGACGTGTACAATTGTCCGGCTTTGTGGGACATTTCGTCCCCTGCGTTTAGAGATACAAAAAATAAGCAAAAAAAAAAGGAAGAAATAGCGCAAATAACTTTTGAAACCCGCGGCATCTTCTGTGCAAAACTCTTGGACGAGCGTAGTGTACGTGCCAAGGGGTGGATCTCTGTTTAGGTAGGGTTTTGTCCAAAGATTTATATTTTTCTGTTAATTTTCCGGCGATAAACATACAATAAAAGTAAGGCACAAGCGGAGTACGGCGGCGATTTTGCAAA
This sequence comes from Galaxea fascicularis, assembly GCA_948470475.1. Classification (NCBI taxonomy): domain Eukaryota; kingdom Metazoa; phylum Cnidaria; class Anthozoa; order Scleractinia; family Euphylliidae; genus Galaxea; species Galaxea fascicularis. Next base: position 25,837,348 of record OX419335.1, on the reverse strand, counting down.
TTGGCTTGTGTTGTGATTTGACGCGTGTTTGACGTGTGAAAGCATGAGTTCGCCAATCTTTTCGAGTTTGCCAACACGAGTTTGCCAACTTTAGTTTGTCGTGTGAATGACGCTCAGTTACGGCTTGGAATGAAAATAATCTAAATGTTTCGTAAACTTAGATAGTTACCGTTCCGACCACTGCAACTTAACGCAGAGTACTGTAGTCAATGCTAACTTATTGCAAATTAATTTTGCTAAATGAGGCCACAGCCATGGCTGTTTTCCTCGAGCAAAACCCTTGTCACTAAGGTTCACCAGGTACGATCACGCGACCTGCTCAGGCTAATTCAGTTTCTAGGGTAGGTCGAAAATGGATGTTGAATCAAATAGATGCTGACCCTTAGCTGGCTTTTTACATGCTTCCGTCATCAAGTTTACAAAACATTTACGCTATTTCCCAAACCCTTTAAATGGGTAAAAACGAAGTAAAATAGCATTCAAAATATCCTGTTTGGAAATTTATATGTTGTTAACTGACAATTAAGCAAATCAGTTTTCAATGCATCATTTCCTTTCCAATTTAGCTTTGCGAGAAAGATATCTTTCATAATGACTGATACCACCATTTGTAGGCTATAGAGCCACTTGAATAAAAATGAGAAATTTAGCAGACATAAAAGTTTGAGGTGTAAAGTGCTAGAATTTCAATCTTTGGTCAGCTACCAAAAGATCTTGGCAGCCAGTGTGTAACTAACTCAGTCCAGAAGACGGCTATATCTGAAATCGCAGTCCACGGATTGAGCAGAGATCGTAAGGAAAACTCTCGAATCGACAATTCAGCACAAAGTTAGTAAAAATATCATTTACACAATCCCCTCTAGTTAACAGAGAGAGTTAAGTACTTGCTTAAAGGTATCTGCAAGGAAGAGGAAAATGTCATTTAGACGCCCCAAAATTATGGAAATTTCCGTTCGGAAGCACCAAAAGTAATGGCCATGATGTTATATTACGACCTTTTCTCGGACTCTTTTTCGTCCTTATGCAAGATAGTTCGTAGAATCTGAAACTGAAAACAAAGAAACGCTGAACGAAGAATGCTTAAGAAAAATGCCGTGGAATCCATCTCGTCCCCAGAGCTGACCAACCTCTGGGACGACAGCATGTTGCGCCTGGCTGCGCAGGCGTGGTAGGCAGTTTGGCCTCTGCATGCAAGAGTCTGGAATCTAATGTATATTTCCGCTGTAAGAAAGTAATGCTATTTCGCAAATATCAATCTGCAATTTCTGGACAATTTCTGTGGATCTTCTGTGCAATTGCTTGAATTATTTGAGTGTTTCGGACCTCTGCTAAGCTTTGCATTTTACAAATTTACAAACTTGGGGTCTTCAGTAGAAAAAGAACGATGTGATGTTTGAGACACCGCGTGGAAAACATTTCGGCGTTTCAGTTTCGTCGCCTTTAATCGGTGGTTTAAACCATGATCTTGTAACCTTTAGCCTTGACGTTCATGGCATCAGCATCTTTTCACAACGGGGCTCGCCAGATAAACTGCTATAATTCAAGCTATGGCCAGTAATTTTAAAGGAGATTCGGAAGATGGCACCGCTCCAGAAAACCTCAAACCTCCTGTACGCTCCAAGTCGCGAACAAAATCCGAGGATGAGCTTCTTGCGAAATTGGACGAGCAAAACAGGTGAGTTTAGATGTAGCAGGTTTTTAAATAATTTTCCAGGTCTGTGAAGATCAAATAACATGTGAAAGATCATGTTTAGCATGATGAATCGCTATCAAGTTAATTTTAGGAATAATTTTATTATTATCACATGAACGTCTTTGGATTCAAGTTTTAAGAACTTATATATTGCAGTATACCAACTCAAATATTTCAAATTTCAGATTTTAGATTTTCCTAAACGAAAGAGCCTTCTTTATTTAGGGCATAATTGACATTGAAGGAAAAACTTGTTGAAATTAATGAATAATTCACCTCCTGAAAAACAAATTATTCATTTATTTTGATAGCCAGCAAACGATTTGTTATTCTTACAGAAGAGTAACAAGTAGCATAATTATAATATTATTCTTATGGGTTATTTGCATGGACCAATTCCCGAGATGATGATTCAAGCTTTTTTTAACGCTGAAATGGAGGACGTTTCATTGAAAATTGATTGAAGTTGACTTTAGCACTAAACTGTATTCTGATTGTTGTTAGTGCAGGGTAAAAAAATGCTACAGCTGTAATTAAATCTTAACATCCTTGAGGATGATTTCTTCTAAGCATTTGGTTAAATTGAATAACTATATCGTGATTAACACATGACTTGAAAGAAGATTAAAAATCCATTTCATGTGGAAGCTCACCAGCAAAATGCTCTGTAGAATATACAGTTAGGGATTTAATTATTATACACTGTAGATTACAAGAGTATGACTTGATCAGTGCCCTTAATAAAATGTTGAATCCAGCTGTGTACTAAGCTTTCCTGCCCCTACCCCTTGGGTTTGTTCCAGTGTGACTCAATTTCTTCATTTTGTCTTCTCTTTCTTGCCCAGTTGTCATTATTGATCTAAATGATCAATAATTTATAATCTGTACATCTTTTAAAAATATTAAACCACCCCACTGTCTACATGATCTTGAACATCTTTCAAAACACAGTAGATTGAGTGAGAAAATCAGGGAAAAGTGAGACTGGGTAGAGAACTACAGTGTATTCACTAACCATGTACCACATACATTTTGTTGAATTTTTTTTTTATTTCACCTAGAGGGGATTAGTTCCTTCTGAACTGTTATACATCCTGTCATAAAATGTGCTTCCCACTTTGGCAGCCATTTCACACAGCAGCAGCCTCCTAGTTTGGCTGATTTTTTGCCAATAATGAACAGCTGATCATTGAAAACAGCTACGTTAGGGTTTATGCAAAGTCCACTGACTTCATTCCTGCCATGATTGTCCTTCATCTTGTTTTCATTGGTCATCTGTGCTGTGTTTATGTTCATTTGTGGACTAACTAATACAGGTTTGTTATTCTTAGAAATCAGCAAAGTATTGTCTTCCTGATCTCATGTTATATGTACTTTAATTTACAGTAACAGTTTTTGTTATAACTCTCAGTTAGTACAGTATGCACACTGTGATTGGTCAGTTTTGCAGGCTGCATTCTACTGTATGGCCCGCTAGATTTCAAAGTTTCCTTTCTCATGCACCCAATTAACCTCAGAGATATCTTACTAACCTTGTTTTCTTGGTCCATACTGTAAGTTATGAATCCTCGTTTTTTCCCATCGATTTATGGCTCGTGCACTTTGCGCTGGGGCCACAAGCAAATGGGAAAAAACTAGGTCCGTAACTTAGAGTACGGACCTCGAACTCGGTCAGTAAAAGGTATATCTGTTGCAGGGGTAAAAATTAAATTCAGGTAAACAAATTTTAACATACAGTCGAACCTCGATTATCCGGTCTTGTCGGGAGCTCGGTAAAATAGTCCGGATAATCGAGAGTCCGGATAATTGAAAATATGAATATTAATGAGATAGACATGAAAAGAAGAGGTATACAGCAAAGAAAACATCATTTTAATTGTGAAATCTACACAGCCTGTATGTATATATCAGCTGAACGCATTAGAATATTTCTTTGTCTCGTTGCACTTGCGAATTTTGAAAAGCGCACAGGATAATACGCTGTTTCAGCAATCTTTTGAAAGGATTATTGGGCTTTTTGCGACTTTGAGTTTTCAAGATCACAACTAATTAATATTCATGAAAAAATTGGGACCAGAGAAAAAAGTCCGGATAATCGAGGTCCGGATAATCAAGGTTCGACTGTACCTGTAGGTTGATTCTCAAATCCCTTTGTCCCGTAAGCCTAATCATTCAAAATTAGGGTTAGGAGATACAGGAAATTGATTTTCAACCTAGGTTAAAAAATCTTTACCTGAATTCAATTTTTAACTGCAACATAGCTATTAAAAGTGAACTGCTGCTGCTGAAATGCTGAATGTTTGTATGGCCATGTAGCTCACTGCTCTTTGACTGACTGACTGACTGACTGACTGACTGAGTGACTGAGTGAATGAATAAATGAATGAATGAATGAGTGAGTGAATAAATGTATAAGTGAACGAGTGAACAAACGAACGAGTGAATGAGCGAGCAAGAGAGTAAATGAGTGAATGAATGAAAGTTACAAATGAGTAATGTTTACAATTGAATGGATTGATGAGAGATTAGAGATAGGTGAATGAACATGTATAGAAGGATGGATGAATGAACAGATGGATGGGTAGACAAAAAGATTGACCAAATGATGAATGAAGAAATGAAAGATTAAAATTTAGTGGATTCTCAATAAAAGACACTTTGCCTGTCGGCTGCACAGTGAATTGTTTATCGATAGTGGTCTGGTGTTGCTTTTTTGCTCATTTACGACTCCGTCTCTGGCTTGTTTCGTTACGGACAAATGTCACTGTCATAAAGAACACAGAGTAATGGAAAGACAATTGTAACTGTCACAAACTATTTTGCTTTTTCTGAGTATTAGAACTATTGGTTGTTGGTGTTTTTAGCGAAGATTATCACCTGTTTTCGGAGCCTGATGTCACTTGTTAATTCTACCCCTTGGAAGGCCTAATTGAATGTTATCGGTTTGAGCCTTTCCAAAAGAACTTAGCACCATGACGCTTCCTTTTTTTGGCTGATCGCTTAACTAAAGACTTAAAAGGCAAGAGAGAATATGTGACCGTGAAATTCTAACAACGAACAGGTTCGATTAGACTCATTTCATTCTGATTCAATTTCTGCTGTTCACATGTGTGATTTCATTCACATCATTCACAACTTATGATCCGTTAGAAGTGGTGATCAGTCACTAGAACTTTAGGACAAACTGTTAGAACGTTATTTTAACTGTTAGCAATCTATTAACTACATGTATCTGTTAGTTTTCTAACATTTAATGGATGATTGTTAGTGTACATTTTCCCATAGAGGATCACAAATAATGAAATTAATCCTTAATCTTATCACTTAAAAAAGAAACAATGTGTAATCCTTCAGGATATTAAGCAGTGATGCCAAGGCACTGACAACAATACCAGATACCACATTGTCTCCAGGAAGCAGCAACAACAAGAGGTGGTCATCATGTAGTGTCGAAAGTAACTCCATAGATGGTGCATCGGCTGATTCACCAGAGACGCCTGAAAATTATGAAGAGGTTTGTGTAGAGGCAGACTCTTATCACCAGTGGGGGCAGCTCATTGGGAACTGGAATGACGCACAAAGGAAGAAGCCAAAGTTTGTAAGAGAAATGGTCAGGAGGGGTATTCCTAATGCTTTACGAGGGATGGTGTGGCAGCTGCTTTGTGGAGCAAGGGACTTACCTCTGAAAGATCAATATCCTCAGCTAATTAGGGTAATGTTAAATGTTGCTACCATTCTTCATTCATTGCAAAATTTTTATATGAAATGAAATGGAGGCAGGATGGCCAAGTGGTTCAAATACCACTCTCACAGGCCACCAGCTGGTGTTGTTCTGGGTAAGTGCCTGGTTCAACTTCTCAGTCATGCCCGTCATCCATGTTTGATGTCATTCTTAAGGGGATGAAGTTGGGTTTATTTGATTCAGGATACATGTACTGAGTGCAATAGTGGTCAAGGCACTTCTTAAGGTTGGCACATACAAGGGAACTAGTCCCTGTGACTTGTCCCTGCAACAAAATTAATTGTGGGGACAAGTCCATTGTGTTAACTAGCCATTTTTTTACAAAAAATCTATTGTCCCACAAATTCAAACTGGTTTGAATTTGTGGGACTAGTCCTAGTGACTTGTCCCTCAAAACCCTTTGTGTGAACTGACTAGTTCCTGTGACCAAATTAAAATAAACCAATCACAGATTGGCTTACATGTACATGTAATAAGCTCCCATAAATCCTTATGGACACTGTTTAAAGATGGTAGCGGCTCACATAGAGGAAGATGGTGATGCTCGGAGATCTTGATTGAATATTCATCTCTTTTTGCTTCTGTATTGGTTATATCCAGATAGGTAACAAAACGTTTTTTTCTGTTTATAACAGACTGAATCAAGCTTTGAATTCAACAATTTAGCAAAACAATCTGCAGTTTGTACTGTACTGATTTCTTTCAATGTTACATTGCTAATTTAATAATTTCAGCTTCACTTTGGGAAGCCAGAGAATGAAAGAATATCTTTATCCCTAGCTTTTACTATGTTCCTGGGCAATTATTATTCACTGCATGGGACTAGTCCCTGCAGCCAGTTCCTTGGTGTAAACTCTTCAAGGGACTAGTCCCAGGACTACTCCCATCGTGTGTTCTTAACACAAGGCTAGGGTAGATGATTTTCACATAAAATTAACTTTGTTAGCTCTGTGTTTGATATGCATATTTCCTATTTCCTCATAGAGTAATTCAGCATGTGAGCGGATGATTAAACGTGACATTGCAAGAACATTTCCTGATCATTCGTTCTTTAAAGACAAAGATGGAATTGGACAGGGAACTCTTTTTAATGTTATCAAGGTAAAAATCTTTCCTTGAAAGGATTTCTTTCAGTGTTACTGATAGTAAGGCTTTACCTGCAAGGGGAGTTAATGGTTTTCAGACTTCAATGTTGTTTGGGTATAATAAGCAAAGCTGAGCTCTAACAAAAATAGTGGGGTCCCAAAAATCTCTAAACCCTTGAAATCCAGGGCACCCAGCATATAAGTTTGGTGCAAAAACTAATATTTCCTAGTTACCCAAAGGCGAAAGTAAGTTGCCAGGGGCAACTGGGTGCCGCTAGAGCAGTCAGCCCTGATTATTTGAACAAATTGATGTAAGGAAGCATGGTCTGATACTGAAGCAATTTTGGGATTTGAAATCATTCTTTAAGCCAGTCCATCCTGGAGTGAGCTGTTTGAACAGGAGGTTGTCACAGGGAGAATTTAAAAGGCATGTGAACTCTTCATTGTTGATCCCCTTTTTTAGTGTACAGGCTGTACAGCATGTCATAAATTCATGTCACTGTAAATCTGTCGAACCTCTGTGTCCATGATTGTATTATATTTTTGTTTCTACAATCTTGGTATAATTCAGGCGTACTCGATTTGGGACAAGGAAGTAGGGTACTGTCAAGGAAGTGCATTCATTGTGGGCATATTGCTGATGCAGGTAATTACACACTGTACATGTACAAGATTATTTTAAGTTTGAATTTATGCAAATTAAGAGCTTTGCGACGTGAATATTTCACAGTCATAGTCACCTAGGACACTCAATGGGAAATGAAAATGTTTTTCTATCATGCTAACTCTTTGGACAGAGGAAAAATAGCATAAAAGTTTTGTATTTCTTCAAAAAGCATGAAGAAAAATTCAGAAATAAACAAAACAAGCCAAATGCTCACAGATTACAGATTTTTTTCTAATTTGGTTTACAAGTTGTGGGAATTGAGTAGGTCACACTCTCAAAGTTTCGTTATGAAGTGTCTGTCGTGACTGAATTTGAAGATAACTGAGCTCTTTTAAAATGAGCAACCTTGCTGTCCTGTTGCTATGGTAACATTAGAGACCTTAAGATCGAGGTTTGGCCATCTACCGCAAACGGCAAACCGCGGTTTGCGGTTAGCAGTTTCACATTAGCCGTGTGCCTATATTCGGGACTTAAGATTCGCGGGTGGTAGCACTGATGAATTACTGGAAATTAGGACAAAAACAATGAGCCTTGCCAATCTTTCTCGGCACCCGCGGCCTTTTAGGTCAACCCTGTTGCTGTCGGAACTAAAGACTTCACTGAGAACAGTTGCTATTTCATCCCAGTCCTGATGCGTTTGTGGCTTTCTGGAAGCAACTAATTGAGCCAGGGCAAGGTCATTTTGTATGCTTTGCCATCTGAACGGACCCATCTAGGAAACAAAATTAACATTCGCATATCATCAGAAATTGGCTTTGGTTTTACATTTTTTATCCTAGTTTAACCTCAAAGTAATCCGACTGGCAAAACAGTTTTAACAACAAAGCCGGCCGCCATGTTTATTTTCATTCATTCGTTCACTCCTATTTTAGCTGAGAAATCGTATATGTTGTCTTCAAAATTACGTTTCTATGCAAAAAGAATTCGATGATTAATAAGCGAAAGAGTTCTAAAAAGTAGTATTTCCTCTCAAACGTGGGATTGTGATGTTTTAGGGTGCAAAAAACCTTGCGGTAAATCACTTACCTCTAGAGCGTGGTCCAGCCGTTCAAAACGTGAACCTGAAACTGCAAACCTGACGGCAAGGCCCTGGTCACGTGACTCCTTGACGTTCGCGGTTCGCGGGAAATGCCTAAAAACCTCAATCTTAAGCTCCCTATTTATTGCTGGGAAACTGACGACAAAATAAACTTTGGTCATGCGTTGAAAAGATATTTTAGTGTCAAAGAAATTGAAGCTTCTCTTATCTATAAGAAATTTTGGTTTCAGCAGGTACACCTCAAAGTTAAAGAACTGCTGTGAACCTCCTTACAGGATATCAATGAAAGTGATCTTTTGCCTTTGCTTGTTTTTAAAATTAATTTGAATGTTATGTATCCTTGGAAATATCACAGGCAAGCGGCTTGTTTACAAGTAAATACATGTACGTTATGTGCTTAGTCAAGTTTTTTTCTGTTGTAGATGCCTGAAGAAGATGCATTTTGTGTATTTGTAAAGCTAATGCAAGATTACAGAATGAGGGAAATATTTAAACCAACAATGGCAGAACTTGGATTGTGTATATTTCAGCTAGAAAGCATGTTACAGGTTCGTTTTGCTTACCTTATGCGTTAATGTCAATCATGCACAATTTGCTAATTTGTTTAGATCTTTAGCATGATGAATTCTACATGGTACATGCAACAGTTCCATGTGCAACTTGCCACTCAGTACTTCCCAGAGTCACCGTCTGTAATGTATCTTGAAATACTGCAAAAAAATAGTCGAATAGCCTACTTTTCTGGCAACTTGCAATGCAAGTTTTTGTCGGGAGACAAGTTTCAAAGTTGGGTATTAAGTGCACAATTGTTTGTAACAATAATCTGAAGAAACTCTTTTCCTTCACTGTGCAAGTGGTTGCTGGCTTCGACTGCTGGATACATACATGTTTATGAATCACAGGTGTGTTGAAAGTCTTCCCACAGGGCATTCACTGAAGTGGTGGCCAGTAATTATCAATCAAATTTGCCAGCCAAAAATGAAATAAAATAATACAATATCACAAAAATAAAATAAAAACGTTAACTGGACAAAGCTAGCCGTTAATCACGTATCAGTCTGTTTTCCCTCATTTCCGTCCTCGCATACATGATACTTCAATGTTCTGTCTCTCAGAGCATGCACAGTACATGTAGCACTGGCCTACAGTGTAACAAAGTCGTTAAATTTTTGTGTACATTTGTGATTAACAAATAGATTCCATTTGACGGTGTGTGTGTGTGTGTGTGTGTACTCCGTGATAATAAATTATACGGTGCAGAGGACGCCAAAACATGATATGAACATCCATCACTCCATTCCTCTGCAGCTCGCATGTGTACAGTGTAACATACTGCTTTGTTCTTACCACGTCTTGAGGTCACCATGCATTGTTAGAGTACAGTACACGCATACTGAAATCCTCTTTTTCTGCTTTCTTCGACGCCTGACATCACTTATGCGTCTATACTTTAATTGCAATCTCCAATCAGAATGCAAGATTTGCACCATCCATTGTATAAATTACAAGTACTGTTTGAAAGCATTGTTCTTAATGGTATTACATGAAATTTCTTGTGTAGTTTGAAGAGAATATTGATTTTCAATGTGTTTATAACCTTAAGTAAATAATTTACCCTGAGCTTTCTTTTAATCATTACCAGGAGATCCTGCCTTTGCTGTATTCTCATTTTCAAGCTCAGGTCAGTCAGTCTGTATTTCAGTGCAGATACTATAATGGTGATAATCAAAGAGCAAAATGTGCAAAAATGAACACTAATAATGGAATAATAATAATAATAATAATAATAATAATAAATATTTATTTATACCGCGCAAATTCAACTAAAGTTGTCAAATGCACCTTACAATTCTAAATCTCTACAGTTCTCCAATCCAATCCAATCAAATAAAAAAAGGTTGTTTTTTGTCGAGAGGGGAAAACTGGAGTATCCGGAGAAAACCCTCAACAAACTCAGCCCACTGATGATGCCAAGTCTGGGAATCGAACCTGGGACACATTGGTGGAGGGCGAGCGCTCTCACCGCTGTGCCAACCCTGATCCCATGGTGTCAGTGGGCGTGTTCAGTTAGAACTAACTTCAGTTCTTACTACGCGCGTTCTGATTGGTCAAAATCTAAAATACTGCAAGAGAAAAAAATGAAAAGATTTCCTCCTGAGAAATTATTTTACAAAAGCAATAGATTTTTCCATGATTTAGAAACTGTTCTCGTGCTCTCCCAGCGTCCCGCGTGGGTTATTACGCCGGGAAACCCACAGAAAATGCGGTCTGTCGCTTGAGTACAAGTATACTAGGTGATGACACGCAATTCTTTCCTCGTTAAATTTGCTCACCTGAAGTTCGTTCATACTCAGTTAAAACACGTTTAGTTACTGGCCATTGTACATGCAGGGAATGAGAATTGTTTAAATAAATGACTGTCTTCAGGAGTAGATTCAAAGGAATCTTGTTTGATTAGAACTCGTTTTGCTTTTGTGTGACATTCTTCCGTTGTCCCCATCCTTAGGGATTCCACACAGCCATGTATGCCTCATCTTGGTTCTTGACCTTGTTTGCGTCTGTGTTTCCTCTGAATGCATCATTCAGAATAATGGATGTCTTTATCTGTGAGGTAATCTGCTATTTTGGGGTCATTCGCTATAAGTTGTAGTGATAACCAGTCAGGGTGCCGATGTTGTGCGACTTAGCTGTTGTCGGTGTAGGAGTCGATTTTTGGCAACTGTCTATACTGTATTGATTTTCACAATTGAGACAAGCCATGATTGCTCTACATGATGTGGAGTTATACCGACTACACAGCCCTTGACCGCGGAGCCCTCGACCACTTGGCCTTCTTGTTCTTTTCATACGGTTTCTTTGTACCAGGATGCGTTGTTCCTAGGCGTGAAGCAAACTGATTGACAGTTGCAGTTTTTAAAATAGAAGATAAATAACGCTGTCGCGCCCTTTGTTCTTGAAGGGAAGAGAGGGTCTTTTCCGTGTCATTCTCGCGATGCTTACTCTGGGGCAAGAGGGAATACTGGAACTTGATATGGAAGGAATGCTTAAGGTATGCCGCTACTATACATGGCAACATTATTTGAGTGACTGAAATACGCCTCACGAAAGAGCTTACTGGCATTTTCTCCTCTTTTTTATCTCACATACCGTAATTCCGTAATATTTGCACCAGTTAATTGGAAAAATTGAAGAACATCTTCCCACAAAATCTGTCGGCCGACTGTCGGTAAACTGGAAAGTTTTTGGTCACTGCACAATTTAAACGTATAGTTCTCGTCTGTACTTTTTTTCTTTTCCTGTAGTGTGTAGTCATTTTTACTGCTTGTCTATCAAACTATGGAAATAGTGCAAATAGAAATCTGAACAAAATCTGAAACTGATGTTTAATACAAAACTCAGGAGTTTAAGCCCCTTGTTAAAACCAAATTTTTTAAAGGCTCTTCTAACAGGCTTGGATGTGTTAGGTATACAAGTCGAATTTTTTTCGAAATATAGCTCATCGTTCGTCTTGTGTTAAGCGTAACGGCGAGGCGAAGCAATTTCATGAATTTTGTCTCTAGAATGCATGTGCAGTGTGCATGGAATGGTTCTTATTGGTTTCCAGTGTTGTGACATCTTATATAACGAATTACTGTTTGATCACCGTGACAGCGTAATTGAAAAACTTGCCATGTCCGGCAGCTGTTTGACGACAGGTGCGTCCTTTTGTTTAGTATTTTCAGAAGGATATGCCGGAAAAATACGAGAAGGACATGAGTCTTCTCATGAAAGCCGCGGCGGAAGTGAAAGTCAGTTCGAAGAAATTAAAAAGGTAAGTTCTGACTCAAAATATCTGTTATCTGTGAGTAAAGCTTGTGAGTAACTTGATATTGGCCTTGTCAGCGCTACACGTGTTGTATGACTTTGTCGTACGATTCTTAGACATCTTTTATTCAATAAGGGTTTCATTAGGGATGTTAGGCGCAAGTGTTACGAGTTCGATTGTGTTGTGACGTGAGAAGTGGGTTGTTTGTAGACTAAACAGAACGCAGGGTTGTCGGAACAGCAACAAGGTTATTTATTCCAAACGAAATGTAGTAAACTCTGCACAAGGCTTCACAATAAGCTCACACTAGGCTTATAAAATCACACTCGACCTTCGTCAAACTTCGATACTCACGGCCTCTGCCAAATGTACACGACCTCTGTCACACTTCAATAAACACGGCCTCTGCCAACTGTATAAACGACCTCTGTCAACTTCAATAAACACGGCCTCCGCCAGCTACTCTCAGCTCTCAGCTCTCAGACTTACTTCTCTTCACTTTCTTCAACAAACACTCTGCTTTTCTCTCTAAGAGAAACTCCAAAGCTACACCGATGGGCTTATATACCTTTTTAACCTAAAAATTCTAGAACTTTCGACTCGGCTAAATAAAGAAACATTACAATAAGAACTATTTACAGCTACTACGTAAACGGCTTAAAAATAGAATTACGGAATCACGATGATTCAGCACTAATTAAATATGCAGAACATTCTAGACACTTCCAGACAGTAACGCGAGTCACGCAATAATTTTTCGTAACAGCAAGGTAGTTACATTTCACAAGCGGGCAAATCTGTTTGGATGTAACGTCTTCACCATAAAAAAAAAACTTGATGTGCACATGGCAGCGTTGAAGTCCTGAATTCTTTTCAGGCTTCTTTATGCAGTTGCATTTTATTGCGGGGATCAGTCTTCATTTGATTTGGTTTTCTTGAACTGCAAGTAAATGTCACGGGAACAATAGCCATTCTGCGCGATGGTTGCAACTTAGAAAGGAAGTCAACGTTGTCGTATGAAGCAGTTTCCCTTCTGACTCCGATGATCGTGTACATCTTCATTGTCCCCTTCCTCGGCTCTTGAAGTATGGCATGAACTAACTGTTGCAAATCTTTACAAATAAGCTCTTGCAGTTTTTTTTTTTTTTGTTTTCTCATTAGTTTTACAGTGTACGGGGAAACGCTGCAATTATCCATAGCTTGTTGTGGTTTATTTGCTTTTGCGTTGTAGGTTAGAGAAAGAATATACTCGAGTCAAACACAAAGAAGCGGAAGACAACGAAGAGCTGCGGCGATTAAAAACGGAAAATAGACTGCTGCTTCAAAGAATTGATGAGCTTGAGATGGTACGAGATGTTTGTGTTCAGTGTTCAAGATCAGTTTCATTATTTCTCTTGGTTGATGGGACGCAAGTCGCCGCTTGTTGTCTCATAACTATACCACGTTAACTGGTACGTGTTTTATATACCTCCACAAACTTATAAATGAGGGTCCTTTCCGCAGCCGCAAGATACAAATATTTTATGCATGATCATACGATATAGCGGGTGAAGGTTGTGTTTTCTTTATGAGGAGCAGTGCTACTCTTGAAGGGACAGTGTCGTTCTCTGGGAATCAAAGGATATCTGTATGCCGAAGTTAGGATGGCCAAACTTTCTTTAAAACGGCTATTTTTGCTCACAGTTACTTTTCTTTCTCCTGAATACGCATAGCCAAGATCAAAATGAATTCCAACTTAAAACAAGCACGGTCGACATTTTCAAGTTATTTCCTGCCGTGTTAGTTGAAATTGTTAAGACCTTATCGTAATTGCTGTTGTTGTTGTTGTTGTTGTTGTTGTTGTTTTTTTTTTTTGCCATTTAAGTTTTGTTTGATTTTACATCTCCGGACACCAAAATGGAATCCATGAAAGAAAAAGCACTCAAAATTGATTTAGCAAATATCTGGCATCATATGAGACTGACCCTTAACCTCAATTTGTCTCTTCCTTTACAGGAGGGTGCCAATTTAGCAGATAGATTAATACAGGTATAGAAATTTTCAGCGCTTACGAAAAAGTCTAAATACCTAACTTATAAGTGGAAATGGTAAATAGGGTCTCTTTCCGCACAAAACGGTTCTTGGGTGCACCAAATTTTCGTTCTAAGGTGAAAATGATAACGTCAACTTGCGTGTTGAGGCGAGTTTGAGATTGATCAGAGCGGAGACAAAAGACATAAGCAGTACTTGGTAGGCGCAAGCAAAATAAACGCCAACCCGTGCGGTGTAGACCACACGCGGTATGATATATCGTTCTTTGTTTATGTTAATGAAGTAACCTGACCTGTTGGCAGTTTCAAAAAAATTATGAAGGTGGTGATGATGGTCATGACGATTACGATGAGGAGAATCTTAGTTGCCTTTGTGAATGATAGGGTTCCTCTATTACTGTTACATTACATATATGATGCATATTGTTCGTATATGCTAAAACAGTATATAGAGGTTTTCGCGCGCTCTGAGTCGGGATAGCAAGTGTTATTCACCCCCGAGCAACTCGCGCGAAAATCATGATTGTTGACAGGAATACACCGTAGATGAGTTCAAAATCATCACTTTGAGCTCTGTTATCTCACTACTTTGATATATACTAACAAAATTAGTCACCTCAGTGTCGACGGCTAGTGATGGATATTTATCCAGCACCAGCCACCTCCACTTCGGTGTATAAATGTTACATATATATGGTACAAGTAATACAGTGTGTATAATTTAAAAACATTTAAATGATGGATTGAAGGGGACAGTAATACAATTTCCCAATTTTTAGGGTCAAATCACTCGAGCACAAGAACAAGAAGAAATCTACGCCCTAAAAAGAGATTTGGTAATCACACGAAAGCACGACCGGGCCACAACAGCGGCACTGCTAGAAGCCAACAGAAGGATAGAGGAGCTGATGATGTTCAAGGCAAGTTTATCTAAAGCTTGCTTATATTCCATTTGGTTCACATCTTTCCTCTCAGAGTTCTCTTTATAGGTATAAGAAAAAATACTTAAAACATTATTACGCGTTCCCCAGTTGTTTACACAAGTTCCAGCTTTTCTAGATAACAAAGTTGTGAGCAATCGTAGTTGACAGGACGCGGACCATTGGGCTATTTTCAGTAGTATTAGGACTACTGCGTTCAAAACAATCCCAGCAAATGTTAGAGCGGAACTTAAGCCTGAAGACTCCGTGGTTGCTTACCATTTACCCAAAAATTCCGGAAATTTCGGATGGAATGTAAATGGAAGACTATTTTTTTCCTCCCGAACGGAAATTTCCACGGGAAAACGGGATTTCTGGAAAGGTAGTCCAAAATTTCCAACCGGAATTTCCGAACGGAAAATGTGTTTACCAATTGCGATTTTCACCAGTTCCTAGCCCTGCTCCAATTTTAATGCGTGTCACGTGTTATTTACTAGGGGTTGTGCAAATGGTACACGCCAATCCTGAACGGAATTTTTCATTGGGGATTTTTGCTTATCATTTGTACAAACCGTCGACCAACCGGTTTTCTCATGTAAATGGTAAACAACCCGTATTACGGGTCCGGCGCTGTAACCTGATCCAATTCGACTGCCTTTATCCTGTTTTAGTATAAATCTACTAGCGTTCTATCAGGAGTGCGGGTCTCTGATTGGCTATGCTACTCGCTATCTATTCTGTGATTGATAGTGAGTAGTGTTTGTCAACAAAATGGCTGCCGTTTCTTCGCGTTTTCAAAGTGTCTGCGAGGAGAATTCAGATAATTTACTTCTTTAGCTTTAAACGACTAGTAATAGTAATTGGTTCAATTGGAGTACAATTCAGGGAGTAATCGGGCGAGTAATTTCAAAATCGGACGAGCGCGCAACTAGCCTCCCACGCAGTCGTTTTTAGGGGAGTCGTATTTCACCTCCACCCCACAAACGCCTGCTTACCCGAGAGCAATATTCCTTTCCCGCAGCTTAGCCAATCACATTTTACCTACTGATTTCTGGAAAGTCAACTGCACAACAGGAAACAACGGGCTCGAGCGGTTTGCGCTGTCTTCATGCTCTATATTCGAAATTTCACGTTTAAATCACTTTCAGTTATCTGCAATCCAGGAATTCAACAAACGGAGGAGCGACATATTTTTCAATTTGCCCACAGGATATTGGAAATCACTGACATCTAAGCTTTGCCACTGATCTTCAATAGCCGCTTCCTCAGTACACGGCGTAGTAGTTGAGATAAAAAATTCAGATATTTACGCAGCAATGGGGTTTCGGCTTGTGTTAGTCTCAGCGATTTAAAGGATGGACGCTCGGAAAACATAGAGAAGATGGCCTTTCCAGTTGTATTTGGAACTCCCATGTTCGGTAGGGAGAAAAAGTGTTGACAGACCAAACACGCTTCCATTTCTCGTGATTTCATTGATATAATAGTGCTGTCAGGCCAAACACTGACTCATTTATCCTGATTTTACGCTTTTGAACTGTAAAAAAAGCGTCTAAGAAACTGTACTTTCTTATTCAACTTAAGCGTGCGCATGTTCCTACTTCAGATCTTGTAACATATTTTTGCGCATGTATTAGGTCGACACTAGATTACGCTTGTCCTGTTTTCCATCATAGTTTACCAATGTATCTACAAGTCGAGCTAGAAAGAGTGCAAAGGAGGGCCCTATCATGCATTTTTCCTAGAGTGCACAACTCGGACGCCCTTCAGTTAGCAGGGCTTGAGTCCATCATGGCCCACCAGGGAAAGTTAACAGAACACCTATTTAAGTCTATTGTTAATGATCCACGCAGTAAGATTACCAGCCTCCTACCCCCCCGCAGTCTCTATCTCACATGAGCTGAGAAGGCAGAGGAGGTTTGCCATCTATCTATCTAGGCTTTTGAGTTTTGCTCTAACGATTATGTCTTTCCATTAAGTCTACATGAGATGTTGGATGGTTCTTTGTATATTTCCCTCAGTGGACATCCACGTGATCACGCGCCAATTACGCGACAAATAGGCGCGCGAAGAACCAATCAGAAGCAACAGTTTTGTCATAGATACGATTAGTAGATTTTTACTGTCCAAGACAATTAGATTATTCGCTCCCCCCGGCTCGATTTCTAGGCGCGATAGAAATCTCGAGCTCCAAATCTAATTGTTGAATACATGTTTAAAACTACAGAGAAAGAAAGAACACCTTTGTCATTTAGGTTCTCAATGGTTCAAGGATCGATTCATTAATTTTTTGTAACCAATAAACTCACTGGATTTATCTCTGTCTGTACAGAATCACATTATTACCGAAATGGGTAAAAGAAGCGACGACACACCCCCCTCCCCACAGGATGTGAAGATCATTGCACTGGAAGCAGAGCTGGAGGAGTATAAGAAAAGAGACTCGACAACAAATCAGATTATCAACGATCTCACAAGAAGGTCACGGGACCTAGAAACCGAGGTTGGTCTGATACTCAACTATGTGATGTGAATGAACGCCGGCCCTGTTCATAACCACCGTCTTAACTTGCCTGGTATACATTCATCCATATTTGAGTACTAAAAAGAAAGCAAAAATGGCCGCTACACGCGGATATAACATTAGCTAGTCGAGGTGGTAGCGACAGAAAAGATAGCAATTATCATTACAACTTGTGGATGATATGAAATCATTCCGATAGCCATCGCACTCGTATTATTCCGTTAGCAACTGAAGTTAATCAAGTTAAAAACAACTGTTCTATATCATCGTTTACGGCCGAAGTGTCAATCACTGATTTTCCCTGTCTTTTCCTTCAGCTCTATCTTGCGAAGGAAGATGCAGCAAAAACCGACTTCCCGCAAGTGCCTGTTACTGGGTCAGGCGAGGTCGACAAAGCACTTCCAACAAATGAAACAGATTCCTGTGACAACAGTGCAAGCTGATGGAAAGTATACACTTCTGAAAATTGATAAGATCGCATTGCATTTCTCTTATTGGTGTTAACCCTTCAATCCCCAAGAGAAGTAAGCATAAAATTTCTCCTTGTAATGTCAGATCACACAAGATGAATTGCTTGATATTTTATTAGCCTCGCTATCGCTTCTGTAGGAAACCTGTGAGGCCAACAAATGAGAATTTGAATTTTGATCTTAAGGTTGAAAGGGTTAAACGTTATGTAAAATTGTGATGCCTTAAAATAATGGTTTGAGGGCGTCAACCTTTTTTTTCCAATATCGCTATTTTGTTTTTTCCTTTGAATTTATGAGGTAAATATTAAATCAAAAGCGCAATTCAGATGTAAGTCACATAATTTGCTTACTATCTCCTGTAAATATAATTTTGTGTGGAAAAGACAGACAAATGGTTCTTTAAATGTACTGGGGGTCACCGCTTCGTTTCATAAGAAATGCTTATCTATGGCAACAAACAATTTGAAATTAGAGAGCATGCAGCCGGTTTTTTGAAATGCGATCGCGCGAATCTCAATTTATCTTCAATTTCTACCTCAAGATTTATTTTGTTAATGAAGTTTATTTCACAATATTGCTTCCATAGAATAAAGTTGCTGCCAAAAAAAAAAAGAAACTTAAACTAAAAGTTAAACGTCCAGTAGTGAAACTTCGTTGGCAGTTGAATTGGCCAGAGTTGATCGACTATTTCCTGTAAAAAGGTATTCGCATTTTCTTGTGTTGATTGCTTTCACTGAAAGCTCGTTATTTTGAAGAATAGAATGGTGGACTTTTGTTCTTTCAGCTGTCTACTTATACCGTAGTGGCGATCTATCGCTAGATTGCATGTGACGTCATGGCGGCCATGTTGGTGGTCAAGAACAATAGTCTGTCTCTCCGCTGGGATTTAAACTTTATTGATAGGCAAATTATGCAAAACAAAATTGTATTGTTTTGACCACCAATATGGCCGCCTTGTCACGTGAGTGAAATCAAGCAATTTTAATTGTGTTTTGGGAATGGATACAAATGTACTACAAATGTTGTAAACAATTTGTCTTTGTACATTTCTTTACCTGTCACAAGGAAAATTCATGTATATGCAAGAGTAAAGAAGAATATCGAGTAAAAAAAAATTGTAACCTCAGAGAATTGTAAAAAAAAATTAATATCAGATGTCGGTAACGCATTTTCCTACATGCGGTTACCTGACAATCGATAATTAATTCTGTTCAAATTAGGGTGCAAGGTTCATGAAATAAATAAAGATCGCGCATTTGAATAAAATAAATTGACCAGATTGCTATGCTGCATTTTTTTTATTTTCCTAGTTAAGCTACTAACAAATTAAAATATTGACATGAAAGAATTTGAATTCTAACGATGGAAGTGGTTTAACAATAACCGAAAGCTAATATCTTAATCTCAGAGAAATTCAGTTTTACTTTGGTTTCCAGTAAGGAAAAAAAACGCTCTTCATTAAGGAAAAAGAAATACGATAATGGTAACGACAACGTTAGCGATGAGAATAAGGTAAGTCAAAACGGATTGGTCTGGGTTCCGTGCGGCGGGGATTTAAAAAAACAGGTCTGAATTTATGCAAGAGTTTGTAGGATTTCGAACAGGTTGGGAATGAAAGGCACGAGGCAAAATGAGACAAAACTGAATTTCGTTCAATTTATTTCCATCTTCTACCGCCCCCATGTATTATCCCGGCGTTTGCTCTGTGATGGTAAGCTTCCGTTCCCTGTGAATGAAAAAGAATTACAAACTGGGTTACTTTGTAAATCGAGCTCACAAGTAAACGTCTGTGTTAAAAATGGTGGGCTCAGTGCTGAGTCGTCCCGAGTCGTCTTCATACAGCGCAGGGAGAGATGGGTACCGAGAAAAGGAGCGCCGTGTGCTATATAAAGACGACTGGGGACGAGTCAAGGGCTCAGTGGGCGAGGGTGGGAGGGGTGGAGGCTGGCATATGCGGCACATGTATAAAGTGCAGACAGACTTTAGTACAGTAAGTTGGTAAGAAAGTTTTAAACGTGTAACACGCGTACGGGACATGAGCGGAATTCTCTGGTTCTCCTCATTGAGAACCCATCGCCCAGAATGTCATTGTTTTTCGCGACATGTACTTTCTGCGCCAGATTTTCTGAGGCGGGGCATAATAATTTGCTTGTTTAAAACTGGTCATCCATGATTGATCAATAGATTTAGCCCTGGGAATAGATCGGTCTCTTCGCAGAATTAAACTACTGTCAATCAAACTATCGGAAGTGTGAAGCTAATCCAAGGTGCGAGAAAAGTTATCAGTTGTTCGCCAATTAAGACGCGCTCTCCGTTCAAAGCGTTTTTTTTTTTTTTTTATCAAGTTTGACAGGCAAACTTCCTTTTGACACCACAGAATATGTAAGGGAAAAACGTTATCTGAAATAGACCGGGTGATTTTTAAAGCGGGACCGAGAGAGCAAACGTTGCCTTCAGAAGGTGTCATCGTGAAGAGAATCGCAACTTTTTTTCGGGGCTTTTTCCACGACGAAAAGTAAACTTGAGACAAAGTATTTGGAGCAAGCCGGCTTAAGCCAGCAAAATGTCCTTAGTAATTACGCTGTTGTTTTTGGTGGTAATTATTCAAATTTCGATCCCTTTAAATCCCAACAAATAAAAGGTCGAACTCGAAAACTCGCCTAACGTGAGCGTTGATAGCCGGTTTTAGGCCACATTCTCTTTTGTCTGAGCGTCTGGTATCCTTAATTGTTTGAATTTTCGCGCCGACCAGTCAAAAAAAGTCCCGGATGTGTCGCCACCTGGACGATGCTGTGATTACATTGCTTCGTTGTCTTTAACATTTGAATAGACATTTCTTCGACAACATATTATGTTAACTGTATAGATAAACTGACCACAGTACACGCAATGTACATACAATGCAAACACAGACCGCGTTAAATGTGGTGCACTTGCCCATTTTAATAGAGGTGACATCCATAGAATTCAACCCTCATACACGGGTATGGAGACTTGTTACACTCAGATTGTGACATATCTGGCCGTCACTGGATTGAACCACAGCAGTAAGGTGGTCGCAGTTTACCGACAACGTTCTAAGTGAAGACACGACAAATCGCGTCATGTTTGTAATAAGACACACAATTGTTATATATAATCGCTTTCGAAGGGAATTTTTTACATCGTAAGCGGGAACTTCGGTTGAAGGCTGCTGGTCAAGTTGTGGATGTTATGTGTTATTTCAGTAGCAATCGATTGAGATCTTTGGATCCTCTGCGGCGACCTTACTGCAAACGAACTATGTCCTCTCACTGCGGAAGTCGTAATAAAGACGAAAGTCGTGAGAATAAAACGTTTACGTGAAAAGGTATCGCGAAGGTAAGCGGTATTCTAATTTTGAGTTGCTTCTTTCGTGTGTGAAAGAGTTCTGCACGCAGAAACGTTTTCCTGAAGTTTATATATGGCAACTAATGTCCTTGCTGTCATTGCAAATGTTAGTTTTTTATCATGTCTACTTAGTTTTGAAGATTGTCAGAACTTTTAAACATTGTCAACGCCCATGTCAAGGGAAACTCGCTCATGTTTAACCGGCTTTACAAGAGATCTCACCCTTTCTTTTCCTTTTTCTTGATAAACCTGGAAGTTGGATGCGTCATTGCTGAATGCCAGTTTCGTTATTCAGTGGTAAAATAAAAAAAAAAAAACCCAGACAACTGAGGCTGGAAAATGGTAGAAGTGTAAGCTTATATTTGTGCACGATGCAGTCGCTCCTTTGAGCGGCTGTCAGAGTTCAACGATCGAACAAAACGTCCTAAGAGCTAACTCATTTATAAATATAACAAATTCTGGCAAAAATGTGATCACTTGTTGATAGTCTGCATAACAGACGTTTATTTAGCCGGCGAAGCGTCGCGGGTGAAGCTCGAGACACGAGCGTGAAAAGCGACGCGAGAGGAAGAGAAAAATAAACGCTTGTTCCCAGTCTATTATTCAACCTCCTCCGTCTCCTGACTCGCCCACTGAAGTTGACAGGCAGAAAGATTTGAATTAACCAATAAAAAAACCTTTCAATCATTTGCGGGAAACATCTCGTATTTCTAACGACGCTTTTGCATTCAACTGGTTTCGTCATTTTGAGCACAACGACTTCTTCATTTTCTTCGAAGTTGCGTTTGTATTTTAACTTGAGTTGCACGCTTTAAAAAAGGCATAAAGATCAAAAGCGATCTTGAAAGATGCTCCAGAGGGTGACTTTGAGAGTAATAAAAGAAAGAGCAAACGATTTTACTCGTCAAAAGCTTATTGGATCGACTGAATGGCGCCCGACTGGATTTAGGCCCGCTTGTGTGGCTGAAAAATGTATAATGTATAACTTTATTTCAACTCGGGTTGATGAGGCTGATTAGGCGCCTAGCAAATACATGCTAATATGCCGAGAAAAGTGAAATAAATAAATAAATAAGAATTGTATATATATACATGATCAATTAATAACTAACAATCTAACTATATCAATAAATAAACAATCCTAAATCTTAAAATTATTACAATGAATCATAGAAATCTGTACATTACAAATGTAGTTCTCTCACAGCCTTCTTAAATTCCTTAAGGATTTTCGTTGAACGTAATTTATCCGGTAAAGAATTCCACACTTTGGCACCAATAAAAGTTGTGGATTTTAGGCCAAAGTTTGTAGTTTTCTTACGTGGGACGACTAACTTGTTGGTACCTCTCAAGCACTTAACATTATTACGTACGACGAACAAGTCACTTATATATCCCGGTAACATACCGTTTACAGCTTTAAAAATTAATATGGCAATGTCCTGTAGGCGACGATTGCGCAAAGTTAAGCCGAAGTCATCATCGCCATGAAGGGGCACCCGTTTATTGTAGACACACCTTAGAGCGATTCATTGCTTCAGGGGCTTTCGCTTTACCACGGCATCCTGTAGCATAACAAAAAAACACAGAACAGTATAATATTATTGGGAGAAACAAATAGCTCAAGCTTTGTTGAAGAGGTTACTTTCTTTGGTCCAAGCCGTTGTTTTTCCAGATGCGTATTTTCATATAGATGTGTATTTTCAAGTGTTAGAAACCGCTACAGCACAAGTCAATAAACTAAATTGAAGCTTAACATTTGCTTTGATCGTCGTTTCTTTTGTTCAGGAATAAAAATCGTATTTTACTCTCAATGTGATGTAAAAAACAATCATCTACACTCGTTTTGGACGCAAAGATGTAGACGAATTGTTTGTACATGTTAAAAACCATGGTTTTGGGGGACGCAGCCTCAAAATTAGAGACGTTTGTATGGATTTGGAGCTATGTTTCAAGGTCCATAACTTGGTCTCTGTTCAACCTAAAGGAATCAAACTTGGTCAAACGACCAATCTCGATGTTATCTTTCATGTGGTGGTGTCAATTTATCGATTACTTCAAAATCTGAAACTCGCCCCAGTTTCCTTTTGAATTTCGTTTTTTTTTTCGACCAAGACAAAAAAAAAGTCAAATACGAAGTTAATTTAAAAATATTCAATCATCATACTAACTCTTACACGTCTTTGGAACGTAAAAGTTATCTTAAATTTCTAGGCGTGCTTATTGATGAGAACCTCTCCTGGAAACATCATATTTTACAAATAACCTCTAAAATAAGTACATCGGATTGGTATTATTGCTAGGCTAAGACATTTCGTACCACTTAATACTTTCAGGAGCAAATATACAGATCACTGATTGAACCCTATTTATTATATGGTATATCAGCGTGGGGCCGAGCAGACAAAATCCACAGAGACAAAATCCTACGTCTTCAGAAACGTGCCCTTCGCCTCATGTTTTTATTTTGTGAAACTCGCGCAGTACCCTTCTTCATCTCTTCCAGTCTACTACCTCTAGATCTTCTTTACTTCAAGTCAGTTGCCATCTTAAAGCATGACGTCTCAAAGAACACATCGCCACCTCAAATAAGTAATAAGAGGTAACTTCTTACCACTTATCTTTTTTGTTTTGTAATAAGCCGTGCTTATCAAAGTCAAAGTAAGCACACCAATAACTGACGGCTTATGGTTAGGCTTCTATAAACAAACTTTCAAGCTTATCCTGTTTAAGCCATGCAGCGATACCCTGTCTAAGACAGAGAGTGATGAAATTGATACCCTGTTCAAAACAAAACCCCTGAAAACCATAACCTATCGGGCCGCACGCCCCCGTTAAGGCCATATAAGGGAGTACCCCCCCTCCCCGGGTTACAAACTTGCTAAACCACACGATTTCTAAGCTTTCCTCTCGCAGAACCGTGCACTATAAAATAGCAAAGCCAGGCAATCCATTTCGTTGCTTTTAACATCCAAACGCTGATTCTAACGGGTTGAAACCCCAAAAAACCGGAGATATAATCAAATTAGAGACGTCACTATTGTTTACAGTCTTTGGACGAAGATCTCAAACCTATTTCCTGAAGTGTGACATTTTCTTGACAGCTGTCTGTCACATTTTGGGACATGCACATACACTTAATCGGCTTTTTTCATCGAGTTTGATTTTCTGTCTTCAGGAAATTTGTAAAGGCCTTCTGAAACTAACACCGCTACGGATAAAAGGTCACAAGTTTCAGCTTTTTATTTTATTTTCTTGCCGAAAAGCATGGGTTGCCCACATATTGAGTGTGACATTTCACATTTGGTTTATATGGAGGGGTGGACGGACGGACGGTCGGTCGTACGGTGACGTCATAACCAAAATTTCTGGCATCGATGGGTTATCATATTTTCTTAGCTATGGTGCTTTGCGCCCGCGCCTCTCGGCGCGCGGACCTCCGTTAGACTTAACTAATTAACGCTCTGTAAAGCGGTTATCTTTAACATTTTTGGAACAGACGAATTTGACATGGAAGGCTTTAAAAATTTATTAAAACAATCATGTACAAGTCTTGCACTCCGAAAGTAAAAAAGACTTAAGCTTAAATGGCTTTCGACGCCAGACGCCGACGCCAATGATAGCTTGTGCGGAAGTCTATTGTCGTCAAATCGCTGAAAAGTTATCTCAAAAGTTTGATACAGACCAGGGACTAAGCTTCTTATAATGACTTTTTTCATCTGTCAGCAAATTATAAGTGACTTGTTATCTATTCAGTCTTTTCTTTTGTGTGCAACAACCATCAAGTCCTTTGTCAGCCAAAAAAACAGAAAAGATCAGTGACGTCATGTCTCTTAGTCAACAAATAAACTCCCCTCGATATCTTACGTCATCCCTATTACTGACTTGTTGTCTCTTGGTCAGCAAAAAAAGATTCCTAGATACCTTACGTCATCCATTGTTCTTATCAAGCCTTTTTTCATTGTCCTTTGTTTAAAACAATAGCACTTGATATTGTTTTTTCAATTTATGGGCCGGCGTATGATTGGTTTAAATGGTCCAGGAGGAATGCAAAATCTATTGTTGTTCCATAACCCACCTCCTTACTACTGACATCTAAAATAAATTTAAATTTTCTTTGTTTGGATGTCCCAATACACAATTTACTCTCGAGCAAGGTGTTTTCTGTACCATGCGACCACTAACTGCAAAGGGCCTATTGCTGGTTTGCATGGTACGTCACAGCGCCATGTTGGTGCACAAAAACAAAGGAATGGCGGCCATGTTGATGCACAAGGCTAACCCTCTGGGAATTGAACTCTATTTTAATGCAAATACTTTCTTTTGTTTCATTGAACCAATATGGC
The DNA here is from genome assembly GCA_948470475.1 of Galaxea fascicularis. Taxonomy (NCBI): domain Eukaryota; kingdom Metazoa; phylum Cnidaria; class Anthozoa; order Scleractinia; family Euphylliidae; genus Galaxea; species Galaxea fascicularis. Next base: position 25,811,661 of record OX419335.1, on the reverse strand, counting down.
CGCTGGTCACGTGACTGAAAACCAAGAATTGAAACTTCCTGCCTGGGCTTTTGTTCCCAGTTCCATTGTCATACAAATGCCACAGTTTCAGTGCATTCGGTGTTTCGCTTTAATGCAGAACATTAACAGTTCGGTTCCTACTGATAATATTAGATCAAAAAACGGTATTTTTCCTTGATTTTCATGGCCGTGAAAGAAAAACATGAATTCAAATAACGTTCAATTCTATTCTCCAAAAATGTCTACGATAGTACTACATTTACGGTGTTGGTATGAACATCCTATCGGTTATAGACAGGAACAAGTATTCTCCAAAGCGGAAAGAATTTAATCTGTTTATCATTTCTTTTTTCTTCTGCAGTTCTAAACTAACCAGAGCTTTCCTCGTTAACAATCTCTTCCGTTTATTATTTATTTTTTCAATCGTCAATAAAAAATGCGACAAATATTGTTGGTATTGGTATTTTTTGTATCAGCCATCAACGGCGTCTGATTAGTTGTGTTAGGATACAGACAAACAAGTATTAAGTAGATATTTTAAATAGATTTTTAGGACCCTGTATTTTCTTACGCCTGAAGTTCAAACAAACATACAACACCAAGTCGAGAACATTAATCCTTCTTTACCTGCTGAATCATTTGGATACGATAATCATTTTGTAGTTCACCAAAGTCTGTTATCCCTAACAATCTCAACTTGCTTCTGCAGCCAATGTTCACATTTCCTAGTCTTAAAAAAATGAAAATAGTGTGCCTTTGAAAAAAACAAAAAAACAAACAACTATTTATGATAACTACGGGAAGTCTTATTTCTGTGCCATGCCGAGACATGGCACCCGTTTCAGCTAGGGCTATTCTCACCGGCTGTTTTTCAGAGTTATTCCCTCGTGATGTCTTGAAGCAATGGTTTCAGCAACACTTAAACCACAACCATAGGAAACCTAGCCACCATCGTCTATTGTTATTGCCAATTAAATTAATTCATTTATCATTATCAATTGTCCATTGATAATCAATTAATAAATAGAAATAAGAATTATACTTATACAGTGCGGGTTACGATTCCTCAGTTAACTAGCGAAACACCAAAACACTATGTTTTCGTTAATTTTTTTTCTGTCGAGGTTCAGCATTCTACGCAGTGATTAAGAGGGCTGTTGGAAGCGGGCAAAACTAAAAACTTAAGAAAGGAAGTGTCGAAATCTGGATTGATTAATTCAGAGCCAAATGTGAAATAAAGATATAACGTAAAAGACAACTGGACCTTCCACTGTAATTAAATGACAACATGATGCGAGCAAAAGGCTCAAGACATTGCGCGCAACTGATAAAAGTATTGCTTTTTCTTGTTAGTAATGGCTGCCGTCTCAGCCACTGTAGGGCTATTACATGTCCATATCGTCAGAAGACCTTTGTTCATTTGCTGAATTTTTTTTATCCTACTTAATAATTAGCGGCAATGTAAGTAGTGCCAAACGAAGACCAGACAAAACAAACAAACATCAAAGCACCAAAAGGTATGAAAAGCACAACGCCCGTGTACGCCCACAGCCATGCCCATACCCACGATGAGGTCCCAATATTTTTCCATGTCACTATCATGATAGCTTGAGTTAGACAACAAATTTTTAACGAAGTAGTGGAACGTAGGTAGGAACGTAGGGTGTTTAACAACGAATACGGCAACGAGAACGTCACAAAACAAGAAGGTTAATGAGCAAATACAATAAACTAAGCTTTGCAAGAAATTTGGTAAATTTCGTTATCGTCCCCTCGCTAAACAAAAACACGAAATGAGCAGATTCAAGGCTTTGTGCAGTTCGTGAACACATGACGGCGAATTTGGTAGATTTCGTTATCGTCCCCTCGCTAAACAAAAATACCAAATGACCCGATTCAAGCTTTTGTGCAGTACGTGAACACATGACGGCGAATTTGTCAATCTTTTTGTTACTTTACACGCCTTTCTCACCACCAACGTTTCTGGATGATTCCCTTTCCTTTCATGAGTTACAATTCTAAATGGCGTTTTCCGTTGGCGTTGGTGTTGTTCTTACTTCTCCTGTAACTAGTTCATCCAAGCATTAGGTAATATTAAATAAATTAAACAAAAAGGAAAGTGAAAAAGCAGAAAATACCGTGAAAGCAATATACTTCAATGAACCTAAAATAACAAGCGCGAGAAAGAGATATATTTACGACGTTTCTGTCAGTAATTGGGAACCCCCTAATCTTCTTTGAGATCTCCTTGTAGTATTCATCTATAAGCACAGAGCTATTGAGATATTGTTATTAATGAACCTTTTCGAAAAGGAGAATAGTCCTGTTTCATAAAAAAAGACATGTGTATCAACAAAAGTTTTTTTATATTAACCGAGTGAGTTGTAATAACTTCATCAAAATTTCCCAAAACCATTCAAGGTTGCAATTAGTGGAACAACTTTCCCAGGAAAAAATTCCCCTTAGCTCGTGAACCACGATATAAACCTAGACATCTAACAGATAGCGTATTTCAAGGCAGACAGTTTATTTGAAAATATACAGTTGTTGTAAGAACAAAGACCAATCACTGAGCAAACTTGGGACCAAACTTGATGACAGTCATGATGAAGGTATGTTGTTCGAAAGATTTTTTAAGCCCTACTTTTGACACAACGTTTTTGTCCCTATTGTTATTTTTTTTGCAACGTTTTTATCGTTTGTGTGATGTCCGGGTTTACCGGTGTATTTTAATGGAGATGTAGAACTAGATTTCGGTTGCCTTGACCAAATCGAGTAGAGCGTTTCTAGGCGATTGGCGATCGACGGCAAAAACTGAAGTTGCAGGCATGATCGACACATTAGCTAATGTTGTGTTCGATGAATCATCTTACCTTGCTGTTCCGCTAAATTTGAAATACGCTCTATTGCGCCACAATTTCATTTCAAAATTGTTTAAATGAAAACCAGCTGGTAACTAAGGAAAGAAAGAAGAAAGAAAGACCAGAAATGAATTATCCAGCATACTAAGATTAAATCATTTATCTTCACAGGAGGTAGTCATTATTACTCTTTTCGTGATAATCCTATCCCACCAAACACTCTGCAGGGAACATGACCTGAATGCGAAGCCAAGTAACTCAAGCAACTCAAACGATTCACCTCAGATCCCTGTTCCAAGTTCTAGCACTTTAAGAAATCGCATCCTTTTACGATCAAAGCGCCAGGCACACTACAGCGAATGTGTCAAGAACGTCTACTGGTCTGTAACCGCAAATAGGCGCGAATACGAGTGCCACCGAGGTCATCCCGACTGCTTTGATCCCGCGTTTGGAGGGACCGGCAGATGCGAAAGTGTGAAAGATATACGAAACGTTGTTATAGCATGTCGCTGCAAAGGCTCCGTTCATTGATAATTTATGAAAAAAAATGTTGATTTTTTTATTCATCTCGTTGAAAATATAGTGAAACTAATTTAAATAGGAAGTCGACCAGTTGTAATGTTTATGGAATTTCTCACACGTGTATCCTATGGGTACCTCTTCCTTTATCCTTTCCTGCAAAGGGCCTTGTTTTGTATTAACATAGGTTTTGAAACTAATTGAAAATTGGAAGTCAACCGATTGTAACTTTTCGAAATTTAATCTATGAAATTTGTCAATAAAATAATTTGCATTAAGGAATCGTGGTCTGTCAAATTTAGCCGTTATCCATTGTTTCCAATAATCAGTTGCATGAACGAACCGTTGTGTGTAAAGTTAAGTCGTTATTTGTTTCTATCCTACTTTACCCCTCTGTGCGTGGGATTCCGTTCATGTTTTTAGGTGGGACTTAATGTAAATTGGATAAGGAGTTTAAAGAAGGAATTGAAATGTAAAATATGTTTTGAAACACCACAAGACAGTTGGGACCCCACAAGGACCGTCTGCAGGTTGTTCGGGAACTGTTTTGGTGTCTGTCCACTAATTTTTAACTGCAATTTCCAGTTTTAGACCTTCATTAAATCTTCAACTAATCCTTTGAGAAAAATTATCTCTGCCCAAATGTACCTGAAAATCACCCAAAAATTCACAAACTACCCCACAACATAGCTTCGTGGGATGAGCATAAGGATTTTTAATTGCTTGAAGCGCGAACGAGATATCAACGTTATATCCATGTTAAGCGACTAAAAAACGATGTTAAGGTTACGTCCCACCTTAACGAGTATCACTCACATATACCCTTTGGTTACCTGTCTTTTATTCCTCTGCCGAAAGCGGTTTTTCACTGTAATCACTACACACTGAACTACTTTGTGTAAAACCCAAACATGAATAGAGCCATTTTCATAAGTTAAGTAAGGTTTATTTGTCCTCTTTCTACTTGCTTATAATTATGCAATACAATCTGCTGTTTAGTTACAACTCTAAAGCCAAGGCCGCCATCCTCAAGCTCTGGTGCCTTCATTTCTGGACCTGCAAACAAAAACGCACAGGAAAAAAGGTCGATAGTGCAATCTGCTTTGGAAACAATTCAACAT
>OX419335.1:25754660-25799660 GCA_948470475.1 Galaxea fascicularis | reverse complement strand
AAATGTGATTTCTAAAGACGTAAGTTGCATTTTCCTATATGCGGGCTTTGAGATTGTGGAGAGGTCGAGCTTGGGTTTTTTATTAGTTAATAATCTATTTTATTCACTAAACTTAATTCGATGGGGAGGGAAGATTTAACCGAATGTTGAGATAAAACTTTGGTATACATGATCAAGCTGCTTTGAAGTCATCGTCTAAAGGACAGTACCTCAACACATGTTACGACAATCGTACCTCAGTAAAAGCAAGGTCCAGATCTGATCAGACAGAACAAAATTAAACACATCTCATAAACTGATCGATCAAACTCTTGACATTTGTTGTACATTATTTACCCGTTCCTTCCCATTCTCTTGATAAACTTGGAAGTTGGATCCGTCATTGCTGAAGGCTAGTTTGTATTCCTTGACGTGCTCGTGGAAAACATCTCGACCTATCATGACACAAAAGCCCAAGGTTAGTACTTGGTAATTAAAATCCCATTGAGTAAGCTTGTAAGTACTTGAAAATTGGTTCCGTTGACATTGGGCTTGTTTTCAGGAACGATGTATTGCCGGAAGGATTATGTATTACAACGAATCATTTGGCTGAAAACTGTACTTCCCGTGGCTTTTAGAATCTTGAGTTAAGGTGGCTCAAACCTGATTTGCACCACTTTCCAGCCGATATACTTTGATGGATCAATACTATCACACTACAACGAGCTCGGAGACTCCCATTTTTTATCATTGAAATGCAATTAGTATGCTAAGATGTAACTTTTTGCAAAGTTTGAAAAAAATGTAAGAGCGGATTCAGAGCCACCTTAAAATTTGCGTCATTTAAGGTGGCTCGTCTTTAAGTTATAGGCACTTAAAGCTAAAATTAAGGGTGTTTTCAACAGGTTATACAATTGCTACGGTACCCACTTATGTCAAGAAAATATTCATAACTTCTTTACCAATGTTTGGGCATTCATTTGGTTACCATTATTATTGTATCAACTTATAAAGTGTGGTAGTATTGATTATTAATGATGGTAAGGTGTAATATGCCCATGAGAATGATGATATCGAGTCGCTTGTGGTAGTATTGATCAATCAAAGTATATGAGCTGGAAAGTGCTACAAATTAGGTTTGAGCCACCTTAAAATTGTGTGTTCACCTTGCGTTGCAATAGCTCTGATTCTCTTCGTTTTTCCGAGGTCGACTTGCAGCCACTGATTTTCTCGATCGCTCCCACACCACGCTCCAATTCGTTTGCTGTCTTGATCGTCCTCAAAGTAAAGGCGAGCATTATCCGCCGATGCTCTCCAAGTTCCTAGCAAAAACAAAAAAGGCTATACCTAAGGGGGTAGTGCCACGGAAATACTACCTTTATACCAGATGTCCTAATTTTAACTAAAGAACAGGATATGAAGTGAGTCTGCAAAAACAACAAGAAAACAAAAAACACGAATCAAAGTATGCTTTTGATCGGTGCCATCTGAGTCATAGAGAAAAGAAAAAAAACGTCACTCCAACTTTGTGGATTTGGTATCCGTTTCCAGCTCTGGAATCAGCGGCTGAAATCATTTGTAAGTAATTTCCTTCCATAAGAATAGTAGCCAAATAAAATAATGCTGTTGTCATTAATGAAATAGACAAATTTTGAGTTTCAGTTTGTTGGCAAAAGGTATATCTATCCAAATGTGCGTAAGGGATTTGGTCCGCCAATAACTTGCTTATCGTTCAGTTGGCGAGGTTTTGTAATACAAATAGAATGATACTTTTTGGCAGGGACGTGTGATAAACATGTTTTTCTCATGTTGTTTTATGTGTTTTGGTATTTTTCCTTACTTGTAGAACTGCTGCTGTGCTGCCCGTCAATGTTGTCTGTGAACAACGATGACCGATAGTGACGATGAATTTTTTATAACTCAAAACAGTTTTTTGTGGGTTTCTGCGTAACAAATTGAGTATCGGATTCTACTTTCAGAAGCAGAAAAAGACTCGTTCTTAGATGTTGTAACAGTCGTAGTACGCCTGCTTTAGCGTTACCGACTGAAAGTGCTAACGAAAGTTATTCTCATTTGGAAGGACCTCCAGAATTTCGTTGCGACAACACATTGAGAATTTCGTTGCACCTTGAGAATCCCGTTGACGACTAAGGCGAGGGGACTAAGGTTAGCGGAATATGTATCATATTGTTTTCTGTTGTTGCCAGGAGCCATTTGTTTGAGCCCCACACTCCCCTGTTACAAGTCAAAGCCGCCACCAGCTTTTGAGACAGTTGATTATTGTCAGGGGTTATTGAATATACTCCCTGGCAAAGAACAAAAGAAACCAAGCCAACTAAACGATAAGCCTTGTAACCTCCTCATCCTCCGTACTCGACCATACAACTACAGCTCGAATAATAAAATGCAAATAGCTTCTCAGTAAATGAACTGAAATCTACTCAATAGTCAATACAATTATCATTTTAATTGACGCGCGTCAACTTTAATTTCGTAGGCCTTGGATATCACTGACAATTTTATGCTTTAATTCTTTCTCATCTTTGCCTTTCCTATTTTGTCATGGTATTGTTTGATTTCACTCACGTGACAAGGCGGCCATATTGGGGGTCAAAACAATACAATTATGTTTTGCATAATTTGCATAAAAATAAAGTTTAGTTCCCAGCGGAGAGACTATTGTTCTTGACCACCAACATGGCCGCCATGACGTCACATGCAATCCAGCAATACGGGCTCTGGCTCAATTTTCTAACACTCCTCCTAACTATTGATAGCTCAGATTCCACTTCTGTAGGATGTAATTTTTTTTTCAGACACAGACAATGAAGTAGATTATTTCCTACTTAGCACATACCGATACAAACGGGGGTAATAACATTTTCGTTGCATAATTGCATCCAATTATTGTTTTCAACTCACCTGGTCTGTACTCTGAAGAAGCACTGAAAGCGTTGTCAGGCAGTTGATTGTTTCCAGGCCATCCGAGACCAAGGCCATCGGAGCAGGCACCTGCACGGATTGGTATATTTCAAAAACATTTGAGGAGGAAAAAAAGTAAACAAACAAACAAAAGAAACTAAAAACAAAACAACAACAACCAAACGGAGAAAGGGAGACAAAGTGCAGTTTAGAAGCTTCTTGGGAAGAATTCTAAATTGGACAACTCTTGTTATTTCTGACATGGTTTTCTTGTGACTGGGAGAGCAAGTCCCTGAAAAATAACGACCTTAAGATGGTTGCATAATCAGAAAAGCTTGGAATGATCTACCGCCTTTAGTTTCTTACGCCACAAGCCTTCGAGGAAACTACACTCGAACCTCACCATAACGGCTAACTTTGAGGACAGAGGAAATTTGCAGTTTTGTAGAGGTGGCCGTCATGGGGAGGTAGGGGTATATTATGAACCCTTTTTTGCGAAAAGATGCTATTAACATACAAACACTGTGAGGATTTCATTTTTTTTTCCAATTCTTCGTGTTAGTGTTAATTCTTCGTTGTAGTGTTTAGCTTGTAATTAGAGGTGTTTTGTAATTATAAGAATAGCTAGTAAGTTTATTGTACTTAAGTGTTAATTTAGTAAAGCGTTATCGTAGGAGTGTGAGGTATCATGTTTTAACAATATGTAAGATAAGTGTTGTAAATGAATTAGCATAAACATATAAAATGATAAGAGTAAACGCCATGTGCAGCAGTTGGAAGGAAAGAAAGTGGGAGAGAAGCAAGAAGAAGGAAAGTTTGCGAACTGAAAGGTCGAAGGCCACGACGCTCAAGAAAACCACTACCAAGATCCATTGGTAGGAGCCAGCTGTGTATCCCAGACAAAACCCTTTTGTCGGCGGCGGCGAGCGTGAATGTGTTGGAAAAAGCTGTTGGAAAAAGCGAGTACGAAGGAGAAAGATCGAAGCTAAGAGCTAGAGCAAGGTAAAGAAGGAGGGCGCTGAAGGTGAAGAAAGATTGTGAGAAGATTGATGGTCGTAGGTTGTTTTCGGTTTATTTGTTATTGAAAGAGTATCAAGGACAAGGAATTACGGACTATCAAAGAACTGAACTGCAAATAATTTAACTGTAAATAATTAGTTTAGTAGTTAAGTGTCAGTTTTGTTATCGTTTAGGTTTTAAAATTACTTTAGGTAAAGTTATTTAAGAATTAGTTTTACTTTGTATTATTATTAGTATCCTATTTAAAACAAGTTATTTCTAGTGTAATTGTTCAGTGTAATAAATACTTGTAGACTTATGTTTTGTTGTTGCGTGTTTTCTCGGGTTTGTTTATGCCTAGTGTTTTTGTTTGTTAAGGAGTGCCCACCTTTGTGGCGCGGTTTCGTCACAAACACGTAACACAGTCCAACGTAAAACGGAAACCAGAAATCAAAATAAAAATAAATAATGTTCAGAAGAAAAAAAAAATGTAAAAGTGAGTACATACCTCTTACTAACCGAGTTCGAGGTCCGTGCTGTAAGTTACGGACCGAGTTTTTTCTCGTTTACTTATGGCCCAAGCGCGCGGGCCATAAATCAACGGGAAAAAAAACGAGGATCCGTAACATACAGTAGGGACCGAGAAAACGAGGTTAGTAAGATATTTATTATATCTCCGAGGTTAATCAGTAGCGCAGGAAAGGGAAGTAGCACTGGAAAGGTAACTTTCAAATTTAGCGGGCCGTACAGTAGAGTACGGCCAGCAAAATTGACCAATCACAGCGCGCGTGCTAACTGAGAGATATAATAAATCAGTTTAATTTGCACCAACTTCGTTTTCTGCAACAGTGACATCTTTGTAGCTTTTATCAGCTTTTTCAAGAAGCTCATTTCTGCGTGACTTTGACCTTCAGTCAACATGACCTTTTACAATGAAAAGTGGGGATTTTGTCTACACTGTCGTTGATTAACTGGCCATTGCCGAGACGTCACTTTGGCTGTTGGGACACTCTTTAGTGACCGTTACCGTTGTGCAGAGGCGGCCGTTGTAGAGAGGTGAAAATAAGAAGAATCTAAGAGTGAATGTACGGAGTGTCCGCAGAGACAAAAATAAACGGTCCTTATACAGAAGAGGGGTGGCCGACAGTGGAGGTTTAACTGTACTTAAACATACTCAGTCACTGTGAAAATCCAAAAACCGTGAACAATAGAAAGATTTATGGAATGTTATTGCGTTTCAAGTAAAAAGCCAATCACGCGCGAGAAAACTAAACCGCAAGCAGGAACTGTAATTAGGGTGTGGTTACATGTTGCTTCTGATTGGTCGCTGCACGATGGGAAATGTCAAAATCAAATCAAAGTGTGCACGGTTTTCGGATTCGCACAGTAATAGCGGAGCTCCGCGCGCGCCGAAGGCGCGCGTGCGCGGAGCACCATTGCTACGGAAATATGGTAACCCATCCATCCGAGAAATTTTGGTTATGACGTCATCGTACGACCGACCGACCGACCGTCCGATCGTCCGTCTGTACGTCCACCCCATCATGTAAGCCAAAGTGAAATGTGATACTCCAGTTAACCCTTTCGTGTGCAAGCTCGCATATAAGCGCGCTTCCATATGGACTGTTTTTGGACAGATCATTTGCCCATAAACTCAGTTTTCAACCCGCGTTTTTGTGGCGGGAAATTGCATGGCCAAATTTTGAATACAGTTTTAAAACAAAGTCAGTTTTGTCTATTCGTTGGCGGAGTATCAATGACAAACAGCGGGAGAAAGAGCACGAGCAAACCGGCTGAATTGTATTGCCGAGCAACGGAAGAAAGAACAAGAAAGGGCTCGAATAAACAGGCTGAATCGTACTGACGAGCAACGGGAGAAAGAGCAACAAAAAGCTCGAGAAAAGAGCCGACGAAGTTATAGTGAGAAACAGCGGAAAAGAGGCGTCTCTTGTCAAGCTGTAAAACATTACCAAGTGTCAGCGAGTTTCAGCTTTTCCTCGTGTTTGCCTGCAGACGCTTACGTGAAGAGAAAAGATCGTGTGGTCTGGCAACGTTTCAGTGATCATGCGCTGTCTTTGGACCTTGCTGTATATTAAAGTGGACCGCGGTTTTGCCGCTAAAATCCTTAATTGGAGAAGTTTTCTTGATAGGCATCACAAGTAATAAGACATACTCTTGTGAGAAATGACCGCTTCTGCTTAAGCTCTGTCCGCAGGTTAGTACTCCTGTTTTGTCTTTTATATGGACATTTATGCCAAGAAAATTGAATAGCGATTTGTCTCGGCTTGTTACTTGTCTTATTTTTTCCGATTTCTACGAGAAACGTAGAAGAGACAATCGCATCAGTTTCTTTTTTCTTACGTTTTGCTGTCGTTTTCACGGTCTATCTCAAATTGGTTTCCAAATGTTTTCTATCCAATATTCCATCTTGGATCCTAAAACGTTTCGTTTTTTCCTGCTGTCGATCATTTTAGGGCACAAAATTTGTTGAAGAAAAGCCAAGCGAAGTCCGGACGGTTTATAACCTCGGCCCCGCTTGATAAGTTTGACATTTGGAAAACTCTCGCAAAGAACAACAACTCCGTGCCAAAAGTAAACGCGATTTTTAACAGCTGCAGCATTGGAAATGCCAGCAATATGTTGTTCATCGCAGCAATTCTTAGCAAAGCAATGATTTTGTGTGAAATGACGGCTATTATGTCAGCTCTGCGTTCGGAGTGATTATTGACTGACCTAAGTTGTCCGCATCGGCAGGTTAGTATTCCTGTTTTGTCTTTCGGATACGGACACTTATGTCAAGACCACTCGGACTAGCGATTTGCCCAGGTTACTGAATAGTTATGATTGTTACTTGTCTCATTTTTTCAATTTCTACGAGAAACGCCAAAGAAACATTGGTATCGTTTTTTGTTTTCTTACGTTTTGTTGTTTTCACGTTTTTATCTCAAATTGGTTTAGACTAAAAAATGCTGGTGTTTTTTCCAAATGTTTTCTATCCAATGTTTCATTTCAGTGGGTCCTAAAACTCTTCGTTTTCCCTGCCGTCGCTCATTTTTGGGCACAAAGAAAGAAAAGCCAAGCGAAGTTCGGACGGTTTATATCCTCTGCTCCGCTTTGTTAGGAACAAGAGCCGGATTGACATTTGGAAAACTCTCGCAAAGAGCGACAACTCCTTGCCAAAAGTAAACACGATTTTTAACAGCTCTAGCATTCGAAATGCAGCAATATGTTGTCCCTCACAGCAATTCTCGTTGTTAGTTAAAAAATCGCAGACTTAAAAGGCTAATTGCAGTAAAAACTTCGTCTTTAATTCAATGTTTATTGACAAATGTTTTTCTGAAACCGATTTGTTGGTCTGCTGTCATTGCCAATCGCATATTATGATTAACAGTGATGTAAAAAATAATATCGCCCACGACTTGTAGTCAAGGTTACAATAGTTGAAACAAGGCGAACAAAGTACTTTTCTTTTTTTTTTGGGTGATGTCGAAGAGTACCCACTTTGGGGTTTTACCATTTTGGTTTGTTGAGGTTAAAATGTCAACGATACATGTTAGAAAATTTGTGACTCAGCCAAAGCACATAACCGGTTGTGATGTTGTATTTAAAAGTGAGACACTGGGACTGTTAATCTACAGTTTAGAGATTTACACCATTTGTATTGAAATGTAATTGGATGTAATTAAACTGTGATGAAGCAAAATCGTTTATGCTCATAGTCATGTAGTCCCTTGATCCAACGTGGCAAAGGCCGATGATAAATCGAAAATGTACGTTAGCACATGTTTGAATGGTGGCTGTGGCTCTGCAGTAAAACAGTAAAAGAACTATAATCACGATACAGAAGTCCTTACTAGAGTCCTGGCTCGAGTCCTGGCATTGATTTTATTTTATCGGTAAATGCCATACAATAAGGAAAGAACTGTGGAGCTCCGCTTTTAGGCTTGCCTAAATATATATATTGTAACTGTATCAAAATATGAAGCTTGTGGGATATGGCTTGGAGTGACGAGAATACCACACTGACAAATTAATGTCCTGATGCCGATACAACTGTACGTTGATAAACTCTTTGTCTGCATCTATTGTGTACAGAAATTACAATCTTCTGCTGCTTTCTTTATCTTGTTGTTCTGTCTAAATGGTAACATTTCTGTCTTTTTAGTAAGTTAAACATTATAAACAGTTTAATACTGAAATTAGAGTAAATTTAACTGAAATCGCTAACAACACGTTATGTTTACAACAGAGTTTGTAGGATCATATCTACATTACTTCAGTTAATTTTTATATGATCACCACATTATTTTCGCCATGTTATTATTAACATGGAGAAAAATGATCGTGCACTACGAATACGCTGTGGCCAGGTGGCTTCTCATTACAATCCTTAATAAAATGCATTGATAGCTTACCGTCAGGCTTGATGGGCTGGGAGTCACAGCGTGTCTTGCAGCTTATACGACAAGTTCTTTCCACCCAACCATTAGTTACGCAGTCACCTCTGGCGGCCCAATCCTCACATTCAATCCGCTTGTCAACACACTTCATTCCTATGAAGAGAACACAGTCCAATCAATGGCACTTTAGAAATTTTTTTTGTTTTTGTTTGGTTGGTTGTTTGTTTGTTTTTTTTATAGAAGCGAGAGAATCAGTGCAGTTAATACAAAAGCAGTATTCAAGTGACGGAATGATTTTCGCACATTAACAGAGAACCTGAATTCAGCACCAAAACAATTAATCCCCCCACCCCTCCCCTACTGGCCGTGTTTTTACGACAGCCGTTGTCTCGCTTAACATTCCTGAAATTGGCTTGTTTGCAGACTTCGCTAAGCGACTTAAAAATGATACGCGTTTTCACGGGTAAGATTAAATGAGGAGAGAGAGCACGTGCAAATACATCAATTTGAATAAGGTGGTATGGAGGGAGATAAAAACGTCTGAAAATAGCACGTCTGTTGTATCTCTAATTTGAATAACCGCAAGCGACTCTTCATTGGCCGAAATTAATTACCCACTCGCTTAAGCTACCTGGTTTAGTGTCTTAAAATTCTATTGAAATTTGCCAACTCGGTTTAACTTTAAGCGAGTTGGACAAAATGGAAAAGCAACTATTTTCATGCAATTTCCGGTTGTCACTCGCTAAGTGACCTGAAAAACCGCTCATGAAAACACGGCCACTCTGCACAAAGGCCAGTAGCTATTGGAATTAGCATAATGGTTCATTAATGAACTCACCGACGGCAGTCTTGTTGGATGTTATCGGTGGATTGGTAGGCCGCACAGACGTTGATGGCCTATTGGATGGTGGTAGCGTTGTCGCTTTTACAGTTGACGGCGTTGTTGGTGGTGAAGTTGGATCTGAAACAAATGCCCATATTAAAATCATCCTCCGCTTTTGCACCAGAGAGTGTAAATTTTTTGTTCTAAGGGATCAATAATCTGCGACTGTTACATTGTCTGGTGTATACACGGCGGCCCATTTTTATTTGCTATGCAACGGTGACTGTTCCGTACAGTAGACGGCCCGCTAAATTGACCAATCACAGCGCGCGTACTAACTGAGAGATATGATAAATAATCTTAATACCAAATTTCTTTATTTCTGGGACTTACGTATACTCTCGCATTGTTTTAGTACTTACTGGTAGTGCAGGTTTTACAGGAATGAGGGCATTCCTTCTTCACCTTTTCAGTAGAGCACTGACCAGTGCATGCCCACATAATGCAGTCTATTTTAGTGTCCATGCAGCTATCTGGAAAAGAAAAGCAAAACACGATTCTTTTACCAGGTGCAGTTTATGCCGGCCCAAGCATGAGAAAAGCATTTGTGACGAAACATGAAAACGCTACATGTAGAACAAATGGATCGGTTTCAAGGCTTTTCTGGTCTTGACTCAGGCTAATCATTCTGTTGAGTTTCATATTACATTAATGATGTCCGTCCTTGGCCTGAGTGCTTTATGTTCTTATATGATTACATTAAAGAAGCCGAAACATGTTGTAACGGCCTCTCAACCGTTTAGATTTCGTGACAGGTCTACAATAGGTCACGTGCTGACATTTTAGATACGGGACTTATTCACAGCTCCACGAGGAGCAGAGTGGTGAAAACCTTTTTGGACCGTTTTCAGTTTTGATTCAAGTCTGTTTATAATTAAGCTGTTTTTCACCCGTTCAGCCTTACAGTCTTTGACGGTTTGGCAGCTAAAGATTTCACCTTGCAATAAATGGCGTTGTTAGTCGCCGAATCACGTAAGACCTTGGCTTCGTAATTATCACTGAGTTAATTTCCACGCACCGCGCTCCTCGACCAACTCGGGAACACAAGCGGCGGCGACACATGTCCCAAACCAAAGGGAACGCCCAAACAGAGACTTATAATGAAAAACATGAGCATAAGTTCATGAACAAATCATTTGATCGACTCTACTCCAGATACAAATTTTGATAGCTACAACAGACGTAAGATTATTTTCATAAAAGGGCTTTTGAAGCTAAGGTTTTCTTTCTAGTATGTAACATCGTTTGAACTCTTTTCATTGTACTTTTCAGCTGGTTAGATTGCTAACTGCATGGTCCTGTTCTTTTATTTTTAAACTTTTCAGAGTAAGATTAACTAGCAAATTTAACTTATTTTTGAATAAGCGATATGTAGATCAACGCTTTAGTTTTTAATTTATAGCCTGTATTTAACTGATGCTACCAATATTACCAACAGATGTACGTGTCGTAGTTTAACCTACCGGAAGAACACAAGTTACAAGTTTTCTTGCAGTGGTAGACTAAAGATTCATGTTTCAGACAAAACCCAGCCTTTTTCCAGCCTTCGCAATCCTTCGTAGCTGCCCTGTCTTCACATCGTTCTTGCTGTTGGTCTACGGAAAAAATCAAAAGACAGCTAAACGAATGTACTTAGGCTCCTTAACGAATTTCAGCAAACAATCATGAACACGGTGACACTGGATAATTTTCCTGCTGTCCCTACTACAAATTTTTATAAAGGTATTGACTTTTTATAAGGACAAAACTCGAGTGCGCCGATATAGCTGATGATGACAATCCGATGAGGAGGACAAGGACCGCGAAGACGACGACGAAGACCGCAACGACGGCCGACGACAAAGCCGACCGACGACGAAGACCGACGACGACGATGGTAATGATGTCTCAACTTTTGGAATGCGACGATTTAAATCTTAATCCTTACATAAAATGTGAAATCTGGTATCTGAATTAAAGTTTTCTTCAAAGACCAACTGTAGGGAACGTCTCTTGGTTTCAGTGCATGAATAGCGACCAGTTATACAAAACATAAATAACATAATTATGTGAGTAGAGGAAAAGTAAGACTTCTGGCACAAATTATGCCCAAGTACCCGCCATGCATAATTTATTCCATACAAACCCTTCTAATTTTGCCTCATTAAAAAGGAGGAATCGACCTCATTAAAAATGGCGGCTCATTAATATTCCGCCGGAAGACAAGATGGCATCCAAATGGGGGTGTCCCAAGGGGCTAGGGTTAGGGAAACGACGGGGCTGCATCTCAATGAATCTATTATTCTCGGGGAGTCCTATTGTTTAATCCAAGATGGCGGCCAAAAAAAACGCATAGGAGGAGGTATCCCAGACGCTAGGGTAAGAGGGTGGCATGCCCGACCATGCCCTATTGTTGTCTGTTAATTAATTCAAAATGGCACCCAAAGGTGCTGTTGAATGACGAAATACCTGCCATTTAAGGAGAATGATGTCATCTCTATCAAGTGGGATGAAGTCATGTTATTTTAGGTGTAAAATCAAGGATGACGCAAGACCGTGAAAATGGGGCTTAGCTCAGCAATCAAGCGAAGTAAGAAGCTTGATTGTATCTCTTCATATAAAAACATGGCAGACTTTACAAATAAACTAGTGATTCAGAGAAAGCAAGTATCATTGTTACTATTTTATCCAACTTGAATGAAAAAATTACAACAGAGTGAATAAATCCTCGTGCGAGGAAATTATTGGATGGCTACCTCGTCATTTCAGCGGTACGCGCTCCGCTCTCATTGTGAAATCAGAAGTAAACATGGTTTTTGATGGAGTTTTACCCTGGCTTCAAATTGTCGGAAAAAACTAGAGGTTGGCCCTATAATGTTTTCCCAAAATAAAAAGTAAAAACAGGTATGACTATATGTAATAAAAATCCTTTAAGAACTATTTACAATCAATAAAATTAGATAACTAATGATAAACAATCAGTTAATAAATATTTAGAAAGCGCTTTAGCGCGCTCTTAAAACGAGTCAAGCTCCCAGCCTCAACAACAGAACCTGGTAGACTATTCCAATGCCGTACGATTCGGATAGAAAAGTATGAATTACACTTTGCTGGTTTAAGATAAAGCTTATACGGATGGTTAGCGCGGGTTGAATTGCACTTAGTAAATTCAAAAAGATCATCAAAGTTTAGTTTGTTCATGTCAAATACGATCTTGTAGCATTCAACTAAAGAAAGAAACAGTCTGCGTGTTTCGAGTGTGGGTCACTTCAGCTTCCTTAAACGATCATCATAATTCATCTCACCACGTTTTTGACGCGCTCCGCTCTCATTGTGAAATCAGAAGTAAACACGGTTTTTTTTATTCGAGTTTTACCCTGGCTTATTGTAGAAAAACCGAAAACTTGAATCAAAGCGCCAACGGAGAACAATCTTCGATTACGATGGAAATATTGAAAGCTAGTGACATTTCCAGTTTAGTTCAGTTTATTTATGAAATATTTAATATTACAGACATTACAGAGGCACACAGCGAAATGTGAATATAAATGAATAGACAGCGGCGCAGAGGGATCTTCACTTGCAATAGTTCATTAGATGTTATTGTTGTCCCTCGAACCTTTACATGCAAATTTCAGTCACACGCGGATTCACTTGCAAAACATGTTATTGTGGTCAACAGGTCACTGAGACGAGAATACAAACATATTCTCTTAAAGTAATCCGCAATCATTTTACCGTAACAGTTTTATGAAGTTGTATTCGGTTCCCATGGGCGTCTCGCTTCCTCGAGGTCAACTCTCAATTATAGGTAAACAAGAGTCAGTTCACGTTGTTGTTTCAAACGATCAATTGAAGCGCACGACCAATGATGATGAATTACACGGACTTGAAAATTAAACACACAATACAAAGAATTCGAAATGGATAAAAGTCAACCGCATTTCTTTCAAGCAATTTCAAACACTTTAGTACGTTAGCGAGAGCTATAACAAATGGACGCATTTGCAAGAAACTAAGGCCAGAGTGCACTTTATAGTGAGAAGCAAACACAACTTTATTGAGGCCGGTCCTTTGTCAGCAATGTACCCGCACAAAGTCGAATAAAGTCACCCTGTTGTTTAAGCATGGTCGAATAAAGTCACCCTCATGTTTTGATAAGGTCGAGAAAAGTCGCCCTCACGTTTTGACAAGGTCGAGAAAAGTCGCCCTCACGTTTTGACAAGGTCGAGAAAAGTCACCCTCTTGTTTTAGCGTGGTCGAATAAAGTCGCCCTCATGTTTTAGCATGGTCGAATAAAGTCGCCCTGATGTCTTAACAAGGTCGAGAAACGTCGCCCTCATGTTTTGACAAGGTCGAGAAAAGTCGCCCTCACGTTTTGACAAGGTCGCAAAAAGTCGCCCCCACGTTTTAGTATGGTCGAGAAAAGTCGCTGTGTTGTTTTAGCATGGTCGAAAATCGTATCATCAAATTTTCACTTTTCGTTCACGCTAATTGTGGAAATAACATACTACGCATGCGTCTTAGCCAATCTGCTCCCACAAGTGCTCAACAACCCGTTAACATTAAATCGATGATTCTGCTTCCCGACCCATGACAACTCATCCGGCTGTTGACGAAACGCCAAGGCAAGGAAGCAAGCAAGCAAGCAAGAAAGCAAGCAAGCAAGCAAGCAAGCAAGTAAGTAAGTAAGTCAGTGGATAGGTCGTAATGAGCTAGAATAATATTAGGATAATATTAAACAGCCTTTCATTTGAGGAGAAATAGTCGAGACAGTGAAATTTTCACTGGGAAATCTTGGAATGGTGGGATGGACTCAGGAATGAGCCCGTTGAAGTTGGAAGAGTGCAATACAGACATGGGAATCTCGGGCTGGTACGAAATAGTGGAATGGACCCTAGGATAAATTCAATAGTAGGAATTCCTGCCTAGTAAAAATTTATATATTCGATTATACACTTTTTTTTTACCTTTTATTTCTGTCTGTTTGATGTTGATATTTTGTGCTTGTGTTTAATTTTAGTTTATCATTGGCATTTCACGTTTGTATTAAATTTTGGTGATTGCACCTCATTGCAATTTCGATATTTGTAGTTCACCTTTATATTTAATTTTGGCAAAAACATCTCATTTTATCGTTGACATTTCACGTTTATATTTAATTTTGTCGATTGCATCCCATCTCAGTTTCAATATTTGTAGTTTATTAATCTTTTCGTTAATGAAACTACAGCGTGAGTGATACTATACTTAATACGCTAGATCTTTATTTAGAGTAAATTCGCTGACTCAGCAATAGAGGAGTCAGGCGGGTAGCTATAAAAGGTGCTCAATGCACTGGTTGATATTATTTGAACGCAGCTCTTGAAGCAAGCAACATCAAGAATGGAAGGAAGAGGAAAAAGAAAACGCGATGACTTGGAATGTCAGCGATGTGGAGAGACGTTTACGGAGCCCGCCCATATGTATCGACATGTGAAACGATGTGGAGGACGCCATCAAGTGGAATGCCCTTACTGTTTGGAGCAATTTTCACGCAAAGATGTGCGAGACCGCCACGTTCGACGTAAGCATCCTCTATGCCCCAAGCCTGATTGCTTCCAATGTAAAAAATGTGGAGAGACATTCAACTACAAAGAAGTACTCCAACAACACTTGGATCTTTGCAAAGTGCTGAAAAAAAAGTTCACATGTACTTGGCCTGGTTGTAGCATCACCTTCACAAGAAAGCATGCTATGGAAGAACATATCCGCAATGATCACCAGCAACAGCAGCATCAGCAGCATGGAGCGGGGGTGAAAAGAGCGGCAGCAGAAACAGAGATGACTAAGCTGCCTGTGAAGGCATCGAGAACGATAATGCCCGATGAAGAACAAGTGGCTCTCGATGGAGCGAGCATCACAGCTACCTTCCTTCCTCAAACGAGACAAGAGGCAGAGGATCTCAAGTACTTCATGCGGGATTCACTAGACCGGCTAAAGCAGAGACTGGTCTATGCCCTTCGAGAAAAACAAGGCATCAAGTGGAATGTTTACCTGAAAGTGAAGGTTAAAATAGACGCAGGATACGATGAGGAGCCCTGTCGAGCCAGCCCTACTTTTCGTGCTGGTCCCTTCACCTCCACCTACCCAGAGCAATTGGAGGAACAACTGAGAATGGCCAGTGAAACCTTAAGCATGCTGTTCACTAACTTCCAAAGTGGTGGCTCGGGTTGGACCTTGGAGGGAAACGATCATCTACAGCTGAACATAGCAGAATATCGACCATTTAAAGGTTCCACCTACATCCCTCTTCCTCTCGACATCCTGAATAAGAAAGCAGTGATTAATGTAAAGAATGAAGATACCTATTGTTTCATATGGGCAGTGCTGGCAGCTCTCCATCCCGTCTCTAAGAACCCACAGCGTGTGAGTCATTATGAGCGGTACCGGGAGGAATTGAACTGGCAGGGCATTCAATTTCCAGTCAGCCAGGAAGGTATCAAGAAATTTGAACGGCAGAATCCCACCATCAGCGTGTCGGTGATTGGATATGAGCGGGAAAAACAAGGCAAAGAAGGAGATATCTCCCCCTATTACATCCCTGACAAGAAAAGGCAAAAACACATCACTCTCCTCTTATGGTCTGAGGGGGACAAGAACCACTACGCCTGGATCAAGAACATCAATCGATTTCTTTCCAGTCAAACCAAGTATCATGGAGAAATGCATTATTGCGAACGCTGTTTCCACGGCTTCAAGCGTGAAAAGTTGCTGGCACAACATCATGAACTCTGTCAAACTTTTCCCGTGCAAAGAACTGAGATGACGGATGAAGGGGTGTATTTCCGAAATCACTACAAATCAGAGCCTGCACCTTTTATGGTGGTTTTTGATTTTGAGGCCATCACCTCCAAAGTGACCCATGCTGCTGCCTCTAAAACAGACGTCTTACAAGAGCATCTTGCTTGTGGTTATGCTTGGGCCTTGATCTCCAGAGACCCAGAGATCCCCTCAAGAGTTTGGCATCATCGTGGGGAAGATGCAGTGGAGCGGTTTTTACACGATATGGTAGAGTTGGAAGAAGAGCTGACACCCCAACTGACAGCTAATAAGCCTATGGTGTTAACAGCAAAGGAAAAAGCACGACATTTTCAATCCACCTGCTGCTACATCTGCCAGAAACCCTTCACCGAGGAGGATCACAGAGTCCGTGATCATGATCATGCAACCGGTGAATATCGCGGCCCCGCCCACCGGTCTTGCAATCTTCAAAAGCAGAGAAAACAAGTGATCCCAGTAGCTGCTCACAATCTCCGTGGCTACGACTCACATCTTATCATGCAGAAGATCCACCAAGTAGCTACCGACAAAACGTTGGAGGTCATCCCCAACAACATGGAACGCTACATCTCTTTCTCCATTGGCAAGCTCCGATTCATTGACTCCTTTCAGTTTATTTCCAGTAGCCTGGATACGCTAGTCAAGAACTTGAGTGAGTTTCCCCATCTACATGAACTGTTTAGAGACGTTTGGTCTGTTGAAGAAAGCAGTTTTCCTCTTCTCATCCAAAAAGGCTACTATCCCTATTCCTATATGGATAGTTTTGAGAAATTCGAGGAAACAGCCCTACCTCCAAAGGAAGCGTTCTTTAACGACTTGACTCAGGAGAGTATCACCGACGAAGCTTATGCTCACGCACAGCAAGTCTGGGAAAAGATGGGATGTGAAACCATGGGAGATTACCACGACGTGTACCTCCTCACGGATGTACTCCTATTGGCGGATGTGTTTGAGAACTTCCGTTCCATCTGTTTGAAGACCTATAATCTCGATCCTGCTCACTACTACACCGCTCCTGGGTTGGCGTGGGATGCCGCTCTCAAATACACCCAAGTCAAGCTGGATACCCTGACAGACATCGATCACCATCTATTCGTCGAGAAGGGGACACGTGGAGGAATTGCTATGATTACACATCGGTATGCCAAAGCCAACAATCCACAGCTGGAGGACTATGATCCTGAGAAACCCAACACCTACCCCTTGTACCTCGATGCTAATAACCTCTATGGATGGGCCATGTCTCAGCCTCTTCCAGTGAGTGATTTCCAATGGATGGAAAAGGTGGAGGGCTTCAAGGTGGAAGAGGTGTCAGACGATCATCCCACTGGATACATCTTAGAAATCGATTTGGAGTATCCTGAGCACCTTCACGACCTTCACAATGATTACCCTCTGGCTCCAGAAGCCATGAAGATCACCCCTAACATGCTCAGTCCCTACTCTCACCAACTGGCCAAAGACCTCCACTATCATCCTGGTGCCGTGCAAAAACTAGTCCCCAACCTGTACAACAAGAGCAAGTACATTCTCCACTACAGGAATTTAAAGTTGTACTTGGAATTAGGGATGAAGCTGACTAAAATCCATCGCATCCTCCAGTTCAAGCAGGTTCCATGGTTAAAACCCTACATTGATCTCAACACCCAGAAACGAGCTCAAGCCAGAAACGCCTTTGAAAAAAACTTTTTCAAGCTGATGAATAACAGCGTCTTTGGGAAGACCATGGAGAACATTCGTAAACATGTCAATGTAGAGTTGGTCACTAACCCCTCCAAGATGAAAAAGCTGGTCGCCAAACCCACCTTCAAGAGCGCAAAACAGTTTAGCGAGCATCTGGTAGCTGTGGAGAGGTTACGCTCAAAGTTGGTGCTGTGCAAGCCCGTCTATACCGGATTCACCGTACTGGAGCTGTCCAAAATCCTCATGTATGATTTTCATTACCGCTACATCAAAGACAGGTATGGGCCTCGAGCTCAGCTGCTGTTCACCGACACCGATAGCCTCTGCTACAGCATCCAAACAGAGGATATCTACCGAGACATGCAGTCGGACTTGGAGAAGTTTGATACCTCGGATTACCCGTCAGATCATTTTCTTCACTCCAACGCCAACAAGAAGGTCATCGGTAAGTTCAAAGATGAGACCAATGGCCACCCCATGCGGGAATTTGTGGGTCTTCGAGCGAAAATGTACAGTTTCGTCCTGAAAAAAGATGGAGTGGAGCAAGAAAAGAAGACTGCCAAAGGCATAAAAAAGAATGTGACGGAGAGGGAAATACGGCATGCAGACTACGTGGACTGCTTATTCAACAAAGCCCCGCAGGAGCACAGCATGACTCAAATTAGAAGCGTCAATCATCAGCTCCAAACGGTGAAGCTCACTAAGACCAGTCTCTCACCTTATGATGATAAACGCTACATTTTGGAGGATGGGATTTCCACCCTCGCTCATGGACATTTCAAGACCCGAGTTTGAAGGGCTTGGGATCACTAGGATCCCTCCAATGCCTCGCATGTCATTAGGTTCACTTTTCATGGAGGGAGGAGGTCTGCATGGTGGCGCCCCTCCCTTACACTCTTCTGTAAATAGCTCATGAGGTTCAGTCGTAGTTCCATTAGGGAACTGCGTACGTCCCACTTGTATATAGGTCGATGGGATTTGTATATGACAGTTGCTTCCGGGCGAGGGCTCACTAGGATCCCTCACACGTCCCACATGTACATATATAAGTTGATTGACTCCTCTTCTGAAATAAAGCATGTGAAACTGTTTGAAACTAGTGTGAGATTCAGTCGTTTGATGTGGGGTTGGTATCAGTTCCCAGGCCCCACTTTTCCATTTACAGGGCATTTACATCGACGAGCCAGTCCCACTTTTTCTAATTACAGGGTTTTTACAGAGTGAAATCAGACCCCCGTTTTCGATTTACAGAGTGTTTACAAGGTCAAATAAGTCCACCTTTTGCGAATAACAGGGTTTTACATGGTCAAATGACAGTCTCTTTGGGAGACTGACAGAGTTTTTACAGGGTCGTGGCAATATTTACACCTATTTACAAGGTCAAAGGCAGTCTCTTTCAAGATTTACATGTTATTTACAGGTTACCGGTGATTTTCACATTCTTTTTACATGCTCTATTCATAATATTTACAGTTTCTTTACAGTATCTTCTCAGATCCTGTAAAAAGGCATTTTAGCTGTAAAATGATAATTACAGCATTTTCCAGGTGATGTACATGTACGTTAATTACATATAAAAAGGAAAATTTGCAGTGCATGTAAATTTATCTTTTTTTTCCAGCTAGACAGAAGGATAATGCGGGGATAGGCACTTCTTCACTTTCGATGGAATTCATATTGTTCAGTGAACCATGTAAAAGTAAACACTCAATAAACGACCCGAGTTCATGGGATCTAGTTCATTCAAAAGAACTGACCAACTTTCACAAGGTAAGAGATGCCATGTGCATCGTGAAAAAACAACGTCGAGTACAAGTGCGAAACAAGAGGAAGTAAAATCTATCCATGTTCACACGATAACTGGAAATGACTAGTTCCCTCGTTTTATTTTATAGTCAGTCAGCCCTAGGACAGGTCCCTTGCGTTCCTTCTTTTAAGAGAAAAGTCAAAATTTGATGATAGGATTTTTCGACCTTGTTAAAACAGGAAGGTGACTTTATTCGACCATGTTAAAACAACAGGGCGACCTTATTCGACCATGTTAAAACAACAGGGCGACTTTATTCGACCATGTTAAAACAACAGGGCGACTTTTCTCGACCATACTAAAACAAGAGGGTGACTTTTCTCGACCTTGTCAAAACATGAGGGCGACTTTTCTCGACCTTATCAAAACATGAGGGTGACTTTATTCGACCATGTTAAAACAACAGGGCGACTTTTCTCGACCATGCTAAAACAAGAGGGTGACTTTTCTCGACCTTGTCAAAACGTGAGGGCGACTTTTCTCGACCTTATCAAAACATGAGGGTGACTTTATTCGACCATGCTTAAACAACAGGGTGACTTTATTCGACTTTGTGCGGGTACATTGCCGACAAAGGACCGGCCTCAATAAAGTTGTGTTTGCTTCTCACTATAAAGTGCACTCTGGCCTTAGTTTCTTGCAAATGCGTCCATTTGTTATAGCTCTCGCTAACGTACTAAAGTGTTTGAAATTGCTTGAAAGAAATGCGGTTGACTTTTATCCATTTCGAATTCACTGTATTGTGTGTTTAATTTTCAAGTCCGTGTAATTCATCATCATTGGTCGTGCGCTTCAATTGATCGTTTGAAACAACAACGTGAACTGACTCTTGTTTACCTATAATTGAGAGTTGACCTCGAGGAAGCGAGACGCCCATGGGAACCGAATACAACTTCATAAAACTGTTACGGTAAAATGATTGCGGATTACTTTAAGAGAATATGTTTGTATTCTCGTCTCAGTGACCTGTTGACCACAATAACATGTTTTGCAAGTGAATCCGCGTGTGACTGAAATTTGCATGTAAAGGTTCGAGGGACAACAATAACATCTAATGAACTATTGCAAGTGAAGATCCCTCTGCGCCGCTGTCTATTCATTTATATTCACATTTCGCTGTGTGCCTCTGTAATGTCTGTAATATTAAATATTTCATAAATAAACTGAACTAAACTGGAAATGTCACTAGCTTTCAATATTTCCATCGTAATCGAAGATTGTTCTCCGTTGGCGCTTTGATTCAAGTTTTCGGTTTTTCTACAATAAGCCAGGGTAAAACTCGAATAAAAAAAACCGTGTTTACTTCTGATTTCACAATGAGAGCGGAGCGCGTCAAAAACGTGGTGAGATGAATTATGATGATCGTTTAAGGAAGCTGAAGTGACCCACACTCGAAACACGCAGACCGTTTCTTTCTTTAGTTGAATGCTACAAGATCGTATTTGACATGAACAAACTAAACTTTGATGATCTTTTTGAATTTACTAAGTGCAATTCAACCCGCGCTAACCATCCGTATAAGCTTTATCTTAAACCAGCAAAGTGTAATTCATACTTTTCTATCCGAATCGTACGGCATTGGAATAGTCTACCAGGTTCTGTTGTTGAGGCTGGGAGCTTGACTCGTTTTAAGAGCGCGCTAAAGCGCTTTCTAAATATTTATTAACTGATTGTTTATCATTAGTTATCTAATTTTATTGATTGTAAATAGTTCTTAAAGGATTTTTATTACATATAGTCATACCTGTTTTTACTTTTTATTTTGGGAAAACATTATAGGGCCAACCTCTAGTTTTTTCCGACAATTTGAAGCCAGGGTAAAACTCCATCAAAAACCATGTTTACTTCTGATTTCACAATGAGAGCGGAGCGCGTACCGCTGAAATGACGAGGTAGCCATCCAATAATTTCCTCGCACGAGGATTTATTCACTCTGTTGTAATTTTTTCATTCAAGTTGGATAAAATAGTAACAATGATACTTGCTTTCTCTGAATCACTAGTTTATTTGTAAAGTCTGCCATGTTTTTATATGAAGAGATACAATCAAGCTTCTTACTTCGCTTGATTGCTGAGCTAAGCCCCATTTTCACGGTCTTGCGTCATCCTTGATTTTACACCTAAAATAACATGACTTCATCCCACTTGATAGAGATGACATCATTCTCCTTAAATGGCAGGTATTTCGTCATTCAACAGCACCTTTGGGTGCCATTTTGAATTAATTAACAGACAACAATAGGGCATGGTCGGGCATGCCACCCTCTTACCCTAGCGTCTGGGATACCTCCTCCTATGCGTTTTTTTTGGCCGCCATCTTGGATTAAACAATAGGACTCCCCGAGAATAATAGATTCATTGAGATGCAGCCCCGTCGTTTCCCTAACCCTAGCCCCTTGGGACACCCCCATTTGGATGCCATCTTGTCTTCCGGCGGAATATTAATGAGCCGCCATTTTTAATGAGGTCGATTCCTCCTTTTTAATGAGGCAAAATTAGAAGGGTTTGTATGGAATAAATTATGCATGGCGGGTACTTGGGCATAATTTGTGCCAGAAGTCTTACTTTTCCTCTACTTATGTGACTTTCTTTTACCTGCGTATGAGACAGATCTCTTACTCCCTAGAGGAAAAAAAACATATAAATTACCTAAGAAGGAGAAGAATTGGTTTTAACCATCTCACCATTACCAAGTTAAGTCTTGTGCGGTTGTTGTCGTAATACGCATAATTAGTATAATTTCAGAGCTAAACAAATAGTTTACAGCAATCTGATTGGTTGAGCGTTCCTTGTATGACGAAAAAGACTAAAATGGCGGGGCCCGGCAGGCGAATGCGACCTTTTCAGCGGAAATGTGTGGATTACCGATTTCTCTGATGTTCAGCTCTGAAATTATACTAAACCGCCTCACGTTCAGTGAATATTTTTTATTACTTCGGGGATTATCCAATAATATCCTTTTCCTCCTACCAGCACATTTGTACATCCTGCGAGCCTGCAGAGCATCATCATCACTGAGTTTAACATAGGGAGTCTTTCCGTTTAATGGTCTAATCGGCTCCAGAGTCTTTTTGCCATTCTTGGAGAAAGCAGTCCACGGGTAGTGCATGATGGATGCGTAATCATATGGGACTCCATAGTCCACCACTTCACTCCCGTAGACCTTCTTTTTGAAGTTGTAAGCCATGTCTGGAAATCAGATCACACGCATTACTAAGTTGGGCTTGAGGAGTATATCATAATCGCATTGCTTATTGTTGTTGTTGGGAGGGAGGGGGGGATATTTGGAAGAACTGAAAGTCTATCAGGTACTCTTTTCATTAGAAATTGTATATCTTAGCTTTTGTAAATGACCGACGATGACTTGTATATATTCTAAATAGGATACTTTCAAAAGATACTTATTAGGGTTAGCATCGCAGGAATCAAATTCAAAATGTACTTCATGTTAAAGATCTCTTTCTGTAGGGGAGCAGGGTTGACGCAGTGGTGAGGCGTGATAAGTGGGCTGAGTTTGTTGGTTCTCTACTCTGCTCCGAGAGGTTTTTCTCCGAGTACTCCGGTTTTCCCCTTGTTCCAAAAACCAACATCTGATTTGATTTGATTTGGTTTGATGTAAGAATTGTAAAGAATTTAGAATTGTAATGCGCGTGTGAGCATCTTACTATGAAACAAGAGCAATAGAAATAAATTATTATTACTATTATTATTATCGTTATTATTAAATGGTGATGCTCTTACATTGCGATTACTTTTTTTTGGAAATGCACTTTCCCAATGTTTAGCCTGCAACATCTCCGCTATTCTGCTTAGTCCTAAGAGTATTGATTTCATTTACTCAACTGAATAGTGGAACAGTGACGAAAAAACTCACTGTCTAAAATGTTTTCCCAGTTGATCTTCAGATAGGTATCCCTATCAGGTCTGCTCTGTTCATGCCAAAAACCAATGGCGTGTCCAATCTCGTGGGTCATCACATGTTTATATTCACAGCCATCTCCGATTGAAAGCCATGTCTTCCTACCGTATACTTTACCAACTTCACACCAGCAACTGTCAACAAGAGTGCGGTAAGATGTACTTGTCACTGAGTTCATCCATATTGCGAGAAAAAAAAACGTCAACACCACGCTAAGCCGTGGTATATTCACATAGGTTATATCACAGGGATTAACGTAACACGAACAGACTTCAATAAAGTCGTCCTTATTCTGCGATTCCATTTCGTACACTTTTTCAATTTGAAAGATATGCGGTAAACAGCGTTACTCTGAACTTTGGTTTTTAAATCAAACTTGATGCTTCAATGAGATATTTCGTAGGAAGCCTGAATGGCTTGTAACCAGAGAACTGGAAAGTCCCTTGTCTCCTCTTATAATAGAAAATGCCAAAAAACCATCAAGCAAAAACGCACAGATATAACTAGGAGGGGGGGGGGGGGGGTGAATAGGGGTCAGCAAATCCGTCGATCCCTGCTAATTTTTAGGAAAATCTACCAATCCCCAGATATTTTTTCGTAAATCCGTAATATTCTCTTGCAGTACGGTTAGAGACGTAACCACATTAGAACATTCACATAAGTGACGTTAAATAAATGTTTATTAAATTTTAATTTTGAAATTTTTAACGGCTTTTATTACTTTTTCCTTTTTAAATTGTTTTTTTTTTATAACAACCAGTGAGCAACACAAACATCAGATCTTCGGTCACAGAGCTCTCTAGTTGATTTGTTGCAAAGAGTGAGATTTTTGACGGCGTAGCCCTGTATTGTGACGCCGAAGGCATCACCTTTCTGGTGAAGGGAGGAGGGGGGGGGGGGGGCATTGGCCCCTAGAAAATCTTGAAAACTTGAAGAAGCTAAAACGTGTTTTCCTTTAGTCTGAGAAGGAACGTGGCTCATCAAAAGTAGCTATTTAGAGAGTGATGACCAGAACCATGTCGAAGTCGGTATAAAGGGAACATGGAGTTCCAGAATGATGTCCATGAGGTAGTTACTTTACTTAAGCAGCAATTTTCTACGTCAGAATGAACTATTGAAATCAAAACCTTAAGTGTGTGAGAATAATAGTTTCAGTGTGAGAGCGTGAGACTTGAGAGCTCTTGTGTCAAAAAAACAACATAAATTTGAAAAAATGTCTAAGTTCCACGATCCGTACTTCAACACAAACAAAATCATAATCCATGCCAAAATATCGAAGAAATCCGTGATCCACTGAGCTCTTGAAATCCGCCAATCCGTAAAATATATCCTCAAAATCGGAAAACCGAGCAAGTAAGCCAAATCCGTCAATCTGCGAACCTATTCACCCTCCTCAACTAGTAAGAGGCATTTTAAGTTAAACGTACTATGTGCAGACTGTAAATTAAATAGAAATATTCACCCATTTCCTCGGTGGAACCATAGGTATTCCTTCTCAGTTGTTCTCTTCACAAACCTGAGGCAGGTCTTGCTCTCCCACTCGGCAATGGCTTCCATCGTTGTTCTGACTGCGCGATCCATATTGGCTACAAGTCAAGTATACAAATTATGTGATATAAAGGGGTTTAAAACCATGTTACACAAGAGGTAACGAGATCCTTTCGCCCTCCCTCGTTCTACAGAACAGCTACTCATTTTGGAAGACCAAAGAAGGACAAAACTCCATGCGCCCTGACAGACCAGTACATGACGCAATACAAAAACTGTCGATC
This sequence comes from Galaxea fascicularis, assembly GCA_948470475.1. Lineage (NCBI taxonomy): Eukaryota > Metazoa > Cnidaria > Anthozoa > Scleractinia > Euphylliidae > Galaxea > Galaxea fascicularis. The sequence continues at coordinate 25,774,496 of OX419335.1, read as the reverse complement.
ATCGGACGTTTTCCTTCCGTTAAAGTAAAGGTTTTTTCTCGCGAACTTCCGGGAAGAGCAAGACGCTTTTTCTGGTCAGTGAATCATTGCGCAATGTTCTGAAACATATATACGTAAATCAATCAAAGTGTAGAGTTTCCGTGTTTTGTCTCCGCTAAAATTTGGACGAAACAATGCCGTAAGCCGATTGACTAATGGAATCACCGAATGTAAACCGATGTGTCCTCTCGTAGATACCGCAAAGTCTTCTTTATGTCAATGTCACTAAGGGTGGCTTGGGAAGTATGCCAGTCTTTCTTTTATTTTCCGTGTTTGCCAATTTTTAAAATGATAAAACATGAAAGATGGCGTTCATATTTAGCATGAAACCGCGTGAGAACCTCGTTGTAGAGGGGTAAAGTTAAATGGCGTTTTTCGAGATCGCGATGGACGTCGATTCAAAATTATTGGCTACTCTCAAGCTGAGTTGATTACTATGAAGAACTACCCTCACAAGGGAAGTAAATAAGCTCATTGAAAGAAATAGAGATCTTGCTTGCCGCCTGATTCGGAAGTACATTTCCCATTCTTGAGCAAATTTACCTAAACGTACTAAACGTCTGGAACAAAATGTGGCACAATTTCATTTTCTCATTTTCTAATGACGTAACGGGAACAAAAGAGACATACGGCAATGTAATCACTGGGCGTGATTAATTTGTCAGACGTTAACCACGAGTCTGAGAGACATTCTGTGGTAAACGTGTAATCTTCAGTTTGTCATCGATATTAAGCTACAAACGGAGAGCCGGAACATTCTTGGTTTTCATTAAGAAAAACAAAATGCTCGCATGATGTTGATTCGGAAACAATTGATTTAATTCGGTTGGTTAAAAAAAAAAAACAACAACTTCTGCATTTCTGTCTCTTCAGTACCCTTTAGAATAAAGTTATGCTGGAAATAAGATCTGGAAAGCCATAATGGTAGTACTGTATCTAACAAAGTGGATGTCATAAATGCCTTAGAAATCTTCACTATTTAGAGCCACGCTACGAGTGATACGGTACGAGTTATTGCCAGAGGTGAATACAGTTCAGCACTTCTAGTTAACTTTTAGCGTGTCATATTTGCAATGCCATGTTGCACTATTGACGACGAAACTTGCAAAAATACTGAGGATTTGCATTGGTGAAGGTTCAACACGGTTCTTCATTTAAAACCAGACAAGAATGGGAAAATAAGTAAATTAATAAGTCGACAAAATCAAATGAGCAAATAAATAAATCAATCAATTAATAAATGGAGGCGCTACCCTTCAACCTCGTTCCCAGGGCTTTTATAAACCCTGGGAAAGAGGCTGGTTACTCTTTCATTACTAATCAGTACTGGTAACAAAAACATTACTTGTCAAAAACCCAGATATAACTATTCCAGAGTAGAACAGCGTTAGCAAGAGATTTCCAGGTGTGAGAACACTCCCTTCTGACACAATCAGCACTTACCTACGCTACAATCAAACTCGTACGGGATAACGCCATTCGGCCACTTTATCTTATCAACATTCGTTGCAGCACGTGACGACGCTCCTTCCGGGTCTCCGAAAAGAACATTGTTCATGCGTTGTTCTTCAGTCAGCTTGATATCTCCTTCAAAGAAACTGGACATGGGATGCGGACTCACAGAGACATCTGCGAAATTGTAAAGAGGATAACATAGATCTTACAAAAGTTTCCATGTCTTAAAATTTTTATTCCACTTTGGTATAATTTTAGAGCGTAACAAAGAGTTTCCAGCAATCTGATTGGTTGAGCGGTTCCTTGTATGAAGTTATATTCACGCGCTAGAGGATGAATAGGCGCATGTGACCTTTACACCGAAAAAAAATGTGTTGATTACCAAATTTCCTGTTTTTCAGTTCTGAAATTATACTAAAACAATTCTTCACCTCAGGCTCAGTTAATACTGTCGAATTATCCCAGAGACGAAGTTTTTTTCTTTTTCAGTGCAGCACCATTTGAAGGTTATTACAAAGAAAAAAATTCACCCTTCCAAAACAAAGCTTGGGGATTTGTGCACCTTGCCTGTGACAGGCAACAACTTGAGTGGTTATTAAGAAATTCCAAGCAACTAACCTTTACCAAAATTGATGTCAAGAATCTGCTCGAAGGCTCCTTTCTCTGCAAAGCATCTCTCGACCAGAAAGGCAGCTCCAAATACCGCAACGAACAGTACTGTGTTCATTATTTATCAACGATCGAGTTCTAAGCAAACAGAAAGTACATTGTCTTAAAATGTGTATACAGGGCGAACCCCTATCATAAGGCCACCTATTTTAAAAAAGGACAACCCCTATTAGGTGGCCAGTAAATAAAAGCCCCCTTGAGGGTTCTTCCATTGTTTATTTCTTCTACTATTAAGCGGGCAGCCCCCATTAAGCGGTCATTGTTCATTTCCGAGAACTGTAAATTTGAGTTAAAGTAAGAAGAAGAAAAACAGATCTCAGTTCAGCTAGGCGCAAATTTCTATTATCCTTTTCTGGCTACCGAAACACAAAAAGGATGGTGGACGTGATCTATGTAAACGAAGAGTAGATTGTTCTCAGGACAAAAACATTATTAAAATAATTTGAATGATGTCGTATCAATAAACCGTCCTTCTTTATTTTTGACCTCTTCTCGCTACTTCGGACGAACAAAAACAGCGACTGGTCGAGTCGAGTTCACAGGTAACGTTCAATAGCCTCTATCCTCGCACAAAGCAATGCTGATAACGGATTGCGTAATAGGATTAAGTGCGCAAGCAGCACTTCTTTCTACTTTGGACCAACCGCAATATTTTTGAAAACCTATTTCAGGGAATACAAGAGAGCTGTAACAGCTCAGTATGATTAGAGTATCAATATCTTCTGTTAGGTTCATCCAAACAGCGATCACACGAATTTCAAGCATGGATGTTGGATTATGTACTAGCCTCTTTTAAAGATTAAGTGGAACAGTGCGAGGTTTACGCAAACCAACCTCTGGCACGCGCATAATTATGCTACGTTATTACATTTGAATGTCGTGCTAGCAGTGATGGAATTGTATTCAGATTTACAATGCAAACTAGAATCAAACACAAAGAAAAGCATCGATTTGTAATCCTCCGCTAGGTTATATTTTTTTGTCTCAACACATTTCTATTCATAATTTTTCTCAACTTCTCTTGGCGTGTTTTTAGCCTAAATAACGTTCTTTGATGGGAAAGATCATTTGATTCTTCTTCTTCACGCTTGACTGTCAAAGGTTGATTATCACACGCTATGTGCTGAGATCTAAACTAAAAGACGATTAACTTACCTGATTGAACAATGTCTCTAGGAGCTACGGATTGAAGTGTGTCAAGATTAGTGGGCCTCTCTTTTTAATAATCTGCTCCTTTGAACATTCGGTAATTTGACCATCCCAAAAGAATCGTCAGTCTTCCATACTGAAAGCTGTGTTTAAACCCGTACTTTCCAATTACAATGGTCATCGTCTTTTTAGTTTCAGCTGTGTTATTACATTTGTCTCGGTTCTTTAACAGAATAGAAGGAAACAAAGAGGCTCTATAAACACTGCTGCTAAAAACAAAGAGTTTTTCAAGGAAAAAGACGTCAAGATACTCTTAAGGAAACTTAATAGCACTTTGGCTTAAACATTGCCCCGCCTCTGCAGTTTAGAAAAGAAAAGAAAAGAAAAGAAAGAAGCGAAGGCCTGACTGCTGTTATCTCAAATACGGTGAGCTAGAGCCAGGTCTTAAGATAACGTAGCGTTGAAATCATGTCCTCTGGTTTGAGAAGTAAACGTGGCACGAGCAGGGTTTTCGAAGTCTCCTCCTTTAAAAGGATAGCAAAAATAAACGTGTAAAAATAAAAAGGAAGGATGTTTTGGGAAGTAGCTTTTATTGCATAAATATTTGCACACAGCTGCCGAGGAAAAGCCAAACTAAAATCAACGCAGCTTTCTCTTACTGAAATGCAATATGCTATTTGCCTCCGTTTATCGGCTGCGTTCAACTGAATTAAAAATTGTAGATTGTTATCGATCAGTTCGTGCCACAGAATAAAATTTAGGAGGAAGACTTCTTATTACTGTTATCTATTATTAATAATTGTTAAAATGTCAAAGGAAAAGTTAGAGCTTTCAGACTTTGGTTTGTCGACTTATTTTAGCGTTCATGCAGCAGTGGCCAGACTTTGGTACAAATGTGATTGTTCGAGATGCCCAGGTCGTTAGCGATCAAGTCCAGTCTTATTCTCTATACGATGCTCTTGTGGTAGGGTTTTTTATTTGCTGGTTCAGTTGTACGAAAGGCTATCCTTTAGATTCTATGGAAATGGCCAAAAGGGCGAATTATTGGTTGAGCTTCTTTTACCTGGAGTGTTTTAATTTGTATCGTTACAGAGAAAAAGCAACCACTTGACCTGGGGTATCAAGCCCAAGCAAAAAGGTAATGGAAAGCAATTCAGATGGAACACAACAACAAATCAAATCACTCAAGTCAAACTGGACGAGTGCCGATGAATTTGAGAGCCAGGGGAAGGGAAATCGTTTGGATACTTTGACATGTTTGAAGCGAATGAGTAGGACGTTGAGAGAAAATAGCCTTTTCATAAAGGTTATAAACCATCCTCAGTTTATCTTTTTTTTAACTTGTTGTACTAAAAACTACTGAGCAGCACACAGCAACAGATCTTGTCAACTTTGTTTATTATCCGATTTAACAAGACCAATAAAAGAGCTAGTATATTACACTAATGGTTACAATATCCGAATCACGTTAAAATTAGGGTGTGAACAGCAAAAATGTGCAATGTTTAATAACGTTAAATCTTGAGCCCCAAAATTAAACACGTTATATCCTGCGCCTATTTGCTGGTGGGTGTTTTTTGTTATCTAAACACAAATTGAAACGTGATTTATAGTGTAACCATTTAGTATTGAAAGTGGTTCTTTTATCGATCTTGTTAAATCCCTGATGAAGTCTGTCTCATCAGACAAAACCGGTCAGATAATAAACAAAGTTGACAAAATCTGTGTCTTTCCAAAACCTGTGGCGTTCCCTATGAAACATCTACCCTTGACCGGTAAAACTAGAGCAAAAACGTTTTTCTATATGTATCAAGCAGATGAAGACAATTCTCAGAAATAAAACGATTTGAGTATGCAGTCTTTTTTTTTTAATTTAATGTACTCTCTCAGAAATAGACAAAACAGACAAGCTTCGTTTTCACTATTCACGACTACTTCACTATTTGATACAAATAAATACATAGTTCAGTGGACGTGGCATCTTTAAAATCAGACTGATAAACACATGCATTAGTAAAGTCATTGATATTTCTTGTTAATCTACCGTTTTTAGTAAATACACAATTTATACAATTATACTGCACACACGCAACTTGTTGTGATTCTCACTTCTATTGTTTTGCCGCTGGTTAAATTAACGGACTTAGTATTAAAAATGGGTGCACATTTGGGGAATCTATGCTTGTGTATACTGCTTAAGCAACTAAAGCTGACGTCTTCGCATTCAGCCTCAAACAAAAACTCATAGCTTGGGCAGGTATACCACGCTTTCACGCAACCAGAAGGTGGCTTTGAAGTGGTTCCAGAGTACGCCCCTGGGCAGAGGGACTGCAAGGTAAGCGGTGCCTGACGTTTGTTTCGACTTTCGGAAGTTTTATTTTCCCCCTGGTCTGGTGCAACGTGTTCGCCTTCGGTAAAATTGGCCCGGTTGTCGAGAAGTTCCTGTAATTGGTAAGGTTTGGCCATAGTTTTGCAGAATAGAAGAGTGCTCATGAAAAGAAAGACTGACAGCTGCAATAATAATCAATCAATCAATCTATCTATCTATCTATCAATTAATTAATTAATTAATTAATAGTTTGGAATGAATTTAAAAAACGAACTGGGACGAACGAACTCAAGTAAATGATTGGATGAAACATAAATACTCGAGAGTCTCTAGATCTTCTGGCGAGATGGTCGCCATTTTCAAACCTTTTTGACGGGGGCGAGGTTGGAGGCTGAAGAGTTGGGGTCGACACTCAAAGTAAACAAGCCTGGCTGCAGAAAATGTTAACGGGCAAGAGATAATAAACAATTATTCACCGAAGTGGAGATGGCTAGTGGTGGATATTTGTCGAGCTGCGAGCGGGCAAAGAGAAATAACCAAAAGTGGCCATCGAAACTGAGGTGAATAATTGATTAGTATATAAGAAATTTAAACAATGATATAATTATAGAACGCAAGCAAAAATGACGATATAAGTAAGTTAAGCTAAAAGTGAAGTAAAAGGAAGAAAAGAGAGGAGAAATTACGTTAAATGAAACAAAAATAAAGAGATTTTGAAGAATACTCCTTTGCTAACTAGCTTTTGTTTGCTTAACCAGTAGGATTGATCACTGACGTATCCTTTACAATACTAACCTTTAAGTGCATGGTGAACTCCATCGATATCTTCTTTTTGATCTTTGAATAAGTCTTCTCTTAAAACGCAGGGTATCCTTTTCTAGGTATGATCACTGACCAAAATAATCGGTATGGTTTATCAAGCCAACAGCTCAGCTTATATACCTGCCACAGGACAATTTCCCGACTATATTTAACACAGAGCCTTCCCTTTTAATTTTTGGGGACAGTAGAGTGAGCACCGTTTTAGCGGTTGGGGATTTCGAAGCCTATTTCCTCTGGATCGGTGTTGTATGATCTTCCATGTTAAATTTATCCACAGCAATAAGAAAGGATCTAGATGCATTTTACAACTATTTTCAGCTTCATCTCGTCTGTTGAATAAAGACATCTCTCAAGACCAACGGTTTCTTATCAGTGATAGAGTTGAGGGATGAGATACTGATCGTAGACACTAAAGGTCTATTAATTTGCACTGTAACAAGCAGTAGACGCTCAAATCCTTATGTCAAATAATTGTTGGGTGGCAAATTTGAGTATTATTTACTGGATAGTTTTATTTTAATTCAAAGGCAGTTTTAAACTCTAATTCGCTCGCCAACTTAGTTATTATGTTCTCAACAAGAGAATGAATTCAGAATGAATTAAGAGGTCTGTGCTGAAGGCACACCCCGAGCTTCAGCGAAATTCTTCTACATCAAGCTACAACCAATCTACATCACCTTGTTAGAACTTGAAATCGAAATTAAAACACTACAATATGAGGACTTTGATTAGAATTTCGCTTTTCCTTGGACAAACTTTAATAAAGCAACAACGAAAGAAACAAAGCCTTCAAACTGAGATCCTATAACAATCTAAACCTTGTATGAAAGGTGTTCGGGATATATTAGTTGTAAATTTGATGAGCTTCATAGTTCTCTAGTTGTTGTCGGTGATTAACATTCTCAACAAGAGGATGAATTAGGAGGTTGGCGCTGAAGGCACACCTCGAGCTTCAGCAAAATTCTTTTACGGACAGTAAAATTTAACATGTATCACGATATCGGAGAAATCGACAGAAACTATGCGATTACAGTATGATGTCTTTATTTGGAATTTTTATTTATTTTTTGTCCGGGACCCAAGAAGGCAAACGAAGCCGGGAAGCTGATATTTGGGGCCACCAAACTCCTTTGTAAGAGGCTCTCTAAACTGTTTTTAAACGTTTGATACGTCTCTGCCTTCTCACCAGAACTGTTGAACACATGATGTTGTGATCAAAACGTGACTTGTTTACGAATAAACGGACTTCACTGGTTTGTTTCAGCGATTTAACCTTGATTTACGGATCGATTTATACGTTATTTGTTGTCTTTGTCGTGAGCCTTGTGATGCTGATATTTGTGCGTTTCATGTTGTAGTTTCTAATTATGGTATTAAAAACAGTAACTCATATTGTTCATGGTGGTACGAGCACAATAACGTAATATATATACTTAGCCAAGCCTAAAAGTAGCCTGCGTGGCAAGCGTTACCGTGGGGTGATTGGATGCACCGGAAATGAGGCGAGAGCAAAAATAAGAAGCCTCCCCTTCCTCTCTCGCATCTTTGTTTCGCTCTCGCTCTATTTCTCGTGCATCCAAAATTCAGAACGCTGAAATCTCAACGGAAACGCTTGCTTATCAGGCTAAGCCTAAAAGCGTAATATCAATGCCAGGACTCAAGCCAGGACTCCAGTAGGGCATGACTTCTCCATTCCTGTTTTTCTAAGCCACAGCCGCTGTTGAACCACAGCCACCATTCAATCAAGTACAAACGCAGATTTTGGAAATATCATTTGCGTTTGTGGCTCAAGGACTACATGATTATGAGCATAAATGATTAACAAACTTTTGCTTCATCACAGTTTAATCGTTACATCTGATTACATTTCAATACAAATGGTAGAAATCACTAAACTGGGTTTTCAGCAGTCCTATCTATAGTGCCCTACTTTTAAATCCAACTTTATAATCTGTTGTGTGCTTTGGCTGAGTCACTAATTCTATAAATAACAAAACAAAATGGTAAAACTCCAAAGTACTTTGTTCGCCTTGTTCAGAACATTTTATGGTGTCATTTTTGTGATCTATAAGAGTTAACACGAGAGAAAACCGCCGTTGATGTCCTTTTCACAATAACATCGAGATCGACTTTACTTTTCGTTGAGGAAAGTGACTGCGACAGACTGATCGAGTATAAGCCGTGAATCAACTGCAGATCTCAACTCAGCAAATCTCGTGAAGTTGAGCATTTCCAGTGCTGCAGCTATTAACAATCGTGTTTACTTTTGGCAAGCAGTTGTCTTGGTCTTTCCAAGAGTTTTCCAAATGTCAATCTGGTTCTTGTAAACTTACCAAGCGCCGGAGCTGAGGATATAAACCGTCCGGATTTCGCTTAACTTTTATTCCACCAATTTTGTGCCCATAAAACTAGCGCCGCATGAAAAACGATAACCTGCGATCAGGCGTTTTTTTTTTTTTCAAGGACGGACGAGGCGTCTTCTCGTGAGAGACATAAAGGGATAATAGGGAGAGGGCATGATCTCAGGCTAGGAAAACGAAGGATTTTGGAATCGAAACTAAATTATTGGATAGGAAACAATTTGAAAAAAACACAAGCATTTTCGAGTCCAAACAAATTTCAAATGAAACTATAAAAGAAAACGTATACTGAAGAAAATAAAGAATTATGCCAATGCTTCTTCGATTTTTCCCGTAGAACTGGAAAAATAAGACAAACAACAAATATAACTCGTAGTGACCTCAGACAAACCGCTTATCAATTTTCTCGACATAAATGTCCGCATAAAAAGCAACACAGGAGTACTAATAACCTTCGGACAGTTTATAGGTCAGTCAGCGATCCGACACCGAACGCAGGTCATTTCACAGAAAATCATTGCTTTGTGAGGCACAACATATTGGTGGAATTTCCAATGCTGCAGCTACGAGTTTTTATCGAGTTTACTTTTGGCAAGGAGTTGTTTTGCTCTTTGTTTTGCTCTTTGTTTACCAAATGTCAATCCTACTCTTGTAGACTAGTACTTTCCAAGCGGAGCCGAGCATATAAACGCCCCCTCCCCGGGTACTGTAGCAGCTCTCATAAGCTCTAAATTTCATTGGCAGGCATAGTGTAGTACCTCTATTGTTTTAGGGATAGGGTCCATTGTTTGTGTTGTTTGTTCTTTTGTTCGCCTGAAGGGTTGCAAGGCAATCTCGTGAGACCTTACGAGAGCTGCTACATGCCCCATATAAACCGTGCGGATCAATCAACCAACCAACCAATCAATCAATCAATCAATCTATAGTATTGAATGAATAAACACACGAACTGAAACGAACGAAACGAGAAGAAGAGTTATAAATTTGATTCATCACGAGTCTCTTAATCTTCTAGAGAGAAGGTCGCCATTTTCACCAAGAGGATGAATTAAGAGGTTAGCGCTGAAGGCACTTCCCAAGCTTCAACAAAGCTCTTTGACGGAAAGCAAAGTTCAAGCAGCATCGCCACATCGGAGAAATCGACAAAAATTATGCGATTACAGTATGCTGTTTGAACAAAATTAATACCAGCGAAGGAAAACGAAGCCCGCAAGCTGATATTTCCGACGTGGGGCCTCAAAACTCCTTTGTAAAATGTCCCCGAAACTGTCTTTAAACCTATGATCAGATATACGTCACCTTCTTACCAGAAATGAACAATGTCATTATCAGAATCAAAACGTGACTTGTTTACGAATAAACTCACTTATTGACTGTAGCATCCAGCAGAACAGTGGTAATTTGTAATTGTTGTCATTTTAATGACTTGTTGTCGCGGTACTGAGCACAATGGACTTGGCGCCGGTGAGATCCAAAATAGTGGAAGTGGTTACCAATGGATTCGAACTCACAGCTTGTGTGATGTTAAGGTTTATTTAATTCAATGGACTTAGCATTATCTTACCTTCTGGCATTTCATCGTGATTATAAAAAATAAAAATCAGTTCAAATATGGGCCGTTGCTGATATACTGTCTCTAGGAGTTCTCGGCCTATCCTTTTAGCGATCACACAGTTGACTCTCGATAACACTGAAACCTTCAAGGGAAACAAGAAAAGGTTCGAGTTATCGGGAGATGGAACAAACGACTGGAGATTATGCAATGCTCACAAAGTAATAACAAAGTAACATATAAGAGAATACTGCTCAAAATAAGTAATGCTAAGCAGAAGAATAGTACAGTACTTTCAAGGAGACATTCTGCTTAATTTTACTCAATTTATATTAAAATAAATTCAACTTTTTGGAGTATGTTTTGACCCACTACATTTAATTGGCCATGCCTTCATTTCTTTGTGTGTGACCTCTGCGTGATAAACAGTGGTGCTCCATTCTGCTTTCTCAGTGTTTCGATTTGGTTGTTCATATTGCAAACTTTTTGCTTTGTTTCAATTGTTTTTGTTTGAACGGTACTGTTGAAAACGGATTGCGTGGCTAATACACAACGAAGTATGATTCTGCAAGGATGACTAGACGTCACATTTATTCTACAGTAATCCAAGATGGAGGTAAACGGAACAACATTGTAACCACGCAAACAACTTGAACTGAGAAGTTAGACGGCTGGGGACTAGTAATGTCATGACAACTGTGGGTGTATTTACATGACGTAAAAGGGTTTGCGTGCTATCTAGTCGGAAATAACTCTCACAAACTTTCCAGTTTATGTTTAGTGTACTGACAACGTTTCTAAATCCATTAAAATGGATTTAGAAACGTCGTTTAAAAACAAGCTGCCATCAGGTCATACGACTTTGAACCTCCACCAGCTGCCTTATAAACACTTTGTCTTGCTGACCCCTCGACTACCTACCTGTCTAAGCCAGTTGCATTAACCTTTCCCTACAAAGTGTACATCTGCGCCTTACCCTCTTAAAATGTTGCAATATTCACGCCCTCGTTGCTAAAACTAACCATCAGCCATGTACAGTCTTGCAACTCTAATCCATACTTTATTTCCAAATTGAATGAAATCTGATTTTGCTTCGAACTCGGTTAAGTCTACAAGACATATTTCGACAAGTCAGTGTTCCTTATTGGTTGAATTTGCAAATATAAAATTGCGCGAAAGACAATGACGGGCAATGATCACAACATTGCAAGAATAGCATGGAAAACAATAAACCCATAGAAAAGACAGAGAAAAAAGATAATAAAGTAGAAAGTGACAAATTGAAATGTTTTAACTGTTTTACATAAAAGGGGAGAAGTCAGCCAACATTTAAAGTAAATAGCTGGGCTTATATACCTGCCGCAGGACAATTTCCCGACTATATTTAACACAGGGCCTTCCCTTTTAATTTTTTGGAACGGTGGAGTGAGCACCGTTTTAGCGGTTGGGGATTTTGAAGCCTATTTCCTCTGGATCGGTGTTGTATGATCTTCCACGTTAAATTTATCCACAGAAATGAGAAAGAATCTAGATGCATTTTACGACTGTTTTCAGCTTGATCTCGTCTGTTGAATAACGACATCTCTCAAGACCAATGGTTTCTTATCAGTCGGATAGAGTTGAGGGATGAGATACTGATCGTAGACACTAAAGGTCTTTTAATTTGCACTTGCAAATAATTGTCGGGTGGCAAATTTGAGTATAAGTTACTGGATAGTTTTATTTTAATTCAAAGGCAGTCTTAAACTAATTCGCTCGCCAACTTAGTTATCATGTTCTCAACAAGAGAATGAATTCAGGATGAATTATTAGGAGGTCTGCTCTGAAGAAGCAACCCAAGCTTCAGCAAAATTCTCGTACATCAAGCTACAACCAAACTAGACCAAACTACTTCACCTTGTCAGAAAAATCGATATTAAAACATTACAATACGAGGTCTTTAATAAGGATTTTGTTTTTATTTTGACAAACTTTAACACTTTGAAGGGACTAAAAAAAAACAAGGACAACAACAAAAGAAACAAAGCCTTAAAACTGAGATCCTATAACGGTCTAAACCTTTTATGAAAAGTGTTCGGAATATATTAGTATATATTGATATATTGGGTTTGTTAGTTCTCTCGTTATTATCAGTGATCAACACTCTCAACAAGAGGATGACTGAGGAGGTTAGCGCTAAAGGCACATCCGCTAAGCTTCAGCAAAATTCTTCTTACGTCAAGCTACAACCAAAAATAGCAATCTTTTTCATGATCACCATGTCAGGTGAATTGAAATTAAAATATTACAATATGAGGTCTTTATTTCAAATTTTAGTTTTCGTTGCAAAAACTTAAGGACCTTGAAAAGAATTCATTTGAAAACAACGAAGGAAACAGGGCCTTCAAACTGACGTGCTATGACAGTCGAAACCATGTGTGAGATTTGCTCGGAACATATTTGCTTACAAATTGTAAGATGGCTCGGAAACACTGGTTCTCTCGTTATTGTGATTAATCGACTCTGCAAAAGAGTATTAATATTCAATATATATGTTTTTTTTTTTCAATTCAACATACACTACGCTGTCTCTATTTAGAATTTTCTATTTGAATGTCAGAGTCGCGAGACAACCATTTAAAGGCTTATTGTAATTTGCGAAACAAAACGAAACGAGATGATAATCTGTAAAATTTGCGCATCGTTAATCTTTGGGGAGGAAGAGAGTCCGGCTGTTGTTACCTGTGCTGCTGTTAAATTTATGGGCAAAGTATTTGTCGTGGCTGGGTGCCCTGTACACTTTGTGTGCTCTGTGAGTCGCGAGCCTCGCTTCCTTGTACGTATTGCCATGGTCTGCAAAGCTTATTGATTGCTGGCCGCCTTTCTTCCATATTTGGAGGGCTGAATGTTTGTAATAGGCGAGAGCTGCGATTGATTGCGCGGCGGGTTTTTGAGGTTTCAGTGAGCTTCAATGCATTGCCCTTATAATCGTTTGATTGGAATTTTTACCATGATTATGGGCAACTACTAAAAATGTTGGCACGATAATCATTAAACTTACATATACAGACACAGTGAAACCTTCATTCAGGGGACAAGGTCGTGTCCTCTGAATAGAGGTTGCGTTGACAAAGTTCATAATAAACCAAAACATTTTTTTATTTAGTTATTATATCAAGCAGGCACAATGTATAAAATCATGATTTACAATGAAAACTCTCCATTGGTGCTGTACACTGTCGCAAAGTGCATTGGTATATATATATACTTAAACCTGAACAAGGTGTAATCAGTTGTAATTAGCAACCATTAACTATACACTAAGGGAATCAACTCTCTTTGGTTGTCAGTCATGTTCCGAGTGTTATGGTTCGGTGTATCTTTATTGGAATTGAAGTTATTTAAGCCTCTGGAGCCAGAAATATGAATGGTCTTTGTGACCTGAATACAGCCGTTCTTTCAGCAGGGGTCACAGAAACACTGAATATTAATATATGAACACTTTTTTGGGACAAAATTGTTTTGTTTGGATTGAATACAATAGAGGTGTCTCAAAGGAGATGTTCTACTGTAGATCTGTTGTATATAAGGCTTTCTCAACAATCACCTATGAAGTTTAATAATGGGATGATGCCCTACTGTAAAAGTTACTAACCAAAGTAAACTTCTAATTTGTAATTGCCAATTTTTTTTTAATTTCTTAGTAAGACTTGACAGTAATAGAGAAGATAAGCTTCTAATTGATTTTATGTGATGAATTTTTGTGTTGACCAAAATTCCCGTATTTATGACATTTTGTCCCTTGGACGTATTCTGATATTTATCTGCACAAACAATCATTGGCAGTTAGAATACGAGAGTTGGTCTTGAGCTATGTCTGTTCCCGAATGGTTTATGGTTACAAGACATTTTGTCACCATCTCATTTATGTTTATTTCATTGAAACAAAACTTCTGTGATGCTCAAAACTAATATAAACTCTCAATAATCTGCAATATTAACTAGAAGAAAAACAGGAAGTAGGATATTAAGTCACGCCTCAAGCTTCAGCTTGGAGAGAGGACATCAAAATATTTAATGACAAAACTTCGTATTTGTGGAGGAGGAAGAATGACCAATGTTTGAAGGAAATGTCGCTGCACCAGAATTAAGTTGGGAGTCGTGTTAGTGTTGGTATATATAATTCAGTTTATTGAAGAAAGTAATATTGAAAAGTACATTTTCTGATCGCTTATGATCGTGCATATTCATGTGATCATGAGTACATATAGACATCGGTAAATCTTAGAAAAGAATGTCTTTTGTTTTCTGATAAGACATAATTATTTCTTTGTTAGAAAGTATGTCCTGTAAATTCACGTTAATTTACTATGCACATTCACAATCTGTTATAAATCTATAATCTATACTTGTGCCATTGGCTAAAGTAATTCTTTTACATCCGTAAACAGCAGTGCATCCTGGGTATCTATCGAGCGAGGTCGCTATTCTATCAAGGCATGAAAAGCTTCCCGTTTTACAGACTGCTTCCGTGGTGTCGTACTTTGGTGAGTAAAACGTTGCTTTCACGCAGCCATTCGATGAGGGAGGTGACTGCATAGGGTATGAACATGAGTTCCTTTTATTTCGCACACTTGGTGTTTCATTTGCAGCGTGGGTTGCTTCAGGTTCGTTTGCGGTGAACTCTCTCTTGTTAGGGTGTTGAGGTCGCAATGATTTACCAATAGAGTGGTTTGGTAACAGCACGGCAGCAAAAACGACGAGAAATAACTAGAATAACAAGAAACAGCAAATATACCATTGGAAATCAATCAATCAATCAATTAATAACATGATGTAAATAAAAAGGGAGCTCATGGACGTTTGTGCTAGTACCTCTTCAATTCAGTTTTTAAGTGCCGACTAGTGACAATAGCCACAAATCAAAGATGCGAAGAAAAGAAAATATATCCTTACAAATGGTAATATATGTATAATAACAAATCCAAACAAAACATAAATTGTGTCAATAATCTAATAAGTTTGGCGCGCAGTTACTAGTCGTGTTATTTGCATCTTCTTTGTATTATTGACTGTTGCTTTTATTGTGAATAGACTTGCAACTAGACACATTTTCTTCTTAAAATGAGCGAGATCCATTTCATAACTTAACACAGACTCACGTGTGCCCATTTTAAATTAAAGTAAAAATGTCTACGTTTTCTTCACCCAGGAAAACACTTTCTGTTTCAATCTTTATCGTTGCAAAGAAACACAAGTACCTTTGCTGATCAAATATTTCCTTCATACACTGTACCTTGGAAAATATGATGACCCTCATCTCTGTTTACGTCTTCGGGTACTGAGTTGTTTTTCTTGTAGCTTTTAAGCACTAGTTATTACTATTTATTGTTGTTTTACCGATCCCTGCAACTTTCTGAACTCTCCGATCAAGCACAGCCGATTTATATCTCTGTCCAGAACAAGTCCAGATTTTTTTTCTATATTTAACAAATCAGTATTTTCTTAATTTTGGACTCTATAGTTACGTCCTCCAGTGTAAGTAGCGTTTCAGAGAGCTGGGGATTTCAACCCCTTTTCCTATCTTAGCAACCTTTTTTTCCTCTTTGCAGCATTTCCCGTTGCCCGGATTGCTTGTTGTAGTACCGGTGTGGGTTAATTATGTGACGCTTGTATTAGGCGGCTCACCCAAAAATAAATTACCAGTATAGTTAAGCTCAAAGTACATCTTACAACAAAGGATTAAACCATTTCCCACTTCCACATAGGCCGATTTAGATGTGGGCGCACGGTGAATGCATTTTTGGTGTATGCTCACAAAATAGAATCATTTTAAGAATTACATAAGATTTTATTCAACTTAGGGAAATGATCATGAAGGTAACAGTTACATGAATTATATATTCCTGTCCGTGGACACCAAATTTATTCATCACAACGGAACAGGAAGAATGATGTTCAGACATACCAACGTGCGAAATCGGCGTGACGATTTGGAACGCAAGTACTTAACTGGAAAGAGACGATACAAGAAAACTCTGCATTGAGCACAAAAGTTCATGAATGGCTGTGCAAGAGAAAAAAATAAACTTATTCCAAGAACCTTTGCCGTGAGTTGCGAAGTTCAGTAGTGTTCAAACAGATAATCTTTCAATTTGACTTTTAATAATGAAGACGGCTTAGGAACATAAAGCTGAAGAGCACCATCACCGAGCTTCAGCAAAGTACTGACGCGAGAAAACTAAAACTAATCTGCATAGTTCTTACAGTCAATATCGGACACCAGGCTGAGCGCGTATTATGGTCTGGGGTGTCTGTGCTAACAAAGTAATTCTGTCATAGAGTATAACGAATGGGGAATTTCGCGGACAAAATAACATTTGGCCGAGAGCCATTGAATCTGCCCAGAATGATCGAATTTTTTTATGCTACAATTCGGGCAAGTCGTATTACTTTTTATGCCGAGAGCGGCGCCTAAAATGATATAAACCTAACGCACAAGAGACTAAAACAAAAAGGTTATAATTGCGGTCGTGCATGCGGCTAGAAGTCACTGAATCACAGACACCTATATTTGGATTAAATTGGCCACTCATGTGGCGTTTATTTCAAACCATTCAAATGTGACATATATCAAATTAGTAAATTAAACATCCCTCTATTTGATTCAGTGAATTAAGTTGGGGCGAAAAACAGCCAGCCCCAGTAAGGTAGCAAGAGCAGAGGAGGAGTTCAGGGGATGGTGGAGGGCCAACGAAAGAAAGTGAAGTAAGCCTCGAAAGCTAAACAGCTATCACGATCGGCGCTGGCAGAAAAAGGGGCGAGGGATAGCAGAGGTCACGAATTTGTACCTCGCTCCGCGTGTGGTGTAGCCCATTATCGTTATGGCTATCAACCTCTGCAGCTTGTACCATAAGATAAGATAAGGCCCCGTCCCTGCATAAAAACCATTATCGCGCTAAGACAATAATGGGCCATTTATTTACATCTAATTATCTCCTTTTTTTTTGTTTTTACAACGGAGTATGGCGATTTTTTAATTCATTTTCTTTTTTATACCCTGAAGATTTGTTTTCTTGCTTAACGGTCAGTCATATTGCATTTGTTTGTTACTTAGCATTCACCGATAACGGTGACTGCCACCGACAATGGACTGTTCAAGATACCTCTACATGTATGTGTTCTCAAATACACACATTAGTGTTTATTTACATGAAAAATACTGTTATTTCACAGTATTTTTTATATAAATACGCTGCATGCATGAATAAGATTAAAAAAACAAAACAAAACAAAATCAAATGAGAACAGTAATACGCACACACAGGTAAAAATAATCAATTTCTGTCTCCATAATAAATAAATGACTCCGACGCAATTGTCCTTGGCGCTAAATTACAATGGTTACGTTAAGTCCTTAGGTGTTCTAATTGACTATAGACTTTCTTGGAACAATCAAATTGATGCGATTCTATTACAAATCATTAAAACAATTGGATTATTATCAAAATTGCGGCATTCTGTACCTTCCCGCACACTCATTTCTATATATCACTTTTTAGTTGCACCCTATCTTCGCACTGGCTTGATTGCGTGGGGCCAAGCTAGCAAGTCCCAAAGACGAATTCGGTAAATGTTCGTCGTGTTTCTCTAATTTTTAATGGCAAAAAAAAAAAACGCGCTAGGATTCATGTCCCGGGGTTCCACTTTCTTGCAATTTTGTACCTTCTCTTCCCATATGACCAGGATTTCGCTCCCTACTTCCTTAGAAACTGAAGTTGTCAAAAGAAATTTCCAGCAATGAACGGTAATAAAACATCACCCATTAAATACTGAGTTTACCAGCCATACCATATTTTGATATTTTCTACCCAAGCGGTGCCTATGGGTTTGCATGTGTTTTCATGTATTAAGACAACTTCGCTGAAGTTTGAGGAGTGACTTCATCTCCTACCTCGAATTCGTCTTCAGTTTTTCTTCCAGTTGATATCGCAGTTTATCTATTGACAGCTTATTTATATTGAGCGTACAGAACCTTTATTTTGCAAAATGTTGCCCTTAGTTGTTCAAAACGTACCAGTGGCAATTTATCCACTCTTAAAACAGCTGGGGGCAGGTTGTCAAAAACCGTTTGGGAAGAGACACGGCTAAAAGTCGATCTCTTGTATTTTACCGGTCAACGTGGATTCTGTTAACTCCTCGATTTGCTTTAGCAATACTGTATTACTTTACGGTCATGCAAATAAAGCCTGTTGTTGACAAATATCACAATTGCATAGAAACTTATACTAGAGACAATTCAAAGCTCGCTCTCGGTCGTTTAACTTTTCAACTGGCCATGCGTTCTTTGTCTCTCGCTGAATACCACTCTAAGGCGCGGTTCGACTGTCGAACTTTACATGTGCCGAATCTATTGTAAATGAGGGAAAACAATAGATTTTTCTCATTTGCATTACATTCGGCACCGTTTTATGGTACTGTTCATTTGGCCAACGGCTGAGGCGACTCTACCTGGGTATAAGCTGTATGATCATCCTAGATCTGGACGCATGGGCCGAGGCGGCACTACATTGATGTGTCTCGAGAGTATAACCGTTACCAAGGTTGCTGCTGGTGAGAAAAGATCTTTTGAGTACTCGGAATGGATTATTCTTAGTCAAGGCTCACGCAAGATTCGTATTGTCATTGTTTATCGCTTGCAATATTCTCCCAGTCATCCTGTGACTACTGGTGAATTTTTTGAGGAGTTTTCTGATTATCTTGAGTCTATAATCCTCTCATCTGAGCCCCTCCTCATTACTGGCCATTTCAGCATTCATGTCAACGTGATTGGGGACCCCCACAGATTGAAACTTCTTGAGTTACTGGAGACAATGGGTTTACGACAGCATACTGTAACACCAACGCACGGGTCAGGCAACACATTGGACCTAATCATAACACGGAAGACTTGGTCAAGGAATCTCCCATATCGGACTATCACATTTCTGATCGCTGGTCTGTTATATGCTGGTTGAACCTAAGGTTTATTAAAAGGTTTATTAAAAAGAGAAGCCTTGACAAGCCCAGGTTAACAAAAGAAAACAGTGACCCTCAGGCAGATCAAAGGTGTGGATTTGAGTGTGCTGTCTGACGAGATTTCATCATCGGATTTGTGTGTAAATACCCCAGTTACACTGAACGATCTGGTGCCGTGTTATAACTCCACTCTTGCGTCTGCCCTGGACCGGCATGCACCACTAATTACAAAGACCATACCAGCTAGGCCCCTTGTGCCTTGGTTTAACGATGAAATTAAGGAGGCTAGAAGACTGAGGCGCATAGCTGAGGGGAGATGGCGGCGCTCTGGTTTGGAGGCAGATTTCCTTGCTTATAAAGCTATTAAGAACAAAACTAACAATCTAATGAATGAAGCACGTAACGTGTTTTTCACAGATTTTGTAGAAGAAAACTGCGCTGATCAGAGGAAACTGTTCTTGGCC
>OX419335.1:25699660-25749660 GCA_948470475.1 Galaxea fascicularis | reverse complement strand
AGGGATCGGTAAAACAACAATAAATAGTAATAACTAGTGCTTAAAAGCTACAAGAAAAACAACTACCCGAAGACGTAAACAGAGATGAAGGTCATCATATCTTCTAAGGTACGCAGTGTATGAAGGAAATATTTAATCAACAAAGGTACTTGTGTTTCTTTGCAACGATAAAGATTGAAACAGAAAGTGTTTTCCTGGGTGAAGAAAACGTAGACATTTTTACTTTAATTTAAAATGGGCACACGTGAGTCTGTGTTAAGTTATGAAATGGATCTCGCTCATTTTAAGAAGAAAATGTGTCTAGTTGCAAGTCTATTCACAATAAAAGCAACAGTCAATAATACAAAGTAGATGCAAATAACACGACTAGTAACTGCGCTCCAAACTTATTAGATTATTGACACAATTTATTTTTTGTTTGGATTTGTTATTATACATATGTTACCATTTGTAAGGGTATATTTTCTTTTCTTTCTTCTTTTCTAATTTGTCGCTGTTGTCACACGGTTTCTAGTCGACACTTAAAAACTGAATCGAAGAGGTACTAGCACAAACGTCCATGAGCGCCCTTTTTATTTACGTCGTGTGATTAATTGATTGATATGATTGATTTATTGATTTCCAAGGGTATGTTTGCTGTTTCTTGTTATTCTAGTTATTTTATGTCGTTTTTGCTGCCGTGCTGTTACCAAACCACTCCATTGGTAAATCATTGCGACCTCAACACCCTAACAAGAAAGAGCAGAAGTTCACCGCAAACGAACCTGAAGCAACCCACGCTGCAAATGAAACACCAAGTGTGCGAAATAAAAGGCACCCATCTTCATGCCTTACGCAGTCACCTCCCTCATCGAATGGCTGCTTAGAGACAACGTTTTACTCGCCAAAGTACGACACCACGGAAGCAGTGTGTAAAACGGGAAGCTTTTCATGCCTTGATAGAATAGCGACTTCACTCGGTAGATACCCAGGATGCATTCCTGTTTACGGATCTAAAAGAATTACTTTAGACAATGGCACAAGTATAGATTATAAATTTATAACACGTTGTAAATGTGCAGAGTAAATTAACGTGAATTTACAGGACATACTTTCCAACAAAGAAATAATTGGGTCTTATAAGAAAACAAAAGACATTCGTTACTGATATTTGTGTATTCATGATTAGTACACACGAATGTGCACGATCATAGGCAATTAGAAAATGTACTTTTCAATATTATTTTCTTCAATAAACTGAATTATATATACCAACACTAATACGACTCCCAACTTAATTCTGGTGCAGCCGACATTTCCTTCAAACATTGATCATTCTTCCTCCTCCACAAATACGAAGTTTTGTCATTGAAAATATTTTGATGTCCTCTCTCCAAGCTGAAGCTTGAGGCGTGACTTAATATCCTACTTCCTGTTTTTCTTCTAGTTAATATTGCAGATTATTGAGAGTTTATATTAGTTTTGAGCATCACAAAAGTTTTGTTTCAATGAAATAAACATAAATGAGATGGTGACAAAATGTCTTGTAACCATAAACCATTCGGGAACAGACATAGCTCAAGACCAACTCTCGTATTCTAACTGGCAATGATTGTTTGTGCAGATAAATATCAGAATACGTCCAAGGGACAAAATGTCATAAATACGGGAATTTTGGTCAACACAAAAATTCATCACATTTTTACAGTAGGGCATCATCCCAGTATTAAACTTCATAGGTGCTTGTCTAGAATGCCTTATATACAACAGATCTACAGTAGAACATCTCCTTTGAGACACCTCTATTCTATTCAATCCAAACAACACAAACTTTTGTCCCAAAAAAGTGTTCATATATTAATATTCAGTGTTTCCGTGACCCCTGCTGAAAGAACGGCTGTATTCAGGTCACAAAGACCATTCATATTTCTGGCTCCAGAGGCTTAGATAACTTCAATTCCAATAAAGATACACCGAACCATAAACACTCGGAACATGACTGACACAAGAGAGTTGATACCCTTAGTGTATAGTTAATGGTTGCTAATTACAACTGATTACACCTTGTTCAGGTTTAAGTATATATATATACCCGGCAATGCACTTTGCGACAGTGTATAGCACCAATGATTTTATTTATTATACCTACTTGATATAATGACTAGAGTAAAAAAAAAAACTAAATAAATAAATGTTTTAATTTATTATCAACTACCTCAACGCAACCTCTATTCAGAGGACAGAACGTTACCTCCTGAATGAAGGTTTCACTGTACGTGTCTGTATATGTAAGGTTATGACTATCGTGCCAACATTTTCAGTAGTTTCCTCTCAAACTACTATAAAGGCAATTCATTGATGTTCACTGAAACTTCAAAAACCGCGCAATCAATCGCAGCTCTCGCCTATTACAAACATTCAGCCCTCCAAATATGGACGAAAGGCGGCCAGCAATTAATAAGCTTTGCACACCATGTCAATACGTACAAGAAAGCGAGGCTCGTGACTCAAACAGCGTGCAAAGTGTACAGGGCACCCAGCCACGACAAATACTTTGCCTATAAATTTAACAGCGGCACAGGTAACAACAGGCACCCTCTCTTCCTCCCCAAAGATTTAACGATGCGCAAATTTTACAGATTTTCATCTCGTTTTGTTTCGTTTTGTTTCGCAAATTACAGTAAGCCTTTAAAAGGTTGTCTCGGCACTCTGACATTCAAATAGAAAATTCTAAATAAAGACAGCGTACTGTATTCCTCTGATGAAGTGATGCATGTTGAATTGAAAACAAAATTATATTGAATATTGAGGCCCTGCCTTCAGCGCTAACTTCCAAAATTAATCCTCTTTTTGAGAGTCGATAAATCACAATAGCGAAAGAACCAGTGTTTTCGAGCCATCTTACAATTTATACGCAAATATGTTCCGAGCAAATCTCACACACGGTTTAGACTGTCATAGCACGTCAGTTATAAGGATCTGTGGCTTCGTTGTTTTCAAATGAATTCTTCTTAAGGTCTTTAAGTTTTCCAACGAAAACTAAAATTTGAAATAAAGACCTCATATTGTAATACTGTTTTAATTTCAATTCACCTGACATGGTGATCATGAAAAAGATTGCAATTTTTGGTTGTAGCTTGACGTAAGAATAATTTTGCTGAAGCTTGGCGGATGTGCCTTTAGCGCTAACCTCCTAAGTCATCCTCTTGTTTGGAGTGTTGATCATTGATAATAACGAGAGAACTAACAAACCGAACAACAACAACAAAAGCAACAAGTGTATTTCTCTCATTTTGCCTAGTTAAATACATTTGTTATACTATATATACTAATATATACTAATATATAATTAATTTATTAATATATTAATATATACTAATACATTCCGAACACTTTTCATAAAAGGTTTAGACTGTTATAGGACCTCAGTTTGAAGGCTTTGTTTCTTTTGTTGTTGTCCTTGTTTTATTTTTTTTTTAATTCCTTCAAAGTTTGTAAAAATAAAAACAAAATTCTTATTAAAGACCTCGTATTGTAATGTTTTAATTTCGATTTTTCTCACAAGGTGATGTAGATTGGTTGTAGCTTGATGTACGAGAAGTTTGCTGAAGCTTGGGTTGCTTCTTCAGCGCAGACCTCCTAATTCATCCTGAATTCATTCCCTTGTTGAGAACATAATAACTAAGTTGGCGAGCGAATTAGAGTTTAAGTCTGCCTTTGAATTAAAATAAAACTATCCAGTAAATTTTTTTCCTCCGATGTGGCGATGCAACTTGAATTTTACTTGAATTTCTACTTCCCGTCAAAGAGTTTTGCTGAAGCTTGGGAAGTCCCTTCAGCGCTAACCTCCTAATTAATCCTCTCGGTGAAAATGGCGACTTTCTCTCTAGAAGATTAAGAGACTCGCGATTGATCAAATTTATGACTCTTCGTCTCGTTTCGTTCGTTTCAGTTCGTGTGTTTATTCATTCAAAACTATCGATTGATTGATTGATTGATTGATTGATCGATCGATCGATCGATCGATCGATTGATCGATTGATCGATCGATTGATTGATTGATTGATTGATTGATTGATTCATTGATTGATTCATTGATTCATTGGTTTATTGATCCGGACGGTTTATACTGATCCTCGGCTTCGCTTGGAAAGTTTACAAGAGCAGGATTGACATTTGGCAAACAAAGAGCAAAACAACTCCCTGCCAAAAGCAAACTCGATAAAAACCCGCAGCTGCAGCATTGGAAATGCCAGCAATATGTTGTGCCTCAATGCATTCGGAGTCGGATCGCTGACTGACCTATAAACTGTCCGCGGGTTATTAGTACTCCTGTTTTGTTTTTTATGCGGGCATTTATGTCAAGAAAATTGATTAGCGATTTGTCTAGGTCACTACGAGTTATATTTGTTATTTGCCTTATTTTTCCAGTTCTACGGGAAAAATCGAAGAAACATTGGCATAATTCTTTATTTTCTTCAGTATACGTTTTCTTTTGTATTTTCATTTGAAATTTGTTTGGACTCGAAAATGCTTGTGTTTTTTTCAAATTGTTTCCTACCCAATATTTCATTTTGGATTCCAAAACCCTTCCTTTTCCATGCGGCGCTAGTCTCTTTGGGCACAAAATCGGTTGAAGGAAAGTTAAGCGAAGTGCGGACGGTTTATATCCTCAGCTCCGGCGGTGGGTAAGTTTACAAGAACCAGATTGACCTTTGGAAAACCCTCGGAAAGAGCAAAACAACTCCTTGCCAAAAGTAAACACGATTGTTAACAGCTGCTGCACTGGAAATGCTCATCTTCACGAGATTTGCTGAGTTGAGATCTGCAGTTGATTCACGGCTTATACTTGATCAGTCCGTCGCAGTCACTTTTCTCAACGAAAAGTAAAGTCGATCTCGATGTTATTGTGAAAAGGACATCGACGGCAGTTTTCTCTCGTGTTAACTCTTATAGATCACAAAAATGACACCATAAAATGTTCCGAACAAGGCGAACAAAGTACTTTGGAGTTTTACTATTTTGTTTTGTCATTTATAGAATTAGTGATTCAGCCAAAGGACATAACAGGTTGTAAAGTTGGATTTAAAAGTAGGGCACTATAGATAGGACTGTTTTAAAACCCAGTTTAGTGGTTTCTACCATTTGAAATGTAATCAGATGTAATTAAACTGTGATGAAGCAAAAGTTTGTTAATCGTTTATGCTCATAATCATGTAGTCCTTGAGCCACAAAGGCAAATGATATTTCAAAAGTCTGCGTTTGTACTTAATTGAATGGTGGCTGTGGTTCAACAGCGGCTGTGGCTCAGCAAAACAGGAAAAATATTGCAATCACAATGGAGAAGTCATGCCTTACTAGAGTCGTGGCTTGAGTCCTGGCATTGATATTATGCTAATAAGGAAATTACTGTGCGGAGCTCCTCTTTAAGGCTTAGCCTGCTAAGCAAGCGTTTCCGTTGGGGTTTCAGCGTTCCGAATTTTGGATGCGCGAGAAATAGCGCGAGAGCGAAACAAAGATGCGAGAGGGGAGGGGAGGCTTCTTATTTTTGCTCTCGCCTTATTTCCGGCGCATCCAATCACCCCACGGTAACGCTTGCCACGCAGGCTACTTTTAGGCTTGGCTAAGTATATATATTACGTTATTGTGCTCGTACCACCATGAACAATATGAGTTACTGTTTTTAATACCATAATTAGAAACTACAACATGAAACGCACAAATATTAGCATCACAAGGCTCGCGACACCGACAACAAATAACGTATAAATCGATCCGTAAATCAGGGGCACCCAACGACAATCTTCGGAAAACATCTGTTCGGAAGACGATTTGACATCTAGAATTTTCGGAACATTTGTTGTAAAATTTCTTGCTTGCCTGCCTCTCCTAAGATTTTCGAACATCTAAAAACTACTATAATTGCCCATTTTTAACGGATTTTTACCGTTAAAACGTCACCTAGAATTTTCGGGAGCCTTTTTTCTGGCTGAAATTTTCGAAAAGGTGAGTTTTGATCCCTATAATTTTCGGATCTCTAGACTTTCAGCTAGGAAATCCGAACAGATGAAAAATTTTTAGGGGATAAAAATATGCCTATATCTACTGTTTAAATACTAAAATAAGTTTAATAATGCTATGTTTAAGTGGTTTTGAACTATGTTCTCGTTGGGTGCCCCTGGTAAATCAAGGTTAAATCGCTGAAACAAACCAGTGAAGTCCGTTTATTCGTAAACAAGTCACGTTTTGATTACAACATTATGTGTTCAACAGTTCTGGTGAGAAGGCAGAGACGTATCAAACGTTTAAAAACAGTTTAGAGAGCCTCTTACAAAGGAGTTTGGTGGCCCCAAATATCAGCTTCCAGCCGGGCTTTGTTTGCCTTCTTAGGTCCTGGTTTTATCAAAATAAATAAAAATTCCAAATAGACAGCATATTGTAATTGCATAACTTCTGTCGATTTCTCCGATGTAGTGATACATGCTAAATTTTACTGTCCGTAAAAGAATTTTGCTGAAGCTCGAGGTGTGCCTTCAGCGCCAACCTCCTATTTCATCCTCTTGTTGAGAATGTTAATCACTGACAACAACGACAGAACTATGAAGCTCATCAATTTCACAATATATTCCGAACACCTTTCATACAAGGTTTAGATTGTTATAGGATCTCAGTTTGAAGGCTTTGTTTCTTTCGTTGTTGTTTTATTAAAGTTTGTCAAAAGAAAAGCAAATTCTAATCAAAGTTCTCATATTGTAGTGGTTTAATTTCGATTCGAACAAGGTGATGTAGATTGGTTGTAGCTTGATGTAGTAGAATTTCGCTGAAACTTGGGGTGTGCCTTCAGCGCAGACCTCCTAATTCATCCTGAATTCATTCTCTTGCTGAGAACATGATAACTAACTGGAAGTTGGCGAACGAATTAGAGTTTAAGACTGCGTTTGAATTAAAATAAAACTATCCAGTAACTTATACTAAAATTTGCCACCCGACAATTATTTGACATAAGGATTTGGGCGTCTACTGCTTGTTACAGTGCAAATTAATAGACCTTTAATGTCTACGATCAGTATCTCATCCCTCAACTCTATCACTGATAAGAAACCGTTGGTCTTGAGAGATGCCTTTACTGAGCAGACGAGATCAAGCTGAAAATAGTCGTAAAATGCATCTAGATCCTTTCTTATTTCTGTGGATAAATTTAACATGGAAGATCATACAACACCGATACAGAGGAAATAGGCTTCGAAATCCCCAACCGCTAAAACGGTGCTCACTCCACTGTCCCCAAAAATTAAAAGGGAAGGCTCTGTGTTAAATATAGTCGGGAAATTGTCCTGCGGCAGGTATATAAGCCGAGCTATTTGCTTGATAAACCATACCGATTATTTTGGTCACTGATCATACCTAGAAAAGGATACCCTGCGTTTTAAGAGAAGACTTATCCAAAGATTAAAAAGAAGATATCGATGGAGTTTACCATGCACTTAAAGGTTAGTGTTGTAAAGGATACGTCAGTGATTATCAATCCTACTGGTTAAGCAAACAATAGCTGGTTAGCATGGGGTATTCTTCAAAATCTCTTTATTTTTGTTTCATTTAACGTAATTTCTCCTCTCTTTTCTTCCTTTTACTTCACTTTTAGCTTAACTTACTTAGATCGTCATTTTTGCTTGCGTTCTTTAATTATATCACTGTTTTAATTTCTTATATACTAATCAATTATTCACCTTAGTGTCGATGGCCAGTGGTGGCTATTTCCCTTTGCCCGCTCGCGCCTCGGTAAATATCCACCACTAGCCATCTCCACTTCGGTGAATAATTGTTTATTATCTTTTGCCCGTAAACATTTTCTGCAGCCAGGCTTCTTATTTACTTTGAGTGTCGACCCCAACTCTTCAGCCTCCAACCTCGCCCCAGTCAAAAAGGTTTGAAAATGTCGACCATCTCGCCAGAAGATCTAGAAACTCTCGAGTATTTACGTTTCATCCAATCATTTACTTAAGTTCGTTCATCCCAGTTCGTTTTTTAAATTCATTCCAAACTATTAATTAATTAATTAATTAATTAATTAATTAAATGATTGATTGATTGATTATTATTGCAGCTGTCAGTCTTTCTTTTCCTGAGCACTCTTCTATTCTGCAATACCATGGCCAAAACTTACCAATTGCAGGAACTTCTCGACAACCCGGCCAATTTTACTGAAGGCGAACGCGTTGGACCAGACCAGGGGGAAAATAAGACTTCCGAAAGTCGAAACAAACGTCAGGCACCCCTTACCTTGCAGTCCCTCTGCCCAGGTGCGTACTCTAAAACCAGTTCAAAGCCACCTTCCGGTTGCGTGAAAGCGTGGTATACCTGCCCAAGCTATGGATTTCGTTTGTTTGAGGCTGAATGCGAAGACTTCAGCTTTAAATGCCTAAGCAGTATACCCAAGTATGGATTACCCAAATGTGCACCCGTTTTTAAAACTACGTCCGTTCGTTTGACCAGCGGCGAAAGAATAAAAGTGAGAATCACAAGACGTTGCGTGTGTGCAGCATAATGTATAAATTGTGTATTTATTAGAAACGGTAGATCAACAAGAAATATCAATGACTTTATTCGTGTGTGTGTTTATCAGTCTGATTTTAAAGATGCCACTTCCACTGAACTATGTATTTATTTGTATCAAATAGTGAAGTAGTCGTGAATAGTGAAAACGAAGCTTGTCTGTTTTGTCTATTTCTGAGAGAATACATTAAAATTTTAAAAAAAGACTGCATATTCGAATCGTTTAATTCCTGAGAAGTGTCTTCATCTACGTTTTTTTAGGGTTACTAAATAGGTCCCTATATAATATTACCTGAATTCGAGGTTTCGCGAATAGCTTGACGTTTTTGCTCTAGTTTTACCGAGCAAGGGTAGATGTTTCATAGGGCACGCCACAGGTTTTGGAAAGACACAGATTTTGTCAACTTTGTTTATTATCTGATCGGTTTTGGCTGATGAGACAGACTTCATCAGGGATTTAACAAGATCGATAAAAGAACTACTTTCAATACTAAATGGTTACACTATAAATCACGTTTCAATTAGTGTTTAGACAGCAAAAAAAAAAAACACCCACCAGCAAATAGGTGCAGGATATAACGTGTTTAATTTTGGCGCTCAAGATTTAACGTTATTAAACATTGCACATTAATGCAGGATTTACGTCATCCAGCACGCATTTGTTGGTGGGTGTTGTTTTGCTGTTCACACCCTAATTTTAACGTGATTCGGATATTGTTACCATTAGTATAATATACTAGCTCTTTTATTGATCTTGTTAAATCGGGTAATAAACAAAGTTGACAAGATTTGTTGCTGTGTGCTGCTCAGTAGTTTTTAGTACAACAAGTTAAAAAAAAAATAAACTTAGGATGGTTTACAACCTTTATGGAAAGGCTATTTTCTTTCAACGTCCTACTCATTCGCTTCAAAGTATCCAAACGATTTCCCTTCCCCTGGGTCTCAAGTCTGAAAGCTCTAACTATTCCTTTGACATTTTAACAATTATTAATAATAGATAACAGTAATAAGAAGTCTTCCCCCTAAATTTTATTCTGTGGCACGAAGCGATCGATAACAATCTACAATTTTTAATTCAGTTGAACGCAGCCGATAAACGAAGGCAAATAGCATATTGCATTTCAGTAAGAAAAAGCTGCGTTGATTTTAGCCGTTTTGGCTTTTTCTCAGCAGCTGTGTGCAAATATTTATACAATAAAACCTACTTCCCAAAACATCCTTCCTTCTTATTTTTACACGATTATTTTTGTTATCTTTTTTTAGGGAGGAGACTTGGAAAACCCTGCTCGTGCCACGTTTACTTCTCAAATTTCAACGCTACGTTATCTAAGACCTGGCCCTAGCTCACCGTATTTGAGATAACAGCAGTCAGGCCTTTACTTCTTTCTTTTCTTTCCTAAACTGCAGAGGCGGGGCAATATTTAAGCCAAAGTGCTATTAAGTTTCCTGAAGAGTATCTTGATGTCTTTTTTCTTGAAAAACTCCTTGTTTTTAGCAGCTGTGTTCATAGAGCCTCTTTGTTTCCTTCTATTCTGTTCAAGAACCGAGACAAATGTAATAACACAGCTGAAACTAAAAAGACGATGACCACTGTAATCAGAAATTACGGGTTTAAACACAACTTTCAGTATGAAAGACTGACGATTCTTTTGGGATGGTCAAATTACCGAATGTTCAAAGGAGCAGATTATTAAAATGAGAGGCCCACTACTCTTGACACACTTCAATCCGTAGCTCCTAGAGACATTGTTCAATCAGGTAAGTTAATCGTCTTTTAGTTTAGATCTCAGCACATAGCGTGTGATAATCAGGCTTTGACAGTCAAACGTGAAGAAGAAGAATTAAGTAATCGTTCCCATCAAAGAAGGTTATTTAGGCTAAAAACACACCGAGAGAAGTTGAGAAAAATTATGAATAGAAATATGTTATCCAGACAAAAAAATATAACCTTGTATTAGTCGGCTTACCCACAAATAAATTACCAGTGTAGTTAAGCTCAAAGTACATCTTGCAATAAAGGATTAAACCTTTTCCCACTTCCACATAGGCCGATTTAGATGTGAGCGCCCGGTGAATGCATTTTTGGTGTATGTTCACAAAATAGAATCATTTTAAGAATTACATAAGATTTTATTCAACTTAGGAAAATGATCATTAATGCAACAGTTACATGAATTATATATTCCTTCCGTGGACACCAAATTTATTCATCACAACGGAACAGGAAGAGTGATATTCAGACATACCGACGTGCGAAATCGGCGTGACGATTTGGAACGCAAGTACTTAACTGGAAAGAGACGATACAAGAAAACTCTGCATTGAGCACAAAAGTTCATGAATCGCTGTGCAAGAGAAAAAAATAAATTTGCTCCAAGAACCTTTGCCGTGAGTTGCAAAGTTCAATAGTGTTCAAACAGATAATCTTTCAATTTGACTTTTAACATAAAGCTGAAGAGCACCATCACTGAGCTTCAGCAAAGTACTGACGCGAGAAAACTAAAACTGATCTGCATAGTTCTTACAGTCAATATCGGACACCAGGCTGAGCGCGTATTATGGTCTGGGGTGTCTGTGCTAACAAAGTAATTCTGTCATAGAGTATAACGAATGGGGAATTTCGCGGACAACATAACATTTGGCTGAGAGCCATTGAATGTGCCCAGAATGATCAAATTTCTTTATGCTACAATTCGGGCAAGTCATATTACTTTTTGTGTGGCTTACACGAAGTGTATAGCCACATTATGCTGAGACCAAATTTATTTATTTATTTATTTGTCCACGAGAGTCGAGTGCCTGTCACGTGGTCTAGTAAGCCACCGATGTACGCATTGCGGACCTATTTTTACTTATATCTAATTGCCTTTTTTTTGTTTTTACAACGGAGTATTACGATTTTTTTATTCATTGTCTTCTTTTTACCCTGCAGATTTGTTTTTTTGTTTAACGGTCAGTCATATTGCATTTGTTTGTTACTTGGCATTCACCGATAGCTGTGACTGTCACCAGGAATAGACTGTTCAAGATACCACTACATGTATGTGTTCTCATATACATACATTAGTGTTTATTTACATGAAAAATACTGTTATTTCACAGTATTTTTTATATAAATACGCTGCATGCATGAATAAGATTTAAAAAAACAAATGAAAACAGTAATATGCTGCACACAGGTGAAAATAATCAATTTTTGTCTCCATACTAAATAAATGACTCTGACACAATTGTCCTTGGCGCCAAATTACAATGGTTACGTTAAGTGCGTGGGTGTTCTAATTGACTATAGACTTTCTTGGAACAATCAAATTGATGCAATTGTATTAAAAATCAGTAAAACTATTGGATTATTATCAAAACTGTGGCATTTTGTACCTTCCCGCACACTCATTTCTATATATCACTCTTTAGTTGCACCCTATCTTCGCAATGGCTTGATTGCGTGGGGCCAAGCTAGCAAGTCCCAAAGACGAATTCGAGGAAGGAGATAAAGTCACTCCTCAAAGTTCAGCGAAGTCGTCTTAATGAAAACACGTACAAACCCATAGGCACCGCTTGGGTAGAAAATATCAAAATATGTATGGCTGGCAAACTCGGTATTTAGTGGGTGATTTTTTTATTACCATTCATTTCTGGAAATGTCATTTGACAACTTCAGTTTCTAAGGATGTAGCGAGCGAAATCCTGGTCATGGGAAGGGAAGGAACAAAATTGCAAGAAAGTGGAACCCGGGGACATGAATTCTAGTGCATTTTTTTTGTCATTAAAAATTAGAAGAACAGGACGAACATTTATCTACCGTGAGGCCCACCAGTCGAGCCAATCATATAAAGTCAAGGTAATAGTGTTTATCGAACGGATAAAGAAGAAGAAGAAGAAAAATCTTGGCTATATCACAATTCAGTGGTGAGTCGTATTCGGCTGAATCAGTTTTATTATTGAATAAATAGCGATAAAGTACATTTTCTAATAAGTATACATTCTTATATGATATCTATTTCTTTGCTAGACAGAGAGTTCGATTCTGTAAAATCACGTCAATTTACTGTGGACAACTACAACCTGTTATAAGTCTCAACCCTATCTTTGTGCCGTTGCCTAAAGTTATATGTTCAATTTTGCGACTGTATTCAGGGCTGCATCCTGGGGGTTTACCAAGTGCTATGTTGTGCAGGCATGCGAAGCTGTTTGTCACGCACTCGGCTTCAAATAGGTTATACTTTGAGCAGTAAAACCAGTGCTTCACACAGCTCTGTGATGCGACTGAAGGTCTTTGGAATGCGTTGCAGTTTGATGGCGGGCAGACAGTTCTCAGCCGGGTAGTTGGCACCTGCCTTTTATTCCGCACGCCTGATGTTTCACTCATTGCAGAGTGGGTTGGCTGAGGTTCGTTTGCGGTAAACGTCTGGTTTCTCTGTTGTGGCCGCATGGATTTTCCAGTGGAATGGTTTGGAAGAAACATGACAGCAAAAATGACGAGAAATATTAACTAGAATAGCAAGAAAACAACAAATATATGGGTGCAAATGAAGAAATCAATCAATCATAAAATTAATCAGACAATTAGTCAGTCAGTCCATTGTCAGTTCGTGAGTCAGCGAGTCAGTCAATCAATCAGTCAGTCAGTCAGTCAGTGAGTCGTGAGTCGGTGAGTCAGTGAGTCGGTGAGTCAGTGAGTCAGTAAGTCAGTCAGTTAGTTAATTAGTCAGTCAGTGAGTCAGTCATCAGTCAATTAGCGAGGCAGTGTGCCAGTCATGGTCAGTCAGTCGGTCAGTACGTAGTCACACGGTCAGTCAATCAATCAAACACTGAAACCACGTGATTTACATAAGGCCCTTATGGACGTTTGCACTAGAACCTCTTCAATTCAGTTTTGAAGTGCTCAAGTTTACTAGAAACCGTCCAATGACCAACACAAATTGAAGATACAAAGAAAGTACGTAGAAAGCAAAGTTTAATACCAATACAATAATAAAATAAGTGAAAAATATATGAAATATAGTTCTCCGAAGCCGATATAATAGCAGATCTCCATTTATTGATGAAATGCGTCTTTCTTACCCTTGAAAATGTAGTAGAATTCATCTCTTTTTACTTCTTCGGTCTTCAGTTTTCGGTCTATTTGTTAGTTATTCTATTTATCGTTGATTTACAGATTCGATTCCTGCAACTTCACAAGTCACTGATCAAGGACAGCCGACTTATATACTATCTGCTGAGGGCAAGCTCAGTTGCTATCGTGGCGTAAAGGAAGGTGAGTTTAAAAATATTTTTCTATATTTAACAAGTCGGTATTTTCTCAATTTTAGGCTCTATAGCTCCATCGTTCTGTGTAAGTAGCGTTTCAGAGGGTAGGGGATTTCAACCCCTTTTCCTATCTTGGCGGTTGGGAAAAACCTTTGAGTATTCACATGGGCGTGTATTGTTCTTTGTGGTAAGTAGAATAATTATCTGATACTTGTATTAAGCGGCTCACTTACAAATAAATTACCGTGATAGCATTAACGTTTGACTCCTTCTCCATTCCACATGGACGGATTTGGATGTTGTGGGCCTGAATTTATTTTTATTGTTACTCAAAACTAGACTCATTTTAAGAATAACATCAGATTTCATTGAACTTAGGGAAATAATGGAACAGTTACAAGAATCATTCCTGTCAGTAGACACCAAATTTATCTCATCTCAACGGAACAGGAAGAGTAATGTTCAGACAGACCGACGTGCGAATTCGGTGTGACGCGCTTTGGAACGTAATTCTTTAAACGAAAGATAGGATAGTGGAAAACAATGCATTAATCACACAGCTGTGGAAGCGAAAAGATGTTTGTCTCAGTTTTCAAACAGCCTTTGATTTGGGAACTTCAGTGTTATTCAAACAGAAAATCTTTGACAATAAATAAAGAGGATATCATATAGAAACGTTAAGCTGAAGAGCACAGTCAAGCTTCAGCAAATTACTAATGTGAAAAAATGAACACTGATCTGTATTGATCTTACAGTGAATATCAGGGTATACACCAGACTGAGGGCGGACTGTGCTGCTAACCAAGATAATTCTGTCATAGAGTACAACGTTAGGGAGTTTCTAACAAAGGTTGCTTCCGGGACGACCGAAACGACGACCGAAATACAAATTTGATGCAATGTCCCAGAAAAATTCTTCCGATTCCCGTGAAAGTCTCCACGATCCCGGAAGATTTTTTTCCCCGCCACAGGCCTTGTTAGAGTCCCCCCCCCCCCCCCCCCTTGTTATACAGTTATACAGGTTTTTGTATGACCCAACTGACGATCATCGGTCGCATTAGTCAGCAAACAATTAATTTTTTTTCAGGAATGCGGTGGGAGTATCCCCGTCGCGTCCTTACCTTGTTCAAGTTCTTAAACTGAACCGTTTACTTTTAAAGGTGATTTCAACTTAGTTCATACGAAGGAAACGTCAGTTTTCTTTTGTTTTTGTTTTTCATTCATCGCCGTTGCGCAAAGGTAACGGGTACTGGAGCCGTGCTTTGTAACGGAAATTCCAAAAAAAGAAAATACCAGAAAAGTATAATTAATTTTCGCGGCATTTTGGGAACGACTAAGGTCCACCTATGAACTCGGTGTGGTATAAATTCGCGTGAAAGTAACACAAGTTAAACAAACGTCAACTTATAGTTGAAACTGGCGACAAGATGTAAGATTAGAGCATGTTTTGTTACGCCAGTTACAAATATAGAAATGAAAAGCTAGAAATGTTTATAGGAAATAAGGGTAACTAAAATAATAAAAACGGATTTACTGATGCTCAGTGATTAACACAAGTCAAGAAAAAGCAAACCCGATTTCCTGAAACGTGTAATATAATTCCGTGGTTGACATGTCAATTCTTTTCAGTGCCAGTAATATCACTTATTTTCAAGTTCAATTAAAATTGGTGGCAATCGCTTTTGGACCGGTAAAGAATGATTTCCTTGAAATAGATAGAGCCTAGAGCCAATAAGGGATGATTCTTTTAAATTACAAAATCAGCAACAAACCGGCCAAACCTTAGTCCAGTAGATATTTTAAGGTTCACAAACCAGGAGAATAGAAAAGATGAAAGACAATATGTACAAAATGTGTGCAATGTGTTATCTGTAAATACGGGTCTAAGTATACAGGTTGAGCTGAAGTCATAACTTTCAAGGTAAACATGAATTTTAAAAAGTTTGTTGTTTGCTGTAGGGTTGGCAGAGCCAACCGCTATCTGAAAATTTTAATTAAAGCCGTAAGAGGCTTCCAATTTCTGACATTGTCATACTCGAAATGAAAACGCTTGGGGGTATTCTAATTTCCGATGTCCTTGGTTGAAAGTCATAGTGGAAAAAACAAAACAGATCTTTTAAGCATGAACACAGGCCTGACAAGTTTCGTAATAGTGATGAATGGGCTATTAAGCTTCTCTGGAGTTGTTATCAATTCTTTAGTAATCCTGGTCGTGTACAAAAATCGCGAAATGCGAGACGAGATGAATTTGCTCATGGTCAGCCTATCAGTTTCGGATATGATAGTCTGCTCCATAGCACAACCCATGTACATTATCTCCAAAAGTATTGAAATAAGCAACGGATTCAGAGATTGGTTTGAGTTAATCGCACTCATAGGCCTTCACGCCTCTTTCAACAGTCTCACGGGAATCACCATCAACCGTATGGCCGTGCTGCTTCACCCGTTCTCCTATTCGATGTCGCATCATCGCAAACGCCTGTACGTAGCCATTGTAGGCGGAATTTGGTTTTCGTCCGTTGTTCTTTCCTATTTTTTTACAACAGACTCCGGAAGACGCATTTCTCCTTACGTCCACACTTTCATGTTTAGCATGTTCATGTTTTCTTATG
The DNA here is from genome assembly GCA_948470475.1 of Galaxea fascicularis. NCBI lineage: Eukaryota > Metazoa > Cnidaria > Anthozoa > Scleractinia > Euphylliidae > Galaxea > Galaxea fascicularis. Next base: position 25,733,266 of record OX419335.1, on the reverse strand, counting down.
CGTACATATTTTGGGTTGCAAGGAAGCAAATTGGAAAGATTTCCTCACAGATGCAGTCAGTTTCGTTCAACCACAAAGCGACGAAAATTCGTCGTGAAAACAGCGCAACAAAGACCTCTGCTCTCTTGGTGGGGGCCACATTAGTGTCCTTTTTCCCCGACATTGTATTTGACTACATGCGCATCGTTGATGAAATAAGATTCTCTTGGGCGTTCACGCTGCTGTTTTTAAGTTCGACGATAAATCCCTGTATTTACGTGTGGAGAAACGAGCGTTTTCGGGTGGCGCTGTTGCGGACGATTCATTGTATTCCAGTTTTAAGGGACCGCATCGTGTCATCTAATCGGATGTATACAGTTGCTGCGGAAAGTACCAATCAAAAGAAACTAACAACCAGAGGAAAGCCAAGCATGATCCGTGGACAAACCAATTGCAGTTGCAGTGTTGAGGACTTAGAATAGAACCTTACAGGAAACAGTTTTTTTTTTCAGGAATTCGACGGGATTATCATTTGAAGGACGTAATGGAAACAGGCTAAACCCAGCTATCTCGTCATATAAGAAGAAGAAGGATGCATATACCTCACCGAAACAAAAAGGTTGTACAACGATACAGGCACTACAAGGATCTGGCCAACAATTTTAATATCTTGAATACCATCATGGTTACCGCTAAAAAAAAGTTTAAAAAAATTATCTTTCTTCACGAGCGCTCATTTAGTTTGGACCTGTAATATACATTGATTACAAGCAAAATTGTTTAGTTATATGGGAAGCCCTGGTGACATTCCAAAAACAATTCAAACAAGGGGGGCTTGAATAAATGAGCTATTTGACCCAGAGGAGTAAGTTGATATCTCCCATCTCGTTATTACGATTTTCTGGAGATTGAAATCAGTTACAAGATTTAAAATTCGAAAGCCTTAAGGCTGTTATACTAGAGAACATCTTGACCGGGGGAATGGGTATTTTTTTCGAATACCCTAAAAATATTTCCTATAGTTCTAGTACCACTGATTTGACTACAAGAATTGACTTGAATTATAAACTACTTTGTCTCCTAACAAGTCCTAGGCGTAGTTAAAAACAACAAATTTCAGTGTTTTTGGCCTCAGCATATGACAGTTGATTAACCTCCACATAATCATTTGATGCTCTTTGTTCTCATTGTGTTTGGACCTGTAATATACATTAACAAGAAAAAAAATGTTTAGCTATCGAAGAAGCCCTGGTGACATTCCAAAAACAATGCAATGGCTGGTGCTTGAATAAATGAGCTGTGTGATCAAGAATTAAAGATTGAAATTGCAAGACCTAAAATTCGAAGGCCTTAGGTCTGTTGGGGAACATTTTGACTGGGGGGATGGACATTCATTTCTTCGAATACCCTACAAATATTTTCTAGTCCTAGTTCAATGGATCAGTTGGCTACGAGAATTGACTTAAATAATATATTATCTTGATAGTGGTCTCCTAAGGCATAGTTCACTGCAAATTCAAGCAAGAATATCAAGTTTTTTATGCTTCGGCATATGACGGTTGATTAACCTTCACATCAGATCAAGTGTTTAATACAAGCATTTTCCCAATTTGCAAAATTCTGCAAACATGCATCCCTCGCTTTTTTGGAAAAAACACAAACAGACAGAAATTTAGGCAATACCTAACTGGTGCAGATAATACTGTTTATTACAATGGTTATTACAATGATTATTACTATTTGCTTGCAACTCATGATCAGGACTACTTATATTTCATCCGTTATACTTGCGTGTTTAGTCTACAACGCCTCAAAAAGAAAAAACAGGCTTGATTTCAAAACACAAATTTGCCATTTTGTTTGTTCAATTTGACTTGCTTCAATAATTGAGTATTGAACAAAAACGATAGAAAAGACAAAAATGATCGTTGCATCTTGTTGAAAAGAAATCTTTAAAAGCTTTGCACCTCATGGACTTCCCACTCAGTACAATCATAGGTGGCATGAATGAATAGACTTCGATCCGGCGACAGCCTCAGTGTGGCATTGCCTATTTGCGTTTGCTCTCTTTTATGAACATGGCTTGAACTAGTGTGCGCAGGTGTTTCTCCACGTACATATAACTGATTGTTTTGGGCACCTATTGGATGGTCTCAACGAAGTTAACCTTTAATCATGAAACGTCAAAAAAGTTTACCTTTAAGCGTAAAAATCGCAAAAAAGAAATAGTAGTAGTAGTAGTAGTAGTAGTAGTAGTAGTAGTAAGACTTTATTTAACGAGGGTAACATATAACAGTAATAAAACTGATAAACTAATGGCCCTCGAAAATTAAGATTTGAAAAGAAACCTATATACATCATAAAATATTTTTAAAAATTAACAATTTACAGGAATAATTTGCTAAGAATTTGATTATCTAAAATTATTTTAAAAAGGGAACGCTTAAAACTTTTTACACTGGTACTCTGTTTAATATCCACACTTAATTTGTTCCATTCTTTCGTGGCTCGCACAGCAAACGTTCGTCCCCCTTCGGTACTTCTCTTAAATCGCGGGCACATTAAGTTTATATTACAGAAACGGGTTGATCTATTATGAGTGTCAGAGTTACTGATAGGTAGATCATTTATATATTCCGGGGTATTTCCATTCAGCCTTTTGTAGGTTAGAGCGCATCGATTTACATATGATTCAGCATAAAAGGGAACCCACTTTAAGGTGTTAAATAAGTCGACAGAAGGTGCTGGCAGAAAGGCATGAAGCGTGATTTTTTTTCATTTTGAAAAGTGGAACAGGGAATATCTTGCTTCATCTAGAGACTTCAGAGCGCTCGACACCGTTTTACCTTCTTTGGTCTACTATCTGACATTCTGACAGAGTCTGCTTCCCGCTAGGCTTGTCTATCAAGCCAAACTAACACACATATCCCGAAAAAGCAAAAAAAACTCTTAATGTTTAATTTCCAACAATGGACGTTTCTTTTTTTTTCATGTAAGTTAACCTTGACGGAAAAAGAATAACCTTTAGCGGTGAAAGTTAATTTTGGTATTTCATATGCACATATTCTGCACAGCTTCAGCCGGGAAACGTCGGACGATCGAAGGTTAATGATTCATACAGTCATTTCAGTATAGACTATACTTTATTGTCGGGCAAGTTTTTGCATATGTAACTATATCTAAACTAATCAAGAAAGTTGCCTTCCTTGTCAATTTGACGTCAACCTAGAAGAAAAATAAATATGTTAAACAACTCGCACGCGTAGAGAAGTTAGAATTTTGCAAAGGGATCGTCGATCTTTCTTTCTTTCTTTTTCAGTGCAAACGTGGGAGAGAGATGCTGAACATTCTGCAGTATAGAGCTTTTTCACTCACGTGACCAACGGCTATATTAGTTTAATGAAACAAAAGAAAAAAGTATTTACATAAAAATAGAGTTCAGTTTCCGGAGGATTAGCCTGGTACACCAACATGGCCGCCGTTTCTTTGTTTCTCTTGTTTTTTTTTGCCGCCGTGACGTCGTGTGAAAACGCTCGATACATTTTCTTTTTCTGTGCCTCTAAAATAGAGCAACGGCTTACCAAAACAAATTGTTATAATAGGATCCCAAAAGGAGGGGGTCCTTGGAACCCTAGAACTCTGACGTTTTTGTTTGGATCGCTAACACAAATGTTTTGCAGCTCTTGAGCCCCGAAAAATTAATCCTGCGGAGACCTGGAGCACTGCCCCTTAGGTCCGAAGCCCGCCCTGGAACCCTAGCTTCCTTTGTGGCCCTGGTCAAGTACTTACAGGTATTACATGTTTTGGGACAGTCCTTCTTAAAGCTCTGCACAAAACTGCATTCATGAGATCGCACATTAGCCCATTCTAAGACAGTGTTTCCAGGAAAACTGTTGTCTGAGCCGAAGCCCAAGTTATAATGTATGGGTTCGCACAAGCATGATCATTACCTACAACAACTCTGTAGAGCATTGGATTTGGGTCACTGAACACGCAGTGTGCCGCTGAGTCACGATCCAGTTTGGTCTGATAAGTGATCCGCCACATACGTGATAGCCATTTTTACGGAGAGAAACTTGCCAAGGCCATGAATGTGGAGCTGCATCCTGTCCGTTAACAACGCGGCTAATCAGTTTATGAAAAAAGAAATGGTAATAGCAATTTAATTTTTTTCTTTTATTAAATGCCTAGTTTAAGAAAAAACACAAAGATAAGGGCAAATAATAGTAGTAACAGTTACGTAGTCTTTATTGAGAAAGATATATCAACAAACGTGACATATTTACAAGAGGGAATAATCAAGGGGATGAGATGACGAACACCCGTGACCACCATTATCATGCTTAGTGTCCACTGCTGTACAAAGAAGTAATCCGTATAATCTTATAGACCTACTTCTTCTCGACCATTCAATATTCGTCATTTAAGTATCCGTGTTAAGTAGTATAATTAATTCATTGCTTTAATATCGCATTATTGTTAATTTTAGCCGCTTGTCAATTCAGTTATCAACAAGAGGGTGGAATAAACGATTTATTATTTAGCAATTATTGAATGAGGCTGAGTAGGATATGAAGAATTCTGCAGGTCAAGGAGGGTGTTATCCACCAAGGCCGAAGGCCGAAGGCCGAGGTGGATAACATCCTCCGAGAATTCTATAATTGCTTTGTTGTTGAAAGATATTTTGCATCTTATGGGAACTCGGAAAAAATCCGAGCCCCAGATGGGATTTGAACCCACGACCCTCCGAGATCTAGTAGGGATGCTCTAACCACTGAGGTACAAGAGTCTCTTGTGGCGAGCACGTGTGAAATGTGGGTATAGACTACGACTGCATCACGCAGTCACATAGATGCAAAATATCTTTCATTCCATTTCTTGTACGACTCGCTTAGGTGGTTGGTTGGTTGCTTTATTATTCATTCAAAATATTCAGCCAATATTTTCTTCGCTCAAACTTCTTAACCTACTCGCAGCCATTTATCTGCTCCGCAACAAAAATAACACATTCTCGTCCCCAGCTTTTTCGGTCAACGGTTCAATAATTTGCAGCGGGCTGCACTTTTGACGTCATCTGTTCAATAATCTGCAGCGAGCTACACTTTTGACGTCATTGATTCAATATGACGAAGTTTCTTTCCAAATTTGGTGAACAGCAGCTGGTTATGGTGAATTATGCGTATAGTTTTAACCAATCAGGAACGGGGAAATATTTTGAATGAATAATAATAATTATTATTATTAACAACAAATAAAAATTTATTAATATGTAATTCTTTAAAATTGATAAATACGTGAGATTAATGCTGATGTTTCATAGGCCAAAGAGAAAACATCGCAACAAATGCAATTCACAATACAATAAATCAGATAAAAGAAACTAAGTATTTGGTTTATCTTTCTGTTTCGCCTTTCTTGAGTAGGGACAGTCCTTTGTGACGCCCATGAGTGTGATTAAGGGAGCCTGTTAAATACACTAGCGTTTGTCTTGCATTGACATTAAGAAAGAAATTGGGTAGAAGCTATCACTAAAATTTGAAACTGTTCGATATAACATCCCTCCCATTGCCCCCTTTAGAGACGTTATGTGGGTTTCTTGTCCATATACTGCAAAGGTTGTTATCATTAAATATTTGAATTCTCGCCGGTGAGTCCGGAGCGCAAAGATGAAGGAATTATGTATATTCTGTTCAGCGCCTTACCAAATATATGAGCTACTTGTCGGGCTACTTGGGATATTCCTATGTATGCATGTATTTACGTTTTCCTTACCTTGACAAAAAGTGGGGACCCTGAACAGGGCAAGAACTACCAACGTGATCGCTAACTTCTTCATTGCAAGTTTACTGGCCTAAGAACTCACAGCGTCGAGAATGATTTATCGCGGACATTTAATCACAGTGAACTGTTTACTAAGCATACTCCGTTGTTGCTCTGTTTTGTACCAGTAAGACAACACAGGGGCATTTCTTGATTAAAGATAAACATGAAACTTTTGTTTTCCAAAAGCTAGAGAGGAGCAACCCAAAGCTGAACCAATGTATGCGATACCAAAGTATTTCCAGAAGCCGGTTCTGATAAAACACATAAGTAAAGGTGTATCGACAACGTGGTTGCTTCAATCAACTTTTTTTAATTCAACCTGTCAGTAGCTCAGAAAACTTAGTTTTATTTATAAATGAAACATTTTGTTTCCTTTTCGAATGTCGTATTAATTTATCTTTTTTCACTAGCTTTCTTTATAGCCCTGTAACCTGAATCAGGCATGTTTAAACTACGTTCCAGTTATAAGTCATTTATTTAATCTATAAAACCAGCCGTTTTTTTTGTATCCAGAGGATCTGGCATATTGCCCTCTGAGGTTGCCCTTGAGTTGTACGTTCGAATAAGTTATTTGGCTGTCACAAACTACCCCTTTTTGGTAAGAATATATTTTATAAGAATATCGAGGCCGAAATTTGCGAAATTTTAAGAATATTTTATTTTGAGAATAAACCCGAGGTGAGATTTGGAAAAGAATATAATTTTGTCCGGTGCAAATTTGTCAATACGATTCAATATGCGTTTTTAACTAAACGGTATAAAATTCTTCCTTTAAGTAAAATGACATATGGTCTTTATTTGAGACGGCTGTAAAATATCATTTCACCTTGGCGTTGCCCAATATAAACTCACCCGTCCATAGCCATTCTATAGTTCACAGCCAAGAGTCCAACTTCATTCCTTTCACAGCTTTCTGTATCCGATGAGCGGTATTCGCGGTTCGTGTCGGATGCTTACACTCCCGCCGGAAAATTAGATGAAAAGAGAAATGGTCGTATTTAAGGCGACTTCAAAGTTAAAGTTTTCACTCAAGAGCCACCCATCATTAAATCGCCAGGCTGCGGGGTGAAGATTCTATGAGAGGGTATGAGACACACGACGTTGCCATGAGTTCAGTTTTATTCGTTCTGTGGCTTGTTGTCGTTAGTTTACATTACAATAGTGCTCATTTACGTCTTTACAGCAGAAGCTTTAAGATAATAACAAATCGTCTTCATTTGTCGCAGCTGTAAAATACGACTTCCCCGTCTGAGTTGCCCGACAGAAAATCGCCCATCCGTAGTATCCTATCGTACGAGGCCCGTACTACAGTATGTACTACGGCGGGTTTGGTGCACCTTAACCTGGAGGAGTCATGTGAACCGGGTGAGCGGTCTCGTTGGCCGAGGCTGCGATCCTTTTGGTCAGCACCACGGAGTAACGCAGGCTTTTGGGAACGGGAATGAGATGTCGTTCATTGCCGTTCACATCGTTCACATCGTTCACATCAAAGCAGAACAAACAAATGAAAGTTCTGAAGTTAATTATACACAACGAAATCTACGCTGAGCGAGCCGAAAAGCGGAGAGAAATGTCAGTCGGTGAGTTGATGACAAACTTCTTCCGTTTTAAAGCTTTTTGAAGTTGGTTTTAATATTCTGAATTCTCCCGCCAAGTCGAATAGGCGCAGTTTTGACACTTCGACCACAGCATATTACAACTAGTTGTTGTAGGAGACAGCATTTTTCTTAGTCTGGTTGCTACAAATAAGTAGTCACACGAATTTGCCAGATAACAAGTCGATGTCACATAGTGAACATCGCTTCATATTAGTCTCCTTCGCAGCCGTTCTCTGCGACCGTTGCGTGACATCCCAAAGAACAACTGCGAAGGAGACTACAGAGTTATGTACACTGTACTTGTTGTTTTAGTCATGCACTTTTCTGGTTTTGGCAGCCTTCAAAATATTCTGTGTTTGTACGGTTAGTTGCAGACACGTTTTCCTGATCTTCAGGATCTAGAGTTAATCTTTGGATGGGAACTCCAACATAGATGCCAAGTCTCCAGCTTTCGGCTGGACACTCCAGCTTTCAGACTCAATCTCCAGCTCTCCAGCCGAGCAAGCAAAATCTCCAGCTGAGCTAGGGTTAACAAATTTTGTAATACATATAATTATGATATAAAATTATTGTTCCATAAACGTAAAACTGTTCATGATCTGAGAAATCGTGAAATTGACGAGAAATCAGTGGCAAATTGACGAGAAATCAAGAAATTCTAGACCCCAGAGACCAATTTCTTGTCACTGCTCGTGTTTGTTTACCCAAAGTGACCTGGGTTTGACTTAAAAATTTATATGGGGGGGGGGGGGGGGGGAGAGGCATGCCCCCAGACCCTCCCAGAAAAGTTCGCGCCTTTGGCGCTCACTCAAATTAGGCGCTCCATTAAAATAATCTCCAGCGAGCCTCTCCCAACAACTTGGCATCTATGCTCCAAGAAGATGTAAACCATACTGACCATAACAAAATTTAGGTACATTTTAAGGGGCATCGTCACGGGTTGCCATGCGCAAACTTTCTCATACGGAGAGATTTTCCTTGGAGCGTTGAAATGTTGTCTTTCTTTAGAAGTTGACATTAAATAGGCCGTTTTGAGGCTAATGGAATGTATAGTTATCTACATGTATAAATGAATATTTTGAGTTCAAGAAATGTGAAAAAAGCCAAAACATACATGTATGACATGGTGTTTGTTTAAGTTGAGGTCAGTGAAGTGTGACGGGAAACACTGTTGGCTGAACAAGAGACATAAATATATTTTTTCTCCAACATACTTCAACATAATTATTGCCGTCTTAACATGCCCTTTTAACTGACAGAGAGTAAATTTATTTGCGAGAAACGACCTTGAAGTCAAATGACGGTAAGCAAGGAAAAATTGTGCCATGTTGACCACTTGGTTTAATTTCACACAAGTAAACACAGCCAGCGCAGTGCTTCTTATCTATAAGTACACACTTTTCTTCAAAATACCACTATAAATACAAATTTTAAAACGAATATAGCAAACGTTTATCAGCAAACGATAATGTGATGGTTTCTAACATTCCAGTGACTACAAATGAGTTGCGAAGATGGACTTGCTGCATTAATTTCACCGCCTAATATACTTTGATCGATCACACTGTTCTGTACATGTAATTTCTCATGAATTCAAGCCTTGAAAATGTTTTTCCTTGCCATTGATGCATTTTGAACCTTCTTTACTTTGCTCTCTTAAGGAGACTGAATGATCATTTTTATGCTGAGTGTTCTAACATGGCTTTCGACGATCGACGCCATTTTGAATGTAGTTCTCTAAACTTGAAAATAGCCTGGTTTTTTCAAGTTTCAACTCCAAAAGCACATGCGCGACGGTGACAGTGTCCCATTAACAAAGAAAGCTTACTGCAAATTCTAATAAGCTTAATATTGTACTGGCAGTATTGGTATATGTACTTCTTGTAATCTATTCTTTGCTATTCTTACCAATGTTTCTTTGTCCTTTTATTCAAAATTGATACTACAGATCCTGGACTCAATCCTGGATATACTGTGGACCTACACAAGGCTGACTTTGCTTGAAAGGGGCAACGGCTTGGAAACAGAAAAATTGAAAAAATGGAGTAAGTACAGAACTTGACATTGTAGTGAATCCAATGTAGTAAAGCATGGAAAGTAAGGTAAACATTTGATGGAAAGGTTATCCTGGAAGTGCTGCAGGCCATCTAATAATTGTGGTGTTTCATTTGAATCAGAGATCTTGGGTGAAAAACCTGATCTGGTTATGCATGTATGTTCAGTGGAGATAAAATAGAGTGAAAACATTTCATTTACATACAATGTAAGCCACATTTTGGGGTGTAAAGCTTGTTTGTTTGTGATGTTTCATGTACTGTACATGTACTTTGTCTTAGTTATTCCTATGGAGAAAGAACATATTAAGAAATGCTTTGGGAAAACCTGCATCATAATGATATTACATTTATCTTTCTTGTGGTTTATTTGGTCAGATAAAATAATTCATTCTTTTGATACTCATACTTGTGCTCATACTAATTTCTCTTGGACAATTCTGTCCAAAGGGAAAGGCGCAATGAGGTTATCCCTATGTGAAGCACCAGGGTTCATTATGTTCCTTGTGGTTCTTTAATGTCCCACAGCATCAATTATGAAGAGTTCATTGTGAGATGGGGCCTATGATTTATCATTCTTATCTGAGAAGACTAGAAAGTCTAACCATTTGCAGATGATTGTTATTACAAAGAAAGCATTTTCTCTGCAGTTGATCCCTGAGTGTTGGTCTGGGGTTTGAACCAGCGACCTCCCACTTAGTGGTCTGGCGCTCTTTCAATTCAGCCAACCGGTTGGTGAAATAATTATTTATGTACTGTGTACATGAATTCCTTATGAAAAATTAATTTTAAAACATGAAGGCACAGTCACGTATGCTCATTAGTGATCTTAAATAGGCATTTGAGGAAAGGGAAAGGAAAAATGAAGCATGGTGAGTCAATTGTTAGTGGATACATGGGTAGCTGTCCAGTCCATTATCAGGATTCAGCAGGGTTTTCAATAAGAATCAGAGTAGGTTGCAAAAAATTAGGAGTAGGCGGAGAAGGTACAACTTTGTTCCATGCTATTCATATACATGTAACATTTGAGGTAAGTTCTTAATCAAAGTAGGCGGCAAAATCATGTGAAGTATACGGCGAGTTTCACCAGCTGCCGGCCCTTATTGAAAACACTGATTCAGTCAGCTTACTTCAGGTGGTTATTGTTTCCTACAGAGCAGGTAGTTTTGTCAGTCTTCAGAATGCTTTGACCACCTACTCTGACCCTTCACTTCATCCTGTGGTTGTTGGGCTTTGTAGTGCTGGAAAGAGGTGTTCGGTCAGTTATTACAGGTTGACTGCTGGATGCTGGTACTGATCCAGGATTCCTGGAACTTGCTGCTAATGAAGTTGATGTGGATTCTCAGGCCAGGTTACATTGTGGTATCACCATTTCCTGTTTCCCCACTTTATTTTGCTGACACTGGGCTCCAATGCCTTGAGGTCTAGGGCAGACTCCTCTTTGACAAGATTTAGTCTAGGCTTGTGATCGTTTGGGAGTGATAGTTTGTGTTGTGCTGCTGCATGTTGCCTCTGGGAATGCCTTTCAGGCCTCCTGATTCTTTCTATGGTTTATTGGCCCAAGCTTGGCTAGACCAAGTGGACTTGTTGTAGGTATGAGATATCAGGTATCTTCCCAACCTCACTGTCAAGGTGGAGTTTTTGACATGAAATTGTGGCCTTGATGCTGATAGCGTTTGCTTATGGCAGTACCGTGATGTTAGCAAATCTGTTATCAGCATGGTTGTGGGGATCTCTTATAAGCTATATGCTTATGACGTTTTGAGTCAGTGTTGGGATTCTGGTGTGGTTGGTTCATGGGTTTCAATTTTAAGCAGGAGATGTTGGTTGTGTGGTTGGCTTCAATAGGTAGGTAAACAGAGTTCTAGGCACCCTTTTTTGGTGGCCTCAGATGGCTGTGGAGGAAACCTAATCAGGGCACCAAAGTCAGGGCACTAGGGAGAGAGTTTTGTCCAATCTTCATTGTTGTACAAGGCATCTGGGGGCCAGTTTTGCATGCTTCCCAATCAGTCATCTCTGACACTGCTCGTGGAGTATAACATTCTCTGGTATTAGTGAAACAAAGAGAAGGGTGCACTTCCAACTAATGATTCTAACCCCAACTAATTGAGTGAGTGAGTGAGTGGTTTTCTGCTTTCCTTCTTTGCTGCTCCCTTGCTTTGCTGCTTGCTTGCTGCCTGCCTTCCTTCCTCCCTTCTTTCCTTTCAGTCAGTCAGTTAGTCAGTGAGTTAGTCATTCCTTTCTAACCAAGGGGTGCACCCCAAGGTGCATCCATCTCACTGTTTTACTCATACTGACTGGTAAATGAACATTCCTTGAGCAGCAACACAGATATCTCACTGGGATGCATGTTCAATCAGCCCCCAGATGTTTTGCACAACCATGAAGATAAGATGAGATTCTGTCACTTGGGCCTTTTCTCTCATGTCATGATTAGAATCACCTCCCCAGTCATTTGTAGTCTTCAGAAGAAGGTATCTGGGAATTTGCCAACACCCCTACATTCCAGCTGACCATGGAACTACACTGTACCATCCCTTGCATGGAACTGATACCCTGACCATCATAGTAGATTCCTACCATTATCACAAGGCATCATCAGCTTGGTCTGTTGGAAATCCTGTCAATAGTGCAGATGCCAGATTTGTCACATCATTGTACTGTCTTAAGCCAGCACAACTAGCATTGAGGCTGTAACTACATGTCCAAGACCCTGCTCTGACAGTGAGACTGAGTAGGTGTCCAATACCTCATCCCCTCCGCAATTCCAGTGCCGCCAACTGAGCATGGTCCAGTGGCTCATGGGTAGAAAGAAGAGGCCTCCTGGGCATCTGGTGGCACCATACAGTTGCACAGCACTCAGCATCTCTCTTGGATGATCTTGAGCCTGATTGCATCATGTCAAGGAAGGGTCTCTTTGAGAAATCAAAGCGTTGCAGCCTATTGTTTGCAAGATGGAGTGGAGAAACAGGAGGTGGTGACAGCACAATGCAGCTTCATTCGATAATCCATGCCTGCATCAGTTTTCAGTAATGTTGTAGTAATCTCTGATTGGTGTCAGCAACCACCTATCCCCTGTGATGACTAACTGAACACCATTCTCAGCACTGACAGCCCCATTTCCTCAAGATGTTGTGTGGGAACAGGGGGTTGGTGACAGCCTGCTGGAAACTGGCAAAATGGCCTGTTTTGTAGGAAACATCTGTACACCATCCACAGGAAGCTTACTGAATCCTGGACTGGAAATAGGCAATTACCTGTGAACTAACTGATAGCCAACTTAGCATATTTTCCCCTTTTCCCTCTCTTTCCTTTTATGTCTGGCAGACCAAATCACTAATGAGCAGGAATTGTATCATGGGACAATGTTATTACAGGGGCACTAGTGGATTATGTCATTTATGTAACCTGTCTTTGTTTGTCTATCCTGTGTCACAGATGTACAGCAACCCTGGTTAGTAACGTCTGCAGAGCAGTGCCAAATTCCTTGTTCTGTGTACAAGAATTGGAGTATGTGCTATCATTGGCCTGCCAACAAAAGGCTATCATTGGGAGGCCAATCAGTTTATAGAGTGGACTTCTGGTACAGAGAACAAAGAATTTGGCGTTGCTTCACAGATGGTACTAACTGGGGTTAGTTTACTTCTGCGATGCAGGCTATGTTTGTCAGGTATTCATATGCATCTAAAATTGTTTCAAGGTACATGTACTACATGTACACGTGAGAAAGTGGAATTCTACCTGATTTTTTCTCATAATTTTATATTTGTAGGAGAGTTTGTGTTATATAATCATCATTTTCAACCGCGTGAAAAACCTGAAAATTCATACCACTGGGTTTAATTACAGTAGGTTTTTGTAGTCCAGGGCAAGAAACTTGGCCTGTCTGAACGTCCGAGACGGTAACTTTTCCATTCGGACAAGGAAAAAGATGATCCAAGTTGTCCGATTGGACAAGTAAGTTATAGAGCGCTGACATTGCCTGACTTTGGATAAATAATAAACCATTATTTTTTTCCGTATTTCATAACTAAGTGCCTTGATAATAAGCCTTCTTTTCTTTTTGTACAATTTGTGTGTTTGATTTCTTTGCTAAAGCGCTGCCATTGATTTCCACGCGATCCCCGCTGTACAGCACAATTGCATGCACATCAATCACACATGCTTCTCAGCAATGATCAGCGATGTCAGCTTCCTCAACCAAAATTGTTTGATTTTTTGAAAAGGTCACCGGAAGCACTTAAGAATTACAGTACTGACATAGCTTGGGTAATAAAATTCGACTTGGTTTGTTTATAAGGGGACAGAAACAAGCAAAGTGCACTGTAATCCACTTGTCGGAAGTTTCAAGAATTATCAGATAAAAGCAGCCCGATGTATATTGGATGTGGGGATGGAGTTCAAGGATTTAGAACAGAAACCTTAACTGCCCATTCAAAAAGTCGACGCCATGTTGTTTGCCAACTGGGACGTGGTTGAAATAAAAAAATAATTTTTCAAACCCTGAACTACTGGTGCCCACTTTTTGGGACAAGTAGTTTTGTGGTCCGGACAAGTAAAATACGCATTGCACTTGTCTGAAGGGACAAGTGAATTGAAAAGAAAGTTTTCTGCCCTGTATACCATTTAAACCTTTACATGGTATGAGGTAATAGAATTAACATACTAACATTTTCAGTGTTTTACAGCTGTACACCTTGTACTGTAAAACGTGTTAATAATTTTGCTGGGATATACATGTACTGGGATTGAATGTTCAGGCTTGGCTAGTTCTTTTTTTATGAACAGCAACAGTCAAGTTTTCTGATGAATTTCTTGAGGACTGAAAAGTTGCTGGTTTTAACACCATGGTCATTCATTTGGTGCTTACTGATTGTTGGAAAGTGGTGTTCATCAATACAGTGGTGCAATAGGCCATATTCGTATTCTCGGTATTGAACTGGATCTAGCATGAAGTGGAGGCTCTTGCGGGGGAATCTTTTCATATGTAAATGTATTCCCCCGCATGAGCCTCCACTTCATGCTACAGCTGTAGATCCAGTTCAATACCGAGAATACGAATATGGCCTATTGTGAGCTGTGCCATACAGAGTATGTCAGCTGTCTTAGCTGATGTACTCTGCATTGCACAGATTACATTCATGATAATCATGCACTATTCATTGTTTGTTGGGTTCATGCGTGCACTTCAAGCCCTTTGTGGATATTGCAGCTTCTGGACACTGCTTGAAGAATGCGATTGATCCTCCACTCAAATAACATAGTTGCTTTCTCACTGTATCGGCCAACTTTGGATCTTTAAATTGCAATACCACTTGGTCAACAGCTTTTTTGTTGGTAGGTAATTGGGCTGGCAGTCATTGGTATCTCAAGACCTCACTGAAGTGACAAAGTGAGATGGTAGAGTTGATGAGGCTCTCAAGGTACTTAACGTTCCTAAATTTAGCTCTACCATCTCTCAGTTGGTCACCTTAGTTAGGTCTGGAGATCCTGATGTGTCAATTACCCGGCAACAAAAATGCCATTCACCAAAATTAATTGTATTACTACTTAAAGATCAAAAGTGAGCAGTAAGAAAATAACCACTGGATTTGATCTGAGTAAGAAGATTGATCACACTCTTCAACCATTGTTCAGAAGCTGAAAAATCGATGAAAGTCTTAAAGTGCTTGAACCCAAACCACCTCTAATAATTATTAACCAAAAATGCATGGTGTATAATTATGAATCTAATCTGTTCATGCAGAGTTTGTTGGTAATGCTAGCCAGCATTTGCAGCAATGTTTAGGATGAATACCATTTTTTGACAATCGGCAAAACCATTGGCAAGCTTACCAGAAACTTTTCCAAATTCAAGAAATGCAATGGAAAAGTAGACTGCCAAGGCAAGCCTGAACACGCAATCAGACTCTATCTGCGCAAAACTATAATATTTGGACATTCTTGCGTTAATTCTGTTATCTCATACTGTATAAATTAGTCACTTGAAAATGATGCCATGACATTGTTGGAAACTTCTTTTGCTGATTTTTTCTTTAAAATGAACACTTACAGTTAAATTGTTTAAAACCAGGGAATTAAAGTATAATTATGTAAACTTGAAATAAGAGAAAATAATTATGAGCTATATGTATACACTGTAACAATATTAAAAAAATGCGCAATATAGGGTAATAAAAGGTTGTACATAATAACAAAGCATGTGGTGAGGAAGCTTCAGAAAGCCAAATGCTGTTTCATTCAAAGAAGTTGAGGATTAAAAGAATATGTGCATACCCTGAATAAAAGCCAATGACCTTAGTGATGCTGGTGAAATTGTCCTATAATTAATTATTTTGCTGTCCTTTATTGCCTTTTCTGTTGTTAATTTTATTGTGTGAGTACAAGTACCAGTAGTTACTTAGTTACCAAGTCAAAAAAATAAAATAATGATTACGCCATGCAGAATACATTTTAGTATTGTCCGGCCCATTTTTTACATGTATGTTTTAATTTCCCCTGCTCCAATGCATAATTACATTACTATATAAAGTAAATGAAAATAATGAAGAGGAGAGGGACACTGGGTTAATAACTAGAATTGGTATTATAATAAAGGAAAAGGAAATTAATCTGTCATATAACAGCAAGGAAGAAGAATTAAGAAGACTACATGAATTAGGAAAAGTTACGTAATTGTAAGTAAAGTATGTGTGAGGTTACATAATTACAAGTAAAGTAAGTGTGAGAGCAGAGCAATCATACATGTAAAATATTATGTACCATATTATGTATAAAATATACATGTATATGCATTAATAATGAGCACCTTAATAACATTTCTGTTTGCTTTTGAAGATTGTTTATGAATAAACAAAGGGATCATGTTTAAAAAGAATTTACCACAAATACTTGGGCTATCTATCTATCTATCTATCTATCTATCTATCTATCTATCTATCTATCTATCTATCTATCTATCTATCTATCTATCCATCTGTCTGTCTGTTTGTCATCTATCTATCTATCTATCTATGTCTGTCTGTTTGTTGTCTATCTATCTATCTATCTATCTATCTTACTAGTGTAAGTAGTCTTTAGCTAATCTATATATGGATGTTATGTAAACCACATTTTAATATTTGTTGTATTACAATCTGATAGAGAATGGCATAAATGTAAGTAAAAAAAAATGGTGATGACTGCTACAAGTTTATCAGGTTCCAAAAGTTTGCTTTTATTATTCACTAAAATAATAATGATTATGCCATGCAGAGTAGATCATAAAATACATACACATGTAAGTATTGGTAAAACACTAGAGAACGTTTCATGAACTGTCTGGCCCATTTTTCTATGTTTTTATTTCCTCTGCTCCAGTGCATAAATATATTCTGCTCCAGTAAATGAAAATATAATTATATAGAGGAGAGGGACACATCCAGGGTAGCTAATGTTTTGGCCCTTCACTAGAATTGGTACAGTGGGTGTATTATAAAAAAATGAAAATATAATTATATAGAGGAGAGGGACACATTCAGGGTAGCTAATGTTTTTTCCCTTAACTAGAACTGGAATTATAATAAAGGAAAAGGAAATTAATGTTGTCATAATATTACAACAGCAAGGAAGGAGGATTAAGAAGACGACATGAATTAGTAAAAGTTACATAATTATAAGTAAAGTATGCGTGAGAGCAGAACATTCATATGTACGACATCATGTATATGCATTATTAATGACAGCTTAATAACATTTGTGTGCACTTTTGAAGAATGTTTATCAATAATGTTTAAAAAGAACTTACCACTCATACATGGGCTATCATCTAGACACATCTATCTATGCCTGTTTTTATACTGTCCAATTTCTTCAAAAGTCTTGAGAGGGAAATGTGGTATAGTGATTGTGTTTGGAAAGGAAGCAATGGAGCAAGCAAGCAATAATTATTTCAAATGAATGCTCTTGTCAGTTCACAGGACTGCAATGTTGCTTACTAGATGAATGTTTGTCTGTCATAGTGTTACCAGAAGTGTGAAAATGACAGACTATTACATGTAAGCTGCTAGCTATATCATGTTTAAGCAGAGCTGAGAATATGTGACATGATGTGTTGTTGGTGGAGGTGTGGTGTAAATTTTTCAGTGGATTGGTCACAGTTGTGGCTGGTTGTAGCCTTGGTTACTGTCTGGCAACATGGTAACTGATGTTTTCTTGAAGCATTGGTTGGAGAAGTGTTCAATTTTTTTTTGTATTTTGTGATTCAAACATTGGAAAACCAAACTTCTTCATTGGGGTCAAACATTTGTCTCCTTAGTTTTTATGGCAAAGAACATATGGTTAAAATTCAAGTGAGCCAAGTGAAAATGTACTGGTTTCCACTGGGAATGTTAATTTTAGGATTGCTACAGGATAGCAGTATATATATGAACCCAAAATTGACCTGCTCCCAACGTCAGTGGCTTCATAGCTCAGTTGGTAGAGCATTGCACTGAATCGCGAGGTCACAGGTTCAAGCCCCGTTGAAGTCCTGATTTTTTTCAGGCTTCTTTACGCAATTGTAAAAATTGCGATCATAACTGCAATGATCATTCTTCATTTGAGTATAGTTTCTTATTACTACCAACCAAAAAGGCAAAATTGGGGAACACGAAAGTACAATAAGGCCAAATTAATTAAATTGTAGATGCAATAGGTATGTATGGGTGTATGTACATATGTATGTACTTTTAATATAAAAGTAAAAGACACATGTACACTGATATTCGTGAAACTGTAATTCATAATAAAACAAGAAAAGATGGCCACATTTTAAGAAAATAGGTACCCGTGGGATACATGTGTGGACTACCCACATACAAAATGTACAGACAAATCCCATGCTTCATAATGCATATAATGTATCCGGGCAGTTACTGTTTTATTTGATGAAAACAGTCAAACTACTGCGCATGTATTAAACCTGTACAATAAAGCTACTGTATTCCCAATAAAGTACCCTGTATGGGAGAAAAAGATAATTTTACCCAGAGAAAGTTATGTGGAAGTATACGTGAAGTTAATAATAATGTTCAACATTTATGTGACACACTTTCTATGCAAATATAATCAAATGTGCTTTACAGCACTGGCTGGGAGTTTTGCCAGACTGTTAATGTTGTTTACAAAACCACAAGTCCCCCCTTAACATAAGGAAAGCCAGACCACAGACACTGGGGACCAGAAAGTTCTAAAGTTGCAAAAAAAATATGTTGTTTGATGCTACAAAGGTTATCATAAAACTAACTTGATTTTTACAATTAAAAAACAAAGAATGGTCTTATCACCAAAACAATCTCTTAAGTTACTATGATGGTTGCATATATAATAATAACAATAATAAATAATAATAATTTATTACTTGTTAGGCGTAAATAAGTATGTGAATATGATCAAAGTGCACCTTACAATAATAAGCTTTACAGTTCGAAATCTGTACACTTCTAATTTTTTTTTTACAATTCTTAAGTCAAACAAAATCAAATCAAATGTTGGTTTTTGGAGAGAGGAGGGAACGGAATTTCCTGAAGAAAAACCTCATGGAGACGAGTAGAGAACCAACAAACTCAGCCGCCTTATGACCCAGAGTGCGAGAATTAAACCCGGGACACGTTGGTGGAAGGCCAGTGCTCTCACTGCTGCACAAACCCTGCTCCCCCCTTGATGAAACAAAGTGATGCATCAAGCTAAAGGTTATAAAACTACTGATACCTCCAAAAATGGAAGGTGGCTATTATTGTACAGATGTTATGATGTCATATAGATGCCGCAGTGTAACTTCGCACATTGTTGTTAAGTTTCCGAGTTGGAAATTAAACGATATGTTTGTTGTAGTATTGTCCTGTCCCATACTAGTTACTCTATTCACTTGCAAGGCTGGTGATAACCACAATTTGATCATCTTTTGGCAGTGTGATACTGGTTCTGCTGGGTTTCACTCTTTCATGGCAGGGCCAGAGTTGGCATTTCCCTTTTTTTTCCTGTTGTATCCTGGAAAGTATGGAAGTGTTCACATGTGCTGTGGCTCAGATTACACTTTCTGCTTTAAATGACAATTCTGGCACTGGGTTTGTTGTTGCAGCTTGTTCTTACACTGAAGGCAAGAATGGCAGCAGCACAGAACTTTGATATCACTCTTAAATCTGTGGCTTTTTGGTTGTTTCCACAGCAAGTCTGAAGGTCCTGACTGCTTGAGATATAGAAAAATGTTTCAAATTCCATTCTTAGAACAAACAAAGCAGGCAGGTAAGCACTTGTACAGTGAAGTGCTCTTTTAATATTTATGGTATAAGCAATTTCCCCACCCCGGCATATAATTCAGCTCTTTAGTTTTCTTTATTTTCACGTTTTATTCACCAAAAGCCAGTTCATGATTGTCCAGAGAAGGTAAGCCTTCTTAGCTGGGCACAAAGGCGAAATTCGCTTGCAACCTATAATGTCCACATGAAAGACCGAATGTGTAGCAACTGAAACTGTTTAATGGTCAATCGCCAGCATAACAACTTACATTCGCCATGTGCTCTCAAGTCTTAAAATGTGCATGGCCTACAATAACTCGACCACTGACCTTGAACATTACATTTCTTCCTCCGGCAGAAAATGAAATGGGAGATTGAAAACAACTGAAAAAAAAACTGCGAAAACATGCAGCAATGAATCTTGCAAATAAAAGAAACTTAGTTGAATCCTTTTTAGCTCATTCCGCTATGGCACGCGCTGACCTTTTGCCATGCTTCAATGAGTGACAGGACACCATGGGACCCTGGGTGATGAGGATGTTTTCCCGGATTGTCTGTGTGGTGGGCTGTTCAATGGTTTTATCATAGGCAGCGTTGGTTATTTCTTTAACAAACTGAGAAAAAAATGTGGTTGTCAAACTATGTGAGCAATAGTAGGAGACGTACTTGTCAATCCGTGGCTGAAATAAATGTCCGACGTACCATTTGTTTTTTTTTTCCCATGTGTTTAACATAGATGAATTTGCGTACTGACCCTTACTCGACGTTAAAGGTTATCAGTTATGACTAGCAATGTTTGGGAGAGATTTTTTAATGTCAGGCAACTCGTTTCTTAACCCTTTCCTGCCCAAGGAAGGCAGATGCTGGGGACCCCCCCTCCTACCCAAGGCAAACTGAACTAAACAGTAGTAAAACGTGTTTTTAGTAACATCATTCCACATTTTATTTAATAGCTCTCTAACTAAGCATTTAGAGAGAAAACATTAGGGATAAAGACTGCTCTAGAGGTAATGAGCTTTCTGATAGTATAAAAATCTTTACTTTTCAGGTACATGCTGCTGAACTATGTAACTGCAAAACAGCAAAATGAAAATTTCATAACAAAATGTCACCATGATGTCTTTGTTTTGAACATTGCATTAGCTGGGCATCACTTTTCTCTGCATTTAATGTTCATGTAGCCACTGAGAGAAGGCTAAAATACAATAGACTGCTATGTTTAACATTCTGAGGGAATAAACATTTGCCGAAGGAAGAAAAATTGAAAGTCATTTGAAATGTAAATTTCAAACTTCGCGCCATGAATTACACAAGATCCTCTGCGGTATGATTTCGAAAGCAATCCAGACAAATGCGTTTGTCACATAGTTCACAAGCCATCCTGCACCAAGTAACTTTCCTTTGCTTCAAGCAACGCTTACAGCGACCCTTGCTGTATGATATAGGCCAGTGTCCTCCTTCAATCCGTACTGAACTAGCAGACAATTTCCTTGCAGAAAAATCGCCGATCAAATTCTTGATTAAGTCAAGGCGAAAAGCAAGCTGAGTTCTGTTCCTGTGGCGTGGCGACAATTTCTCCAAAATGTGGGCATTGACAATACAGATGTCGACAAGAAACCACAGAAGGCAATCCCACCATTTTTTAGACTTTCTTCCCGTCATGTAGTACCCGCGAAGTTGATCATTTAGGTCCATGCTGCCCATGTTGTTGTTGTATGATTTGACAACAGGAACAGATGGCACTTGAATGATGCTTCCATCACGCTGCCTCCTGTTCACTTGTAAGTCCCCAACAGGATTCAACTGGGTACTTAGGAAATAAACAGGCTTTTTATCCTTCCACACAGTGACGACCAGATTTCCTTTCCGAAGAAATAAACTTTCTCCTTGTCCAAGGCGTTTCACTTGTTGTGTTGTTGGCGCGATCTCCCTCGGGATTTTGAGGGGTGGTACAGAGCAGTGCCATATGGCACTCTTGGGCAGGAAAGGGTTAAACAACTAGACCCCTTTATTTAATGAAAGAGTTAGTGTTTTTGTAGCCTCATTGTTTAAAGTACGAGGAATGTGTAACGACGCAGGTTGTTAAAGATTGCCTATTGGTTTACCTGGCAGAGTATTTCCTTCTGTGACTCCAGATGATTCACGAAGGCAGCTGCATTATCCAGGGTTGCTCTGGCTATTGTTGTTGGTGGCTGTGTGGATGGTACACCAGCCAGTAGTTCTTTCATTGAGTGATTGAAGACGTGGAGGGCGCACGCAATTCGTGGGATGAGATTGGGCGTATTTGATTTAGGCGGCACCTGCAACACAGTGATTCATTTTTCTCGGAGAAGTAGTCTGCCTTCCTCATCGAATCCGAGTTCAGTGGCTTCCTCAATGTTGTTGATGTTTTGAAACAGTTCCAGAAGTCGCTGACAACCTCGGTGGCCAGGTGATCGTTGGTGGTCTCCATTTCAGACAGTAGGGACTTTAAGCACCGAGGACGAGAACGGCAACAGCGACGTGAAACCCGCGTGCGGACTGGGGAGGGAATGCGATGTTTCGCGACGATCTAAACAAATTAAGCAACAAAACAGCAACGTCAGCTTTCAGGTTTCCCCAAACTCACTGCTCCTGACATTACTGTATAACTTTTCCATTTTTTTGATGCAAAATCAATGTCTTCGCTTAAAGAAGAAAGACAACAGGGTACTGTAGCAGCTCTCGTAAGCTCTAAATTTCATAGGCAGGCATAGTGTAGCACCTCTATTGCTTTAGGGATAGGGTCCATTATTCGTGTTGTTTGTTCTTTTGTTCACCTGAAGGGTTGCAAGGCAATCTCGTGAGACCTAACAGGAGCTGCTACATGCCCCAGACAACAACTTCTGCTGGGCAATTTTGATGGAGATATCGATGATGAAGAGTTTCTCTTGCTATTCTCCATTTCTTGTATATCCTTCATAGATTGCTTTGACAGCAGAGAATTCATTGCTGTCTTCTTGTAGCTGTTGGTATGAGTAATTGCTGAGCTCAATCCTTAAATTTTCTGCAAAAACGTTCCTTTCCTTAACATTGTGGACAGCACGGTCAACTATTTCTGCAAGAACACTCGGGCTTACCTATTGCACCCACTCCAATCCTTCCTGTTGATTGTTGTGTTTTGCAGCCCTGTGTCTCTCATAACCTCCTTTGGTTTTGTACTTCTTTCCGCAGTCATTGCAAGCAATTTCTTGACGCTGAGCCTACAAAGATACCACAAACATTACCATTGTAAAGTAAATAAACTACTCAAGAGTTTAAAAATAAAAATTTGGTGGACACTTTTTCGATCAAGAGAGTATTGTGAAGCCGCAAAGCCCTATCAATTACAAGGTTTACCACTTAGAATAATTTCAAGAAATCTCTACATTCCAGAGCTTTGAGCTCTTTAGAAGTTTTCTACAAGTCTTCCTTGTTTCGCAGGAGTCCTAAAGAAGATTGCCTTTAAAGAAACGGCAATATATAAGCATAGTTTTTACGCGAGCATTAGTTTAATTTCGTTTTCTTTTACACGGGTCGAGAAGCCCATCTGTGGCAAATATAAGCTCAGTAGTGTGAAATTTCTAACTGCGACGGAAAATTGTTCCTCTCCTTGTTCATCATCTTCCAAAACACCAAAGATCGCTTCAAAATCTTCTCCCCATACCAACAGATCGTCCACACCGTCTGCCATCTTGAATGAACTTGTGCACGGTCAGAGTCACGTGACGGGTCTGTTCAACATCGCCAAGTGCGCTATTGTTTAACCCTTTGATGTTTGCCGAGTTTCATAACCACTCTCCTCTACTAACTATGATGTAACTATAGTCCCTCATCATGACATTCCCTCATCCCGTGTGCTGAAAGTGTTAGTCCTTATTACGAGCTGACAGAGAATTTTCAAACAATTTTAGTTATCTGCTTTATAGTGATTTGTACAGTACACATTGCTATCCATCCTTCAAGCAACAACAAAAGGTTCACCTGCTCTCAGGTCCAGTGTGAAGGAGGAAGACAAGAGAAATTCAGTCCAGAATAACACTAGTACAAAATTAAGATCTCATTTTAACACAGTGTTTTTTCTTAGAGGGAAAACGCCACGATGCTTTTATACCCGTGGCCACCTGTCTTCTCCTTCAGTCAACCAATGCGGCCCATTCCACCACAGCTTGTCCTCCTTTAGCTTCGAACCAAGTACTTCTCTGGAACCAATGTCTGCTGGGTTCTGCTCTCCGGGACAATATTTCCAGTCTTCTTTCTTTGTAAGCCTCAGAATTTCGTTCACCTGGTGACGGACAAATTGCTTCCCCTCCCCCCCGTTTCGAATCCAGCAGAGAGCCGTTTTGCTATCCAACCAGAAGTTGTCATCAATTGCGCCAGAATTCTAGTGGACATGAGTTCTAGCCAAGGAATGGTTAACGCTTTGAGTGGTGCTACTCGTGATCTTGAAGTCAACATTCTCAGGTAAACCCCTAGTGGCGTACGGTATACCAAATATACAACAGGGCAATAAGCTTTGCGCCGAAGCCATGCAGGTAACAATCAAGAACCTCTTCCCTGGGGTGGTCCCAAACACACCTACCGATCGTAATATCCCCTATTTTGGACAAATCTTCAACCCATTCGCCCCATTTCTTCTTGGCCTTTCCCTCGAGTTTACTATCCCAGTCAAGATTTTCACAGCACAATTCTTGAAACAGTACTTTCATGCACACAATGATAGGGCTAATGATTTCCAGGGGATCGAAAATGCTTGCTAGAAGGCTTAACAAACTTTGCTTTGTCGGTTGCATGGCCTTCCTTCCAGGGGAGCTTGACTGAAAACCTATCACCGTTAAAGGCAATACTATCTACAAACTCCTCATACACTCAGTCACTTTCTTTAATTCCCAGGGTTTCTAAGTCCCACAACCTCTGGACATGCCCTTCTAAACTCTCTGAGGATACACTTTCTCTGCCAACAAAATTTACATTGACTTCCTGAGGTCTATCTGCTGGCTGTCTAAATGTCAAAGGTCCGGAAAGAACCCATCCTAACTCTGTCTCTACTGTGACTGGCTCGTCTACCTCCCCCCGGACTACCTTGCGTGTCTGAAAACTCCACAAATAATCTGCCCCTATCAAGATGTCTATCTCAAACTGTTCGCTTCCCCTGCAAATGTCGGACAGCCGTATCTGTGCCAAATGCGGGTAGCTCCCACGCGCAATTTCCAGGTACTCGTTCTGCACGCGCGAAATTTCGGGCACGACCAAGGCTTCGATGCGCATAACCTTGCCCCCACCCACTGGAGTCAAATCTATTTCAACTACATCCCGCAAGTTTGACCCCACTGCCCTTTGACCGAAAGTATTAACGGTCAGCCATTCCTTTCTAAGAGTACGCAATCCGAATGATTCTACTACGCGGGAAGTAACAAAGGATTTATGGCTAGCTGAGTCAAAAAGCACTCTAACCCTGGCACGACCCCTCCCCTCCCCTCTAATCGGGCCTGAGCCATTTGCAGTACTACACCGTTCCCAGTCCCGACGTGCATACTATTTTCCACTAGTTCCCCACCCTGGGCCCCTCGAGTTTTGATTCGTAACGATCTTGATACGTTCCCTTGGGAGGCAATGCAAATCGCCGAGTGATGCTGTTTACTACAATTATAATTCTTACATATTACATTACGATCACTACAGTCTTTTGATAAATGTCCGTTGCGTAAACATTTGAAACATCTACCGTACTTAAATAACAATCTCTTACGTTCCTTGATGTCCTGGACCTTGGTGCAGCTCTCGTGTGGATGCTCTCCTAAACAGAAGGCACAGTTCGTTTCTTTCACCGCTTTCCAATTCCGCGAATTTCCTGTGTGCAGGGTAGCTGTGTGGCTTTTTCTACGGAAGTCTCCCGGTGCATTCCTGTGACGTGCACTGTCATTATATTTTTCTCTCAACTCCACTTCGTTCTCTAGAGCTTCTAGCAGGTCTTTAAATGCCCATTGGTGATGGTCCTTTCCTCTGGTGATCGTTAAACGCAATGTCTGCGGAAACTTTTCAAGCACAGCCGGCACAACAATCGTGGAATAAGTGTTCTCGTCTACTCCAAGTGCTTGTAGGGCTCTGTGTTTTGTCTCCAAGAAATCATACAGGCTTTGTAATCTGGGCGCGTCTCTCTCATTATAGACGGGTTGAATGTTCAACAGTTCGTTTACGTGCACTTGCTGGATCGCCTGCTTCTTTCCATAGCGTTTGGTTAAGTAACGATTCACACAAGAACTATAGCAAACCCTATTGTTCTGCGGCAATGGCAATTTCCCCACATAGGATATTGTTGATTTTAGGAAGAAAGCTGGAACTCTTGAATGTTACCTAAATTTCTTTGTAGAACTAGACTAAATGCACTTGGTTCAAATAAAATTTAGGAAATTTTTGTACCTAACCAATCATAACTGCTAAACACAATAGCCACTAATTTTGATGATTTGATGAAGTTCCCCCCACACAATTTCTTTTAAAAATTCGATGTGGTGCAACAGCAGCACAGGTTATCTGAATCTTCAATTAATACTTGGTAAATGTGCCTTTAACCCTAACTTTTAAACATTTTTTGAGTTTTGACCAATGAGATTGCTAGATTAAACAATGAAAAAAGTCAACATTCCATCGTGCATTGCCGTTTAGCGCTATAGTTCTTATGCAAATCATTACTTAATAATTCCACCGCTGCTTCATAATTCACGGATGTTAATGCGAACCCCGCGATCGCTGATCTAGCCGGTCCCACAAGCAACCCTCTGAGATACGAGAATTTGTCGACGTTTTCTAACGTGTCATTTCGGTGGATCGCGCTCTCAAAAGAGTCCCAGAACTCTTGCCACTCATGCAGTTTTCCGTCAAATTTACGCACTTCAAGTTTTGGCAGTCTCACTCGCACCGATTTTTGCTGGCTTGAATGTCCGGTCTGAATTGGCGGCGAACTCTGGTGCTGCGGTACACTCGGTACTTGTTGCGTGTGTGGTGCGGTCAACAGTTCTTCTATCGCAGCCAACTTGCTCTTAATGTCCGACACAAGACAACTGCTTTCGTCGATCTCTTTGGCCATATCGCTTTCCGTCACTTTTTCGTCGTCTCCCATCAGGGCCAGAATCTCTAAGTCAAGGGGCACTATCTTTTCCAGCTGCTTGTTTAGCGTGTGTTTCCATTTCGTAAGCTCCGCTTTTCTGTCCACACTGTACTCTCCAGGGCAGGCGTCTACCGCTGGAAGGATTCCCGATAGGAACAAATGATGACCTCCTCTTCGTTTTCTCTTTTTTCCAAGATCTGTCATTTTCTATCCGGCTCAAAGGACCAAGTGTCGCGGAATCTCTACAGACTCCGCACTTGCTGGTTCACAAACTAATGAGGACTGTGTCTTTCCTTTTCTAAAGTTTATTTTCGACCATTCGACAATCCGATCTATAGCTCACTACTCACAATTCCATACTCAATTCGTTCTTATTCAATCTGAACCTACATTACAATGGTGCTAAGATTTTCCCTGTTCTAGTTGCGCAACAAGTACTTTCCCCCAATCACGTGCACAGCCTAAACTATTGTAATGCTCCTAAATTTAACTCTTATTACCCAATTACACGTGCTCCTTTTCCCTTTCCTAATTTAGCTTGATAAATGCATACAGTTACATTACTTGGACTTTATCCCTGGTTTACCATTGCACAATCAGTGCAATGTTCACCATTTAACGTTCATGTCACTAACTTAATCCTATTTGCGTTACATGTGATACGCTTGTGACATTGTTCAATCAATCAACTTTCTAATTGATATCTTATAATTATCACACAAGATTTAGGTCACGCACTTCAATTATTCTTTCCCGACAGGCATTTAAAAACAATTTATGAGTTACAGAAGTGACAATGATAAAGCATAAAATAAAATGAAGCCATTAAGAAATAAATTAATATGTGAGCGGTGCCCAAAGTAGCGAAAGCTTTCTGGTTGGACACCGCCGTGGCCAAGTAAATGGCAGCATAAGACATTAAATATTCAGTTAAGTTACACTACATATTCTATTTATGTTTTCATAAAAAAAGAAAGAAATGAAAGAAAGAAAGAAAGAAAGAAAGACATGGAAGAGCAAGATAAAACAGTCAGCAAAATCAAATTAATTAACACCAGCAACAACAAAATCATGTTCGATTATACAAAAGATAGCATTAATTTTATACTCATTCTTAAAAGTGTTGTAGGGCAGACTTTTAATTCTGAGGGGTATAGATTCCCAAATTTTTGGGCTTGAGAATCTATACGTAGATTTACCCATATTGGTTGACACTCTTGGCCTAAAGAAATTCAGGTTATTAGCAAATCTTGTGTTATAGCTGTGCACATGATTTACTGGAGTCAGGATATCAGAGAAGACATCTGGAATGCTACCAGTTCAATGTAAGTCCTGCTGTGGAGAGTGAATAAATCGGCTGCTACTCTGCTCCAAGGTCTCTCAGGAAGTTCATGTGACTGTAGAGGCTGACTTTGATCGTGTGCTTACCTACCTACCTACCTACCTACCTACCTACCTACCTACATACATACATATACTTTTTGGTAAGGCAGGTCGGTTTGTGGCAACCTGAAGGCTGGTGTGGACCTGCCAGCAACTCAATTAAAATCCATATTTACACACACTACTTAAATATAAATAATAAAACTTCTAAAAATTTAAGACTAAAAGTATAAAAAGTCTGATTGTTTTGATGATACCATACAGGCCTCTTTTTCGAATTGAATTTGGTCCAGTATCTTTCAGGCCTGTCTAAGTTTTTGTTTAAAAAGTTGATAGTAGGAAGCATCCTTGATGGTTTTAGGTATAGAATTCCAGACAATGGGTCCTCTGTACCTTACACTTTTTCTGCCAATGTTACTATTGTACCGTACATGTGAGAAGTGATTTATACGTCTTAGGGTATAACTAGTATTGATGTTACGAGTTTCAAATAGTGCTGAGAATTGATCGGGTAAGCTATTATGATAGGCCTGGTACATATGGACGCGATCCTACGTTTATAAATATAGACTAGAGGTTTCCATTTTACAAGGTCAAGAATGTCAGTGTCAGAAGTTTTGCTGGGCAGTTTATGAATATTAGTTTGGCTGCTTTTAGATGTAAGTGTTCCGGTGAACAAGATCCCCAGATAGCGATGCAGTAAGTGATGCTTGGGACAATCCCTTTGAAATATATATCTTCTAAGACACTTGAGGGAAGGGCTTTGAACTTTTTCAGGAATGTTAGTTTTCCACCAAACTTAGCGTGCAGTGTTTTAACTTGGGGTTTCCAGTTCAGTTTATAGTCAATTTCAACCCCTAAGCAAGTGGATTTGGTGGAGAAGTAAATGTAAGAATTTCCGAACATAAGAGGTCTTAATAGACCAACAAAGCGTGTCTGGAAATTAGCATAGCCACAGTCTTTCCAGTATGAACAGTCAGATGATTCTTACAACACCATACTCTAAAGTCGTTTAAAATTAGGTTTAACGCATCAATAATTTCTTCAACGTCTTTCCCAATGTAGTAGATAGTAGTGTCATCTGCAAACACATGGATACATCCAGTTTTGGACGAATTCGGTAAGTCGTTGACACTTATTGCAAACAATCTGGGTCCCAGTAGAGAACCTTGGGGGACACCAATGCCAGTTTGTCGTAGCTTCGTTCTAGTGCCATTTACATTTACATATTGGGACCTTTCATTAAGGTAGCTTACAACTTGGAACTCTGCACAGATTCCACAGTTGGTGACCAAGTCCGTGACTTGCCCATTCATCCCAGGCCAAAAGACTACATCTCTGGCTTTCCTTAAGCATGAGTCGATCCCTAGATGGCTTGAATGAATTCTGGATAATAAATTATCTCTTCTTGCAAGAGCTTGGGAATGATGACCTTGTGATTCTTGAAGAGCACTCCATTATGTATGGTGATCTCATCTCGATAAGGCCAATACTCTCTGACGGGGATTGGTACCTGTTCTTTGTCTTCTGGGCATCCTGTGATAACAGTTGTCTTGAGTGTCATCAGGATTGGATCTTGAGCTGTACATGATTGCAGCTGGGTTAATCTCTCAGGAGATAGTTTGATACTGTTGCAAACACTTGGGCTTCCTTGAGCTTCTCTGCTTCTTGGCAATCCTTCACAGTGCCTCTAAGAGAGATGATCAGCCAGAAACATTTCACTTCCCTTGTAATGAACATCTAAATTGTAGCACAATAATCGCAGCAACATCATTTGAAGGCGACAGGGTGCTGAGTGGATCGTCGGAAATGATGGTTTGCCAAGTGGATCAGAAAGGGAGATTATTGAACATTATTTTAACAGAGGCCTTATGTACAGGCATATAACGCTGATGTTAGGAAAGCACTAGCACATAGAAATAAATGAACGCACATTGAAATGAAGGCTTAAAGACTACGGGCTAAGAAGAAGGTATGTTGTAAATTATGATCTTGTTGAACGCATAAGAGACTTGATTAAGCTTGAAATTTCCACTGGTCCAAACAGCCTCAGTGGTTACAGAACTGTAATAGCCGCAAGCTATATAGGAGGCGAAAGATCAGAACTACTTCACTTTTAATATCCAGTAAACAACATAGCCGGAACTACCTGCATAAGAGCGCAAAGCACGACGGTTCACATGGTGCTTACGTCACCGGAAGTGCATTTGAAGTACATATCATCCCTTCCCTCCTGATGAGGTGAGTTATAGCAGCAAACAACAACTAACTAGTACAAAGGAACATAACTATAAGTCAACAATAAAAGATCCTTTGTTAGTAGATCAGCATTGTTCAACAAAGAGCAAGTCATATGTCCAGCCTTTCGGGGGGCTTGCTAATCCTGCCACTCCGAGTTACATAACTGCCTGGGAGTGCGGCAGCTTGATTCTCAAAGGGGGCAGCTTGTACCACAGCTTGCTCATCTGTATCTGGTTTGACTTCTATGTTGCTCTGGGGGGCAGGACGTATATGGGTTCTAGTGCGCCTCAGCTCTTTTCCAGTCTGGGTTGACACAGCATATGATCGGGGAACTCCTGCAAGCTTTTCTCTCACTTCGGCTGGTTTCCATTTCAGTGTCATTTGATCCTGGATGCTTACTCTTTGTCCTGGTGTTAGTGCAGGAATTTGCCTTGCGAACCTGTCATGGTAGAATTTTTGCAGCTCCTGCCTCTCCTCTAGTCTGGGGGTGACTACTTCATTTAAGGCGTCTCTGGGGATTTTCCTCGGGAGGTTGTCCTGGATTGCTCGACCAAGAAGTGGTTCAGCAGGTGATGGCAGTTTGTGATCAATGGGTGTGGTTCTAAGGCACAGGAGGGCCATATCAGGATTGCTGTGAGTGGTTCTCGCTTTGCGAAGAGCAGCTTTAACTGATTTTACCTGCTTTCAATAAAACCATTGCTACATGGATAGTGTGGGGAGCTTGTCAAACCCAGTTCTCTTGCAAAATCTTGGAATGCTTGACCACTGTAGTGGGGCCGTTATCGGATCTTACTACCTTGGAAATGCCCTGCTCGCTGAAAATCTGTCGCAGCATTTTGGTTACTGTGTGGCTGTTAACTTGTCCCCTTGGTATTTGCCTAACAAATGGATACTTCGAGTAGTAATCAGCAACTACTAGGTACTCTGAACTCTGTAAGGTGAAGAGGTCTGTACCAATAGCGTGCCATGCCCTTGGCGGCACCTCTGTGAGGATCAGGGGCTCTTTTTGCTGGCTTGGGTGCAGCTCCTGGCAAGTGCTACATGTCTTGGTTATTTCATCTATGTCTTTGTTTAGCCCGCTCCAGTATACAGCATTCCTAGCTCTGAGCTTTGTCTTCTCAATTCCTTGATGTGCTGCATGGAGCTTTGTCAAGATTTCCTCCTGTAGCACAGTGGGGATAATGATGCGGTGACTCTTCATGGCTATCCCATCTTCTACAGCGAGTTCATCGCGAAAAGGCGAATAAGGTTTTA
This sequence comes from Galaxea fascicularis, assembly GCA_948470475.1. Taxonomy (NCBI): domain Eukaryota; kingdom Metazoa; phylum Cnidaria; class Anthozoa; order Scleractinia; family Euphylliidae; genus Galaxea; species Galaxea fascicularis. The sequence continues at coordinate 25,701,573 of OX419335.1, read as the reverse complement.
AGGGCACTGGGACTTGCTGGATGGTCGACGGCCAACCAGAGTGGATCATTTCCTTCAGTGCATTGAGCTCTGGGTCTGACACGGTTTGTTCTCTAATTCTCTGCAAAATGCTGTTACTGAATTGAGGGTGGATGTCGTGTACTTGAACATTCATCCCAGGGATGGCTTCTGTTTCTCCTGTAGATAACCGGGAGAGTGCATCTGCGATCTCGATGCTCTTGCCTGTTTGGTAGCGGTTGACAAGGTCATATGGTTGTAGTCTCAAATTCAGTTAAAAAGCACAGGTTAGATTTCAAAACGTTTTTTTTAAGGGATTATTGATTACTTGTTTTTGACATCTTCAGGTGAAGGTTTGTAATACATGGAGGAATCGATGGTTTCAGCAGAATGATTGTGTTTTTGCAATGTAGCACAAACAACCGTGCTTCCACTGTGTGCAGACTATTTCAAAATGCAGTGCAGACTTACGGGCTGCCTTCAAGGGTCAGATCTGATAAAGGTAGAGAGAACTGTGATGTTGCATGGTTCATGCTGTCACATCCTTTAAGAGGACCAAACCGAGGAAGTCACATTGCTGGCAGAAGTGTGCACAACCAGTGTATTGAGTGACTGTGGCGAGATTTGTATACTGGGTGCACATATGTTTTTTACCAGTTATTTTGCCACATGGAGGAGTCCTCACTTTTAGATCCTTCCAATGAAGTTCATATATCTGCATTACATTTTGTCTACTTGCCAAGAATCAACAGGCACCTAAGAATATTTTCCTCAGGCTACAACAATGGACCCATTAGCACAGAAAGAAATATGACACCTGTGCAGTTGTGGGTCAATGGTTTGATGCAAATACAAGGATCAAATCACAGCGTAGTACAGGAGCTGAGCCAAAGAGTAAGTAATTTCTTACATCACTGAGTGTCTTATCTGGGTTTCCAATGCCAAGACGAGACTTGAAAGAATCTGTAGCAGGAACTTTTAGGACAGATTTGATGTGTTGGATACCTTTTTGAAACATTCCCTGAGTGTTAGATATATATGCTCAAACAAGAAATTAAAGACCAAAGAAAGGAAGAAAGAAATTGCCCAAACTGTTACCTTAGTATAGAGTGAAGATATGATGTATCAAATGTGAGAGACTGTTTCATTACCATATCCAAAAATATGATGGGCAGCAGAATATTTTTGACAAAATTCAAGGTGTTTGGATAGCCGATGAAACACTGTCTCAAGTGTTTGATATATCTTCTCAATTGAAAGAGGAACTGAGGAGTAAACAGGGAAATTAAACTGTAAAAATTGTGCCAATCAGGACCAGGTTTCCAAACCACCATCAATTCTCTTTGTTTTACGTTGATGAATTATAATAATAATAATAATAATAATAATAATATTTGTTTATTTCCACCATTCGCAGATTTCTCTGAATTACAGGTAGGGTCAGGCAAAGCACTTACAAACATACAATTATAAATATAAATATATAAATATAAAAAACATAAATATATATATATATTTTTTTGATTATGATTTTATTTCTTGCAAACACTGTACACAACAAATTGACTTACACCAGATTACTTAATTACATCTGTCCTACTTACAATTTTCTAATAGAGAGAGGAACGGTTTCCATACAGAATAAAACTTGATCATTTGACCTTTTGATTGTGAAATAGCTTTTTGTACAATAATCCTATTCTTAACAAAGTCTAAAAACTGAGATAAGCTTAAAGTTTTTAGCTCAAGCCTTTGTACAAAAATGTATCTTTTGCCTAACAGAATATAATAGTTAAAAAGCCGGGTGGATCTCTCAGCGGGATAGTAACCGTATAGTATACTTAGCACATCTACAGTATAGGAGTAACCGCTTTGAGAGTTCCACCAGCTAATAGCTTTGACCCAAAAATCGTAGA
>OX419335.1:25674660-25694660 GCA_948470475.1 Galaxea fascicularis | reverse complement strand
TAATACCCTACATGAATTGGCACTCTTTTGTTCAAAGTCTTGTGGTCAAAGGAACAAGTCCATCAAGCTGAGACATCAAAAGGACTGTGGTTCCCAATGGCCTGTTTTGGGAAATTAAGTAGTAAATACAATAAAAACATCCAACTGATGATGAAACAGACAGCTTTGCTTTATTTCCAAGACAAAATTTCACCTTACAAAAGCACAAATGGATATTTGCTATGTATCAGAATCTTTCTCAAAAAACATAGGTACCTTGTGCAATCTTCATTCTAAAATATTCAGAACACATGTTTGTGCAAGATTGTATCATTGCAATAACAGAACTAGAATAACAACAACTGAGATCAATGGGGACTAAGATTGACTGGCCTGTAGCCAGTTAAGTTGCAGGCTATACACTGTTGCCTGTTAAGGCTGTTTTAGAGTGAGTAATATCCTCTTGATCCATACTTTAAGGCCTTTGACAAGGAACTCTTCAGAGTGGCATAATCTGTGTGATAAGAATTAACGATAAGCCTGTTGAAACAGGCTTTACTCTCAGCAAGGCTTGTTTGTGTACCCTGGTCATCTAGTTGTACCCACAGTTTCTCTCCATGGGGTGGCAACATTTCCCATCTTGTCCAGAAGGCCATTAGGTCACGCAGACCTGCCCCAGCTGTAATAAAAGCAAAGAGACACTCAGTTCCCTACTATAAAGTGTTTTATTTTTTTTTTCAATAGACAGCTTCCAACAAAAACGAGAGGCTGGAAACAAACAACACTTAATCCAAATATCTCATGGTTTAGATTTATCTTTGGTTGTAACTTTTGGAAACCAGCATGATTCTTTTTTTTTTTTTTTTGTTTCCTAACTTTCTTAGTCTGAAACGAAGGGAGATAAAAGTCAAACTGGTTCAATACACATGGAGTAACAGCTGTACATACAGGGAAGAAGTGGGACTTCAAGGCTGCTGCCTGAGAAAATTTTCCGGATCCCCTTTGGGCTTCCGACATTAAAAGTTAGTAGCCCGAACCATTTTTTCAATAGCCCAGACTTAATCAATTCCAGCAGGGATGACATTAAAAAGAAAATGAGGATGAATCAAGTAAGACGCCCGGTCGGGCTACTTCTTCAAAAATTTGGTCATCCGTGCTCACAAATAAGGCGCCCCAAGTGACCGTGCGACCGTGCGACCGTTAGGCACCAGCCTTGGACTTACTTTTCACTCAAGGAAACCACATCAAATAAACATCAACATCATTGCAAAGGTCATGGGAAGTAGGTTCGAAAAATCACAGAGTTTGAGAAATACGTGTAGAGGGTAAAATGATAGTGTTTGACTTTGGGAGGGAAACCACTTTTGGTTCACGTTGTCAGGAGGTTTGAAAAATTGAGGGTTCGAGAAATTGGCATTCCACTGCAACATCATTTTTACCTTCTGCGTTTTGGCTGATTTCATCAAGAAACTGATAGAGGAAATGCAAAATAACTTGGCCTTGAGGGTGTTTGTCATTTTCAAGACTGATCCTACTCCTGACCTCCATCTTGTCAATAACTGCCTCAGCTTGCCGTGGAAAGACAGCTGTTGCCATTCAGTCATGGACTTTTAAGTACTCTATAAGGCCAAGTTCATTCATACCAGAAGCCAAGTCAGTCAGTTCTTGATGCCGTTTTTCAATCACATTATACACGAGTAACTGTTGTAGAGCAAAGTGTTAATGGTACTTGAAGCACAGCAGCTTCATCCCGATATGGTAGCAAGAAGACTTTTAGCTCATCTGATGGTTCTTTATCATTGTCCATATTGGATAACTGCAGAAACAAAAATCGCACAGTAACAATAATTGTAAACAAAAAATAAATATAAACTCGCAGAAAAAAGTGAAATGAGTAAACATTCCACCAAAGATGCTCAGAGTAGTGGTAGAGTGGTGCATGTGGTCACTTGCACTTCTTAAATTTGCATAATGTTATGTTACTAGAAATTGCTCTTTAAAACATTGACACATGTTCACTTATGAGGGGTGGTCACTGTGGGAGGTTTAGCTGTGCTTACAACCAGGCCAAAGACATTCCTTCATCCTATTTGTGTTGACACTGTACAGAACTACTTCAAACCATAAAAAAAAAAAGAAACATTGGATCCATAACTGATCCATAATAATTATTGTTACATAAGTGGTGTCCTTACCTCCTTTAAGGCTTCTCTTAGGTCATAGTCTGGTACATCATCTATGGTTACTGCATTGATACTATTTTGACACCAGAACTGAACAACTGCTGCCGAGAGTCCAAATAAGGGAGGACCTCCATATAGGAAGGAGTGGGCGATCATTCTGCCAACACTTGTATAAAATCCTGCATTGCGAAGGAGAGCATTGGGGATAGGAAGTTTGTGGTCTTCCTCACCTTCAAATACTTGTGTCAGTTTTCCCAGGCCCTCTCCATCAAGTGGAAAGCCATCATGAAGAAATGCCATGAGTGTACTGAAGAACTCTCTCACTGGACCTTCCCCTACTGCTACTTCATTATCAAATTTCACCCTCAATGTTGAGTTAAGCCCTGGATTTGGTTTCTTATAGATGGCCAGGACATCAGCTGAGAACTCCTCGTTCAAGCGATTAACGTATATTCTCATTGGGGGGGACGTTCTCATTTAGAGTCTGCTGCCTGTACATAACAATAAGATCCTTTGGTTTATCCACACCAAAGGTGGGTAGCAGAAGTTCATCATCACTTGCATTATTGCATTTGCTCACTGCTTTGATTTGCCATACTGGTACTTGCTGTGGTTTAAAAATAATACAAATATGAGATACAACACATGCTCTCATTGTTCAGTAGGTGTATAGATGAGAGGGGTGGGGGCTAAAACAGTTGACTTTTATCCCAGGTACAGCTGTAATAACAAAATCTCCATTTCCTTTACTGGATTACAAAGAATCAATGTTCAACATTGACATTTGTATGATTCTGACACCTACGATTACCTTACCAGGCCAATGGATGAGTCTAGAGGCAGCCACACTTGCATTCCCTCCACTTGCAGTCAGTGTGTTGTTAATTACATTGCCACTTATGTCAGGAAAAAGAGCACTCAATTCTACCAAAGCAGCATCATTCAGCTGAACACAAATGAAAATGTGAAAAGGCATTAATTATACTAAATTGACAATTTTGTACTCAGAAGAAAATGTACCATAATATTTGTTAGTATCAGGCATATAGCTCATCCTAATTGCTCATAACCAACATATTAACCAATATATGGACTTTCAACACTTGACAAAGTACTTCTTTAAAAAGGTAGGACTTATGACTGTATGCACTCTTCTTTTCAAGCAAGGATATTTTCATGACTGTTTGCAGTCTTATTTTCACTCTTATTTTCAACAACTAAAAAAATCTAACTACAATTAACTCATAACTCTACTTTGAATTGCTAATGCTTGAAGAAAGGAGTGTCTTCAGTAAATTAGAGTGATGATTTTTATTGAACCTGTGAAACAACAATTCACAATGTGTGCTTCACTGTCAAAAGTAAACAAAGAAAAACGAAGTAAAAACATAACAGAACAGTTAGAAAACTACCACCCCCTCCCCCTTCAACCAGCACAAACATGACATTAATTTCTAGTGCCAAAGAAAGAAATAGATTACCCCAGGAGAATCGGAAATTTCAAAGGTAGTTCTCTGTGCTGTAGTGGCATCTACTTCAGCATTGACTTCCTCTCTGTTGCATGATTGCTGATGGGACCTGACTTCAGTCACCTTGAGCTGCAACCCACATATTGTACAGTTCACTTGAGGGACACTTGAATTTTCTTGTGCTGTAGAAGCCTACAAATAATAGTGTACAATGCCAGTGTTATTATTTTTTTTAGAAGTGAATAAATAAAATATCATTTTGAGAGATTGTAGCGATGATTCACCCCTGCAAATTTTTTTCCCAAAAAATGCCATTCGCACCTACCATATCAGTTGAAACTGGGGAAATATCTAATTCCACTTGCAATGGCCGTATATAGGCCAGGGCTTGTCCAAGACCCGCCTGATCCCTTAGGTAAGGTACAGAGTATCCTGTTGCTGGTGGTGATACAAAGGCTAGACTGCTACCAATTCCACTCCTCAATATTTCAAATCCACCGCCAGCTTTAAGCTTAGGGTATGCAGCTTCCAACTTCTTGCTAACCTCTATTGCCTGGTCTTTGTTACCAAAAACCACTTTTTTTCTGCCTAAGCCAGCGGTTTGCAATTCAAGCTTTTGAGACTTGACAGGCACTTGATCCTGTTGAGGACTGGCTAGACAAAAAAAATCGTGTGTCCATGTCTCTTTGGTTTTAAAGTAAGGACTTGGCCGGCTTCCCCGCTTTGGTGGCCGTGAGGATTTGTGTACATGAGAAAGTGATGAACTTGTAGTTGCCGCATATGGCAAGAAAAGGTTTCTGAAAGCTGCCATTACTGCTGCGTCGCGGTCTGGTGTAGGAATGGGAGGAATGGTATTTTGAGACTGTACACTGCTGCTTGAAGGTCTAGCCGGTGTTGATGACGACGAATTATTTTCATTTTCACTTAATTCGCTTGATGATAGAATTTCTGTTGCCTGTCGAAGGAGATTTATTGCACGGGAGAAATTGTTTGTTGTAGGTTCCCGATCAGCCATCTTTGAACTAACACAGGAAATTCTCTGTGGCGGGAACTATATTACCTCGACCTGGTGTCTCGTAGTCACCAGGCCAACTCGAGAAAAGTTGTAGCCGAAAATTGAATGTGTCCGAAAATTAGAACTACTGGCAGAAAATTCACCAGAAACGAATCCGAGATGTAAAGTATTCAAAACTAGTCGGAAAATCGAAAAGCTCCCCGAAAAATGACACAACCTGAAAATTCAAATCAACAGAAAGTTCAGGCTATCCGAAAATTTGATTAGAGAAAAAATTCTGAATTCTGTCAGAAAATTGATAAAACCAACATAAAATCCAAAACAGACAAAAATTCATTACAATGCAAAATGTAATAACACGTCAGAAAATCAACAATTCAATTATGACGGTAATCACCCACCATACTGTACACCACAGCGAGCAGTTCTCGTTCAATGTTTGCATATCTTGTTTCCACATCAGTGGGTGCTTTGCTCGCAAAAGCAACAGGCTTGTTATCCTGTAAAAGTACTGCGCCCAGGCCTTTCAGTGAAACGTCAACTTGTAAGGCGATCTCCTTCTTTGGATCAAAGTAGGTTAGAGTGACTTCACTACTGATGGAGTCCTTGATGTTGTTATAGGCTTCTTGGTGTGCTGGATTTCAGTCAAATTGGTGGCTTTTCTTTAGGAGCTCTCGAAGTGGGGCTGTTAGTGTGCTTAAATTCGGGATGAAGGGGCCCATGTAGTTTGCCAGACCTAAGAAGATCTGCAGTTCTTGGCGGCTGGTTCGGGCTGACATTTGTTTCAGTGCTGAGATTTTGTTTGGATCTGGCTGGATCCCATCTTGGCTACAGACAACGCCATAAAATCTGATTTTCTCCTGCTTTACAAAGCATTTGTCAGGGTTCAGTTTCAGGCCTGTATCTTGGCATCGTCTTAGCATACCATGCATGTTTCAGTCATGCTCTTCACTAGTTTTTCCAAAAATTGGAGAATTAAACGAGACTTACCTGTAAGTTGAAGTTTGATTGAGATTCTATCACATGACAACAGAAGGCAAGGAGATCACATGAGATAGCACGGCGCTAGCGCGAGTCATTCTTCAAAGACATTGAATGGGAGTGTCAGGCATAAAAACACACAGCCAGTATGTGCATAACTAAGGCCAACAAAGGGCGGGGAAGTCTGGAAGCGGCGGGCATGTGATCTCCTTGCCTTCTGTTGTCATGTGATAGAATCTCAATCAAACTTCAACTTACAGGTAAGTCTCGTTTAATTATCCAATTCCATCACATGACCAGAAGGCGGGAGATCCCATGAGACTTTAAAGCCCTGATACGCCCATTCAGTCAATGTAATGTGGGTAGAGCCAGCAATAACGACAAGCTGTATGTATGCCTGGCCTACTTTATTTCAATAACATTGACAAAATTAAATGATTATTACGCATTGCTGCTGAGGAGCACAGAGGCGACGCTGGCCTCTTCTATGACTGGCTTAAAATAATGTCGGTAAAATGTTTGTGCCGAACGCCAACCAGCATTGGCCATAATCTCGTGTATAGGGACGGCCTTCGCACACGCTTTGGACGCAGAGGCTGCCCTGGTGCTGTGTGCGGAGAACATTGTAGTGTCGATGCCACACGTTTTAAGAGTGGCTTTAGTCCATCTTGAAATGGTGTCCCTGGATACAGGCTTATAAGGCTTGACATAACTGATAAACAACCTAGTTTCAGTTCCCCTGAGTTTCTGAGTGCGCTGGATATATTCCCTTAAGCATGAATACGGGCAGATGGTCGGATCCGGGGGGTATCTAGCTATTTCGATCCGAGTATGAGGCGCCCCAGGCCTGCTAGTTTTAATATGTTGTACGACGTCAAAGGAGCAAAGATCTTCTTCCATTTTCATATGCTGAAGATCAAGCAGGTGGACAGATTGGCCTCGTTGACCCGAAACTAAAAGCAACAACATAAGCACTTTGAAAGTTAAATCTTTGAGTGATAGCGTGCCATTGGGATAGTACTTAGTTAAGTGTTTTAACACGGTAGATACATCCCAGATACTATTATATTTCGGTGTTGGTAGACGAGTTTCAAAGACACCTTTCATAAATCTAGTAACTACGGCGTTAGTACTGAAGTCGCCGCCGTCTATCTTGACGATAGTAGATATTGCCGAGCGGGCTGTGTTCAATGTAGAGTAACTGAGACCTTTGTTGTAAAGGGTGAACAGAAAGTTTAACGCGTCATTTAGCGATGGGGCAAGGTAATCCACCTGTCTCTCACTACAAAATGCCACCCATTTTTGGAGGTATGTGGCATATTGTTTCTGTGTTCCTTTCCTCCAGGATGCCATGAGCACTTGGGTAACGTCTGCTGGAATTTGCAGGCGTCGGCAAGTATTCCCTGACACAGGACATACCACTAGGACCAGATTCTTGTGAAGTGGATGTGGCTGGTTGTGCGACGGATGCTTGAGCAGGTCGCTCCTCGGTTGGATGACCCAAGGCTGATCCGCTAGAAGCTGCAGGATGAGAGGAAACCAAGTTTGTGTCGGCCAGAGTGGGGCAATCAGTACTCCCCTGGCGTTGTCCTGTTGAATTTTTTGGAGGCATCGTGGCAGCAGACTGAAAGGAGGAAAGGCATAAAAATTATGGTTATTCCAGTCGAGTGAAAATGCATCTGTGTAACAACTGCCAGGATCAGCTTTCCATGCACAGTATGTACTGAGCTGGTTATTCAGACGGCTTGCAAACAGGTCAATGTTTAAGTTTGGATGGCGTGACACAATGTTCTCAAATTCTAGATCGTTCAATTTCCATTCATGTTTGTCACAAAATTCTCTAGATTTTTCATCTGCCCTAACGTTCAAGATTCCGGCAATATGGACTGCGGAAAGCCAAATATGTCTGGTGGTGCACCATTCCCAGACAGAGAAAGCTAGTTGATTGAGCTCAATAGACTTAGAACCCCCCATGTTGTTGATATAAGCGACAGCGGTTGTGTTGTCAATTTGAAGCTGGACATGTATGTTCTGCATGTTCTTGCAAAAGCATTTCAAAGCAAAGAACGCCGCAAGTAGCTCAAGTATGTTGATATGGGACTGTGCCTCGGGTGGTGTCCACCGACCTCCCGTCTTTCTTTCACCGCATACAGCCCCCCAGCCCAACTTTGAGACATCGGATTGTATAATTACGCTAGGGTTACCGTGACAAATGTTGCGCTTTAATCCCGTGGCATTTTCAAGCCACCACTGAAGTTCTGTCAACGCCGGTGGTGATAAGCGCATAATACTCGAAAAATCACCCTTGTTGGCAACTAGGGCTATGTACTTGTCACGCTCCAAATGCCGGTAATGTAATGGGCCGTATTCCGCTCCCGGGAAATTGGAAACCAAAATGCCGATAACCTCGGCTACCTGTCGGACAGTAGGGGTGGTTTTCTGAAGCAGCGAGTTGCAACTTGCAAACAGTTTTTCGATTTTTTCTGCTGTGGGAGCGACTGTCATCTGCACCGAATCAAGGTCAAAGCCGAGAAAAGTCAATCTCTGAGATGGCACAAATACCGATTTCTCAGGGTGTACAAAAAACCCTAAACCCATAAACAATGTTGTGGTGTCAACAACGTTGACATGGCATTCCTGAAATGTGTCACCTTGAAGGTAGGAATCATCGATGTACCCAGAACTTAAATGTCCCGCACCTCGCAGAGCAGAGTAAACGGGTTTTAACAGCTTAGTAAAGATACGGGGCGCGCTGGCCAGACCGTTGGGAAGACAAGTGTACTAAAAGTATTTCCCTTCAAACCAGAACTTCAAATATTTTTGGTGAGAGAGGTCAATGGGGACCATATAATAGGCATCTTTCAGGTCCACCGAAGCCATGTAGCAACCTGGTTTCATCATGCTAATGGCATTCTCAAGCGTGTCCATTTTAAAATGGTGATACTCTACAAATTCATTAAACGGTTTCAGGTTTAGGATAGTACGATGACTGCCGTCCTTTTTAGGGCGCAAGAAGATAGTGGATACAAAATCGCCCTTTTCCGGTGATGACGGCACTATGACACCTTTAGTGATCAGCTTATCGATTTCCGTTTGAACAATAGCTCGTTCTGTGCATTGAATATGCTTGGTCTATGAGAACTTTGTCGAGGCATAATGTCGCCTTTAAACTCTATTTGGACTCCAGTAACATACTGAAGTATCACGGGGTCAGAAGTGAGGCCTTCCCACTGCGCTAAAAAGTTGCGTAGTCTACCAGCTTGAAAACTGGTTTGCTTGGCAAGCATGTTTTGTACAGCATCACTGCGTGATGACATGCCGAGCTGTTCACATACCTTAGGTATCAATGGCGTTGGAGTTTCTCGCCCCCTTCTTTCTTTTTCTTGAACTTGGGATGCGGGCTGCGCCCTAAAAAATTCGAATTTTTGGAGCCATGGTACTGGTAGGGATGAAACCTGTTTACTCCCCGGCTAGCGAAGGATCCATGCGTGCGGTGAGAGTGAGCTCTGTACATGTCTCCGCGTCCGGTCGACTGGGGGGGGGCACATTTTCTTCGTGAGCTTGTTTGCATCGGTGATGTCCTTGGTTAGCTTGGACAAATCACCGAAGAGAAATTCGGACGTTCCCACGACCGTGCTACAGACAGAACCATAGTCCTTGTGCAGCTCTTTTTTCATTGCTAGCCGCCTTGTGTGGCTTCCTTCGTGGTGACATTGTATCGCCAGAGCGATAGCATCAGTGACTAATGCCAGCAATTCGCTTTCCTCCGCATATTTCTTCATAACTCTATCTGCCGCTTTTGCCATGGCGATCGTAGATCCCACAAGTGTGCTTTGGTTCTTTTGGGAGCCAGCATCCTGCGTTCGCATGGATGCAGATATTTGGTTCCAAATCAGTGGATTAACCTTGGGTGTGCGCAGACCCTCGACATTCTCGGGTCGCAAATATTGGTCTAACTTTGTTTTGAGCGCGTCAGCGCTCATTTTATCCTTGAGGAGAGCATTGATTAGCTCAGCCAGTTCGCCCTCAATAGCAGGGCCTGTTTTGTCCTTCAGGTTGAGGTCCTGAGCTATGGCCTTCAGCAAGGCCTTATGTCCGCCCTACGGAGCTTCGGTTTCCTCTATATCCTGCGTCGAAGACTCTCCACGATCAGGTGGGTCGTCGCGGTCGGGTTTGGAGCTGTGATCATCCCCGCTAAGCAGCCTGGTAATGTTGCCATTCATTTGCTGCATCTGTTCTAGCAGAAGCATGAACTTGTCGTCGACGTCGAGCTGACTAGGCTTAGCCGTTGCGCTCGTTTCCGCGCTCACATGCTCGGAGTCGCTCATACTGAAAAGCCCTAACTGCGTTAGGGTCGAAAGCGTAAGCGTGTGTCAACTACGTTAACACAAAAAACCTGGAGACTTGAAGAACTGACTACGTCAGTCGCTCCAGAGAGAAGATTTTTGGTTCGTTGTACAAAGTACATCTAACCGCGCAAAGCGCAAACCATGCAATGACTCGCGCTAGCGCCGTGCTATCTCATGGGATCTCCCGCCTTCTGGTCATGTGATGGAACTACGATGTCGTCTGCAATTCCTGCCACCCCTTCGCACCCCTGAAATGTTTGGTCAATTTTGGTCTGAAAGATGTCTTGTGACATTTTCAGCCCAAAGGGCATGCGGTTGAATCTGTATCTACCAAAAGGGGAGTTGAATGTGGTGAGGTAACTCGACTCCTTGTCGAGAACAACGTTCCAGTACCCACACTTAGCATCAACAATGGAGAAAACTGTAGCTCCGGTCAATTTGGGTAAGATCTCTTCTAGAGTGGGGCTAACATGGTGTTCTCTCTGGATGGCTGCGTTGAGATCTTTGGGGTCTAAGCAAAGTCTCAACCTCCCATTTTGTTTCTGTCAGTAGACTAGACTGTTAACCCAGGGTGTGGGTTCACCTTCCTCAAGTTTGGTGATGATGCCGTTCTTGACCATATCATCCAATTCACTTTTGATGTCGTCCTTGAGGCTGACGGACAGGCAGCGTGGAGGATGAATCACTGGTGGAACACTGGGGTCGACTGTAATATGGTACTCCCCTTGGAACTTCCTGATGCCATTAAAACACTCAAGGTATTGTTTAATCAGATCTTGCTTGTCTTTTATCAGGGTGGTTTCCTTGGTGTGTTCAAGATTCTTGTCCTGTAGGCATCCATGATTGCTGGTGTGGGGATGTTGTGTCTGTATAGCACAATTAAACTGTAGCATGTTCAGGGCAGTGGAAGTTGGCAGGCCAATGATTGCTGGGATGTCAGTGACGTAAAAGGGTGCGAGTGTGCCCTCTTTTCCGTAAGTGCAGGGTATGGTGACTATGCCATGGTGTTTAATTTGCGAGCCTCCATAGGCAGTGAGCACAACATTCGAAGGCAGCAGGGCCTTGAGTTTGAGTTTACCATTGTTGTCTACTTGATGTGGGAACATCTCACGGTAGAGTCTCATGGGTAGTATGTTGCTCTGGGCCCCAGTGTCAAGTTTGGCTCTTAGGGTGGTGTTCCTGTTATCGCTCTGCGCCAGGTTTACTTGAATGGATACAAATACATCATCTCGACTAGACTCGGGTGTACCATGTGGTAGATTTGCTATGGTGACCGATTCGAAAACAATGGATTCAAAGGTTGTTTCTGCAGCAGAATCCCTTGAATCTTCTATGGCGTGAATCCGTTGTCTGCAGGCCCTCGATTGACAAACTTCTGCAAAGTGGTTTAATTTCTTGCAGTAGAGGCATGTCTTACCATGGGCTGGGCATTTGGCTGATGCGTTGTGATGGCGACCTCAGTTTCCGCAAGTTCTCGTTCCCCTGGGAGGCTTGAAAGGTGGGGATACTTGATATGATGGGGGGTGGTTTTGGTGTTGGGTATCCTGTGTCTCTTTTTCTTGGTTTCGTCTCTGTACTAAGTGTATAGACCCATCTGTGGTTTCAGCTGCCATGGCTGTGAGCTGGGCTTGAGAGGATTCGTGTGACCTTGCAATTTCTATAGCTTTATCCAGCGTTAACTTGGCTCGCTTTGAGACTAACTTTTCTCTGACTTTGAGTGAATTCATTCCGAAGACTATTCGGTCTCGAATCATTACTTCTGGGTCTTTGAAATCACAATCCTGGGCTAGAATTTGTAATGCTGTGATGAATTTCTCTGCTGTTTCTGATGATTCTTGGACTCGACTGTGGAATTCGAATCTGGCAAAAACAGGATTTGCTTTGGGACTTACGTGACTCTCAAAACGTTCGTAGTATGTTTCTAATTTCTTACGGTCATCGTCGGAAATGTCAGACCAGGTGTTGTAGATATCCCTTACTTTCTGACCGACCCAGAAAAGTAGGTAGCTGCATTTCTCCTGTTCTGTTCTGGTTTTAAGAGGTCCTGTAAACATTAGTTCGACGTGTTGCTTGAAACGCTGCCAGTTTTCCTTTGCGTTTTTGCTGTCCCACTGCATAACTGGGCATTCGATGCTGCTTAAGGTGGCTCAAAACAGTTCCCAGCACTTTCCTAGACGTAGATTTTGGTGGGTCATTAATGCCACCCTTTATCACTTGATGTTACAATCATGGTATCAAAAAACTGCCCAATCATTCGTGAATATGTTGGTATCATTTTTGTGACACTATAGATTACCATAGCAAGACTGTGACCTGCTAAAAACACCCTTAATTTCAGCTTTAAGCGCTTATATTTCATAAACGGCATGGTGAAATTTTTTCTTATTATAGAATTTTGATAAACAGGATAAGATGCAACTTTTGGCAAAGTTTAAACAAATTCTGTACATGGGGTTCAGAGCCACCTTAAATTTTCGAAAATTTAAGGTGACTCTAAACTCCATGTACGTTTTCGCGTCAGAGGTCACATTTTAGCTAAATTCATTGAACTTCGAACGCACTTATTAATCTTTGATTACTTCTAGTTACACACTTATCATGTTCCTCCTGTATACTTTATTGGATTTAGAGCCAACAAAAACAAATACAACACCCACCTTCCAGATTTGTCATCGCACCAAGTTGCCCTTCACCACCATCACTCAAAACAATGGTTTGTTTTGCATGGAAGTTGGAAGAGCACCCTTCACGCCCAGCAACCAGCCTGTATTGACATTGAAATCACGGACAGGAGAAAGGCAGTATTTATTTTTAACAAGATGAATCAAGATGGCATTCTTGTTAGCCGTGATCATCTCCTTAAGAAGTGTTTGGGAAACTTTGCTGGTGGTGCTCATGCTGTTGAGAGATGTGAAGTTGTCGTTTGCAGGGAAAAATCTATGAGATTTAAATATCATCACAACACAGAAGTTTTGTCAGTCAACTTTTATTATGGTTATTGGAATCAATTCGTCGTTCCGCAACACTAATTGATGGGTACAACACAAGCAATTAGTATATGCTACCAAAATCAGTAATCTGCATGGAGCATTTGTTTTAGAATCCAGCAATTCTTTCTCAGTTCCAATATCCATAATGAAATGGTTAAGTAACTGTAGAACTGAAAATGGCATACAAGTTCTTTTTTATGTTTCGCACAGTCTAATAACCTGACCATCCATCCTTACTTCAGGGAACTGTATTAAAAATAACATAACATAACATAACATAACAGTAGCTGGGGATGGTCTTGTGACTTACCACATGGCAGAGCCAGCTGTTTTTTGACATCCATCTCTTTCTCCTTCCCATTGGGTGTCATTGCAGAGTTTGCACTTTCAACGTTAGGTTTTCTCAGAGTAGGTCATTTTTAGTTACTTGGGCCAACCCACCGCTAAAAGGGATCATTATGGGTCTAAACTGTCACACTCAGTCTTGATTATTACACTTTTCTCGTGGTCTTACCACTGAGCTTTTGATGTACAGGAGACTAATAATATTGTCAAACATAAATACAAAGAGATTTTATGTTCCAATATCCACAACATGTGATGTGTTCCATTGTTAAGAAAGGTTTTATTAATTATTTTGTGGTTGACTACTCTACACTTAGACAACAGAAGATCTGTAACCAGGATTCATGGTAAAAAACAAACATTTAATGTTCTCTGGTGAAACATTTGTACAAAACAAACTAAGCCTTAATTAACTTGTAACTTTTCTGCCCCACTGTCCAATGGGCCAAAATTGTTAAATTCTGGTGTAAAAAAGATACAAAAATGTATGTCTAAAGGATAGAGTCTTCTTGTGAACTCCAATATTAAAGGGATAGGATACATGGGCAGTCATGACACCTGCATGTTGTAGTTTGAATCTGTCATGATCAGATTTTTTATTTCCCATTTTTTGGCTGGGAGGTTTCAATTTTAGAGATGCAATTATGACCAAGCTGATTATTGAAGTTTGTGCCTTGTTGGGTAAAACGACGGGCAGTCCCCTCTAATATCACAGCAAGTTGGCAAAATGCACCACTTCCGTTGTTTTTAAAACCATACCCATTTTTTAAAGACAAATTAAAATACATGAATAGTCATGACACCTGCATATTGTAGTTTGAATCTGTCATGGTCAGATTTTTTATGTCCCATTTTTTGGCTGGGAGGTTTCAATTTTAGAGATGCAATTATGACCAGGCTGATTATTGAAGTTTGTGCCTTGTTGCGTAAAATGACGGGCTGTCCCTTCTAATATCACAGCAAGCTGGCAAAATGCACCACTTTCATTGTTTTTAAAACCATACCCATTTTTTAAAAATAACAAATTATTTCAAATGTTGTTTACACTTTCATGATCAGATCAGTTTACATGACTTTGAGGACACCAAAGTGGTTTTCTATGGCTATTTTAAAACCCAAACCATCACTTTTATGATGGCTATTGGAATCAATTTGGTGTTCCACAACACTAACTATTGAACATTTTCAGTAACTTATTTAACTGTAGACACACCATACAGTTTAATTGTCACACTAGGTTTAATGCAGTTGTCCCTTTATTCAGTTAGTAGTCTAATCTATCAACACTTAGCTGTGTTTCAACGATGCTTTTACTTTACCGTCAGCCACACTTTCCTTCACCAGCTGCATTATGCTGCTTGAACAAATGGTGCATGCATCATCAACAGAGGTTGATTTTTGTAGTCCACAAAAGCAGTACAAGATATTTTTAGTTGCAACTCTCTTGGGAATGTAGGAATCACTCAATTCTTTTTTTTTTGACAACCGTAATTTATGCTAAAGGGATCTAATTCCCTAAGCCACACTAATGAAATGTATTCATGCCTGAACACTGTCCACCACCTCAGATGTTTGTGAACATTGCAGGTATTTTCTACATACCGTGCCAGTTTTATATGCTTGGCTTCCCGTCCCTGCATTGGATTCAGCCCAAGGCCATATCCACTTTCTTTGAACAACTGATCAGTATGGTAGGGTATTGCATATCCTATTGTCCACACTGTAGGGTTCACCTCAGCTAGAAAAAGGCAATGGGCAGTGAAATATTGCTGGCAACAGGTTTTCAGTGTTGTCACCTGTTCTTCTTGTATCTTTACTCTGGAGTACAGAGCAGCAGCTTCTCGTAACTGGACAGCAATGAATGCCATTACATGAAGTTTCAGCTCTGAAGACTTGGGAAGGTTGGGGATTCTCAAAAGTTTCTGGACAAGAAGGGCAAAGTTCCAACTGAAGTTCTTGGACTCTAACCCACTGAATCTGTACATAAAGGGCATCCCTTTTTTCCACTTTCATACAAAACACGCATGCTTTGTATTTGATTTTTCTGACTTTTTTTATACTCACTGATCTTCTTTTTTAATGTTTTTGGTAATATTGATTCCATACACTTATTTGAATGTTCAATGTATTCTGCCATTTCTGCTTCTGTTGCTGAATTAATCAAAGTTGTCCATAGGCCTTCATTTATTGATTTTATATTTTCCTTCTCTGGAGTAAAAGGATTACTTCCACAATGAATAGGTCTCAAAGCTTGTTCTGTTTTCTTCCTTCTTATACGGAACTGGGCCTTGGACAGGTTTAATTTTTGACTATTACTTGACAGTATTTTACTGGGAACTGTTGGCCGTCTTACCGTGGCATGGTTTGGTCCTGCTGTCTTTGCAACTTTTGCTGGTGGCTCTGGACTTGTTAGTCTGAGACATGTCCTGGCTGAGCTGAATGACAAAAACAATTTAAAAAGTCAAGAATAATCATCCCTCTTAGGAACAACAATTTTTGCAGACCCATGATCACATCAAATTTGTTATATTATTATTATTGTTATTTTGTAATAATAAATGAAATTTATTGTTGTTATTATTATAAATGTAATAAAACTTATTTTGTTATCACTCAAAAGCTTACTTTTCTTTTCCTTCTTCTTCATTGGCTTTCACTTTCCTGGTGAGCAGCTCTAACTCATCTTTCTGTTTTTCCAGCTCAACTTTTAAGGTTTCTATTGCTTTGTTATTTTCCTCTTTGAGCTCCAGGTGGAGCTGCACCTGGTTGACAGTAAGCTTTTTCTTTTGTCTTTGGTATTCTCCAATTGGGAATCAACGCTTCCCTTGATTGATCGAAGGCACTCTAAAACACGCATGAAACACCATTGATTATTTTTTTTTGTCTTGCGTTTTTGCCTGCTTCCCGCTACATTTTTAAGAAGAAACGTCATGGAGCTAAAATCGTATCATTTTAGTTTTTAACCTAAAACCATAAACAACCAGAAATATAGCACAGAAAACCTACTTTGGACTCTCGTGACAGTACCCAAATCGCCATTTTCGGCTGTTAACATGATAAATTTGGCAGACAAAACTGAAAAAAAAAAACTATCAAGCCGCAGATCAACGTGAAGCTGAGACCTTCGACAACTTGTAAAATGCCGCAAAATTTTCCTTGCTTTTACCCAGTCCCCAAACGAAGAGCTTTTTTACATCCATCTCGAACCGAGAGTGAAAAAAGATCTACCCAGACTACCCTGCGCGCAATTTTGGCCGCCATATTTGAAAAAAATTGCCACGCTTTCATGATCCCGTAGAGGGGTGGTTTGGCCCCGGTGTGGTCATCGATAAATCTTTTCCGGAAGATAGGTTTTTGTGGGCTAGCTCCTAGTAGCTATTTTTCGATGCAAGCCATGAATATGACTGCGAAAGCTACTACCATCTTGGTACCCATAGCGATGACGTACGTTTGTTCGAGATTTCGCATCGTCAGTTTTGCGAAATTTCGCTGATATTTCGTTCAGTTTAGCGCGAATTGTCGTTGATATTTCGCTTCTTCGATTTTTCGATGTCCTTGACGAAATTTCGCGCAATCTTACGAATTTTCGCTGACTTCCGTGAAATTTCAAATGTCAAATGTGCGAAATTTCCAGCGAAAATTCGCCGAATTTTCGATGAGAACAAAGCACGAATTTCGTCGAAATTCGCTCTCATTACTTTTGCACAGTACTGTAGGTTGTTTTGACAGACAACGTTGATTCCCTCTTGGGGAATATTAGTGTAGAGTGAACACACATCTAGTGAAACTAGAATCACGTTATCTGGAAGTAGAGTGTTTTCAATGAAGTTTTTGAAATAAGTGGTGTCTTTGATATAAGACTTGAGTTTCGTTCTGTTGGGCCACCGCTACCAGAAACAGTAGGTCTGCAGACTGGAGTAGCTTTATGTATTTTGGTCAGCGTGTAGAATTCTGGTATTCTCGGTGGGTTTTGGCCTGAATTAAGCCACTTGTGGGTCATTTTGTCAACATGTCCATTAGCGAACAATGTGTTGACTATTGTTTTGAATTTAGCGGCTGTTTGGGATACTATGGGTTCTTCGAGAGGTTTATAGAATTTCTCGTTAGAGACTTGTTCTAAACCTTCTTCAATTTTCTAAGTTGTGTCCATAACAACTGTAGTAGTCCCTTTGTTGGCTTTTTTAAGATTTATCTCGCTGTTAGTTTTAGGCGTTTCGAGGGCTCGTCTTTGATTTGCTGGTAGGTTGTCCTTTACATTGGTAAAGTTGATATTTGCAATCTCAAGTTTTGTCCATTCAAGGTAACTTTGTAGAGCCACTGATGGTTGTGGTGGCGGTTGCCAGTTAGATCTGACGTAGAACGGATGTGGATTGCTTTTATAGTTAGCAAATATCTATTTCAAATGCATAGAGCGAGCAAAGCAATTGAAATATCTAATGAGATTTCTTTGTGAGGCCGGTTTTTCAGGGGTTGGGACAAATTTGAGGCCTTTCGCAAGCAAAGCAATTTCTTGATCAGTAAGGTTTGTCGTAAAAGAAGTGATTTAGAAATACATGAAACAAGAAATATGAGTGAGAGGAACCGACGTTTCGGTGCATCTTGCGCCAGTATCAAGGTTACATAATTAATGATAAAAAGCGGTTTGTAAAAAGGCTAAGTTGAAGCGAATTTGCATAACATAGCGGCAAGCTAATTACTTGAATACTTTAGCACGAAGAGAATCGGACTGCACATTCAATGTTGGTTTAAGCTCTTGAATACACAGTAAGGTTTGTATCGGACATATTTCTAATGAATTTCTCATTAGTAGTTCTAAGTTTATTTTTGTACTGATTTCTAGAGGCTTTGCGCTTAGGGGATCGCTTTTGGCTAGTGGTCTGGGTTTCCATGGGTTTGGGGCAGGGAGAGAGTGAAACACACATTTGGATACAATGTAACTCTTTCTTTTTTATTTTCACGTTTGGAAAAAGCACTTACAAGAGTTGTAAGTTCACTAATCTTGGCTTTCAAGTTGTTAATGTCATTAGCCTTGTTCGGTTCGGTTGTTTGTTGGCACGTGCGTATTTAGAAGCTCTGAAGTTAGATCTTCTCATAGCTGACAGGAATCGTTTCTCTGCTTGCTCCCGTTTGGCTTGGTCAGGAGCACGTTGATGGCCTCAGTGTCTGTATTAACTCTTTTTTCCTGGTGCTGGATCATGAGCTGGAGGAGGTCCTGTTCCTCTTGCATGCAGATCTTTCGCCGGTCAGTGTTGAAGTTCTGGTCTGGTCTGAGGTGTGGTCTGGGCCGGTACTGGAGACCAACAGGGCATGAACTTTTGCTGATGTGTTCTTTCAGGACACAGCGATTTTTTAGCTTTGGTGCGTCTCGTCTCCAGGTAGGCGATTCTGTTCCGTATTGAGCTAACACCCTCTGTGGTCCGTGGATGCTTGGGGGCAGCTGGGAAGCTGGAATTTCTTCCTCTAAGTCGGAACTGGCTCTTTTAGCCAGAGCCTTGATTGGAGAGATTGCTGGTGCTTGGCTGTCTCTCATATCTGTGAGAATGTTCAGAAAACCTAAAAACTATTACATTTCAAGGATATGAAAACTAAAACACAGTGCACCATATCATGTCCGAGATGTGGTAGCCAAGTTATGATAAACAATCACAATAATACCTTTAAAGGTAAAGGAAAAAAAACATACACAGACCTAGTTAAAGGCTCCTCTAACATTGCCATCCTAGCCTGAAGTTTGTTAGCTATATTTTTAAAGCTGGGAAAAATACAATATTTACTCACGTTTTCTGAAAATGTCACTTCAGCAACTTTGACGTTGGGGCCGTGAACAAAACGTCAGCTTGCAGATTTTTGAGCTTGTGTTATATGGTTCCGGGGTTTTCCCTTGCGAGCTCCTGTCACTGTTGCCATTGCGGTTCTCAGTGCTTAAACTCCGTAGTATCAGGCGAACGCGAGGGGGTTGGCAAGCAGAATTCTGTCCACTAAGCTATGTCCTTGATCCTTGCGGGCAATCATTTTGGCTGCGTTGATCAGTTGAGTAGAGCCAAGAAGACAGAATTGGGTATTCGCAGGTTGAGTAATGGTATGAGCACATCTCGCCGGAGAAAAGTTTGCAGAAAAGCTGGATATTTCCGGTGGCGTTATCTTTGTCCAACTTAAGCAGCTTGTTAGTGATATCAAAGACCTCCGGGAACAGAATCATGGCCTTCTTTTTGGTCGCAAGGAGTTTAACGAAGCCAGAGGAGGTGCTTTTGCTAATTATTGATTAATTGAGAGCGAGATGCTCCTGGTTCCTGGGCGGTATATTGAATGGCTGACGATTTGCATGTGTGATAGAAGAGAAACGTACTGGAAATGAATGGTTTGAAGGAAGAATAAACGATGTCTAAATCTATGATTTAGCATGGGAGCAAAGCGAGTATTAGTGCTAGCACAAGAGACTTATTTTTGTGACTACAATGCAGGTCATAACTCTTGGGACACTTAGCACTTTTTGGAATAATTCCCCCCTCCCCCCTTCACAATGTTGAGTTTAGATGAGCTGATAAATCAAGTTAAGTGTAGTGGCCCACTGAGCTGTCTCAACATTGTTTGGGGGAGAGGGGGGAAGTTAAGAAATGAATGAAACTGGTTATTTAACGGAGTTACAATACGGTGATTGATTGAAATGAATGCTTTCTTAGATTTCATAC
>OX419335.1:25662160-25667160 GCA_948470475.1 Galaxea fascicularis | reverse complement strand
ATGGTGAACTCCCACCCCATTGTTTTTTTTAACCACGGTTAACTCACAATACACTGCTTTTATATAATGAACTCATCTCTTCTCATGGTGAACTCCCACCCCATTGCCCTTTTCCGCATGGTGAACTCTCACCCCACTGTTTTTTATATAGTGAACTCACATCTCTTTCCATGTTGAGCTCAACACCAATTGCTCTTTTCCTCAAGGTGAACTCTCACCCCAATGCTCTTTAAAATGGTGAACTCTCACCCCATTTCTTTTCCTTCTTTTTTTTTAAGATGAACTCTCACCCCATTGCTCTTTTCCTCAAGGTGAACTCTCACCCGAACGCTCTCAAAAAATGGTGAACTCTCACCCATTTCTTTTTCCTTCTCTTTTTTTTTTAGGTGAACTCTCACCCCATTGTTCTTTTCCACGGTGAACACTCACCCCATAATTTCTTTTGTTTTCATAATGAACTCTCATACCACTGCTCTTGTTTTTTTTTTTAATAGTGAACACTCATTCCATTATTATTTTCTGGTGAAGACTCAGCCACTACGTTTTCCAGAATGATGATTTTTTTTTCACTCCATGCGAGGTGAGGTTTGCCACCATTTGCAAATTATCACTTTTTGATATTCTATAGAAACGTCAGACAAATACCAGTGGAGGGCTCCACCCCACCGGTTGTTGCATAATCCGAAATAACAAAATACCGAGACACTAATAAAACATTCCCCATATGGACGCGACCCATGTTAACAAAATGTAGGACAGATAAAGGGTTGCCGCCCTTGTCCCTGTTCGCAATTTATATATATACATAGAAAAATGAAAGAACGAAGAAAACCTAAACGACACAAACATATTCTACCTCAAGCTCTCCGTGTTGAGCTTGTCCCACAGCTTGTTGAGGTACTTGTGCCGCGGCTGGTAAAATTTCCTGAGCCATGTGTTCGGCAGCCGCTAAGGCTTCCTGTCTGACAACTTGTTGAACCACTTGAGCTACTTGACCACTGGCCGCTTGAGCTCCATGAGCTGCTAGTTCGTCAGCTGGCTGAACTGCTTGAGCAGCCGGTAAGGCGGCTTGAGCCAAAGCTCCTTGTCCCGCAGGATACTGTACGTTCGCCAAAAAATAAGGAAAGGAATTACGAGGAATGGAAAGAGAACGACCCTCACCGAACGGCAGTTGAGCCAAAAGTGATAATTTATTCACGTGCACTGATCTTATATGCATTGCTTTAATGTATGCAGTGTGAATAGAAGGAAAAAATGCAAATATTACAGAAAATAGTAATTCCTAAAACTTGCCTAATACAGTCTAATTTAGGTATTAAACTAACCTTACTTAAATAAATATCGATTCTTGTACTTAACTTAAACGATAATACTAAATTTACTAATTACTTTACTCTTACATTTACAATCAGACAGGTCAGTTCCTTTCTGTTCTTTAAGTTCCTCAGAAACACCACACACGTGCTTCACCAACCTTACTCTCGCTCTCCCAAAATTCCTCCCTTGTCACCTTCTTAGCCGCTTTTGCTTTCCAACTGTTTCTTTGCTCCACATTCAACGCGACTCTCCGTTTCTCTCCGTAAAACTTCTCTTCTTCCTCTTCCTTCTACCCTCAGTCCCACGAACACCGCCAATGATTTTTGATTTTTTGGTCGGTGTCTGCTTATGACTTTAGCAGGGAAAGGCCGTTCAGCTCCTCTTCACAATTCTTCAACTTTTCAACAACCGACTGTTCTCCACTTCTTCTCTCACAACTGACAACTCCCTACCACACCACGAAACTTACATTTATATACATGATAATTAGTTTAGCAATTAACACTTTATATTACATACATATTGTGAAACGCGGTACCTTACACTCCTATGTTACTAACACTCTTATGTCTTAAACACGATACCTTTACACTCTTATGATAACAACGCTTTACTAAATCAACACTTAAGAACAATAAACTTACAAGATTTTAATTACAGACTAAGTTACAATACATCTCTAATTACAAACCACACTACAACGTTGAATTAACACTAGGACGATAGGAAATACTGAGACCGAAAAACTGAAACAAAAAGCTAAATTAAAACATAACAAAAAATCGAAAATTTCGTGACAAGCCCTGATACTGCTCATTATTAATAGGAGTTGACAAAGCACTTCATAAATACATTACATGTACCTGTCTTTTTTGTGAAATAAGCACCATATGCAGGAATTATTGGAAATGGCACCTTTCATTCCCATTGCCACAAGCAGAAACTGTATAAAATATGAAACTTGGGAATTAGTATTTCTGTAAACCTTCAACATTTCCCTTACCATGTTAAAACGTTCAACACAAAAGAACCTGGTGGACACCAGATACCAAAACTACCTGAACACCACAGAATCTGTAACCTTTGTCATCTAAGTGAAATCAAAAATCAAGAACACCTGCATTCCTTGTGTAGCCTCTATACAGACATGAGAAATAAGTTTCCGATGAAATCTGGGAATACCAATAATGTTAAAGCAATATAAATTACACTTACTTTATAGTCACCTCCCAAGTAGAACTTTAAATTCACTCATCTGCCATTTATTTCCATAAAGCCAGCTGAAATTAGATTATATACTGCCTCCCCAACATTGGCAAGGCTAATGCTAAGACTGTCATGGTCTTCCCTCGTTTTAACCGCTGCAATGGTGTGCTAACCTAGAATTGCAATGGAAAAAAGTGAAAAATGGAAGAATGATTTTATAGTCTATAATTATAGTTGTCAATATGTCTATTGTTGTTCCGTTCATTTTCTGAAATCACTTATTCAGTACACTTCTATCTGAATTGTCAGAGAAAGAGAAAAGAGTAATCATACCTGCACTTGAGAGCAGTTGTTGGCCTTGGTGCAAGAGAGAAAAGGAACAGGCAAACAAAGAACTTGAATGGGACATACGTGCACCATCACCTAATATTTTAACTTTAACTGTTGGAGTTTCATGGTCTGATTGGTCTGACTTCTTTAACTGTAATAAGAGAACTGTACTGAGTTTGGTTGGACCACGAATTACTAAAACAAAAACAAGGATGAGAGGAGCTATCAGTGCGGCTAAAAGACTAACATTGAGGCTTAGATATTTGGTTAGTGGTGATAACCAGCAAAGCCTCAGCTTCTTATATAGAATTGGCAGAACAACGGTGAATCACATAATCCAAGAGACATCACATGCCATTTGGCTGGCATTGAAGGATAAATATGTCAGCCCACCTAAATCTGCCAGTGACCGGAAGAACATTTCGAAGGACTTTGAATCCATTTGGCATCTGGGTCACTTTATTGGGGCAATTGACGGGGAACATTATATCAATGCAATGTCCCAGAAACAGTGGCTCTTTCCATTTCAATTGTAAGGGATGGTTTAGTATTGTACTACTGGCTGTGTGCGACACAAGTTACAACTTCATGTTAGCCAATATTGGCCAATACGGTAGTACAAATGACAGCAGTGTGCTTACTAACTCTGAAATGGGAAAAGCCTTTGAGGATGGATCCATGTCATTACCCGAGCCAGAACATCTTCCAGGATGTAGCTTACCTCATCTCCCCTATTACCTGGTAGGTGATGAAATCTTTGCACTTAAACCTTGGCTGCTGCATCCCTATCCAGGGAAGAATATTAAAGAGAACCAACGTATATTCAATTATCGTCTATCCAGAGCAAGAGGAGTAGTCGACAACTGTTTTGAGATTCTTATTGCAAGATGGCGAATCTTTTATAGATAGATAAATTGTTTAATGAAAGAACACCGCAATGTCCGAGGACTGAATTACGTGTATAATGCACAAGAACAGATTTGTAATTACAATAGTTACAACGATCTATAATAAAAGAAGTATAAAAACTAATAAAATCATATCACTTAACCTTGTGTTAAAAAAAATGTATATATATACACATACATAAACATATTTATTCACATTTTAAGGCTATGGCTTACTATAAAAGATTTTTTAAGGTGCTCCGTTTATCACACAGGCACATTGAACTTCTTATTGCTGCGCAGCTGCCTATGGTGATCAGCTTTAGGTGGGAGCAGACCAGCGAGCTTGTGATTAATGTCAAGAACAATGTCACTAAAAAGATCAAAAGACAGTGACGCTCGCCTGTCGTAAAGAGAGGGGATGCCTGCCTCTTTGAGCGCGCTGTTGTAGTTTGCGTAAGAGAAAATTATGCGCAAGGCGCGCTTCTGAATACGTTCCAGCTCCTCAGATAAATAGGACGGAAGGCTGAAATGAAATACTTGACATGTGTATTCTAAGACCGATCTTATGGTACTACAATAAAATAACACAAGATCACTCGCACAGATACCAGCTCGTTAACAAGTTGTCTCAGGAAATACAATCTTTTGGCAGCCTTTGAGGTTATATTAAAGATGTGATCGTTCCATTTGAAATCATCACTTATGGTAACGCCAAGCACTTTAGCCGAGTTGACTCTCTTGAAAACAAAGCCATCGAGTTCAACTGGAGGATGAGTTGGGGGAGATCTCTTAAAACACGACTGCAGCTCCTTGCTTTGGGTGGATTCAGCTGCAGGCGGTTATCCTCAGACCAGGTGCTAATAAAGTAGACAGCTTGCTGAAGTGCACTTTGTTTGGATGGTGGAACTATTTCCGAAACAGTGGTGTCATCGGCCAATTTTCACATAGCAAACGCCTCATCAGGTAACCTAAGGTCGTTGATCAGCACCAAGAATAACCCAGGGCCAAGACGAGTTCCCTGGGGAACTCCTGCAGGAACATGAAGCCACTCAGAGTAAACTCCTTTAAGCTTAACTCTTTGCTTTCCTGTCAATAATCCACTCAATGGTAGTTGGCTTGACCCTAAGAGTGCAAAGTTTGCCGATCAAAACATTATAGTCCACTAAGTCAAAAGCTTTACGAAAGTCCAGTAGAGCGGTTCTTACAGTCGCCCCAGTGCCTTCGGTGGCGCGCAGCCGATGGTGGAACATAGAGATA
>OX419335.1:25627160-25657160 GCA_948470475.1 Galaxea fascicularis | reverse complement strand
AAACTCCAGTATTTCTTTACAAAAGTTCTGGGTCCGTACCACTTTTTTCACGGGGTCCGGACCCATTTTTTCTGTAGTGTAAACGCGCCTTAAGAACATATAAATTGCCTATACGCTTCTTTGCAAAAAAATTCCAAACATCTCTGTCATAAAACACAAACATAACTTTTTTTTTCGCCGAGCCCGTGAAAAAACACACGCAGGGATTTAATTATAACTAAAACTAAATCATGAAATATACATTGTTATCACATGTAGTAATGTTAAAAATGTCTCAAATCAGATATCGAAAATTTTGCCTTACAGAGCAGCAGATAATTCTTCCAGTGACGGGCGTTTCACTGGATTGTGCGTGGTCGCTTTCCTTGCCATGCGTAATGAATGCGCTGTCGCTGTTGGTAGCAGGTCCAAAATTGCAAGCGCAATTCTTCCAAGAGAAAATATGGCCGACGCCACACTCTGTTGCCCTGTTCCTTGAACGATTTCGGTCGCGATATGTGGGTAGAGTTTAGCGTATCTCTCTTGCGCGGAAGCAGACAAAGACATCACGGGCTTGGGGTTTGTGATCAATCTTGCCTTCCCAAAATCAATAACCACGGGATTCCATATCTGATCATGCTTCTCCAGCAAAACGTTATTCGATTTAAGATCGTTGTGGAGCACTCCAGCCTTGTGGACATGATCTAGCGCC
Organism: Galaxea fascicularis; assembly: GCA_948470475.1. Lineage (NCBI taxonomy): Eukaryota > Metazoa > Cnidaria > Anthozoa > Scleractinia > Euphylliidae > Galaxea > Galaxea fascicularis. The sequence continues at coordinate 25,656,469 of OX419335.1, read as the reverse complement.
TCTATGATGTTCGTTAGGATTGCCAGCCAAGAAGGCTTGTCTAGTTTCAAATTTTTCAACCCCTTCTTCAAGGTGACGCTTTGGTGTTTATGTCCGTGGAACTGGGTGACGAGTCTCATCGGCATTTCCTTTGTTATAACACCAAACAGTAAAGGTAATCCACGGTGGTCGCCTAAAAGGTTAATCATATGGGCCTCATTCAAAACCTCTCGATTTCTTTCAGCGACCGATCTGGATTCTGATCGAAGCCTGAACTCCTTCACAGCCACCATGATCCCTCTGAAGTGTGCCAGGTAACACACACCAAAGGTTCCACATCCCAATGTCTTTTCTGATCTAACGACATCTTGAGGATTGATTTCTTTTACGCCGTGGTTAGCTGTAGACTTTGCTAACGCTTTGTCCGGTCTGGGAGGTTGGGTTTTCCTAGCAAGTTTATCGGCCGCTTTTCTTTTCGATTGATCATCCTGCGGCTTACAACTCATGGATGTTCTTCCAGACGGTGGTTTTGGCCCAGCAACAATAGCAGTATCAGGGCTTTTATCTCGCGGTGGTTGATAGCTAACGGACGGGCCAGCTACCTCAAGAACATTTTCAACACATTTCTTCAGGTTGCTTTTCCTCTGTCTCCAGCGTTTCTTTGCTGCGATTCGAATGCCTTTCATTTTCTCTCGGTCTTTTAAATGCTTTCTCTTGTTTCTCCCCATTTTCTTCGACACGAACCAAGTATATTACAGGTATGGAACAATATATAGACAAAACTTCGAAAACAATTGTAGCAATGTACAGTAAGCTAAGTAAAATATTCTTCCTATCTTTCCTGCGCAAGATTTGGAGTGTAGTGAAATACGTGGGTAATACGCGCTTTCACAAGCACGTGAAGCTCTTTCACAGCGGTTGGTAGATCACAGTGTCTTTGAGCAGGGGGTTAGGGAAGTCGAGTCTAAAATGTTATTTGGCCAATAAAAAAGTCTTAACCGTATACAATGTAGTTATCTTTCACTAGTTGAAAACATTTTTCTTCAACTGAATTTGCATGGCTGTTCACGATTTTTTTGTTGTTTTAATTTTGGCATTTGGGCTCCCTACCCCACTCTTCGAAAGTAAAAATGCACAAGGTAACATTGACATTATTGACACATTTAGCGTTTGTTGTGATTAGTGAGATTCGACAGCGTGTGCTTCCGTTCGGAAGTTAAAGTCCAGTTTAGTGCCTTGATGAGAAAAGTATGGCTGTTTATAAAACGCGCTGCGATTTATGTTCTTCACAATTTAATACAACGACTGCGCTGTTAAAGCACAGAGAGACAAAACAGTGGAGCACAAACGATTACATTTTTGCCGTTTTATAATGGTCAGGACATGGTACAGCTTCCACAAAGAACTAGGAAAGGACGCAGGTCTGAGTGCTATAGACAGTGGTTAAGTGGCATCACAGAAAGTATCAATTCATGCCTTCATCCCAAAGGTATGGGTAAGTAGAAGTCCCCTAATGTTGTAATCAAAATAAAAAATAATAATAATGCAAGCATAGTCAGTCGATACCTTGTGCTATATTCGTCATATCATGATCTCGAGCTGCGTGATTGTACTCTTTTGTCAAATATTCATAATTGTTAGGAAATTCTAAGCCGCGAACAACCGAATACATGAATCATACAGCTGGGAAATTTGCTTCGATGAAAATGACAATTCGAGTTAATATTCACCAGAGAAAAAAAAACTCATTCAGACATTTTAAGAACAAAACAACACTCATTTACAAACTCAAGAATTCAGGAATGAAAGGAATTTGCAGTGAAAGAACAGTGATCTTGATAGCTGCGAAAATCTTTTGTAGTGTGTGCAGCAGGCCATGTGATTTTCTGTATTTGTTGTTATCAGGAAAATGGTGTCGTGTTGAAAGATATCATGTTCCAGAAGATCATTTTCAAGCTCTTTTGGCGGACATGCCTAACGCATTCATCAACAGCGCGAGAGATAAAAGACACTTACGCCCCCCCGTATGGAAAGAAATCTCCAGAGCCCTGCACTACCGAAGCTATGAAATCGAGGACGTGGTTGCTGCCCTAGGTGAACGAAGTGGGGTGATATTATGTTTAAAGAAGACTTACCTTGGGGACAAAGAGGTACCTGAATGTACTAAGGAAGATGGCAGAACAGCATTGGAGAAAGCCAAAGCTAGGGCACATGGTCAGACAGCAAACATGTCACCAACATTACAAATCCAAATTGTCGTTGGTCGTGGCGAAGGACGGGCAACGAGAGAATTTGAACTAATCTGGTGGCCTGAAATGTTCTCCAGCAGCAAGCACGGCAAACTAACTCTGCGATTCTATGTTTCCAGAGTGAATTTGTGAAAACATTATATTTCCAACGACAAATTATATAAACATAGATCAAGTGGGTGACTGTTATGGTACGTAGTGAAGGTAGCATTACACCACTGTTATACCGTAGTCACTGGATTAACTATACCGTTATATACACTTCTGGAAATATCTTTTGCATGACTGAATACAGCCCAGCTTTAAATAAATTGTTTAGTTTCAATTACTCGGTTGTACTCTCAAATTAAAATTGCAGAGAGCTCGAGCTGACCACCCAAAAACTGAACCGAGTGTTTCATGTCTGTAAGATTCTGCCCTCAGATAACTCACGATTACATGAGCTGACCACCCAAAAAAGACAGAACCGAGTGTCAAATGCGTGTAAGTTCTTAAAGGTTACATTCTGCCCTCAGATAACAACAACTCATGATTACATGAGCTGACCACCCAAAAAAGACAGAACCGAGTGTTCAATGCGTCAAAGTTCTTAAAGGTTACATTCTGCCCTCAGATAACAACTCACGATTACATGAGCTGAGCACTCAAAAAAGACAGAACTGAGTGTTATTATGTGTGTATCTTCCAAATGGTTTAGTCAAAATTGTATAACTGAGCTCACTTAACCAGAGAAAGATAAAACTGAGTAACTGACTTGCATACTTAGATTACATTCATGTCTTTAAACTACTAGAAATTAAATGCGAAACATACATTGTCTTGAAGTTACTTAAGTAGTGATGATACAAAATGAGTTACACACTCCAATTTAGAATCTGCAACATGAGATTTTTTCGGTACAAGTCCATGTTACAGAACTGCCACTGAAAGTTTTTGATGCACAAAGAACCTTTTTCAAGGAAATCTTTCGCAGCCAAAATTACGCCAATTCCACAGCTTCCAGTTCCAATCATCTTTGAGTCTACAGGGGCTTGTGACGGCATTCCAAAGCGTTTAAAACTATTACACTCCTGCCAGAAACGAGTTTGGAGGCTTGGGTGGGATGGATGCATTTCAGCAAGCAAGTCCAATAATTGTTTGACAGCAGGAAGTACCAAACGTGGGACAGTAGTTCTTAGCCCATCATCAAAATACATCTTCATGCTTGGCAGATCAACACAAGATAGACCCCAGTGGTTTGGCATATGGACTGGTAGTAAGATTCGTTTCAGCTGGTAGAAACTTTTCATTTTGGATGTTTCCTTTGCCAGCTTAGCTTGTTTGAATTCTTTCTTACTGGACTTCAGCCATTCATAGACTTCTGAAGGAAAGTACAGAGTGTCATCCTTTCCACTTGCTCTGGCCTCTTCAATGAACTTGGCTATGGAAATATCGATGACAAAGCTATCAATGTACCTCTCCTCTACAAGATCTGAGAAAGAGGTGACATCAATACTTTTGTTGCCATGCCTCAGGATTACAGTGGAGGCTGAATGATGCCAAAGGGCTTTTTGAAGCCACCCAACATCTGCGGAAGAGCATTTCAAGTGGGCCAGCCAATTTGCTTCGGAAGATACTTTGCGGTTGGTGTCTGCTATTACACAAAACTGCTTTAGAAAAGCCAACCCTTCTTCAGAGAATTGTCCCATGCCTGTGATTTTGACCCCAGATGGATTTGTCCCCTTTCTCTTCTCAGTGGCAAGAAGTGTTCGAGCTCTATCAACAACAGTTTCACAAGGGCGCACATCCAAATCAAAGGGATTATCCAAAGGTAGGCCAAAAACTGGATGCAGAGCTGTTGTTGAAGTACACAATGTTGATAATGGTGGTAGCAGGCTATATAGTGCTGCTACTTCAGCCCTTGTTGTAGCGTTAGCCATGGAAATACGCAAGCCAGAATGATGCTCTTTCATGTCAGCAGCATCTGGAGAGACAGGTCCAATCACTGATGATTCATCTGACAAAGAGTCATCTGAGACTTTACACAATCTTGCATGTTTAGAGGCAGGTTTTGCAGCCTTGGTGGTAGGTGCCTCAATTTCCACTTTGGCTTCGGGTTTACAAAAATTTTTAGTTTCATCTTGCAGAGTACTATGTGCTTCCCCCTCCTCATCATTTGTCAGGCTCTTGGCGTATTCGACTTCCCAGTGCTGGTGATTGTACTCCAGTATACTTGATGAGACTTCCTCATTGATGCTGGTTCCATGGTCTTTACCAAACGTATAAGAAAGAAAGTCACCTCCAAACATCTGTTTAAAAAGGTCATTGATCTTCATAATCCACTTGATTGTGTCCTTTGACCATGATGTAATGTCCACGTTTTTCCAACCACATCCACGGTAGGTAAACTTTTTCTTGCCTATGAGTAGACATAATTCATAATACTCATCTGGATAATTCACTAGTTACCTGATTTCAGCTGACTGTATACCTCAGGTATTAATTAAACTAAGGCAAACAAAACATTATGTTGATAATATAACAAAATAACAGTTACACATAAATCCTAAGAGCTCTGAGTAATTGCTTTCAACTAGCTACTAACTCAGCATGTTTCCAGCTCTCCAACATGCATAAATTGGTTACTGTACCTACAGGCCCCATGACCTTCAATTCTGTAGATAGTCTAGCATTGTTAGGATGCTTAAAAAAATCAAAAGACATGTTTTGTTGACACCTCTATAATAAAATTATGCCCATTATGCCTACAACATTAAAGTCAAAAAATAATTATAATAAATAAAATTACCGTAACTTTGAATTATATAAGCAGTTCTTTAGTCATGTTTAAACACCAAACAAACACACACCTGAAATGATGCAGTCTTTAGCCTGGTGGAATGCATATCGCAAGGATAACAGCATGGTTCCATACCAATGGGTGAGGATTTGATTCACTACATGTACAAAAGAGGAGTTATCAATAGCACTACCAAAACTCAAAATTTGATAAGGTAGACCATTATCAGCAAATCTTCCTATAAGGCATAAGTTATCTCACTAGAGATGATGGAGGATTGTGCCTGTTCATTCTGACTAAAATAATATTGGCTGTGAATCTTCTTCTCTCAAAGTCTTCTCTCAATATCGTTATCACCTTTCTTATTGAAAACCTAATTTATTTATGCAAATTTCCTATTTCATGATTTCTTGTGCCAGTTGCCTTTTAGTTTTGCTGCAACAAATTATGATAGGCTGGTACACATATAGCATTGTTAAGTTTGTAATGTCAATTTAACTTATATCATGAACTGCATGAAGCTGAGATCATTCCATGTCAATACTGAGTACTGACTACTGACCTGACTTATTGATTAAAGTAATTATCAGTTACAGTAGTTTACTGGTTACTTACAAGATTGCCCTGGCCCAGATGCATCATGGTTTGTAGCCTTTGAATATAGTTGTCTATGGAGCTTATGTGAAGATTCAAAACCTTGCCCAGAATATTTATACATGGAGCGGAAGTGTCTCAGTAGCATGGCACTATGATCCACAACCAAATGCCCATAATCACCAGTGCCAAGGTGATGGCCAAAAAGTTTCTTTAACATAAATCCCCACTCTTTTCACTGTAAAATAAACATTACATATTTATCAATGTTATGGCAGTGTATTTTTAATTCATTAACCCGAAGTTTTACTAATAAAATTGATATAGTCACACCATAATTCCTGGAACAAACTGTTAATTCACAAAAGTAACTGCCAGGGATGCTATCCAATTATGAAAAAAAGGACTATTTATCCTCAATGCTTCACCTATAAAATCTAAAAACCAAGCAGTAGCTTAGAGCAACAACATTAAAATATTTTCCAAGAAAAAGATAATATCACATTAAGATCAACTAACACTCAGGTCTTTTGCTTCCAAAAGTGGAGAATTTGTGTTTGTGAGAACTAATCATGATTTCAACACACCCTGAAAAATAGTATGTTAACATGATTTTTAATGCATTAAAAAATACACTTAATAATATTATTATGACCCTTGAGACTTCTTTGGTCCACCTATTTTTTGAAGTAAAGAAAGATATTGCACTGACTTTTATTTCATGGATGTCAATAGACTGTTCTTCATCTTCCTTAAATACTCTATCACGCATGGTTAGGGCAATATCTCTCCAATTACAACAAGCCTAAAAAATAATTAGCAAAAAAATTTGAGGAAAAAGTATGCCACAGATTGATGCAAACAATTTGATTAAGGGCCAGTATTCTCATTTGAATCCATAAATCATATCACTTGTGATGGGTGTCATTATCAAGCTGTGACAGTACCTTCACAAAGAACTCAATCTGTAGCTCAGCAGCAAGCTTTGCTAAGGAATCCTCTCTCAGGGATGATGGTGGTTCTTTCTCACATGCACGTGTCGTCCTCTTTTTCTTTTTTGGCTCCTGAAATGTTGATTGCACTTCCTCCAGTTCCAAGAACTTTTCATCAACTTCTTTTTGTTTGTTGAGCCAATACTCTTTGCGACTAACCAAAAATGTTTTTAACTCTACAAAAAGATGATGAGAAAACAATTACCCAAAATAAAGCTATGTACAAAACCCTTTACAAATTAATTTACGACAGCAACTGATGTTGAGGCAATAGTCTGGCTGTATACCTTCAGCATCCTCCAGCTTGACTGTTTCTTGTTTTATGCCAAAATCCCTTACAAACATTCCTTTTTCAAGCATTTCATTTATGTACTACAAAACATAAGGAGAAAATTACAAACTAAGCTATAATTCTATGATGCATGTTATAACATTCACATACATTGATCGTTACCATACGTACTTCCATGCACAAGCAATAAATACCATAAAAGATTACATGTACAATCTAAAACCAACATTGATTTAAGTGGCAGTCCCGCTAAGAGCGGTCCTCTCGACTTCGCGACCAAAAATAATTTTCCTTCATTTTTTGTCCATGAAAAGGGTTTGGTACACGTGTCTAAAAATTGTTATAATTATTTTCCAGTTTTTTATTTTTGCGTCACCACAAGCCAAAATTGAATTTGGGCCCAGCCGCCCGAACGGTAGCGATCTCAAGTGTAAATTTCACAGATTTTGGTAGGCGCACTGCAACTGCAAACATCTAGCTCACCGAATTCTATTGTGATACAAGTTACAAGGTGTATTTAGTTAGTTCACAGACAAAATATGGGAACTCACAAAAACATCTTATGCATACCAGCGTGATTACAAGACACCCTTCTCTCAAGCCTTAATTTGCATATCAAAAATTTACCAAATTAAATGAAATAAATCTCAAAAGTTTGGTCTAAATCAGAATGAAAAACCACATCAGAGTAAAGTCTATACTCCAATGAACTGATGTATCACTTTAAACCGGCGGGTATCTCCTTCGCTTCTACCCACTAACAGTTCAAAGTTGACTAAAATCAGTGTGTTAATATAATTAAAGCTCTTTTCAAAGCTCATTTGCATAATTCAAGACATTGATTTAAAATGTCCTTTTTGCCGTTCTGATTCGCTTGTTGACCTTCTAAATAATGGGTCTTAATTTCGTTCAATAATCGTATGCAATATGAATCCTATGTTGTGGTAAAAAGTTGCACAAACTTGATCAGTCTTTATGGATTACGAGACTCTACAAAGTAAACAGTGGCGGTTGGAAGCAATCTATTCAAGAAATTTCGTTAAATCACCGTCTAAATCACGGTATGGAGAAGATCAAAATTAAAAGTTACCATTTTGTAGTTGGTTATTGCAGAAATTATGTGCATCTTGAGGAAACATACAAACATAAGTACATTATGCTAATCATTTTGAATTAACAACAAGCAAACATACATACGTACACACAGGCTGTCCACTGAGAAAATGCTTCCAGCAAACACAAGCGACACGACTCAGTGGTACTGTTTTCTGCGAATTTCTTTGCATCCTTGACGTTTTTCATGCGGCCTGCGGTCTGCTACGTGTGTAAGCTACAAACTCAATGTCGCGACTTTGCCTGCTGTCTTGCGTTACGTTGAAAGTGACTATGCTAATTATTTTGTTGTTGTTGTTGTTGTGTGATGGGATGGGCGGGGGCGGATGAAATAAATAAGGAAAATTTCGGTTTTTGGAAAACACATAAATAAATATTTATAAATAAGTTTGCAATAGATCGAGAAGCAGGGCCTCAGACTGTATTCAATAATAAATTGAATTTAAAAGTGTGGTAGACGTAGACTTCCACAACTGGCAAAAAATAACCGTGAAAAAAACAAAAAGACAATCATTTGCAGGTTGCCGGGGTGCACGCTACTTTAAAAATCAATAATGAAGAAGTGTCGGGAACGATGGTAAGTAAAATAGTTAGAAGTATCAAACATTAATTTTGTTACGAAATGCTAAAGATGATTACAATACATTGCGTGACCAAGTTTATACGCACGCTGATATTTCTCTAAATAAGAGAAAAAACGTGCGTGTCATTGTAAAGAGTTGGCATTTTGCACTATATCATGCATGGTCGTGGCAAAGGCGAACTTAGATATCAGTAAAAAGGTCAGGATTGTTTGGAACACAGAAATGCTAATATAGTCTGTACAATCCTAATGACTAAAGACTGCGGAGTCTTTAAAGACAATCCGAATGAACCTATTTTCCGCCGAGGCCTGGATAGGCATCGCGTTTGCTAATCCCTGATGCTTTCAGCCGAATAGTGTTTTGAGTTTCATGGCATAACAATGAAAGTCGCTTCTCTTGCATCAACAAATTTCTGGAACCTTCCTGTCGATTGGTGGGGTGGGAATGGAACATGAAGTCACTGTATTTCCTGGAAACATGCACATTCCGTTACCATGTCCTTGAGTGTCTTTAATATGGAGGCCTTTAGATCTTTAGTTTTGTAAGGAATTTCCAAAAATGCGCACATGGCCTTCAGCGTGGTAACATTAAATTTCCGTAACGTGTCACGGCTAACACGCTCGAGATCATGACCATCGTATGTTATTGGATGTATCAATCCCATTTAATAGTTAACCACGTCTTCCAGTATTTCGTTTTGTCTTGCCTTGTCTTCAAGGTAGATTCTTTCCTCCTCAATGAGACTGTCGTCATCATCATCTTACTCTGGCGCTTGAGAAACTTAACTGTGCCTTTTCTTCGTTTTAAGGCAGAAAGCCTGGAAAAATAGCCTTGTACTTGGGTCTTCGTTAACCATTCGCTTCTTTTAAATTTTCTCGTGCCACCGGCGTCTCTGGGCTTTCTCATTTCAGCAGCCACTTGCGCACTTGAAGTAGCGGTACATTTCGACAAAACACCACATGATTTAAGCGACTTCTCATTCCAATGTATTGATCAAGTGTAGGCGACTGTAAATAATTCATGTAACATCGAAAAACTTTTAATTACTAAAGAGGCTTATTGGAGTGCACAGTTGTTCTCTGTGGCACCTTTTGGCTTAAATAAACGTCAGGAATTTCACTCGAAAAAAAGAATAAACTACAATTAACGTAGAGGCAACTCGTAAAATTGGGCGGTTATCAAAGGTCCCAGTCTTGGATCCGGTTAGCTTTGTTAGCGCTAGGTAATCTAGGGGGCTCCCATCTGGGAATTTATTACAATGTTGTTGTTTAAGGGCCCAGTTCGGGGCGCCTTTTGTGCCTTGTCTCGGCATGGTTTCAGGGGCTTTGATTGGGAATTTTGTTATAACTCTCGCCCTTTTATTTTTAACGCTGGTTCCTTGACACTTTCAGTGGACTCGACAGCTTTGTCTTTTCTTATTTATTTTCATTTCATCTGTATGCTTGTATTCGTTTATTCTATCTTTCATTTTGTTTTTCTCATATGTTTATACCGTATTGTTATAGTTTCACGCGTAGTAATTACTGATTGTTCTTCACTTGTTAATGTTTTGCTAATATGTGTTATCACGCCCTGTTATGTGATCATCTTTGTAATGTTTTGTGTTTTTGATATACTGTAAACTTATTCAAGGAACAAAAAAAAAAACAACAACAGTAAAACAGGAAATTTGTTTCGCCCTGACCCATCCGATCACACAACAAACTAATTAGCATAGTCACGTTCAACGTAACGCAACAAAGAAGGCGAAGTTTCAACGGTCCTCGACGTTGAGTTTGTAGCTTTCACGTTGCAGACCGTAGCAGCATGAAAAGCGTCAAGGATGCAAAGAAATTCGCAGAAAACAGCTCAGTGCCATCGAATCGTGTTGCTCTGTTTGCTGGAAGGATTTTCGCAGTGTGTAGCCCTTAGCAGACTGGCCCTAGAGTGTGTGTTTGCCGTGTTGTTTCAAAATCAATAGAATAATGTATTTCTGTTTGTGTGTTCCCTCAAGATGCTCGTAATGTATACAATTACCAAACTGCAAATTTTGGTCTTCTCCATACCGTGATTTAGACGGTGATTTAACGAAATTTCTTGAATAGATTGCTTCCAACCGCCACTGTTTACTTTGTAGAGTCTCGTAATCCATAAAGACTGATCAAGTTTGTGCAACTTTTTACCACAACATAGGATTCATATTGCATACGATTATTGAACGAAATTAAGACCCATTATTTAGAAGGTCAACAAGCGAATCAGAACGGTAAAAAGGACATTTTAAATCAATGTCTTAAATTATGCAAATGAGCTTTGAAAAGAGCTTTAATTATATTAACACACTGATTTTAGTCAACTTTGAACTGTTGGTGGGTAGAAGCGAAGGAGATACCCGCCGGTTTAAAGTGATACATCAGTTCATTGGAGTATAGACTTTACTCTGATGTGGTTTTTCATTCTGATTTAGACCAAACTTTTGAGATTTATTTCATTTAATTTGGTAAATTTTTGATATGCAAATTAAGGCTTGAGAGAAGGGTGTCTTGTAATCACGCTGGTATGCATAAGATGTTTTTGTGAGTTCCCATATTTTGTCTGTGAACTAACTAAATACACCTTGTAACTTGTATCACAATAGAATTCGGTGAGCTAGATGTTTGCAGTCGCAGCGCGCCTACCAAAATCTGTGAAATTTATACTTGCGATCGCTATCCGTTCGTGCGGCTGGGCCCAAATTCAATTTTGGCTTGTGGTGACGCAAAAATAAAAAACTGGAAAATAATTATAACAATTTTTAGACATGTGTACCAAACCCTTTTCATGGACAAAAAATAAAGGAAAATTATTTTTGGTCGCGAAGTCGAGAGGACCGCTCTTAGCGGGACTGCCACTTAAATATAATAAAATTTCTGAAGGCCTACAGAGCTACAAACATTCACAAAAAGGTTGATACACTGAATCGAAAATTCACTTCATCTACATAATTATACCTAACACCCCTTTTCACTTCAAAAGACTAGTCACAACATCCCTTCCACCCCTCCCCCCGTTATCAATGTTGATACCCTTTAGTTTGAATGCCAAGTGGAGATCAAAACAACTTTGCTTGGGGGAAAGGTAGCGGGGATGAGCTGACTTGAATGTCACATATTGTGCTGTTTTCAACAGTGAGTGTCTCAACTCTATTTACAATTGCCTGGTAATTTAAAATAACTTGCTCTGAACAACCACTGCCTTCCCGATAGTGCTTTGCCACCGTCTCGAGTGGTAAGGATTTTTGCACTATCACTTCAAAATTTTTCAGGATTTCTCTTTCACTACATCCTAAGAAAATAAAGGTTTGAACAGTATTAAAACATATTTACCTATACAAAATATTCCTCCTACCCTGATCCCATTTCAATTTCAACCCCCGTTAATCTCCCCTCTTGGTATCCCATTTTACTCAACACCCTCAGGTTCGTTTATTTTTAACTTTTTTGTACCAATCCGTCCTCTTTGATTCTTTCATTTAAATATCAATATGTTCACAAAACCATGCAGATATTAATGTTTAAAAGATACTGCAATTTCAGAAGGCTAGTTTTCATCTGCTTTTATGGTACATACATTAAGAGCTAGCAGTTAGTACAATTTTTTTTTCAGCAATGCTGATGTAGTTGGGTCCTTGGTCCCAATCCAGTGAGTAATGTTTCAGTATACCATATTTTTTGGTATGCTGAAAAATAGAAACACTTAAACCAGGACTGTTTTACATCAATAATGTTCATTCAGATGTAGCACATTTAAGGACATTTTTACATACCTGAAAAAGAGGCCACATGTATGTTTCGCTTATCTATCATTATCTGCTGCCCTTTTCTTTCTTTTATTGTTACACATGGGAATCCTCTGGTGTTTTCTGGGCCATAATCAGACAATGCCTTATTCAACCAATCAAGACTGCCAATTTGATAGGCAAACAAGCCAAGCGAGCCTAAAAGTTGTTCGCAATTCCTCATCTCGCAATGTAAAGAGCAGAGATTTATACTGCTTAAGTCCTCCTCCAGTAGGAAATTAAGGTCATCGCGAAGTCCAGAACATCTAAGAAAAAAAGTAACAAACTTGTCAGTTAACATTTATTGTAAATGGGTTTGGCTCTCTTTTGAAGTATAAGTTGATTGCTGGCATATTTTGAACACAACACTGTTGAAGTTTATAAAGCAAACAGCTGTAATGTTATGGCAATGAGACAGTATAAAATGTATACAGAGATTATCCATTCATTATATCTTGTACTGCAATGAGTTCTGGATGCCTGTCAATGTGATGTGCTAGTTACCTTCCAATGTTTGCTTTTGATCTTAGGCAGTTCAAACAGGCTTCATCTTCATCAGCCCCATGAGAGGTGCATGCCTGTAATTAATGACACAACAAAAAACTTAAAGTACAATTTGCTATATAAGTATGAGGTAAGGTAAATAATGATATGCCATCACCTCAGTCTTCTCTCTTCTACGTTATTGTCTGCCAAGTAATGTACCTGCATAGATGTAAATACAGTACTTTTTTTTGCTCAGCCAGTGAATTTGCAATCCTGCCCAATATCTCAGTTGTTGGTAATATTAGCAGGCAACACTATCAGTTAACAGTGATTTCTGAGACCTTATTGAGCACTTAATTGGACTACTGATATTACTGTTAATATTGAAAGTATTAATTTTACCCTTATGGCATCACAAAATGCACAACATTCTACATCATAGCCTTTTCCACCCAAAACAAAGTCCTTGTCATCTTTTTTGTTGAGCAGAAGCAACAGAGCCTTGTAGTCTAGAGTCACTTCAATACAAAAAACATAAAAATGTGTTAATACACATGGTGATTTAGAGGACAAAACTATTATTTTTCTTACCAAGTGACCAGACATCAAGTGAGAAAGACATTTCCTACTTTGGTCCTGACACAGGTTGTCTACCAGACAAATATGGAATGTTGAACTGATCATCATATACACGCTCAGGAAGAAAGTCATTGTGGATCTCATGTATAAGGGTTAGTGATGTCATTTTACAGAGTGTAACCAGCATCACGTCCTGTGCAAATTAATATGTTCTTTGCTTGTTTTTAGGATAAACTATAACTGTTGATATTAATAACTATGTTACCCCCTTGTGATCCCATGCAAGTTAATTTTTATTTTTCAGTCTTTATATATGGTAGCAACTTAAGTTGAAAAATATTTCGTTTACTGTACCTGTAAACTTGATGTTGTACATTTTGCCATCCACCTGAATGCCATGTTTTTTAATGTGGTTCTTTTGGCTATTTAGATTTCTTAACAGCTGTTTTAGATTTGCTCTAATTCAGGAGGAAAACAGTATAGTTATAAAAACAAATAAAAGGCATTTTAAATTTGTATTTTGATATGCAAAATAAATGATTTAATATAGCAGTTACCTATAATTTACATGTCATCTTTAAAGGAAAAAAAAGTCTAGAAAAGGAATTGAGGCTCAAAGGACAATATCATCTCTTCCTGTTTGGTGAAACTACAGAAACATAATTTGAAATTAAGTTGAAATTTCAATCAAGAATACATGTACACTATATTGGAAGATTAAATCCAACCAAAGTGCATTCCGTGGGACAGACCCAGGAGAATTTCTAGGAAATCCTATTTTATTTCTTATGACATGTATGTCAATCTGTAGACAAAAAAAATAGATTCTCCTGATGAAACCAAGTATTTTAATCCGTGAGCAGCTTAACTGACACTGACACGTTCAGCTTTCCATCTATGACAGACTTTCCAAATTCTCAAATATAAATCACTGATTATTTTAACTAATAAAAATTGAAATCTACCATATTATATATGCAAAAAAGCAGGCAGTTGAAATATACTGACCTTTTCTCTTTACAGTTGGCAATAGCAAGAGGATAGATAGACAGGGCACTTTCAGAGCTCTTGTTGGCAAAATCAATAGGTGCAACACCTAAAGCAACTTGGTCTTTGCCTTAAGGAAATAAGATAGATATCAAGAAACATACAAAGTGAATTGAAGTAGTGAGGACAGGTAATGATCCATGGAATACATTATAGTTGTACCAAAGAGGTAAAAAAAAAGAACCATGCAATACTTAATTGCTTGATCAAGGTGTATTTTGTGTTTCACCAGTTGAGGTATTAAAAATAATTAATTTTCCAAGCATATAGTAGGTCACATGTTCAGATCTCCTTTATCAAGGACAAATTCCATCCTGTTTCACAGATCATAGTTAAGTTTCATCACTGCTAATGTTATTTTTTTTCTTCCCACCCTCCTCACACTTTCTTCCTACACCTTCTTTCAAGGGCAGTGTTTCAGATTATCAAGAAAGCCTCAGCATCATTTATTGGAATAGTTCATATGGAACTGAAAAAAAATCCACATTATAACTTTTATTTACCCAAGAATAGTATTCTAATTGAATTCAAATATTTGAATACCTCCAAGAGACCGCCCATCAAGTTTGATGTTAAATTCCATGTCTTTGCTGTCACATCCATACAGCCGTTGTTCTCGTATGGCCCACACAAGAACCAATTGAAGGTCCACATCACAAGCTTCAAAATCCACATCTTTAACTTTTGAAATATTCAGCGTTCTTCTCACTACAGAGAAAACAAGCTTCTTCACTGCTTTAATTTCATTTTTTGTCAAAAGTAATGGTGAATCATCAGATCTCTAAATAGATGACAGAAAACAAAATTCAAGCAGTTAGGGTTTGTAAGCACTAAGATAGCAAATGTAAATCTTGTAATAATCTCAAATTAAGTGTCAAGAGGCACATGTATGCAAAGAAAAAAAAATTATAAGCAATACTGAGATGTTAGAAATTTTATTGCACTTAATTATCAATTGTGTTATAGACATCTTGGGGTGACCAATGCCTTAAGTTTTTGATAATTCATTGAGCTATGCATCCACTGGAAAAGACAACAAAATTTCTCACTCAACAAAAAATTAAAAAACTGTACAAACAGTGGATACAGAATGCCCTTTTCCAAAACTTTCAAAACAAAATAATGTCTACAATAACATTGTCTACCAAAGCAATGTTTCTGTATTTGCACAGTTACATAAGCAATAACCACCCACATGTTGTTACTGTTGCTTATGAAATACACTGAAACCTAAATTTAGCTGACCCCATATTAAGCAAAGACTGCCAGTATAACGAGCATAAGTGAGTCCTATACTTTTCTTCTCTGATTTTCTGTAAAACAAATCCTTATTATTAAAGAGAACACCTTAATAAAACGGACAACAGCAAAGGGCTCACGGCCTTTAAATTGCTGTAGTTGGAACCAAACACAAATGAATTGATATTTTTTATAAGAATAATATTTATAGGTCATGATTTTTACTCCAATTAAAATTGGCAGGTGGTAGCTAATTTAAGTATTTCCAAAACAAAGAGAATTTTCAATTGGAATTTAAAAACAATAAAAAAAACGACAATTAAACTTAAATTTCACAACATGCTTGTGGTAAAAAAAGCTTAAGTGTTAAATAAAATCAAATCTTTCAATTGTTTAACTTACTCCACTTTTTCCAAGTTTGGTCAAATTCAGCAGCGTCTGCCAGGCAGAATCCGGAAGTTTGGTTTGCAGCTTGAAATACAGGAGCACCCAGTCAGGGACTCTCATGCTTTGTACGATGTGATCGAATGTTTCGGACGAAAGAAGCTCAGAAAGGCCTCTTTTACTCCCCTTCGCTTCCATCACCATGTCAACAACATCCGAGATGGTATCCGTGACCTCTGATCTCTCAGCATCATCACCAAAAATGAAAGCGTTCCCCAGCACACAAGAAATAGATTCACCATATTTCTCACACACATCACTGAGTGAAGCCTTTACTTCCCTGCACTTTTTCAATACTTTTCTTTTTCTAGTTGTTGATCCAAGATTCGGGCTGTTTTGGATCTCCTCGATATAACTGAGGCTTGCTTCAGACGGGGACGGCGTCGAGGAACAACTAGAGTCTGGAGATGATGATGTCAGTAAATTTTGCAATTCTGACTCGAAGTCGACGATCCTTGCTCGTAATGCTTGTAATTGAAGCTCAAGGGACTGGATGAAAACGTTTTTCTCGGCTAATTCGACACTGAGCTAGGCTGCTAGAGGAGGTTTCGCGCCAAAATCTGCATCCTTCGCCTCATGTGGCTCCAAACTGATCGAATTGACTAGTTGGACAATGGACTGAAAAAAGGGAGATCTTAGAAGGCTGTCAGGCCGAACATCTCTCTGTCGCAGGAGTCCAACACAGAGACCAAATGTGGAAACCACGTACAATTTAGTCGGGCGCCTGGTGTAGTTCTTGTACGCCGTAATACGCTCTGATCTTGGTGGACGAATTTCCCGCGCAGCCACATTTCTGATTTCGTCTGGGAATAACTTGGATATGCTTGTAGCAAAATCCACCAGTCGACCAGAGCGTGAGCCACAAATTTCTTTCGAAACAACATGCCACTTCTTCTGAGGGTCAAGAGAAGGGCCTTCGACCCTCGATAAACATGAAATGTCGAACGAGGGTAAGTCTGACGATGATTCCTCCTCCATGAGAACGGCACATCGAATGGATTACAAATCGAATACATGGCGCTTTTGAAATTTGAAAATACCGCCAAAGTAGAATATTACCTTGTAAGTAAGAATTTAACTTTTATAAACAGTTTAGCCCGTGTGATCGTAAACCGCGCTGTGTACCAAGAACAAAAATTGCGTACACCTTCGTGACGTAAAACAATGGACACAAATTAGGACTGGTAACTAATGAGAGCCCTCACGTGTGACTCACACAATTCATTATCGCAACTCCCGTCTTTCTATTCCATTTAGCCAAAGACTTTTGGAGAATATAATATGTTAACGACCAGTTAACGACCTATGATTGAAACTATTTCTTTTGTTCGCGAGTGAGCGAGCGCAGCGATTAGCCTGCGTAGCTGGTGGTTTCGTTGGGTTTCGACCCTCGCGAGAAACTAGAGGTAACGAAACCGGTAGCTACTCACAATCAGGCTACAAAAAGATAAACTATATAAGCTGCCTGTAAACAGTATGAGATAATTAGAGTATTATTAGCAGAGTGCAACAATGATTTTATTTTCAAATAACGATCTTCAAATTGATCATCGATAACCTGGATATCAAAGGCCTGAATTTCATTGTACGAAAAGTGTCTTTCACGGCTCTAAATCAGCGTCTGGTCATTTTATTTATTCTGACAAGGTTGACAGGTTTTATTTGATGATCAGCGTCAACATAACACCTTTCTCGGACGCCTAATTAATTTTTCGACAGGTTAATTTGACACACCCAGAGTCAATTTACGTCTCCCGTGGATAATTTTTTTTCTGGCCTAAGCTCGTCATGATTGGTCATACAGTGTAAATATTTAAACACATGGTCGTAGCCAGGATTTTTCAAAGGGGGGGGTCACACTGAGTCATACAGAGGGTACTCACCAGATTATCACCTGAATTTTTTCGTTGTTTGCTTACAAAAAGGCTTATAAAGGGGCAGGAGGGGTCATAGGCACCCCAGGACCCCCCTGGCTACGCCCTTGAAACAGACAGATATATATATATATGTAACAACCGCGAGTCTTCTCTAGATAAATGTCATTTAATAACAGAGCACTTTGCCGACTACATCTCACAACGTGGCATTGCAAAGCGATGCTGATGCGCATGTGCAAAACTGACTATACTGGAATTGTCGGAATGCCGGACTGGATATTACATTTCTCCCTTCTTCCAGAGTCCTAAATGTCCAATGTTCTAAGCTTGAACAGAAAACTGTTTCTGGGCATATAAATGTCTATGTCCTGTAACGCAAGCTTAGTACAGTCTAGGTAACATAGTCTTTCAGATAGTCTGGTCACCTCCGATCACGCCTTGGTCTGGTTACAGCTGCTGAGGACTCTGTTGGTTTGTTCTGTTCCGTTTTGTCACTGCTGCTGGTTTCGACCATTTCCTCTGTATTGGCAATAATCTCCTCTTGGACCTGACTGAGGGTTGGCATTCAGCAGGATTTTCTCTCTCCAATCCTCTGTGGTTAGGTCTTCTTCCCGGTTGTCCCTCTCTTCAGTGGTATTATCCTGGATCAAAGCGTTGGCAGGCTTGAACTGGCTTGCGTCTCGGTACACTTCCCGTCCATCTGTGATTCTACGTGCTGCAATGCTTGATCCGTCGGTTCGGATTACGGTGTAGAAAGCTGGTTCATATGCTGTGGACCATTTGTTCCTCTTCTTTTGCTTCAGCAATACATGATCTCCTACAATGAAGTTGTGTGCCTTGGTGTTCCTGTTCTCAGCATTCTGTTTGAGCTTCTCTTTGTATCTCTCATCTCTCTCATTGATGGCTGTGTCACGAGCATTGTCGCTACTCTCCCTCGTCTGATAGTCTAACTTGGTTCTCACTTGGCAGGATGTGGTGTTGAGCGGTAGCCTGTCAGCATTTCTTGAAAGCTGTGCTGCTATTTCCACCTTTAAGGTGGGTGATCTGCTCTGTCTTATTAACCAGTTTCATGAAGCTTTCCGCTTCGCCATTAGCACGTGCATGTTCTGGGGTGACTCGATGATGGTGAAATCCCTCTGTTTTAGCGAACTCTTCAAACTCTCTGGAATTAAAGGGTGGTCCGTTGTCACTTTCCAGTTGTCTTGGGGTGCCATGAGTAGCAAACATTGTTTTGAGCTTTTCCTTGGTGGGCTGAAAAGCTGTTGAGTGGGTCTTCACGACTTCAGGATATCTTGTTCTCTTGTCTATGGCTACTAGATTATAATGGCCATCAGGGTATGGTCCGCTAAAGTCTACTGCTATGACATCCCACGGTTTCTTAGGTATGTCTGTGACTTTGATGGGTTCCTGCCTGTGTTGCTTTGTGGTAACCTGGCATTCATAACATTGGCCAATGATCTGTTCGCTCATGGTGTTCATGGTTGGAAACCAATACTTTCCTCTGATCATTTGCTTTGTTTTGGTCATTCCCAGATGTCCAAGGTGGTGTGCAGCCTCGATGACTTGTCTCTGTAGGCTTCTGGGGATGATGATCTGATTCATTCGGAAGAGTAGGCCATCCACTGTATACAACTCATTCTGCACACTGTAGAATGGTGCAATGTCCAGGTCCTTTTTGTAATGTTCCCAGTCCCCGGTAAGTATCCTGACGGACAGTTTTTGAAGTTGGGTATCTTTGCAAGTTTCTTCCTTGATCTGATCTACAACGACAGCATGCTCAGCTTTCAAGACATATTTGATTACTCTCTCTACAGCATCCTTTCCTTTCTCTGGCAATGGGTGTCTTGACAGGAAGTCGAGAGGGTCTGCATCATCTTTTCCAGGCTCATAGATTAGCTCGAAGTCGACATCTTGGGCGCTTTCCATTCAACAAAAATTACCGGTTCAAATTTTCGGAATTTTCGCTGGTCGAATGGAACGCGTCAGACCGCTTCCCAGGATTCGTTGTCACGTGCCCTGCAAAAAAAAAAAAAAGATATTCATTGTTTAATCTTGGTAAGGAGGAAACGGACGAGTGAAACTTTGAGCAAAAGCCAAAACTTGATTTAACAACATGGCAAAACGGCGGGAACAGAACTACTGACGAGCGAAAGTCGAAGGTAGCGTAATTCGATCAAAATTGAAAAAAAAAACATAACTACAGCTGTAACATACCGTTGCTGGTTGAGGGAAGTAAACTGCTGCATTGATGCTGCAGAAACAGACTTATGTCGTTCGCCACAAAACCACACGCAGAGCATTGATATGCAGCTACGGCCGCCATTTTTGCGAATGCCCATGTGAGCTCACGCTCGGTCGAGAGACTAAAACCGAGATTTCTTGCGAATGGAACACAAAATTTTCGATAATTCCGGAAATTCCGTTGAAGAGGGTGCACTCAAAACGTATTCCTAAATTTTCGAAAACTTTTACCGGAATTTTTACCGTTCCATTCAGTTTCGGACCGGAAATTTCGGAAATTTTGGTTGAATGGAAAGCGCCCCTTGCATGCCCATCACCCATTTTTCAATTCTTGGTGGGAGTCGCATGGCTGCCTTGTTAAACAGTGGGAGCAGTGGCTTGTGGGCTGTGATGATCTTGAATTTTGGTGCTCCAAGGAGGTAAATGCTGGACCTGTTCTTTGCCCAATGTACTGACAGGGCGTCTTTTTCTGTCTGGCTATACCGTTTCTCGGTGTCGGTCATAGTACGGCTAATGAAGTGGACTGGCTGGAGACCACTGCCTGTCTCTTGGAATAATCCGGCTGACAGCCCTTCATGGAAGCTGGCTTCCACTCACAACGATTGGTCTAGCTGGGTTGAAGTATGCCATTGTGCTTTCACTTGTTATGTTTGCTTTCAGCTTCCCAAATGCTTCATTCTCTTCTGCTCCCCATTTGAACTTTGTATCTTTGTGGGTCAGCTTTCGCAAGGGTGCGGTTAGTGATGCGTATCTTGGGATGAACTTTGATAGATATCCCGTCATACCAAGGAAACTTCTCACAGATTCTTTTGATTTTGGTGGACTGCTTTCTTTTACAGCTCTGATTTTCTCTGGGTTTGGCTTTAATCCATCTTTCGTGAATTTGTGTCCATAGAACTCTATCTCCTCGACTCCAAATTGGCACTTATCGGGGTTGAACATGATTCCAAAATCCAACGCTCTCTGCAGGACTGCTTCCAATGTCTTGTTGTGCTCCTCCATGTTTCTCCCTCCTAGCAGGATATCATCCCGTTGGTTGAGGCATCTTGGTATGTCTCCAAATATTCGGTAGGTAGCTTCGTCAAAGAGATCTTGCGAGGCTTTTGCTCCAAAGATTAGACGTTTTGGTCGCATGTTCCCCCACGGGGTGCTAAAAGTGGCAATTTTTCTGGACTCTGGATCGAGTAGGAGTTGGTGGTACCCCTGCCGCATGTCAAGTTTGGAGAAAACAGTACAGTCATGAAGTTTGTACATGAAGTCTTCAACAATAGGTCCCTGGGTGATCCTATTTCTTTCCATGAATTGGTTTGGTACCCTGAGGTCCACGCTGGCTCTGATCATGTGCGGTTCAAGTTTCTCCTTGTCTACAGTGTTGAACTTCGGCTTTGGTTGGACAACCAGGGGTGAGCACCATGTGACTGCCTCACCTTCAGGCACTTCTTCGAATATCTCCTCTTCTACACATTGGCCCAGCCATTGCTTCAACGGTTCTTGCAGGTAGTAAGCCACTGGTCTAGGTCTTTGAGCTACGGGCACTGCTTCTGGTCTCATGCTGAACTTTGCATAGAACTCTTTTCCATTCTTGATGTCTCTGATCTTCCCGATGCCCTTAAATACGTCACTGTATTGATCAGTTACTTCTTTGATACCAGGTTTGAGATCCTTATCTTGCTTGACACTTTTGATGTCTGGTTGTTCTTCCTGGATTCTCATGTCATTGGTCTCCGCGAAAGAGCCATCTTCTCTGATCTGTAACATACCCAGCTCTTGAAGGGTGCTTTTGCTGATGAGGGGTGGGGAGTTGATTCTTCCTCTGGTCACAACAAATCGTGCGACTGCTCCACAGGTCTGGTTCCTTATTGTGGCTGTAAACTCTCCTTTCACAGGTAGCTCACTCTGCAAGGTGCTTAGCTTTCCTCTGCTTGGTTGTAGTGTAAGTTTCACACTGGACCGGTTTTTCAGTGCTTTAAATTGGTGTTCATCCATGACATTTACTTCTGCTCCACTGTCGGGCTCAGCTCTTACATCAACATCTTCTATCTTCACTGATACGGTTCTGTCTTCACCATGGGTTTTGATTTTCTTCACTTGCTTCAGGTGTCTTACGGCTTGGCAGAAGAATTCGTCATCGGAACTTGTTGAGTTGTCAGCATCTTCTTCTTCAGTGGTTCTCTTTACACTGCGCTTGTGCCTTGAATTCTCTGGTGGCTTGTGATCGCGTTTTTGGTCGTTGCCTTTCTTGCTGTTGTGCGGGCCTTTGGACTTACACACAGAACTGAAGTGATTGAACTTTTGACATTTCATACACTTTTTCCCATACGCTGGACAGTTCTTGCCTTCCTCGTGTGTGTCTGTTTGTCCGCAGTATCCACAGGGTTGCTTTCCTTTACCGCTTTGTTTGTCCTTGGGTGGATGCCGTCTATCGAAACGTCGCCCAAGTTTCTTCACATCTTGAGGAATTTTCATGTCGCTTATTTGAAGTGACGTGTCTTCGATTTGAGCAGCTTCGGTTAAAAACTGTGTCAAATCCCATTTCTTGTTGATGGCTTTTTGTATAAGCGATCGATTCTGTGTTGTTTGGATGAGGTGTTCCAAGATTCGTTCATCACAGTTGGCTTCGAATTCGCAGTCATTGGCTTTCTCCCTTAACCGTGCAGCATACGCGTTCGTTGTTTCGTCATGTCTCGGTCTCATTTTGAGGAATACGTATCTTGCGTGGTGTTTATTTTTCTTCGGGTTGAAGTAGTCATTTAGCTTCTTTCTCAACTTTTCGTACTCGTTAGCGCCATCTGTCGGGTTTGGTAAACTTTTCTCCAGGCGAGCGATTTCTTTCCTGCCATAAATGATGAGTGCATCTTTCCTGTTGAGCGGTTCCGTAATCTTGAAATATCTGAATTCCCGTTCGATTTCTTCGAGCCCGTTGTCCCACGCTTTTCCTTTGACTATCGGATCATCTCCTGGGATAAATGGTTGAGATTTTAGATTTCTCATTGCCGTAATAACTTGCACTGGAGCTGCTGCGCCGGCATCTTCTTGTTCTGTGGCAGACATGTTTTGTCGATCGCTCGATTCACGCGTTGAAGTATTTTGCCTGCTTGCCTCTCTCACTGGGCTTCAGACTTTGCTTGCTAGGTTTCTCTTGCTTTCTCTCTGCTTTTGCTGCTTGATTTAACGTGTTTATCCTCGTCGCCAGTGTAACAACCGCGAGTCTTCTCTAGATAAATGTCATTTAATAACAGAGCACTTTGCCGACTACATCTCACAACGTGGCATTGCAAAGGGATGCTTATGTGCATGTGCAAAACTGACTATACTGGAATTGTCGGAATGCCAGAAAGAGTCGGTAGAAAAACCTACAACTTAAATAAGGTTTTACAACAATGAATAAAAAAGCCGGTTACATAACAAATTCAAAGAAAACAATAGGTACAGAAAAATGACAATCAGATACAACAGATGAGAACATGGATAGTGTAAACAACGACAAACATTACGTAATTGTTACAGCGCAACAGGATCCCCATAAAGGGCCTCTGAATCAACACACATTCCAGACTCCTAACAAAATCCCTAAGAGGGGCCGTTAAACAATATGTAATAACCTCCCAACTAAGAGCCTTTGAACGACTAAGGTCGTGCGAAAATAACAGAATCCCCAGAGGGGGCCCCTGAGCGCTGAAACAACTACAATTAAAGACTATAATTAACCAAAGCTGTAGAGATTTGTAAAATTCAATGTTAAAAACACCTCAAGAAATTCGCAACAGCTTGCCTTAAGTCCGCTAAAATCATGTATAGTGGATGCGATTCTTAGAATGAAATTCTTGTCTTTTGTTAAGCCCAAAGGGCGCGAGGGAAAACAACTGCGCACTCCAGTATGCTTCTTTCGTGATTAGTAATTTTTCAGTGTCCTCGGACGCACTGTTTTGAATTTGGTCAATACACTGAAATGTAAAGTCCGATAACACGTGTGGGGTTCGGTGAAAGTGTATGGCGACTTCGCAAGTTTTTTTGTTTGTTTTCATAGAAGATTTGTGATTTCTAAATCGAACTTTAAATTCCGTCGTGGTTGAACCGACATATTGGAGATTGCACTTCTTGCAATGAACTAAATAAATTACATTCGTTGAATTACATGAGAGTTTCTGCCGAACGAAATACGTTTTACCCGTTTGTGTGCTAGAGAAAGTTTGGGAGTTGACCAAGAAGTTCTTGCAAAGATCGCATCTGGTTTTGTTACAAGTGAAGCATCCCGCTGATGGCAGTGCAATTGACTCTAGTGAGCCCTTTCTACACTTCGAAGGTGCCAAAATTTCCTTGAGGTTCTTAGACCTACGAAAGGATGAAATTATAGAATTTGGTGGAAAAAGCTCCTTAAGTTTTGGCGACGAGAGCACAAGATGAAAATGCTCATTAAGTAACTTATTAACAGACGGTAAATTTGGGTTATATGTAAGAACAAAAGGAAAAATCTTTTTGGAATCTCTGACTCTGGCTTGAAGTCAATTATTTCTAGGAATTGTTGCCGCTCTAGAAAATTCACGCGAGACCAATTCTTTTGGATATCCTTGGTCGACTAGGTAACCCCTGTACTCCTCCAGCCTTTTGTTGAGGAAATGATCCTCAGAACAATTTCTATGCAGTCTCGAAGCGACTCCAAACGGAATCGCTTTGAAAACGTGTTTTGGATGGGCACTGGATGGAGGAAGATACAGGTGGCTATCAGTTGGCTTAGAGTAAACATCTGTTTGGATAAAACCATCAACCAGATGGAGTGTAACATCTAGAACATTAAGTTTGTTTTCCGAATAAACCAATTCAAATTTAATCGTTGGATACAGCGAATTTATGTACTCAGTGAAATAATTTAGTGCGGCAAGGCCCTGTTGCCAAAGGTCAAAGATATCATCGCGAGATCTCCCCCATTGCGAAGGCTTGATAGGCCCACAATGCTTAGCCTTGTGGTCTATCTCCCCCATGGCTATGTCCGCATAACTACAGGCATTTTTTGGTCCCATAGCAGTGCCATGCACTTGTAGGTAAAACTTCTCATTGAAAACCGAGTGATTGCTTTTAAGGCAAATCTCTACAGCTTCTAGAATGCAATCGGTAGATGGTAGCAATTGTTCTCTAGTATCTAGTGCTCTGCTGACCGCTCCCAATCCTAATTCATTATCGATATTTGGAAACATAGAAACTACGTCCCAAGAAACTAGGAGGGTGCCCTCAGGAAATGGGCCTTGTTCGTTAAGTTTTTGTAACCTGTTAAGCAGGTCAGTGGTGTCCTTAATGAAGGATGGTTGTTTTCTTGCTAAGGGTTGTAGATAGAATTCAGTGAAGGCTGAAAGGTTTTCAATAGCCGTTCCACAGCAGGAAGTAATAAGTCTAAGGGGGTTGTCCTTCTTATGCGTTTTAATGTTTCCAAATGCGACCCCGGGCTTAGCCTTCGTGTTAACTATCCAGGAAGCGATTTGAGGTGAAATCTCGCTCCTTTGCAACCATTTAGAACACCACTGCTCCACTAAGCCTAAATGTTTGGTAGTAGGATCTGATTTTAAGACTTTGTAATGCAATGGGTTGTTAAGTTGGCCAAGCATTTTATTATTGTATTCATTGGAATTGATCAAAGCGAAGCCAATTGATGTCTCGTGGTGCTGGACAAAACGAAGGTCCTTTGCGTAGCAGCTTGGTTTGGTCCTCACTCAGAACATGCTCAGAGATGTTAATCAGATTCAAGTGTTGGAGCTTGTGATCATCAACCACAATAGGCGTGAATCTATGTTTTGCGCGAAGTTGTTCCTTCTTCCGTTGAATCCTGTGAGATTTGTCATAACGTCGAATGCGTTTGCTATGGGTCGTGTTGCTAGCGTTGTCGGGTGATGCTGGCGGGTGTATTGCTTTCCTCATTTTCCTCTTTTCAACTGTTTTCAGTGTATTGACCAAATTCAAAACAGTGCGTCCGAGGACACTGAAAAATTACTAATCACGAAAGAAGCATACTGGAGTGCGCAGTTGTTTTCCCTCGCGCCCTTTGGGCTTAACAAAAGACAAGAATTTCATTCTAAGAATCGCATCCACTATACATGATTTTAGTGGACTTAAGGCAAGCTGTTGCAAATTTCTTGAGGTGTTTTTAACATTGAATTTTACAAATCTCTACAGCTTTGGTTAATTATAGTCTTTAATTGTAGTTGTTTCAGCGCTCAGGGGCCCCCTCTGGGGATTCTGTTATTTTCGCACGACCTTAGTCGTTCAAAGGCTCTTAGTTGGGAGGTTATTACATATTGTTTAACGGCCCCTCTTAGGGATTTTGTTAGGAGTCTGGAATGTGTGTTGATTCAGAGGCCCTTTATGGGGATCCTGTTGCGCTGTAACAATTACGTAATGTTTGTCGTTGTTTACACTATCCATGTTCTCATCTGTTGTATCTGATTGTCATTTTTCTGTACCTATTGTTTTCTTTGAATTTGTTATGTAACCGGCTTTTTTATTCATTGTTGTAAAACCTTATTTAAGTTGTAGGTTTTTCTACCGACTCTTTTGTAACTGAAGAAGGTCGAGAGACCGAAACGTTTTATGAAATTTTAAAATTTTTTAACCAAAAGTTGTCCAGTTTCGGCTTCATTTTTAACCGTTTTTTATCATCCACCGAATCAGGACTGTGAATCATTGTGATCCTTTTGGTTAGCATCTTTGTTGGCCCAGGAAGTCTTTCTATATATATATATATATGTAGTGATATAATGAATTGAAGATCTCATCAGCTATTAAAGTGCTCAATAGGTAAACTAGAGCGTTGTGTAGATTAGCAGAGTTGGATTATTTGGTCGAAGACATTTATTGCTACTCAGAGTTTTCATATATATACAAATAAACATTAACAAATTTATGAGTACTGGCTCCCTGGAATAACTACGAACCTTAAAGTACCAGTCCTTTTTTGGTTCACAACTTTTCAAACCAGTTTAATATATATTTTCCTTTGTCTCAGATTCATTAATATAAAGTCAAACAAAAGAAAACAAATTGAAACTGGTTTGACAATTTTTAGACCAAACAACAATTTTAACTACAACGTTAACACAGCATCCTATATTTAACACATTGGATCCAACTTATAAACTTTGCCCATTAACCTATTGTAATACTGTCTTTGTAAGACTGTCTTTTTATGAGAAAAGAAGCCCATTTAATAGTATTACTGTATTTTTCATTGCATTCAAAGTGTTGTCATCTTAAGCCAGGGGAGGTTAGTGTCAAAGTTGGTGTGCCAAATGAAGAAGTTGCAAAGAGAATTTTGCAGATGCCAGCCAAATTTACAACTGCTCGCAGGGTCTACACCAGTTTCTCTTCTCACTGCAGACCTCCTGTGGCAATTGTACAAGAGGCGATGGAGGAATTGCAGAAGAATGGACTGGGTATTTTTAAAATGGTTGAGAACTTAAAGGTTTTCTATAAAAGGTCACCTGAAATGGATCTCCAGCCAAAATTGGCCAACTATGAAATTACCCTAGAGGAATTCACCACAACCTTCAATCAAGAAGATGACCGACTGACTTCACAAAACAAAGAAGCCATTGCAGAGCAGAGTCCATTTGATTAATGTAGTGCTTCATTCATAAGCCAATGTGAATACTACAACTCTGGGTACACTATTAAAGAAATCAGTAATCAGTGGCAATTGTTTTCAATGAATGATAGACAAAGGATGAAAGGAATTTTTTGTGATTCTTATTTCATGTTGATTTTTTTTTGGTATGATTAGTTATTGTACACATCAGGAGTACTATTAGTTGAGCATTATCTCAAATGTTATTGCTCTTGTTTTTAGCATGTTTGGTCAGAAAGAAAACTGCCAAATACTTGGGTTCTTCTTTGAAATCAGATTTATAAGGGGCAGGGGAAGACATGTCTTTTTATAATCCATATACATAACACTGTTCATATGTAACATTTTACTGCTGCGAACTGTTTGAAGGTAAATCTAAAATATTGCAAAATGATTAACAGTGTGTTCATATTAATAGATATAATATATACAATACCTCAATTTTAAGTACTCAAATACTTAGAATAAAACTATAAATTCTAGTGACAAAAAGTTGTTGATACAGTGTATATAAAAATAAAACCAATGTTATAAAGATTTCTAAGAGTGGGGGGGAGTGGGGTTCCCAGTGACAAGTGCATATAATGTTATACCGCAATAAAGCTGGAGGAGGCATTAAAACTTATTGCCACTGCCAAAAATGACACATTGTGTCAAAAAAAGTAAAACTTGGGGTGCACAGGGTCATCCCAAAAATATAAAGAGTTTGAGGGGAGGGGGACTGGATAAAAAAATATAGGGTAAGCAGGGGGGTCATTGTATTTTGGATAAGACAAGCCATAAATTCCATCAGCTCCTCCCCTACAGGACTGTACCTCTAAAAACTGAACAATCTCTGACCCCTTTCATTTTGCCACCATGTCCCATGACCCATGCCATGGAATAAACAAAACAGGTTTGAACTGTAATGAATAAATCAATTCAGTGGTAAATCCAGACTTCCTCCAAGTGCAACAACTGTTAATTGTCACCAAAATTAATCCTAATTTGTTCTTTCATCAAAGTCTCAAACACTTGTTGACTGTTCAAAAAAGTTGATAATTTCCTAGTCACTTGTTGTTCCGTTTTCTTCCCCAAGTATTGGCCCATACTTGTTTGTCGAACAGTATCAACGATGTAATTGTATTCCCTGAAAAGACCTTGAGGTTCAAGTTTGTCTCTTGCTAAGAGACCAAGGATCAGTTCTACCAAAACAAGCTCCTCAAACATTGTCCACTGTACTGCCACTGTTCCACCTGCTTTGATTTCAGTGAAAGATTTCCCTTTTAAGCCAGCAGTTGAGTTTTCATGATGTCTGCGCTTTCTAGATGAACATGGGGTTTGTTCAGACCCAGATACATTTTTCCCGTAAGGATTGTTACAGTTGATGCATTCATAATTAAGTGAAGTACGATCGTCCGGGTGAGTGT
>OX419335.1:25617160-25619660 GCA_948470475.1 Galaxea fascicularis | reverse complement strand
ACCAAGTGCCACTGCCAGACTTGCTTCTTGTTGGGAGGTGTACTGTTCTTTTGGAGCCATACCCCAGACAACATGGTGTAGGCATTCATTTTTATTTTGATCAAGAAAGACACTTCTCACACCCGACAAGAAATTCTTCAGAGCCAATTCGATCAAATATTGGCTGCATCAACTTAACCACACATTCTCCCCAGTCGCCACATCCCTATTGTAACTGCACCACGAGTTCCTCCCTGTGGGGCAGTCGTCATGTTGAGGCTTTTCTGGAGTACTGGAATAGTGCTTCAGAATGGCATGTGTTGCCCTTGACATGGCTTTTGCGTCACCTTTATTTTCTCTTATGGCCTGACCATAGAAGCTTTGGATGGTGTGTATTCTGGCTATGGTAAGCATTCCAGTTCCACTTAGAGTACCACCATCCTCCAGTCTCTTTCCTAAGGAAAGAGATATGTGAGAATAAGGTATCCGTGTAACTGGTACATTTACAGCAAAATAGCTGTTTCATACAGATAACAAAATTTCATTACATTGTAGACTGTACAACTTTTTGTTGTGTTTAAATTATATCTTGCTGACGTATGATTATTTACTTATGTTACGTAAATGCAAACTACATGTAAACAAGATGCAAAATTGTTTAAAAGAAAAATCCAAGGTCTAGTTTGATAAATTACAATATAGGTATTATTCAAACAGCAACAAAAACTATTTTTAAGACAACAAAGTTCTATCAACAAAGCAGGTGGTATACAATGGTGTGATATGAACCATCTCAATAAGGTAGTCCAAGGACATGATTCGCAGTGTAAAATCTACTATATTTTTTGCAACACCAATACAGAAAGTCAAGTAGACAGTTGACGAAAATAATGATGCAATCCCCTTTGGAATTTCCTGTATCTGTCCACAAAGAGTCAATTATTTGCTCACCTTTGTGTGTTGTTGTAAGCTTTGTTAATGCTGTTCCCATTCGCTTTGTGACATGCGCAATACAGTCTTGTTTGGGTATATAAACTGCTGGACCATAAGGAGCCATTTTACTGACTTCATTATAACTCTTACTGTCCCCATCACCCTCAAAAGGGATGTAGCTCAATTTGTGTTTTTCTAGCGACCTTCCATATAAGAGACATGATCCCCTTGCTTCCATTGATTACAAATGAAAGCATTATAACATTAGTATTCATGAACAACATCAAATTGCCTATTGCACGATAATTTGTTGATTCAATTTTTAGTGAGATGTCCATCTCTGGAACAGCTGGCATCATGATCCACCCAAGGGTGAACCATAAAAAGGTCCGGCCTTTCAAAAAACAAACTCCCATTTTCAAAACCAAAAAAATCTCCTTTTTTGAAACAAACGAACTCCCATTGGAAAACACTCCCATTTTCAAAAAAATCGTGCATTTCCCTTTGAAACTTCCGTAGTAGCGAGTACTCTAACTTTTCTATCACTGTATGCACCAAACACATGGGTTGAACAACAGTCATTCCTTCTGGCTAATACGATCACTATTATATATTATTATCGAGTGCTTCTCGATCAAAAAGTCAACAGATGGAAAAATTTATCTTAGTAACAGGTTTCCAATAAATAACAATAGGACACAGATTACCTGCGAACTCCCTTCGTGATTATGGTAACAATTTTCTTCGTGGCGGACAACCCAACCCAAGTAGTCCATTCTGGAAATGGCGCCTTCCTGTTGCTTTCTATTCATTTGTTCGCAAGCCGTACATGAGTTCGACAAGAAAGCAATATCTAAAACTTTTCCTGTGTCAATTGAAATGACTGCCACAACGCCATCACGAGCGGACCATCCTTGCTGGTTCCACGATCCATCGATGGAAACTCCTGCATCAAGGACTAAGTCAGCCAACTGCTCATCACTCATGTCAGTAGTGTTAAAGTCTTCCTTTTCGCCTTGTAAGAATCTTTTCACTTCAATGGCCGCGTTTCTTTTCGAGAAGATCGTGCGCAATTCTCTCCAAAGCTTTCGTGTGGTTAGACCACGAGTCTTTATTTACTGGCGAAGGTAAGTTTAGAACACTAAGAACTCTCTTAGCGGCGGAGTGGCCACGACCTGTCAGTCTCAGTCCAAGAACCAGTTCCCTGTTTACGTCGTAAAACCTCTTGGTCTTCGGCGTTGTGTGGAATGGTGTCATTAGCTCATGTGAGGGGCACTTGGGGTTTCCGCAACGGCAAATCCATTCCGCTCCCAGTCCAGCCCTTGAAACGTCTTCAAAGTTTAGCCCTTCGCTTTGACAAAAGCTGCAAGTGGCTCGACTAGCAAGCTGTCGATTGAGCTCATCTCTATCGACAATGCTCCAGTGTTTGGGACCGTCAGTGTGGCATTCTTCTTCTTCATCGTCGCTTCCGCCAGATTCCGACGAAGAATCTTGTTTACAACTTCCACTGACGTTGGCTTTGATTTTTAAGCTACTGGCTCCAGGGGTATTCGAAAACTTCGGATCCTCAGCAGATGCCGAGCTTGTC
>OX419335.1:25587160-25612160 GCA_948470475.1 Galaxea fascicularis | reverse complement strand
TTTCCTTCACTTTTTCTTTTCATTTGTAACTTGGGCTTTTTTGTTGGTCGAAAATTAGTAGCTGAGTGATTGTCTGCATTTCTGGTTTTTGTCTCAGTTGTGTCAGATGAAAATTCTACATGTACAATTTGGGCATCATCTTCTCCTGATCCCTCAAGGATGCGATTTAGAGCAAAAAATAGTGCAATTTGGGAATAAATTGCACTGTTGAGAGCCAATCAAATTACAAGAACTAGAGGCCGTAATGGCCTTCACTCGGGCTTTTCGAGTGGCAAATGGATGTTGTGGATGATTTCCGCACAGCCTAATATATAAAATTATACATGTATTTTGTGATTCAAACTCGATTCGTTAAAGCATTGGGCTGCCTGTGTGAGTGTGTGCCAGTGGAAATAAACTTGACAGGACAGTGGGAACAAAAACAATCTTAGTTTTCTGCTTTTCTGTGACAGACTTTTTAGCTTTTTCACTGGTAACCTACTGGGCTCGCGATCACAACGTCTTGATGGCACATGACATTCACGGTTGTCGTTAAAATACACAAACTTAGCATGACGAGATCTGAATTCCTTTCTATATTTTATTTTCACTAAGGCATCACGTTGATCATGTACAGATAACTGCATTGCCTTCTCAAATACCTCGCATTTTTCAAGTACATGATCCGACATTTGTGTTGATAAAACTGATAAACTTACACATTCATGTAGAACACGCGAAGGTACAAGATTACACATAAAACTAACACACTACACAGACTTGATACAGCTGATAATCCACAATCTAAAGTATACAAAAGAAATGAAATACTGGTGACAATAGCCATAAAAGTAAAAACGTTTCTTGCATCTTCGCTTCGATGCGTGGGTCCTTCATCACCCAACATGGACGCTTTCCTGTTGCTGTTGTTACTACTGCTGTTCGTCTTTGTACCTCTAATCTCATCATCAACGGATATCTTGTATTCGCCAGCACCTAAACTGTTCGTGTCAAAGTTTCCACTCAAGTCAAAGCCTTTGTGCACTTTTTGTACTCATTGATAGCTCATTCAGCTCATTTGATCTCATAATATTTTTCACATTTGGTTCGAGTTCGCGGAACGAACCATTTCGAAATGTACGCTCACCATCATCATTTAGTGTGGGTCTACCGCGAACGGCGTGTGCAATTGTAAGTGGTTTGAGCGTATTGGATACGACACCGTTTGCCATAGCTGTAGACATATCAACTTTTTCCTTTGAAAATCCGTCGAGGAATCCACAGTTGCTTTGTGCCTTGCTTTTCAACAGACAAGACAAGCGTAAACAAAACGTAAACAGGTTTATACCGGGTTTTACATGTTCATCGTTAGCGCCTGCGCAAATACGCCGGAAATGAGGTTTGTGGAGAAGAACGAAAAAGAAAAACGGACGACAGATTTAGACTCGGGCCTTCCACAGGAAGCCCGAGTAATAACCAGTGATTTCAAAATGGGTGTAATAAATAAGGGGGGGGGGGGTATGAATATACATGTATGAAAATCACGGATTAACATGTACATGAACATATACATGCTACCCAATTTTCCTGACAATAATACTTATTATTTGTTAAATTACACTCTTGCTACCCAAACGTGATGAATGTGAAGTCCTCGTTTCTTTTCTTCTCGCTCTATCCAATGAGTTGATTTTGGGGGATAATTATTTTTTGCAAAGAACGCTCTTTCGTTTGCTGTGGTTGGCGCTTCGATTTTTTCCGCGGGACAGACTATTTTTGTTTCACCTCAGGCGCATGTTGAGGTGTGTCGTTATCAGTTGCCCGTAGACGAGCTTTTCAAAGATTTGTGTAAAAACAGAGAGAGTGGAGATTGGGCGGAAGTTTGTTCAGTCTGTAATATCACTGCCTTTATCGACCGGTGTTATTTCAATTTATTATATGGAGGAGAGTGTTTTACTGGGAACTAAACCACTCGTAGATTCCATACGCCACTTCATCCGGGACCCGAGTGGCGTATTTTCCGTATGTCACCTTTGTGAGTGTCGTATCGTTGAATGACGTCACGATTCCCGCCTTTTCCTTTTGTTGAATTGTGTCTCGCGTCGCGTTTGTTTAGTCTCCATATAATAAAAAGAATATTACACGTTGGTTCGAAGATATGAATTTTATGTTCTCGTGGCAAGGACAATATCTCACTCGTTCGCTACGCTCACTCGTGAGATATTGTTCTTGCCACTCGAACATAAAATTCATATCTTCTCGCCACCGTGTAATATTCTCTATATATCCGGGACGATCCCTTGTTCTAGGGATTGGTTATATACTTTTGTTAATGCTTTGAATATATATTCACAGGCATATTTGACGCATTTGATAGGAGGACCTATAGTTGATTTGTTTCATTCAAAATTACATTTAAGTCACGTACTTCCTACTCGTGTATAGGGGAGAAAAAGAATCTATTCGAGAATGTTCCGTGGATGTATTTAGATGCGTCTAAGTTACTATGAGTGGGTAGTTGGGCGGATAATGTGGGACTGACATTTATAAAGTACGTGTTAAGCTGTTCACATATGCTTTGTTTATCAGTATAACACCTATGATTATAAAGAAGTTTGGGTATTGTGATATTAGATTTCTTTTACCTATTTATAATCATACCTATTAACGTCCTAATCGTAGCTATAACAAAATTTTCGATTCTGATTGGTTCTGCGCGCGCTTATTTGTCGCGTAATTGACGCGCGATCACGTGGGTGTCCAATTACAGGTATCCAATTTCAACTTTTTGTAATTGGATACCTGTAATTGGACACCCACGCCATTCACGCGTCAATTACGTGCACTTTAATGGCTTCCTTCATAATGTTTTCCCACTGTTTGTAAGACTGCTGGAACATACCCCTGACTTTTTCACCCAAAGGAGGTTTTCAAAATCTTCTTAAGCCCGCCGCACACTTGAGGAAAGAGCTGAGCAAAATTCCTCGCGAGGCAGTTAGCTCAGCCGTTTCCTCACGTGCGCGGCAAATTTGCGGTGAGAAATTCGCCTCGCGAGGCGATGAGGAAAATATCAAACATGTTTGATATTTTTTTCGCCTCGCGAGGCGAATTTTGCTCAGCTCTTTCCTCAAGTGTGCGGCGGGCTTTAATCTCGAAATTTGTTATAGATACGATTAATTAGTAATTGGACCTCGTGTCGTACAATTCAGGGAGTAATCGTGCTCGTAATTTCAAATCGGACTCGCGCTAAGCGCGTTCGTCCGATTTTGAAATTACTTACCCGATTACTCCCTGAATTGTACTCCACTCGGTCCAATTACTATTACAAGTTATTTTAATGTCTTCTTTATTTAAATAGAATTGATTGGAGAAGTATGTCCGTTTAGCCAATTCTTTGATCTTATTTAGTTTATTATTGTACTTTTTAAAGAAGTTCACTTTTACTTGGTCGTGACGCAAGAAATGGGATCCGAACATCTTTTGCTTTGCTTTAATTGAATTAAGTACCCCGTTAGAAATCCAAGATTTCTTAAGTTGTCTTTTTTTTAGCATTAGTAGCCTTTTTAATTGGAGCATGTTTGTCGAGTGAATCTTGCGCGACAATGAACACATGCATATGTTTTGGCTAACTTGTTGATATCTTTGATAAGAAAGGCGTTAAGATGTTTTGCAACTCATTTGACAGATTGCGCCTAAGGTGCCAGATAATTTCTTCGTCTGCCAGGCGCTCCGGCTCATAAACTTGGATACCAAGCCAATCTTCGAATAAGTGAGTGAGTGAAGTGTTCGGGCGATCTTGAAATGTGTCTAATGACACCATCGCTCGACCGGCAGAGGCTCCGTGCTTAACAACGGTTTACGATCTAGCACAACTTTGACATCAACACTTATGAATTTTACAAACACCCACTTCGTATTCGGTCTTTGGATTTCATTGAGTTGCAAACGCTCCTGCTCCCTTTCTCTCATCTAGATTTCCGCTTCAGTCCATTGAAACCAAGGGGAACCCCTTCCAACGAAATACTCGATGAGTGTATTGTCATCGATGTTAGTAATAATAATATTAATATTTGATAATAATATCTAATATTTCTATAGCGCTTTTTACAATAAAAGATCAAAAGCGCTTTACAAAAAAAGTATATTTAAAATAGAATAGTAAATAACTACACTAATTAATATAAAAATACTTAAAAGTATATAATAATTGTAATATGTACAAATAAAATATAATAATCAGTCCTAAAATTTATTTAAAGTAAACCTATCTGCGCACGCTTTCCTGATTAAAAATGTCTTTAAATTTTTCTTGAAAGTCTCCACTGATACGACATCTCGTAGACTTGGCGGTAGGGCGTTCCATAATTGTGGTGCGGCCGCAAATGAACGCCCTCCGAGAGTTACCAGCATCCTTCCTGTAGGAGGTTTAAGAAGGGTGCTACAGTTGGAGCGTAAACTATAATGGGATTTAGATTTTACCGACACTAAACTAGACAGATATGCAGGAGCTTGCCCATGGATGACTTTAAACGTCAGCAGTAGAATTTTAAAATGAATGCGCGCGTGAATTGGGAGCCAATGTAAATCATACAAAGCAGGAGTAATATGGGAATATTTCCCAATGTCCATAACTAACCTTGAAGCGGCATTTTGAACGCGTTGTAATTTCGAAATTTGTTCGTTTGGAACAGCTTCTCTATCAGGGGTGCGCGGTAGGTTGTGTATAATAATTGTCGGAAAAAATTGAAATTATTGCCCTTTTTTTTGGGGGGGGGGGGGTTATTGAGTAGTACAGCGATTTACAAATAGAGGCAACTCATTGGTCAGCTCATTGGTTGGAGCAATTTGCCGGTATTTGTTAAACGCTGTAT
The DNA here is from genome assembly GCA_948470475.1 of Galaxea fascicularis. Classification (NCBI taxonomy): domain Eukaryota; kingdom Metazoa; phylum Cnidaria; class Anthozoa; order Scleractinia; family Euphylliidae; genus Galaxea; species Galaxea fascicularis. The sequence continues at coordinate 25,607,310 of OX419335.1, read as the reverse complement.
AACTACTAAGCTGACAACTACAATAACGACATAAAGTAGTCAAATTCCTTTTTGAGTTACATCCTTTTTTATTCCAGCCATTACAATCATTATGTCTGAATTAAATAATTGATCATCTGGCATGTGACAAGGCCTTCAACCTATGAGTAGAAATGCACAGAAATGAATATTATCTAGTGGAAATATAGGTGTGATGAATTGTTTAATTCTCTGCTGATATAACTCGGAAAAGATCGTAAAGTTTGGAAGAATAGAATATGATGCTTATTTCTAACAATGTTTGAATTGATGGGTTGATAGACTAAAGTAGGATGAGATAGAATAGAATAGAATGGGATGGGATGGGATGGGATAGAATAGGATAGGATAGAATAGAATAAGTTAGGATGGGATGGGATAGAATAGGATAGGATAGAATAGATTAGGATGGGATGGGATAGGATTGGATAGGAAAACTTTATTTAAACGCGGTAATTCTCGATGGATGGATTATGTCAGAGTGGCCTGAAGTTCTTCTACTTACAAGTTTTACATGTTCGTGCACAGTCGCTCTTAATGTCAGGTAAGAAGCGGCAAAAACGTGCATTAGAAGCACAGTCTTCTCTCTTATCTTTGCAATCTGCAATAGTAATATCAACTCTCTTAAATCATTTACTAAAACGGATTTTCACTTAAAGTGACACATGAGGGAATAATCTGTTAGATCTTTTGTTTTGTTGTCCAAAGTGTATCGCTAAGCAGTATTTGGCTCAACTTTGTTTTGATCACATATGCTCGTTTGAAAACGGCATGTTTCAATTTGCTTTTAACCAATCTCCGAATTTTAAACGTATTGCTTCTTGGTGAGCACAGGACACCCTCTTCAAATGGTGGGCCGCGATGAGTGTCATGCTTCAGTATTAAGGCTGGTTTACACGTACGACGCAAGCATAAGCACAAGCATAGCACAAGGATGTTTACACGTGCGATGCACAGAAGCACACAATAGGCCATATTCGTATTCTCGGTGTTGAACTGGATCTAGCATGAAGTGGAGGCTCTTGCGGGGGAATCTTTTCACATGTAAATGTATTCCCCCGCAAGAGCCGCCACTTCATGCTAGATCCAGTTCAATACCGAGAATACGAATATGGCCTATTCTGGCGCGAGATTTAAATCCAAGATGGCGGACGTACAATACGAAGAGATCTTGCTGCTCGTTCTTTTATTGAGGAGAAGGAGAAGGAGACGCTTGAAAATCGAAGAGAAACCAAAGAGAGCTTGGTCGAGGGAGATCTTTAGAATGCGAAAAGAACAAGGAGACTATCACAACCTTGTGAAAAAACTGAGACTGCACGATCGCGAGTTTTATTTCAGGTATGGAAATTGCATGAATAAAGCTAGCGGTAAACAGCCCTTCAGCCCACTTACTTACAATTATTTCACAAAGTTAATACGAGGTTGCTATACGGGAATAACATGTACGCTGATCATTTGTGACTGTTTTGCAGTTTCCTTGTGCTTATGCTTTAGCTTGCGTCGTCCCGCTTTACACGTACGACGCAACGACGCCAGCATAAGCACAAGCACAAGAAAATGGAAATCGTTCTATTCTCTTGTGCTTATGCTTATGCTTGTGTCGTTGCGTCGTACGTGTAAACCGGAAGGACGCAAGCATAAGCATAATCACAAGACGCTTATGATTGCGTTGCACCGGCGTACACGTAGTTTCTTGTGCTTATGCTTGCGTCGTACGAGTAAACCAGCCTTGAGTGACAATGTTACTTTCAGCATCCATTCTGATGAATTATATAATGATATGGGGAACAAGGGGCTATTTTCCGTTCTTTAAATTCATCAGACTCACTTGGATTTGTCGTAGGTTGTGGCCGTGTTTGTGGAGGAGGTCCATTGCCCTCTGATATTGGAAAGATAGAAAGAACGAAAAAGAGTAAATAATAGTTTTTAAGATTGGGCTTAAATTTTCAATAAAGCTAATCAAAATAGGAGCAAGTATCTGTTGGACACAAAATCGCTGTCACGCCGGTAGGTTGGAAAGACGTTTAACTGTCGAACTTAACGATTCCACTGGTTCAACCTCGTTACTTTAAATTCTATAGATAATTTGCTCAAAACGTCTCAAGTGAGAGCTCAGTAATCCTTAAAAAAAAAAACACCTTGATGATTTCCTTGGCAATTAAGTGTGAAATAAATTTTTCAAGCTAATAACGTTTTGCTGGGAATTTAGGTACATTTGCAGAGAGAGAATGTTTGCTCCATATTTCCCTACCTATTCTATCCGTTATCCACTGGAGGTAAGTTGTTACACGGGCAAACACACTGTAATACTTGGTTGGGCATCCCTGTTTGCCAAAGCTAACAACGCCATGCATGAACCATTTGTTTCCTTCCTCGCATACAAGTGGTCCGCCGCTGTCTCCTTGACAACTACCCGAACCACTTGAGTCCCCCTGTCCCGCGCATAAGTGGGCTTCTCCATCGTACCGACTATACTTCTCTGCACAGTCCTTGTGAGAAACTATGGGCACCTGTGCTTGTTGAAGAACAACTGGAGATGGCCCGCTGCCATAGAGACGTCCCCATCCTGTCAAATGAATGTTGTTGACTGAAGTTGTGATTATACGGTAGTAGATAAGGAGAGGCTTGAACAGATTATGTGTGCATTTTAAAAAAAATTGAGTTCGTTTTTCGGCAGTTAAGAAAAGGCAAGCATTGATTTAAAATACAGTTTGTTCAATTACGAAAGGAATATTTGGATAAAGTAATCAGTTGGCCATCGACTTGATGGATGATGAAAAGGGAAAAGCAACTGAGACATATACTGGCTACTAAGGCCCGGTTCAGACGCCGCTCCACTCATGTGCCGAGCCTAATTGAATTAGGTTCGACTTTGGAGCGACATTGGCGTGACAGCAGATTTAGACAGCGTACCGTGTGTCGAACCTAATTCTCGGTTTTCGCATGACGTCATCAAAAATAAAAAATAAGGAATTATCTATCCTTTTGAGATTTTAGTTTAGCTAGCATTAGAACAGCTGAAGACTTATCTTTTCACAAATTTTCAGTTTGACTGGTTTTTTCGTCTTGTGATAAAGCAAGGTTGAATTTCTAAGCTTTTGCGTGACACGATATTAAACTGGCGGCCGAGAATGCTGTCACGTAGGTTACAAAAAGTGACTTAGCCACTGAGATTTCGCAAACTGAACAGTCCTTGAATGAGAATAAGTACTCATGTAGATGTTTATGAGCCCTCAGAAGACGACTATGGGCTTTCTATAGCAAAACTCGATGACATATGTTTTTGTTAGCTTCCGGCCGCCATATTTGTGCCCCTCAGAGGGACACAAACATGGCGTCTCCATACAAAAGCCTTAAAATCTAAGTAGAACATTTCTTCAAATATCTCCCGCACGAAACATCGCACAGACCTGAATCTTTGCGAGACTGTTTGAATATTCATCTTCTTCTGTCTCTTTGATTCTTGACTTTATTTGTTAAATGGTTTTGATGACGCTGTGACAGTGAAAACCGGCAGTATGTATCTTATATACGGAGAGGGCATTATACATTTTTACATTGTCGACATAATTAATGTATTTAGTTCGGTACATGAGAAGAGCGTGGTATGAATCAGTTTCCGCTCCAGTGTCTAATAATGCGGCAGACCTTGTCGAGCTTAACAACGTTGCCGCACCGAACTGATTCAGACGCCGCTCTTTAGCCGGACTCAATTCATCAGTTAGGTTCGGCACATGAGTGGATTGGCGTCTAAATCGGGCCTAAGAACCTGTTTCAGCTTTTTCTGGCCCAAGTGGCTCATTGGCTAGTTAGTTAGTCAGTCAGTCAGCCAGTTCAATAGTCAATGTTTATTATTATTATTATTATTATTTTTTTTTTTTTCTGACTTGATTATCTTCTGAGTACTGCTGTGATTCTAGCTTTGCTGATTCACAAGAATACACATCAGTCACACCCTAATTATAAGCTAAGCTTGTGATCGGAATATTTAAATCCTTCATAAAGGTATCATACTTGAATTTTTCAAACCTGTAACATAGCATTGGGTGCCAGGCTTTGGCGGTCTTGTGGGAAGGCAGACAGTGGATACTTTCTCACTAATCTTTGCGGAGCCTTTGAGTTCTAGAACAGCGACGTCGTGTTTTAAGTTTTGCATAGTGAAGCCTTTGTGCCTGTAAAGAGTCTTAATTCTGAACTCTTCCTGAACATCCGTTGGAGCACCTTTCTTGTTATGAGCACCTAATAAAGCATTATTGGGAAGTATTAAATAAATACAAATAACATCAAATGAAGAATGATCGCCGCAGTTGTGATTTCTTTCATATGCAAATAAGGTACTTACTTTCCTTGAAAGGAATATTTTGCCACCACTTAAACCTGACTCAATCACAAAGGAGGCTACGTAAAGGCCACATTTGAAGCTCATGGCTTGCGTTAAGCTATCAAGGATTTTCGACAGCCGATTCTAAGAGAGGGAGAGCATTTAGAAACTCCCAATAATCATAAGGAAATGCTAGTAAATTAGATATTCCATGTCAGTTGTTTTTAGATTTTCCTTGATGTCTTCTCTTCTGAGAGCTGTTCGACAACATAAATTATGCTCCCAGTTATCTTTATGTCATTTTCGACCTGAAAGTACTATGCTGCATGTTGTTGAGATTAGAAACGAGCTGGTACCCACCTACTACAACTGTGTATCCATCTGGATAAGGATATCTATACACGCAGTGAGCCGCTGTCACAATCCAGTTTGGTCTCACAAGAGATCCGCCGCATATATGGCGTCCGTTGACGCGAAGAGAAACTTGCCAAGGCCACGAGTGCGGTGTTGCATCATCGCCGTTTACAATTCGAGTGAATGAAGGACGCTTCCCACATTCTGAAAAAGGAGATTTAACGTTATTCTACAGTTCGACCTAAGCAATTAATGGTTGTCTTTTGTGCAGAACGAAAAATTTGGCGTTCAAGGCAACTCCTTTATCCAAAGTGTTTTGTCGATCGACAAACTAAGGAAATCCTTTTATTGATCGATAGAACCTTGGTTGGTGCCTAAAGGTACACTTTCAGCAGTAACTGGAAAGAATAGGAATCGAAGAGATGGGCGCAGCACTATGCTAGGTGATTTTATTGAGTGTTTTTTTTATCTTGCTCAAAATATGCTGATTTCTCAGTAGCATACAGGACCAAGACATCGAAGAGATGCAGGGAAATGTTTTTTCTCTGTATTTTTCCCTGCCTTGTGGGTACTTTTCCAGTAAATACGGGGCAAACCATGAAAATAAGAATAAAAAAATATAGGGTTTCTTTTGTCTTTTTTAACAGGTTTATATGTTGTTTTGGCCTGAAATATTATGGTTTCTCTTTGAACGATAATAAATTTAACTTTATGTAACTATAATTCCTATCACGGCGTTCATACTTTCCATACCGACATAACTGAAACTCTTAATTAAAAGGGATAGACTTCTGAATCTGATTTGTAATTGCAAGCATGGATTTGCGTAAATTTTAACAATTGGATCATTCACAATAGAATTCTGAACGAAACTTTTCTAAGACAGGAAAGCATCCAAGGCAACTTACCCTGGCTTAGAGAAGGCGGTACAATGAATGCACCAATGATACCAATGACCAAAAACATTTCTGAAATCTCCCAAAGGCTGGCTCCTCGTAACTCTGGCACCGTTACGAGTTTCTTGTTTATATACTCAGCAGATACTCCCAGCGTTTAGAAATTAAATAAATTTTCGGAGAAAAGTAAAGTCAGAAAAGCAGGTAAGGCAATAATCTCCTAGACGTTTACTGAGGGTTTGATTGCGAGAAGTTATACAAAATATCTGATGACTGAAAAACAATCTTTCACAAGGCAGGTAAATCAATATTAATAATGATCGTTTCTTTTTGTACCATCCAATAAATTTGGCCATCTTAAACCTGTGAAAACATAGCTGGGTAGGAGTCAATACAAAGTAAAAAACTCAATACGGTTCAACTTCAAAAACACAATTGTTACCTTTTCTTTTTTTCGTAAAACATGCAGTTTTTATCCTGCAATTTATGAAGAAAGGTTTACTTATTCAGACTGGATATCATGGAATGGCGAATACTATAACACCAACGATTTACACCTCGTTTCCAATAAAGAAATCCTATCAACATGTCCAGTGCAAGTTTCGAAACGGACCCTTTTAGTTTTGTCTATTGTCTATCTTAACAGGTTACGGTAACGTGTTGTATAGCGAGTAGTATATGGGGAAGTAAGGCTTCTTTCTGTGTTTTGGCAGGTTTTTATCTTTTAACTCGGTGTTCGCTGCGTTGAGCTCTCTGCGAAGAAATTGCAAGAGGTTTAGTTTGTTTTACCTCACTCGAAAGTTACTTGTGTTGTTCGTTTTCATATTTTGCCAAATGTTTTCCATTTTCAAAGGAATTAACAGTTTAGTATTGCAGGCTCATTATTGCCTATAGGTCACTGAAGAGATGGATAATTGGGAGTCAATGTCATTTGAACGTGTTTATCTTCTATGGTTTGTCGGGCGCTGAAGTTGATGGTCAAAGTTCACAAGAAAACTCCTTTGGCTGAAGTGACGACTTCTCCAAAACCAGAATGTCTTTGGTAATACCGTAAATCCTCTATTAAGCACCCCGGGGGGCTTATTTTTTCAAGCACTTTTGAGGGGGTGGGCTTAATAGAGAGGGGGGGGGCTTAAAAGAGAGGGGGGGGTATTTAATTTAGCGAAATGCATCACCTGTAGCAAAAATACCGTGGTATGAGACAGAGTAGACTTAGGCGTTGTACAATTAAAGTCACTGTCAAAAGTATTTAATTCACTCGTGGGAGCCTAAAAGTAACAAAAACAAAATTCTTATTCTTCAAAAATGCGCTTTCGGCCTCATGTTCTTCGGTATTTTTTTTTTTAACTTCCAGCCTGAATAAATCATAACTGATCAGTCCACGTTAATCGTTAATTTTTTTTGTGAAGAATAAGGATTGGGGGTGGGGGGCTTAATAGAGTGGGGGGGCTTATTAACTTTCCTCCTCTGAAAAGGGGGGCTTATTTGAGAGGGGGGGCTTAATAAAGGATTTACGGTAGATCGTTTTCACATGACGTCACGGCGGCCATGTTGGTGTACCAAAACAAAGGAATGGCAGCCATATTGGTGCACAAGACTACCCTCTGGGAATTGAACTCTATTTTTATGCAAACAATATCTTTTGTTTCATTGAACCAATATGGCCGCTAATCACGTGAGTGGAAATTGGTAATATTACCACTTTACAGCACATTGTATTCGCACCCACGACCCAGCTCCGTTTACCCTTTTTATTGCACATAACACGAGAATTTTATTTCATTAAACTAATTTGTAGAAATCTATGCGCTTTATTTTCACATGTGAGAAAAGCCTACACAGCCAATCAGAATCGTGTATCGTTTACATTCAAATAGCTTTTCAGATTTAGCAGCTTTTTAGCGACGCCTCCTCCAAAATTTTCCTGCAACTTGGCGAGGGCGGAGGAAAGCTCTAAATTTGGGTCGGTTGGTTGTTCCCTGGACGAGTTTGTATAGTATCAAGAAGACATGGGCACATTAAGCAAAACACAGAGATATGTCTTGTTGCTCAAAAAATTTTTGGTTTCTAGGAACGAATTGAGAGAGATTGAAAATATTGATGCGAAAGATCTCGACGTGTTAATCGCTAATTTTCTACTTCAAGTTCGAAAGAAAGACGGAGAACAATACGAAACCACATCGCTCAGGTCTTTCGTTTCAAGCTTTGTTCGTTATTTAAAAAAGAAAGGCTATTCCTCAACCATTATGGAAGGAAAGGAGTTCCGAAAGACTAAAGAACCGTTAGTCGCAAAGCAAGAGGAACTAAGGTACATGTGCTACGACATTTTCCATTGCAAATTAAATTTTCATTTGCTTCTACTGTTGGTGAGTTTTTGTTTCTAATTTGCGTTCAGAAAACTATTTCAATGTTATGTGTAATAAAAAGCTCACGACATAGAAAGTGCGCGATTTGTACGGGGTTTTATTCACGAGTTGTTTGTATCAAAAGCCCTCACTCGCTCGTACCCCCCTCGTTCGGGTTTTTGACACAAACAACTAGTGAATAAAATCCCGTACAAAGCGCGCACTTTCTATGACGTCAACTATGTATATATCGAATTTTGTTTCAGGACCTGTACACGATGAGAGCTCGTAGTTCGATTGCTAGATAATCACTATAATCACTACATGTATATCCCAGAAGTACTTTTTATAAACTTTCCTGCTATCAGAGACCTCTTTTTCCAGTATTCAGCATACGAGAGAACCTCTGCCCTGGGTCGAATCGGTCTGTGTTGACCATGCGCTTCGGTTTCTTAGCGACCGAACCATGATGTGAAGATCACGTGATACTTTTAGCACATGAACATTCGGGACTTTCACTTTGGCTTCTTCAAGTTCCTTTAGTTCATCGGGCTTGTCGAATAGTTCACTATGCGTCTTCAGAACTTTGAAGCTGAACTTTCGACAGGACTCAATCTGCTTAGAGATCAACGCGTTCAGCGGCGAAACAACTACAGCAAATGGCTTCTAGCCGTCCCTGTTCGTAAAATAAGTACGGCCAACTGGTAGTTCAGAGTTTTCCGATGCCCAGTCGGCAAGCACGACAACGTGTTTTGTCCATTTAAAAATGTGATTACATACTAAGATTTTTTTTTTTATCGTTCCATCTCGCATCTTATCGAAAACGCGACAAAGTAAACGTTGTAATTCAGTCTTCACGAGTTAAGTTCTGTTTACAGGACGCCTTGTTCCTATGCGGGCTCATCAAAGACAGCGGAATTACTCTAAATGTATGCGCGAGTCTCAAAGGGCTCAAGTTACGGTCAGCTAACAATACAGAGAGCATACATTTTAAAACCAGCATCCACCACCGCGGACGGCGGCTTGATCAAAGCCGAATTCGACCCATGGCAGAGGTTTCTTTTCTCGTGCACCCTGAATACAAGGAAAAGAGGCCCCTGCTTGCAAGGAATTTATAAACGATTTCCGTTGTCAAAAACCTGCTCATTGTGTAACCCATAACCCGTCGTCAGTCACTCAGTTAACTTGGTGTTTGGTTATTACGACTGAGATCAATTAGCAATACATCAGGTGCATAGTTAAATTAATGCATGTTTATTTGTTGATCAGAATTAAGCATCCCATCACATTTTTAATGCGATGAGAAAGGCTGAAAACTCTTCTTCATAGATTTTCGCGGACCAGTGTCAACCTGTTGACAGAGAATAAAACCAAAATACAGGTTCAAAGAATCTATTATCAAATATTTTTTTTTATGACAAGCCTGCAAAGTACTGGAAATGTTGCCCTGGTTACATAGCGACGGAAACTCGAACATGAGATACGCAAAGTAAGGCCATGTCCACTCTGATGCGTTTTTGTTTGAATGCCTTTTCGATAGGTGTAAAAGCACATCGATTGATCTGCGTCCACACTGATACGGATGCCGTAGCGTTTTCAATACGATTCACTTTCAACAGCGTTTTCAAAAGGATCCGTTTTCGATGAAAACGCTCGGCGTTTTCGAGCGTATCAGTGTGGACGGGAGGCCAAAACGCATACATATCAATGCGTTTTCAAACAAAAACGCATCAGTGTGGACATGGCCTAAATGGCAAGGACACAAACACTGATAAACATTTCCAAACATTTTAACGCTTTCATTTTTGCTTGTTTGCCTATACGCAAATCATTACTAAGAAGAAAACACTGTTTTGCTATGTACGTGGTTGTACATCTGTTGTAATTCTAATATAAAGACACAATGGTTAAATAGAAATAGATATGTATCAATAATTTCGAATAACCTTTCATAATCTAGTGTGTGAAATGTCTTTCTTTACTCACACAGCTTGCAAGTCTTTTTGCAGAGCCTCCTTACAGTATGGCTGACCTCGCAATAGTGTTTGTTCGCTTGGCATGCATCCCAATCATCTGTGCAGCCTGTTGATATGAGTAGTTTGGAAAATCACCCAACGAATCATCGAAATTGTATGGTTCAGTAACTTTATTTTAGCACTTTAAAGTCTGACTGGTGGAGGGCGGGTCCAATTAGTCCAGCGGAAATCTGCTCGTATAAACCTGTCTTGAAGGAGAAGAGAGGGAGAAGGAGTAGGGAAGGGTGAGGCTAAATCAGAATGCCTCTTACACTCGCCCTCAGTATTGCATTGAAGAGCCTTCACAACTGACGCTCGTCCTGTCATTCAATTGCCCCACAGTTTCTCGTCAAAGAAGTTTGTAAACCATTCATGTTGAATTTTTATTAATGTTAAACACCTATGTGTATGGTTCTAGTCATGAAAAGGTGACCAATTCTTCTTTCTGCCCTCGGTCTATTGATGAAGTTGACTTTGGGTGAGGTCAATTGCTGTAAAATGAAAATACCACTTACCACCTGGTGGAGGCGGCGGTGTGTCAGGCGGGGAGGGGGTATCTGGTGGTGGGGGAGGGGGTATCACCGAAGGTGGTGGTTGTACCCCGCCTTCCCCTAGAAAAAACAAAAACAAATGTAGCGGTAAGTTCCAAAGTGTTGCATGTATAGTTAATACGCTGTATAATATCATGAACTGTGTAGTGAATTCTGAAAACTGATTCTACTGTTAGCTAGGAAAGCGAGATTTTAGGTTTATAAAGTGTTTTCACTTATGTGACTTTCAGCCATATTGGTTTACTGAAACAAAAGAATCTATTTACATAAAAATAGAATTTAATTCTCAGAGGTTTAATTTGGGACACCAACATGGCCGCCTTTTCTTTGTTTTGGGACACCAACATGGCCGCTGTGTCGTCATGTGAAAACACTCTATTGGAGGGTGTTCCGTTCACGAGCAAGACAAACTTAATTGACTAAATAATGGCAAAAAAGGCAACTTTTCTTTTTCTGTCGGTAGTTTAACTCTAGACCCAGCTTCAAAAAATACCCCACCTATTTTCTCGAGTATCCAAGAATAGTAGCTGGTAATCCTCGTGAACACAGTATAGTGGGTAGTCGGACAGTTTCGTTTGCCGAAACTGACAGCCCCATGAAGGTACCATTTGCCTCCTATCTCACAAGCAAGAGGACCGCCACTGTCCCCATTACACCCTCCTGCGGCAGCTGCATGTCCAGCTCCTGCGCATAAGTGAGCTCTTGGATCCACTGCACCGTACTTCTGCTTACAGTCGCTGTGGGACACAAGAGGTAACTTGGCTTGTTGGAGAATGTCTGCGGCTGGTCCTCCACCTGACGTTCGACCCCATCCTGTATTTAAGTTTAATTAACCGGTGTGTTAAATGCATCGTGAAAAATATGTAGGCTGAAATAGAACACGAAACCAGGGTCGTTTGTTAGGTTTTTAAATTTCGCCTTTTCTCGGTGTCAACATTGCTCTGAAATCATTTGAAATCCATACTGCGGTAGGCTTGCGCAACAGTACTTTTTGGAAAATAGTCCACATTTTAACGGTGATTGACGTATACCCTCTAAAATCTTCCGTGTTCAAAAATATATTGGCTTTGCAACGACATTTTTTTCGCAGCATTTCCCGAGTCTTATTGTTTTGCGTTTCACCGAATGTAGCTGTCGATGAATCTTACAAGTGAGTGAAGGGAAAATTTGTAGACAGGTAATAAGCATAAATTATTTGCACCGTATTTAAGATACAATAGCTTTCAACTTATTTTCTCAACCACTTTGCTTTCGATGATGTGACGAACCAAGGGTTAAAGCGAAAAGAGAAACCATTGTCAGGAATTACATACTTTTGGAGATTAAGCATCACAGCAGATATGGAAATCTATTATTTCAGTTTATTCTTCCTCTCGGTTTCTATTCATAATTTACGGCTACTCCCAACTTAAAACTAAACTTTTACAAAGGAGGAAGAGGAAATTAAACTTGCAGTTCATTTTTTTCTAACCTGTTATGTAACACATAGAATTCAGAGCTGGCTCCTGATTTGTTAGACAGACAGTGTTCACTTTACCACTGAGCTGCAAAGTTCGCTCCAACTGAAGCACCGCAATGTCGTGTTTCAGATTCTGCATGGTAAAGCCCCTATGCTTATGAAGAGTTATTACGCGGAGCGTTTGTTGGACGGAAGTGCTTCCGGTTCGTCTGTGACCACCTTTAGCAATTAGAAAATGTACACTCACACTTAGTAACGCCGTAATAGTCTGACACGCCCTTGAAGGATGTGCGATCAATTCAATGTCTGTGAATTATCTTTTACGTGAAGGATGAAGAATGACTGCAAGCCTTCTTTACTTCCGGGGCCGAAATACGATTTGCAATTCAGTGTCAGTCTGTTTGGACTCTATTCAGATCGGGTTATACTAACTCTCCTGCTGACCTGGGCCACTTATCCACTCATGTTATTAAAAGAGGATCAACAAATTTCAAATTACCAGCAAAACAAAATAAGAGGACTTACAACGACCAAACGACTGATGGAGCAAATTTCTTGTGTAAAGTGGGCACACGTAGGGCGTCGATAGGAGAGGATGGGAGACGATACAGGCAGAATTAAAAGTAGATGCATATGTTAATGTGATCTTCGTGTGCCGAGATTCTTACCCACTACAACTGTATAGGCACTTGGTGAAGGATTTCTGTCCACGCAATGTGCTGCTGTTATTATCCAATCAGGCCTGATCAGTGATCCTCCGCAGATGTGTCGGCCCCGAACACGCAAAGAAATCTGCCACGGCCATGAATGAGGGCTGGCATTTTCACCGTTTACAACTCGGGAAAAGGCTGGACGCGCGCCACACCCTACGGGAGGTCAACGAAATTTGGTCAAACCGGATTGACAGATCATTTAGTTTGGATTGGGAAATCATTGCAACAGTTCTAGCCGTTTGCACTGTAACGCCGTGTATCGAATAAATGTATGGGCAAGGGTTTACAGTGGTTGCCTTGTTTCATTTTGGCAACCCTTACGTTGTCATGGTGAGAAAGGGACTAGCATTTCCTAATCAAAAACAATTTCTTCTATTTTGGCTCTTGTAAATAAATACGCTGTGGATTTCATTCTGCGAAGCTTTCCACAGGAGCTAAATAAACAATCGTTTTTGTGCAAATCTAGCTAAATGCAGTTTCGTAAGTAAAGGTTCAGGAAATGAAACGTACGAATTACCAAGATGCAACGTTTCATCTTTGTTAGAGTAATCTAATTTTACATCTAATTTCAGTCTTTAGACTTCAAGTAAATAATCTAACGAAGCAAAGTTAGGACAAAAAAGAAGCAATAAATTATTATCATCATTCTTTGAAAAGTTAAGCTTACCTTGTGACAAATGGGGGTAAAAAACAAACAAAATCAACAAAAAGTGGAGTGCCATCTTGAGACTAGAGACCCCTTTCCCGTGATTGTGTTGGGTGTTGATCTTATATATAAAACATTTTACAAACTTTATTTTGGCCACCTGTTGAAGTTTGCTGAGACTGATTCAACTAAGCGCGCTCTTTGCTTACATATGCTGAAGCCCTCTACGTTATCAAAGACACCAGATCAAAGATTAAACGATCGCTTTGAAACGGTGTTGACGCTTTCACACCCGAATAAGACACTTAAACACCAAAACTATAAGCCATACAAAATTCCCTTTTAATGGTTTTTGCTGCCAAAACAAGTAATAGTGAGGACACTTAAAGAGAGAATAAAAAGTTAGTGATGAAACTGTTCTATGACAACTCGTGACATACATACAATCAGTTGCAACAATACTTGAGACACTACCTTACTTGGGATTTTCATGGTATTGTTCTTTCCATCCCAACCCCCCCCCCCTTTTTTTTTATCAAAGATGGTGGTAGTGCAGCATCATACTCGAAAGTTAAACGATTAAAAACTTTAAATGGGGGAGAGGAAGTGGGGGAGGCGGTGGTAATGGCAAGATATTTTATCAGCAGCAATTGCGAGGGAAAAAAAAAAGAAGAAAAACTAATTATATTGGCCTCCCCCTTACCAACAACTGAAGGACTGAATATGCGAGGTGATGCTGTTTAAATAAAAAGCGTAGATATTTGGAAAGTAAAGTCAATACAAGACATGACTCCTCGTTCGCTGCACAAACAGTCACCAAGTGTGTGTAAATCAACTCCTCGTTTCTGTCGAAAAAGGTCTTGGTCATTATGACATCTCGAGTGAAAGGTTGGCTATGTTTTTTTTAACTGCATAATGGGTGACCAAAAATCTCATCTCTGTTTTTCATATGCTGCCGGATAGATGGATTTTATAGCAAGTTTGATAGCTACAGTAATTTCCCTTACGAAACTAAGCCTAAGTAAGACTAATCCCGAAATACGGGCACTCGCTCGATATATGCACAAATAAAACTAATACCGATTATGCACAAGTTGTTCAAAAGCACAAGCTGCTCAATAGAACGTGTCTTACGAAGAATCTCTGAATACCTGGCGCTGCGTAAAATAATGTTTATCCATTTTTCTATTTCTCTCTGTTTTCAGTGTTCGCTTACTATATTTCTCATCGATATTCACGTCGCAAGTTACGTTATATAAATTGTATCCTAACAATGATATTGATTGTACTCTCAACAAAAGCGTTCTTGTATTTGGCGCAAGCATGAAAACAAAATTAGAAACCTGTCCGCGAATTCATTACTTTTGTATTGCGGTTTCAACAAATTTAAGTAGCAAAAACTCGATCTGAGGAAATATAGAAGGAATCAATACAAAACAGACCACAATTAAATAGAGGGTTGGTAGAGTTCATTGCATTTTTTTTTCTCCCAAATTAACACCAAACTCCACCCCCATAAGATGATGCAGATCTGAAATTGACAGAGTGGAATGAATAACTAGCCAAGAAAAATACTTTAAAAGAGCGTAACAAAGGTTTTTGTCTTGTTCCGTTTGAAGTACTTTGACCGCCGTAAACCCAGCAGCTCATAATGATTGGCTGATACCGATATTAGAGGGTTGTTTTTGGCGAAAAATGAATTTTATTCAGATGTCTATCTGCCTACACATAGGAGGCGAATATTATGCCAGGAACACAATGCAGAAACGTTTTTTGCACATGCAAGTAAGGTATTTGATTCTCATAATACGTAAAGAAGGAGACCTAAAAAAAATGTGGGTCACCGAATTACATGGAGTAGAATTAGTCTAAAGCTACTACCTCTCAACACAATGCTATGTTTGCCTGCATATATTCCTCAGTGCGCTTGATGTATAACTTGGCTCAAACAATGTGATACGCACTGCGTGCGCAGAAGGCATGCGCGATAACAGTTGATGAAAACGCTCTCTTGAAGTATCTAACATAATACAGAGGAAATTGGGGGCAACCCCCACCTGATGCGTGGTTACCCCCTCCCCCCAATTTCTTTTTGGATCCCAGTAGCCCTCACCAAGGCCTGCCTTTACGCATATTTGTAAACCGTCGCGCTTAAAAAAAAAAATTTTGTTTCAGGAAGTTATATCCTTAAGAAGTAACAAAGTATTATCTCGTGTTGGTGGTTAGCCGTTTTCCTTTTCGTCTTCCCATTATTTAGCCTGTGTGGGGCGCAAGATTAACGCGAGAAGACTAAAAAAAAATCGGTGAGCAGAGTTTAGCATACTGTTCCGTGGGTACCTGTTCCTTTGATCGTATGGTACACTAACTGTAGTAATTATTCAACACATTGTGACGATATCCAAATATGTTAAGGTGGTATATGGTGCTGCATCGGTGGGGGTGTTTAACAAAAAAAAATTGGTTTTATCAATGGAGTTGATAATGTAAATTGACCACCGTACAGGGATTTTAAAGGCTGACGTTTCGAGCGTTAACTTTTGTCAGATATAATCGAGGAATTGTGGGCTGTGTGTGCTTTTTCAGAGGAGATAAAGCTACGCTATTGGTGTTAACGTGGCAACGTAAAAAAAAAAAGAAGTAATACATCAATTGAATGAAAAGCGTTCATTAATACCGTAGGGATTGAGGGTGCCGATTTGTAAGATGAATTTTTCAGTGTTCTAGATTGTTGCGGCTTTCCGCGGTACCTTGATGTTCGGAAAGGCTGCAGATCGCCTTGCGTTGTTTGTAGTGGTTAGGGAGATTGAAATGACAAGCGACTGGCTTGGATGCGTCTTATGTCATCTTTTTCAGCATCGATTTGTCCTTCTTTTATCTTACTATCTTTTTTTCTCATGAATATAGAATTTTAGGCCTTAGCTTCGTTGAAAGTTTCAAGTGTTCAAATTTCCCGGCAAAGATTTCAACATTCTTTCAGTAAGTGAATTATGAATATTACTTAAATGCTGAGGAGCACATCAGTAATCATAGCTGGTAGGATTAAATTATAACTCAATTTAGAATGAAAGCAGTAAAATTAAAGAGTAGTCGTAATTAATATAAAAAGAAAGCCAAAGAATTCAAAATTACTCGCAGGTTGCTAAAATGTAGCGTGCACTTCATGCTAAATACATTTGGGAAAATACATAGCCCTAACTAGCTTGGAACATCAGACACATTGATATTGATCGATAATTTCATAAACATTCGGCGTTGATCACTTTTGAATTGCATGAAAGGTACGGCAAAGTTTTAAAAAGTAGGCATCTTTGACTATCTTTGACAATATGGTTATCCACGATAATTTATGTGGTAACTAAAGGCGCGCTTGATTGAATGCACTCATACACCGCTCTTTTGTCCATAAAAGCGCATATCATTTGACCCCACCTTTACCCACTTATACCAAAGGTTTGGCCTAGACGATCTTTGCCACCTCTGACGTATTTCAAAGATGAGTCAAAGGCGAGTGGTACAGGATATTTTTAAGAGCTAAGCTGCAAAAAGAAAAGAGACTTCAGTCAAATTTTTGCCAGTGTATTGACTCCGCGTTTAAGCTTCAGGGAATGCGATCCAAACAAGGATTAATATTAAAAGAAGCTTACATCAATCATTCACATAATAAAAAACATACCGTGGAAGATTCTTTGACCAAAAGTATGACTCCCTGTTTCAATTAAATGTACTGTCTTGCAGTCTGTTAAGTGCAGATTAACTGAAAGCGCTAGCTGTCGAATGTATCTGCATATATGGGTTTCTCGGTCACTTTTTGGAGGCTTCATTGTTAGTTATGAGAATCACACTCGATTACGTGATGCGATAATATGGCCAATAGTCTTCGGGGCAGAATTATATTGTAGGAATGCACTTTGCAAACTGCCCTCTCCCAGGCAACACTCCTAACGTAAAAATAATGCGAGATAGAAAAGTTCGAGCAAAGGTATCACTCAAATCATGCATTTCAATAGACAACGTAATGGACTAACAAAGAGTAATTATTTCCTATTATGCCGGATAAATGAGCATTGTTAAATACCATTCGGGTGGAGTTAACCTTATAG
Source organism: Galaxea fascicularis (assembly GCA_948470475.1). Lineage (NCBI taxonomy): Eukaryota > Metazoa > Cnidaria > Anthozoa > Scleractinia > Euphylliidae > Galaxea > Galaxea fascicularis. The sequence goes on along the minus strand of OX419335.1, from coordinate 25,589,892 downwards.
CAATATAAACTATCCTGTATAAGAGTAGCTCTTTGCCCCCATCTCCAAGTACCCATTTAACCTGAGAGTCCCATAGAAAACGATATGCTATGAATTTACAAGTAGGACTTTCTATTTTTAATAAAGCAAACGTGATCCATTCCATGTTTGTTAACCTATAAAAAGGTGCGTTCTCGATCTTGCGCGGCGCTGCTCTTTGGAAGGAACAATGATGGCTTTTGCACGGATCATTGCTATTCTTCTCACGGTTTTTGCCATAGTAATTAAGGCAGACACCTTTGAGAAGAAACTGCCCTATGAAGATGATGGGCCAAGAAGTAACAATAAGGTGGTTACTCGGTAGAGAACAACTGGCAATTCTGAAATGAACAGCCTGGAGGAAGATCAAGGTGGGGCAGCTGACATGACTTTTACTGATCATAATAAAATTAAGACTTGTAAGGGGCCTGCATAATTTAAACCACATCACATTTTTGTGGCATGCATAATTTACATTTGTTTTTTGTTTTGTTTTTTTATTTGAAGTAATTAAGATTTAAATGTCTCGACATTTTTGTCTGTGAAGGTGACCAGCGAAAGATAAGTGGAGTAGATTATCCTTCATGATTGTTCTTTCAAAATTTGTGTCGCATGATCTTTTCTTGGCATTGACTGGATGTATGTTGAGTGCAGCAGTTTCATTATTCTGTCATCTTCTTTTTTTACTGTTGCCTCAAATGTGAATTGTTCCTTTAATAGGCCATATTCGTATTCTCGGTATTGAACTGGATCTAACATGAAGTGGAGGCTCTTGCGGGGGAATATATTTACATTTGAAAAGATTCCCACGCAAGAGCCTCCACTTCATGCTAGATCCAGTTCAATAACGAGAATACGAATATGGCCTATTGTAATAGGTGTTTTATCTTCTTAGGAGGAGAGTTCCATTAGAGCCAGGAGAAGCAGAAAAAACCGGATCACGAGAACGAAAGAATCGCTCATAGGATTTGCAGTATCGCTTAAATGTGTTAGCAATGTTTTGAACATTCCACATGAAACGCTTAAATCTGCATTTAAAAAAGAACCACATAACATATTCTGCGATTAATAGAACATTCTTGATAACGATGTTTCTACTGTTTCTATGCAAGTCGAAACGTTAGGGTTCTGAAGACAAAAACGCTGTGCCATTATGGCAATTTTAGTATGAAAAGTATTATAACAAAACGACTTGAATGATATCCACTAACACAAACACCAAACCTGCATCTACACTTTTTGTTTTAAATTACTAAAATGCTTTTGCCTTTAACACATGAAGACGTAACCCAAAAGGATGAAGAAAATGTGGTCATTCAAGATGATTTTTCGCCAGACGTTCCTGACGAAGATTGCTTTGGTGGGTGTCCAAAAGATATCTGCATTTATTCGTAACTGTTGGTGCTAAGTTACTAAAGTTTGTGCTTATCTTTTAACAGCAGATGTAGACGGAATCGAACAGGATGAAGTCAACGATTATAGTGAAAGAAATGACGCCATTGAAGATGAGTCCCCTAAAATTCCTGAGGAAGAAAGCTGTGGTGAGGATACATTACAAAGATAAAGTCTTGCAACTTCTTCGTAAAGTAAAGTCCTCAATTATTAAAGGTCGTGTTCGTCTCCAAACAGATGTAGACGGAATCCAACAGGACGACGAAGAAGAAAATTATCCTGAAATAGATAATGCCATTCCAGATGAGGCCTCTCATGTTTCTGAAGAAGACACATTTATATTGGGTGGGTATGCGCAGTTTAAGCCTGTCCTAGACTTTTCAATTTGAAAAACTTCCCCCCAGTGCACTGCTTCGTGTAAACGTTTAAGTGCGTATAGAATGACGATGATAATGGCCTCTGTAAGATAAGTCCTTGCGAAGCTGTAACTAGGGAATGGAGTGATGGGGGGAGACGGGGGAAGGTTTGACCAAAAAGCCAAAAAATCCCCCCCCGCCTCACCATACAAAGTATTTTCTCGATTTCCATAAAACGTTCGTTCCACTCTTATTCAGCTGAAAAAGCTCAAAGTTGGTAGGGTGACCATGTTTGAGAGGCTCTTTCATGTCGCAGAAACAACTTTTTCCAATTAAAAAAATTAAGTTAAAAAACAAACTGTTCTTAGGCCCCCACTCTTTTCTTAAGTGGCGAATAGCTGGTATTAATTTTTGGAGAGGAAAACGACATCCCCTGCTTCAAATGATAAACAGTGTGCTAAGAACCAAACAAGTACTTCGGATATACAACTGTAACGAAATCACGGTGGAAAACAACTTTCAGAATTATATTTAAACCGTATCAAGTATCATTTACCAGAGCAAGTATACACGGTTCTAATCCCGTCCAGAATCCAATAGGCAAATAGATGAAGACACACCAGGCGAAGACCCAAATGCAGCACGTTGTGGCGTTTTGTCTTACAACCCACTGATCCAGGGCTGCTGCGCTGGCAGAGTGTATCTGAAAAAGACCCACAAGTGTTGTTACAACCGCATCATCCCCATACGTAACGCATGCTTGCCCAAGTGCGGCTTAGCCAGTTACAACCCACTGATTCAAGGCTGCTGCGCTGGCAGAGTGTACTTGAAAAGAATCTACAAGTGCTGTTACAACCGCATTATCCCCATACGTAACGCATGTTTGCCCAGGTGCGGCTTGACCAGTTACAACCCACTGATTCAAGGTTGCTGCGCTGGCAGAGTGTACTTGAAAAGAATCTACAA
>OX419335.1:25567160-25582160 GCA_948470475.1 Galaxea fascicularis | reverse complement strand
CAAATTAGTGATGAATCTAAACTAAAGGATTGAACAAATTACGATGAAACTATTGCGATATTTTATAGATAAGAGCATTGGAACAATCACTACTTTTTAAACTAGTGAACACATTTTATGGTCTTTGGTCTGACCTTTGTAAGTTCATGATTTTTTTTTCCGCAAGAAAGACCATGAAAAACAGGTCGGAAGAATCTTTGACAACGAACTCTCCTCTTCCTCTTAAGACGTAGTTTTTCTCTTTCTTGGTGTTGCTGAAGGCGCCCAGTTCAAGTACTAGTTTGTATGTGCTTTAAATTGAAAAGCTATTAAAGAGAAAATGTTGAAGCTAAATGATGATAGAAATCATAGAAAATTTTGCCGGATTTGGAGAAATAAATGAAAAAAGTCGTCTCTATTGCTAGATAGAAACGATTGAAACCAGTGCGTGATGATTAAGAGCACGGCAATACGTAGAAAGCGATACAGGTATAGACTATCGCTAACTTAACTCAGTGTGTAGAAAAAGTTTGAGTTATTAGTAGGTCTTAATAGTATATAGAAATGCTTGATGCCACTGGTAATAGATTTAAACCTCTGGAAATGTTTAGTTTTTCATTATTCGTGTTCGGTAACACGTCATATCAGATGTTTTGTACGGTGAGGAATTCATAGCATAAACCCAAACATAACAACATTTTGTCGATGCAATCAGTTAACAGTGAAGCAAAAAAAATTGATGCCTTTAATACCAATGCTTTTGTAAGAAGTTCTGCCGGGGACAACGCAGGGGTGAAATAATCAGAATGAGCTGAATTCGATTCAATTTTTTTCTTTGTTCATTCTTAAAACACATGTTCTTATCAGAGCATGTATTTAATGTTATAGTGCTTATAAACAGATTCCCTTTTATCGTGCGGTGAATGAGATAGAGATCATTGATGACGTCACGAACATTACTAAGCAAAAATGTGGCTCACGAAAACCAGTCACCATTAAACTAAACCTCCAGCTAAGCTTTAATTCTCGATGCTTTGAATGTTAAATTGAATGTTCTCTTTGTCTTGCTTTCCTTTGCTAAATCCATGTTCTGTAAAATAACAAAACAAAACAAAACAAAAAAATGCCATGATTGGTGTTCAAAAATTATGGTTGACCGCCCTGTGAAATTATCGGTTTAGTTCTGGCACATTTTTGATTAAAAAAAAACTCGAAAATAAACGATATGTTTCGGGAAATGGTCGTCTTCATTCCTCGATTCAATAAATTCAAATAGATCTAGCAGACACCCTAGTTAAGCCCCATTGTGAATTGTTTTGGGAAATTCAGAGAATAGTTCGTTTCGCTGAAAAAGATGGCGAAAATTATTCTATTAATGTTCTCTGCCAACCTGGAATTCAGGTTTACCAAGCTCCTACGTGACAGATTATAAAATTGAGTGCTTATTTTTCTCACTATTTCTAGGCGCGAGAGCATTCCGTGCATTGTAGAACAATAACAGTGAGTAATAAATTTAGATGGTGACATCCGATTTTAACTTCTTATTGTTGTAAAGCACCTCCAGTTGTTCCGCTGGCACGTCGGACCAAATTAAAGTTATTTGTTGTGCCACCTCGACCTCCTATCCGCTTACGTCAACGGAAAAAATATTCCGCCTAAAGAGGAGGCAAATTCGGATGCCCAACAAACTGTGAATTTGAACCATAATGGCTTTTTTTGGAGACTTCATTATCATTAATTGCGCGGCTACGACAAAGAAAGCTGAAAACAAAGCACTTTTTTAAATTCAAAATACGTCATTTTAATATTTTTACAACGTATCATTGATGAGCGCGCGAGGGTGAATCAGAAGATCGTTTAGACATTTCACTGATCATACCTCGAACAGTAAAACCCGAGATTGGATGGGCTAAGACCGCCGAAATTTAATTTTCGCAGCATCGCGTTTGAATAGAACTATCATTAAAGCATTTGGAAGGCACTAGTGTCCTCTAACTCCCTAACCTCAATGATTCTTATTGTATTGTCCAAAGTCCCGCGTACGCATTCCTTCCTCCAGTTCTTGAAGTGCTGGAGGTTTGCATTCTTCCGTTTTGATTGAGCGCGGGGAAAACCAATAGTCTTGAATAACGCCTGTCGGAACTTTTCACTTCTCCAAGCATAAACACAAGGATTCAAAAACGAGCTTAAAAACATGGTTGTGAAAGCCCAGCAAAATCTCGTGTAGTCACTGCTGCCCTTAAGTTGAAACACTAAATCGGGTAAAAACAGAATTACGGAGTTGCCGATCAGAATAGCCAACGTTCGCGTTGTTAGGTGATCATGGGTTATTTTGCCAACTCTGTAGTTATGAGAAATGGCCTCATACTGGGACACAATCTGGCGGCGTTGCTTTCTAGCGATAGTGAAAATCTTTGTGTACATGCAAAGGAACATGACAAGCATCATGAGGTGAAAATAAGGCGCAGGTTTCTGCAAAGGGGTGGAAGAAAACAAGATCGCCATGATAATTGATAAAATCCAACCAAAGCCCACCATCCAAGCTATGTTCTTTCCTCGCATCACAGTGCTATACTCAAACGATAACCACACAGCAAATAATCGATTTATAGTCAGCGACAAAAGGTTGAGGAAGGAGGCGTGGAGAGCAATGTAAGAGACAATCTTGAAATATCCAAAGTTTTCGGCGCTCCATTGTTGGTTCAAGTAGTAGACGTATAATGGTTGCGCGACAGAACACACGATCAAATCTGCGACGCTAAGATTCAGAATGAAATAGTTGACACCCGTTTGAAGTTCCTCATTGCGGAATATCACAAAGCACACAAGCAGGTTCCCAATCGTTCCCGCTATGGAAGAAAATGTATTGATAATCGAAACAGTCGTTGAAAATGTTGTCATCCTTAAAAACATATCCTGGAGAGAGCGGTCTTTATTTGTTTCCACGTTCTGTGCTCTAAGATAGTAGCTGGTCTCGGGTTTTCGCAGTAAACATTCGCAAGCTTATTTGGAAGGCGATACTTGAAGATGGTCCCTAATTTAGTTTTATTACAGGAACCGGTTTCCCCAGGATTCCCCTGGTGTTATAATGAAACCGAACATGACCATTTCCCTTTCCCTGCAGTGGTAATAACGTCAATTCTTTAATCTTGGTCATCGGGCGCCTTTGAATTTGCGCCTTGTCTTGCTTTAAGTCTGTACATATAACACCTGTGAATATTAATGAGAGTAAACGGCATTCACAACACTTCGTTTCACAGACCCCCTTGTTGAATACGCCAGATATTTCCGCTCTGTTCCCGATAAGACTGAGCTTTTTTGTAGTTTTGCTTATCGTCCTTCCCTTTTATTTGGTGATTTCTCATAAAAACCGACAAAACTTCACTCCCACTTTAAAGTAAAATTGAACATCTATCTTAAGTGGAGTCGCAGAATCAATAAAACGAACAATGCTATTGGATCTGTGATGTTTGTTTTATATTTTTCCTAATTTGCATTGCCAACCCTCCTGTTGTTTTGTTTTCATTTGTTTTCTTAGAACGGAGCTGTGAACAGCTATGTCGGGTTGGTCAGAAACTGTACAGTTAATGTATGCGAAGTTGACAATATGAGAACGGAGGCGATATGAACCAAAGTTCTGCTTGCTAACGCAGCTTGTCTGGACTTGAGGACTCAACAATGAACATAAACAGCACGCTATTTTGGGCAAACCATTGACTGATACCTTATATTTTATCTGTTAGTAAAATGTTAGAAGATCGAAAAGATATTCACATTCAACCATCGGATCAGTTTGATCGATCAAGATTTGATGGCTTATAAGAAAGATAGCCTTAGAACCTATTTTTGAAAAAGAAAATTTGAAATCTGAACTGTTTTGCGTAAAAGTAGGAACCGTGCCGAGTGTTGTGCCTTCCGAAAATGTGACGTGAAAATTAAACTAGAAACACGGAGTAAATAGAAAATTGATTGCGTTTCTCCCTTAAATTAAACGCACAATAAGCAATGACGATCTCCCACCTTCTCTCCAAGTTTTTTTTTTTTTTTTAAGTTTTTCGACTTCGCTCCGCCTGTTACGGAAACGCTAGTCATTTTAACATCTAACTATAACATTACCCCACAATTGTTACAGTGGTAAAGTTAACAGCACTCTTTTTGAGCGACGATAAACATGATGAAATTCACAGACTAGTGCCGATGATATCCTTCAGTTTTTCTTTTCATTATTTCGAGGAAGGACATATTTGACTTTTCTACTAAGTGACACATAAATTTGGATTATGAATCTGCACCCTTATCATTACAATGGTAGATTCAACTGTGCGAGAAGGTGTGATTTTTAAACGTTACTTCCCTTGATAACATGTGTTTTCCTTACAAACGAAGAAACTTCTCAAGGTATACATTGTGAAAAACAAGAAAGAAAAGAAAAACAGGACCGCGCAAGGTGCAGTGAACGAGATTCGTAGTTTATTTTAAAACCATTGGGCATCCTCCCTTTATTAATTTCGTTTAGGTTTGATGGCGATGTCAAGGCTGTGCGCTAAGTTGAATGTGTAAATCCCTAACGCAGAAAGCATTTCATGGAAAATTAAAATACAAAACCTACAATTTTAATATCAAAACATCATCAAAATGTCTCTCGCGTTTGGTCATTTTTCGACTTGTTAGTGGATGTTTGGCTCCAATCAAACTCCCCGTCCAAGTTAATTTCCAAGTTCAACGCCAGCTGCCGAAACAATCCTCTTAAATATGCGTAATCTGGTTCTTCCTCGAATTTTAATCCCCTACAGTAATTGAGATAATCCTTAAATTCTCGAGGCAACGCGTGACAAAGGCTTTCTACTGAAATGGACAGCTTTTTCTCTGTAATCATCTTATGCCGCTCATTGTTATTGCGAGCTTGAAGTCCCTGCCATGGTAAGGACCCTTTGACGAAGTATAAGAGGACATATCCTATGGACTCCAGATCGTCCCTCCGACTCAGCTCCATGCCTTTATGTGTATTCAGACTGGCGTACCGAGCAGTTCCTGTGATTTCGTGATCTTCCTTTAGTCTGAATCGAATGTGCCTGACGTGTTTATCTCGATATTTCTTTGCGAGACCAAAATCGATTAAGTATACCTAAAAAGAAAGATAAATAAATTGATTAAAAGTTCAGTTATTGATATCCGTAAAGAAGAAAAGAAGATATACCCATTAAGACTTTTATACTTTCTTGAAATATAAATACTATAAAGGCTAGAACGTTCACACACTCCCCTGGCCAAAACGGAACATTTATCCCGAGTGAAAAACGCAGAAAGGCTTATTGTTTTACGTTCTCAGTTAGATCCGTTTTGTTGAAGAAATCGGGAAGTTTTGGCAGATGAACTGAAGAAATTAACGAAGACATGCATTAAGTGAAAAAATTAAGACTTTTTATTTTATTTTATTTTATTTTATTTGTCTATTTATTTATTTATTATTTTTGCAGAGCGGTGATAGGGTGAGGTACAGAAATTGAGGAAGAGAAGCTGCAATTTTGAGAACCGAAACTCTCACAATAGCCTGTGCTTTTTGTATTCCTCTTATGTTTTCAAATGGCTGACGTATCATGTTATGGAAACGTATTTTACTTGGTTATATTTAAGTTGATTGGTGGATCAATTGATATTTCTTTTGTGGATTGCGGAAGGAAGTCTAACGTAGACAAAAAAAGGAAGCGAGCGTAAAATGCGACTTAGTTTAAGTATCTTATAGATTTGTTTTACCTTTTACTGTGATGTTAAGTGGCACTCAGACAGCATTGATAAAAATTCTTGTTTTAAAATGTTTTGACTACAGACAAAACTGTGTCGTGTAATCTTTACAGACGCGGAAAGTTATGAGATTTACCATATCTCGTCTCGTAAAATTTCTTCGCAGTGGTCAATGTGCTTCAAATAGCAACATTGCGACACCGGTAAAAATTCAGGCAACGCGGATGAACTGGTGTATCCATTGTCTTTATCATAAAAGAGCATTTCGTGAGAAAACTACTTAAAAACGACTCAGAAGAGCCCCGAGGACCCGATTAACATTTTGTTTGGAATGCAAGCCAAAACCTTGCTCTGAAAATAAGAGAGTCGCAGGTAAAACCGAAAATAATTTAATCCCTGATGTAGTTGATAGAATAACCAAACACAAAGTTGTCTGTGTGTGCGTGTGTGCGTGTGTGTTTAATCACAAGATATTCACTAGATATTATTTGGCTTTTGTTTTTATTTTACTGTTTATATGCTTATTTCAGCCATCATTGTCTGTCGGTGCGGTAGTGTGCGAAAGCCCATTTCTAAAACTGCGATCCGCTTATTCTAAAACAGCTGGGGCTGGTTCCTGAAAGGTGTAACAACTCTATTCCAGGGATAAATGTGCCTTATTCCAGGGATAAATAACTAAATAAGGCACATTTATCCCTGGAATAGAGTTATCACACCTTTCAGGAACCGGCCCCTGGTCTCTTACCACGATTCCAAGATAGGAAAAGGAAAATTTGTTGCAAAATTTCATGCCTGGAATCTTCTTCGTTTTTGAGATATATAGGAAATTATGGCACCCGAAATAGGCCCGAAAAGTTTCGGGGGTTTCGAGAAATGCACGCCAGGGGCCCGTTTCTCGAAATTCCCGGAAACCTTTCGGGCCCGAAAAGCCATTTCAATAACTGCGATCCTCTTATTCTAAAAAGCTGGCCTTTTCAACTGTGATTTCAAGGTACGAAAGGGCAAACTTATTGCAAAATTTCATTCCTGGGAACGTCTTCGTTTTTGAGATACGGAGTAAGAAATTATAGCACCTGAAATAGACCCAAAAAGTTTCGGCAGTTTCCAGAAACGGGCCCCAGGCCCTTTGGGGACTTGCTCGTCGAGGATTATGAACATCATTTTCATGAAGACAGACATTAATTACTGGATACCACACATCTGTGACACTTTTACAATTCACTCCGCAATATCGTACGTGGAAGCAAATGCAATATGCAATCGTCATTTCGGCGAATAAAAAAGGGTTTTGACGTCGGAAACATATTCTCTTTAAGAAATAAAGTATTGTCCTAAAAATTGGCTATACTATTCAAACTCACTTGTAAATGAGATTAAAAAAGTCAAACAAGTAAGCTTTTCAATATTATACAAGTTGCTAATTTCCAAAGACTCGATCAGGTGATAGGATTTCACAGAACGAACGTCTTTTAAATTAACTATCTTCAAATATTTAGTCTGACATATTAAACAACAAAATCCTACATCACGCAATGTGGTAAAATCTTTATCCATATTTAGCATTGGTACGTGATCCATGTAAAAAGTTTAAAACATAAAAATCAAAAGGCAATCCATTGCGATACATTTTTATTACGAAAAAATATACTCGGCCTTTGAAATTGTTCTTGAGAAATGCTCCAACACAATTAGGTACGTCAGTTGTTAACAATTTGGTTTTCTTTTTAATTTGTTCATACTTCGTATGTCAACGATATATTGCGCGATAAAGTGTAAAAACTGAAAATTTTGCTTTAATTGTGTACAGTAGGTAGGTAGTTGAAATTATACTTTAAATCATTACGAAAATTTTTCGAGGAGATAAACTTTAGACGTGTTTATTGCTGACCTTACCAAGGTGCTTATCATAATAAGACGACTCACATAAAGAGATGAAGTTCTTATCTTATCATCCTTTCAGTATAGAGCGGTTTTCTATTGAGTGTCGAAAGTAATTCGTCATCGCTCTATGATTGGTTGACAAAACCCGCGCCACTTTCTCAGTCAATGAGACAGGTGAGAAGCAAAACCAACGCCAATCGCTAGTTGCACGCGCGAATTTTCCCGCGCTTGGAACCGGTTGCTTGTACTTACTTCAAATTCTGATTGGTTTACTGAGCTGTCGACAACCACTCGAAATGCCCCGGATGACGATCACGGTTGTGAAAAACGAAGCAATAATAAAAATACCTCAAGGAAAAACGAGAAAAAATTAATATGTGAGTACAGCGAGGAATATGGTTTTCCGAAAGAACGCTCATTCTCAAAACAGAGTGTACGCGAATGACCTTCCAGAAAGCTTTCTTGGGATTTATTACCACGACGCGGTCGAAAAGACCCAAGTTGCCTTCTTCGTCTGCGATAATTCACCTCATCCATTTAAATACGATGTAGAATACGACAAAGGTAAGCTTAAAACTAGCAAGCAAAATAAGCACAATCGAGTGCCTGGAACTGACAAGTGTTGCCTGTTCACTTAGTCAGTGCCGGTTGGCTGCTGGGAAAGTTTCCATGTATTCAGAGTAAATTGAAAGGTATTTTGTTTATTCTTGCTTAGCAGGAGCAGAATAAGCACTCCCCTGTAGGTATTCTTCCTTTCATGCCGAAACCAAAACACAGGCGTGCGTTTCTCGAAACCCCCGAAACTTTTCGGACCTATTTCGGGTGCCATAATTTCTACGTATTTTTCTAGCCATGAAATTTTGCAACAAATTTCCCTTTTCTCATCTTGAAATCATTATAATAAAAGTATAGCTTTTTGGAAAAGGCGGAGTACAGTTTTAGAAATAGTTTTTCGGGCCCGAAGTGGGACTACACTTGGAATTCTATTCGGCCAAATGTAGTCCAAAAGGAACCTGCCAGCCTCATTGGTTCTGAAACTGAAGGCTCTCCAGATAAGCCAGGACATTTTGTGGCAACACGTACAAGTACAATGCACAACAAGCAAATCAAATTGCTGCTTGATGGATGCCAATAATGTGTTGTGAGTACATTATGGAAACGAATACATCTTCTCTTAGCTAGGCTATTCAAGTTTGGTAAAAATATAGGAACGCCCAATGCCATCCATAATCTGAATTGCTTACCTTGTTGTTTTTGTGGCGCCGACCCATCAGAAAATTCTCAGGTTTGATGTCACGGTGCAGGTAGTCATTTTTGTGAACAAACTGAATTCTGTCGATCATTTGATCTGCCAACTGTATTACGGTTTTCAAACTAAACTTCCCTGATCCCTTATGAAGCAATTGATCCAGGTTGGACCCTAGCAATTCCATGACTAGAATGTTGTTATCTGTTTCTTGTCCAGACCATAACACTTGTGGAAAACCCTCCTGGAAACAAAAAGCAGGTTAGTTAGGGCTGTTAAAACAATTAAAATCATTTTCTCCTCACCAATTAAAAATCTTCATGACGTTTTGGAGGGGAGGGAGCCTTGCTTCCGATGTGCAACCAGGCTTCCTCAGGGGTAGTAAGTAGCATGTGAAATTCTCCTTACCTCACCTGAGCGCAACACTTCTAGTAGGTCTCCATTCTACTGATAGATTGGGGGATCTTTTGTAATATCAATCAACTATCTGATTCAGTGAAATTTGTTGGGCATGCTGTGGCTCAATTTTATCCTTGGCTTGAACTGATTAGATTTTCTAATAATTACACATTGCCGTGCCCAAAAACAAGGGGAGATATGGATTTACAACGAAGTCTCTATAGGGAGATCAACCAACATTGCAGTGAGGTTTTTCAGATAATTTTTTGTCTGGAAGTTTTTTTTTTTTTTGGAACTTTCTATGTACTTATTGACTGAGTGGGAGGGCCGGACGGGAAAATATTTGGTTCTCAGTGGTACCAGCCATGATCTCGAGCCAAATATTTTCCCGTCCGACCCTCCCACTCAGTCAATAAGTACATATTACCCTATGACAACGATCCTTCATCGCTTTAATCTAACTTTGGTCCCGTTCAGGTAGATATTGGAATCCAAACATTCATGATAGTGGATCCACATTACACTCTGGTGGCGCCAGTTGGTATGTAACTAATAACGGCAGCACATTAGTTTTTGGAGGGATGTGATACAAAAGCTATCAGTAAGAAGAAAAAAGGAGAGGTTTTTGACTGTCAAGATAATCGACACTGAGCTAATCAACCTTTTTCAATAAAAACGGATCTAGTGTCCCTTTTCAGTCAGCCACACAAATGCAAGTAATAAAAACGCGATGTTTTAGAACGATTTTTTTTTGACATGCGAAACTTTTATAAGGTGTTGTATATCGCTTGGAGACACTGGCTAACAACCATATAATCTCTCAGAAATACCCCTTATTTTAGCTTTAAGCGACGGACACTAAAAAACGAGTTGAATGGCATCCATTAATTTTTATTATTGAGAAGTTGTAAGCGTATCAAAAACCAACATTCCGCAAAGGAACGTGTTCAGAACCAACCAAAATTAAAGATGGCTCGAAATCCGCTCCTGCACATTTTTTAAACTTTGCAAAGGTTGTGTCTTATTATACGAATTATTATTTTTTATGTTTATTATGCAAATTATTCATATCCCGACAATTAACAATGAATTCGACGAGGTTTAGCGTGATATGTAGAGAGAGCTATCATAGCCATAATTTAGTCGTTTGATCTACCGAAGCAAACACAAGCACAAGGATTGAGGATTTGAAGCGGATAACACGAACACTTGAGGGTTTGTGAAAAAACCAAGAGCGTGTAGAAGCCGAAATTAAATGTAGATAACTTAATTTGTGAGCTGGCAAACCAAATAAAAGATGCAGTGCATTCAAAACGTTTCCGCGAAGATTTTGCAAAAGCCCACTCTAAAACACATACTGATCAAACTATTCACATAATTCAGACTCGTTTTGTTCGGGCACTAAAACTATTGTCTGGAGGTATGACGTCACTTGCCCAAGTATGACGTAACCAAAATAGTTTGTAGCCAATCAGAATTGAGAAAATGACACTAATACATAGTAATAGAAATGGGGGTCACCACCTTGCTAGCTCTAGTAATTTTAGTTATCATCATTCAGTTGAAACAAAAAAGATAGAGATTAAGTTGGCCATTTAAGAAATAGTTTGTTTAACCTTTGCCAAAACGTTTTATTCAGGTGTGTCTTTGAAATATCAGAAATGCGAACGTCAAACACTAAAAGTAGAACTTTTAACCTGCATCAGACGTACCATATCGTAAAAGGTTTTAATATTGCATTTTTGTTACCATTGTGCTTTGTTTGTTTAAGATGTCATCGCGCAATGTTGTGAAGACGGTTAATAAACTAAATTTATTTACAAATCACTTTCAGGGATTACTGTTCTTCAGCGCATTTTCTGGCTTCCTTTTCAAGTCCTCTTAATAGCGATCTTGATAGTACAATATCGCAGTGCAGAATGAAACTTCTAAACATGCAAAAATTTCACGCTACATAGCAATCGTTTACCTTCAGGCTAAAATCACTTCTGAAGCATTTGTATTATGTTCCATGAACCCCCAGCAGGATATCGATATTAACTGTTGATATTCAGTGATGTCTACCTATCTGAACTGCTATACATAAGTATCATAACATTTTCCTGAGTCACTCCGAGAAACAAACTCGGCAAAGATGAGCTCAAGCCATGGTGGACCAGTTTTATCGAAACACAACGCAAAACGTCTCTGTGCGCGTAATGCAATCGATGCTGCAACACTTGACAAAGAGACAAGGCAGCTTCAGAAAGAAAAGAAGTCTGAAGAGAGATTATTCCTCAAGAATCGAAAACACATTTTACAACGACAGTCCAGTTTAGTTGGAGATTTGACTCCTAAATTAAAAAAGAAAGAGAGCGTCAGTTCCACGGGCGGACAGCAACTGTTATCTGCCTCGTCTCTTCGTGTCCCCGATCAACAAGAACAACAATTTCTTCCACGATGTAGGAGCAGAACTCTGTCAAGTTCGACTGGTGGTGATCCCCTGTCAGTTTCACTTCCAGATATATTTGCTGTTTCTACAGGGAAAACAAGAGCAAACAATGACACAAAACTGAAATGGAAAGGCAGTCGGACCAGCGAGGAAAGAGAAGAATCCGAGGAAACATGTAAAATAGATTATTGGGCAAGGTTGAGAGACTGCAGGTATTTACGTACCTGTCTCAAATAGACATAAGTCCAGATTTAATAATGGAGTATAAGGGTATGGAAAGTCCAACCTCTCTTCATCTTTTTCATCACACGAGGATGAGACCCTAAAAAGACCCTAAAAACACTGTTTTGTTATATGCCGCTTGTATTGCAGAACTATGTCAGAGAAGTTCACAACTTTCATCTGTCGAAACAAATACTATTCACGCTATCAATTCGAAGAAAAAGAAGTCAAGCAATGACCGGTTTAGTTTCAGTTCCTGAAGACTTGAAAACTACTTGAAAAGTCCAGGGGATATTACATTACAAACTACAGAAGCAGAGCACAGCAATTGATGAACTTTTAGTGTTTGTGACTGGCAAAAAAAAGCTACCTTTGCATACTTTCGTATATTATGGTCCCCGTTCTCTCTTTATAATATCCTAATTAATACTTTCAGCTGTTTCAGCATCGGTAATCATTCTATATTAATTTTATATCAGGAAAACGGAGCACAAGGTACCCACAGGGCTAACGCGTTTTCAAGCTGGATGGCAAGTCCTGTAATTTTAATATAATGATGCCAACCTATCAATGTTAACAATGAACTGCAAACAAGTTGTTAGAGCATCGCACCGGAATCGCGAGGTCACGGGTTCAAGCCCCGTTGAAGTCCTGAATTTTTTTCAGGCTTCTTTGCGCAATTCCAAAAATTGCGATCACAACTGCGACGATCATTCCTAATTTGATTTCATATCCGCAGTTCACATATGTTTTATTTTATATGCATCATCCAAGTTGTTAAGTGGTTACATAATAAGTACGACGTGTATTCTTTCGACTGGGCTGGTGTGTCGGACCCATGTAAAGCGGAAGCCCGGCTTCTTTTGGACATTACGCTAACCGGGTTTAGTATTTTAGGAAGTAGTAAATTCACATTAAGACTTCCCGTAATTTCAACATAATGATGCCTAGCTATCAGTGTTAACCATGACACCGCCGTGAACTGAGAACAAGTTGTTATTGGTGATTAAATCACTCGGGTTATATAATACTGATATGCAAGACGTGTTCTTTCGGGTCATTTCAGCTGAGCTCGTCTGTCTGGCCCATCTAAAGCGGAAACCGGTTTTAGTGTTTTAGGATACCTTAAGTTCATACTAACCATTCCTAAGAATAAAATTATATTAAATCGGTCTTCCCGAATCATTTTAGATAATTTGTGTCAGTCTTCTTTGTTTTTCGTGCTTGTCGTTACATGTCATACTTTGGTGTGATACGTACATCAAAACTAGTTCCCAACAGTAAATCGATCTAAATGTTGATAACAGCGGTATCAAGCCAGTACGCCTTAACGAATATTTTTTTCTTTACTGGAAGTCATAACGAACACAGAGCACACCGGCTGGTCCTACCCATAAATTTATTGTGAGCCAACAAAGAAGTCAGTTAATTAACGGCTGTCGATAATTTGTCGGTCTGTTTAGGCTATATTGTACACCCGGTAATTTGTTGTCCGCCTTTTTTTGTTTGACGTTAGATGACGTTAAGTAAATGGACCGAGTCATAGGCACTTCCTGTTGTCATCAAAATACAAACAGATATATTCTTTCCACACTGTCGTGTGTCGAGTAAGGCCTTGGGTGGTCACCTTTGTTACGGGAAATCGTGTGCTTAACCTCCCACGTAATAAAACCCCTTTCAAAAGGATTGCATGGGAAGCTATCGTGTACTTGAAATACAAATAATCCGGTGAACACCAGTTCACGAATGATTAACTCCACAACAAGTAATTCTCAATTAGTCTTCTAACTGTTTCTTCAACTTCGTTTCTGTTGTCCAAGGAAAGAAATGCTTTAATTAGGTCCGCCATCACTGTGGATTTACAAGTAAAATGATTAAAACGATTTTTAAAAAAAGTTATTTAATTAAAAGGTAATATGGCAACGGCACCACAGCAAAACCCAGCTGCAGTGCACAGGGTTCATATAAGCCGAGGACTGCTCATGAGATTTATAAGACCTACCGCCGAGAGCAGGTGCAGGAACACGATCTTATTTAAGCCTGGTTTCCAAATGATCTTAACGGTCGGCGACACTAACGGCGACATGATTGGCGATCGGTCTGCGTCACGTCGCAGACATGGAAACATGTGTCCCCGGCGTCTGCGGCGGTCTGCGGCACACGATCTGAGTGATCGGGAAAGTAAAACCAACTCTTTCAATCCCCGTGACCCAGATCGTGTGCCGCAAACCGCCGAAGACGCCGGGGACACATGTTTCCATATCTGCGACGTGACGCGGACCGATCGCCAATCATGTCGCCGTTAGTGTTGCAGATCGTTAAGATCATATGGAAACCAGGCTTTAAGAGACGATTGTGTACCCCGTAATCTTCCTTTAAAACTGAACCGAGTGAACACGTAATATCGCTTGATAGATAATTCCAAACTATTGGTCTTTGGAAATTAATATAGGAACGGTAAGATAGACTATTGTATATATCCTGCGCAAAAATGTTTGCCGACGATACTAACATCACCATCCCTGGCTGTACTTTTGCCGAACTCGAACAAGCAACCAATTCTGAACTTAACAATCTTTATAGCTGGCTGAAAGCAAATAAGCTTAGTTTAAACATCGCGAAAACAGAGTTTATGGTGATTAGCACTCGTGAAAAGTTTATTGCAGAAAATTGTAGTGAGATTAATATCCAATTAGATGAGCATCCAATTTGCAGAGTTGAGCATGCCAAATCATTAGGTTTAATTATTGATGACCGACTTTCATGGTCCAATCACGTCAAAGAACTAAGCAGAAAAAAGTCCTCGGCAATAGGTGCTCTGAGGCGCATTAGGTCCCTAATTTCTCAGTCCCCTGCAGTACAAATATATAACGCTTTAATCCAACCTCATTTCGATTACTGTGCCCCCGTTTGGGATGGATTGAGTTCTTATCTATGTGAGAAACTGCAAAAATTGCAAAACCTAGCGGCTAGGGTTATTCTGCAAGCCAAATATGAGGCAAGCTCAAGCCTGCTTCTTGAAACTTTGAAGTGGGACCGGCTATCATTAAGAAGAAGAAAGCAGAAAGCTACAATGATGTTTAAGTCCCTCAACGGGCTA
>OX419335.1:25499660-25562160 GCA_948470475.1 Galaxea fascicularis | reverse complement strand
TGGGTTGGTGAGCGCACGCGCCGTTCCATGTAAGCATACAGTTATGATAAATGGCTTGAGCGTGAGCCGAACAAAGTAACTCCTTATGTGTAAAAGAAAAAGAAAAAAAGCCGTTGTAAACATTTCATTTATCAAAGGAATCGAATTTAATTAAAGAAAAAGCTTCTCCGTCAATGGTCTATTAGTGGCCACATTCAGTCTCAGAGACGCATTAGATGGGAAAAATCAACACAAGACGTTCAGCAGTGAAGCGAATTAAAGACTAACCGCAGGTAAATAAAAGGGCAAGCACTGAACTTGATCTGCCGTGTGATCAGAAGTGCCAGGTAAGAAAAAAAAAGTTTCAGACGCCCTCCGAATTCCCAAAAGCTAATTAAAGGAAAATTTTGACGCGAGGTTACAAATTACTTCAGTAAAGCACCATTCGTGTTTTACAATTATTTTTGTTACGTCATAACTATTCTAAAATCTTATAATTAACAATAATAAAACTGATGTGGCTAGTCTAATTAGTGTCACCCATCAAATGAGTAATTGTTGTCAAAGAATTAAGAACTTGTGACATCTACAAAGTAAACAACCACACTGGGTGAGCAGATTGGCTCACCACGCATACGCCCTTGCAGGCGATAGGTTTCCTTCCCATTTCACATGGACTGTACCATCCAAGATGTCGGAGAAACCTCGAACGAAGAGGCTGAAAGCAAACGCTGTTACATCACGACCCTAAGCAACGAAATTTTAAACTACGTTTGCACGTACCTCGATGCGAAGTCAGCAACAAGACTTTGTCAAACCTGCCGACGCCTTCGAGATGGAATCATGTTTAGCGACCCGTTATGGAAGGAACGTCTTAGGAGAGACCTTGAGCTTGATCTTCGAATTAAGCGGCCGTTCAAGTCTTTTTATGAAATATATCGGTTAGTATCAATGTCTCGAACAGTGACAAAGATTTATCTTTCAGAGAG
Source organism: Galaxea fascicularis (assembly GCA_948470475.1). Classification (NCBI taxonomy): domain Eukaryota; kingdom Metazoa; phylum Cnidaria; class Anthozoa; order Scleractinia; family Euphylliidae; genus Galaxea; species Galaxea fascicularis. Next base: position 25,561,192 of record OX419335.1, on the reverse strand, counting down.
ATTCTATTCTTCTGGTAAATACGGGTGTTTGCCTAGTTGGTTATGGACTTGGGTGATCCTAAATACAACTGCTCCGGAACTACCAACGTGGATTCGAAATCACAGAGAGGCATTTTTGCGCGTCAAAGTGAGCGAGATGCCGTTAGGACGAATCCAACGTGTCTGGAATCTGGCCGCGGGAGATTTCTCCGGGATACGGGAAGTGCGGAATGAAAGAGGGACTATCTACTACAGCTGGTCTGATGTTCATAGGGTATTTTTTGATAAGTATGGTGGTCTGAAAGAATTAACCGCGCACTCGTTGAAACGGTGCTCACGTGCAAAACGACACCTGGAGAGAAGTTTCACACAACTAACTGCTCCGGAAGAAATGGTCGCTCAAAACCAGTCGGGACAAACGTTTGTAGCGGTATTGCCACAAGATTTCTTCAATTCCACTTGTGGATTCCATCATCTCTTTCAACCTTTATGAAGGAAGATCAAGGATCAAATGAACAAAGAGAAAAGAGCTAAAAAAGAATGGGAGAAAAAGCTCGGGGATTGGAAGAATTGTAGTAAAGGATAAAGCAGCTTTAGGGTATATGTTTGGGGAAATTTAGGAATTAGTTAAACAGCTTAAACCCAAGCCAGTAGTGGAAATGTGACTGAAATATTTCGTTCTGGAATGTTAAAGTTGCAGGCGCAACTTCGGGAGGTGCGATCAATCGATGGTAGTTGCCATACGTTTTAACTGTAAACTTAATTATTTATGATCGCCAAGGTAAAAGGTGTCTTTGAATAGATAAGTTTCGTTGTTTTACCTTCCAATGTCGATGAAAAGTGTATTTGTTTACTACGTCATTGCGCTGTCAAATTGATCAGTACTCAAATGTATCATGCAGATGCTTTAACTTAAGAAAGAAAACGGCCTTCTATCAGGATGCAACTGTTCATGCACACGTTTCGCTATTGAGTTGAGAAAGAGGTTGTTAGAAAGAAGTGGACACGAAAAAACAGCCAGTGATTGCTTTCCGCGAGGTAGCTGCAAGATGATGAAAATTAAAACTTACAAAAGTACTTGTCTTCCTGGTATTTGCTAACCCACAGCTTCAAAATGAATTTTAGCCGCAGTCGAACTACGTGTAATAGTTCAAGGTGGATTTATCGGTTGTTTGAAATTGCCCAGAGCCACGAGTAGACCGTTTGTCATCAACCAAAGTGCCTCTGTGCATGTTGAGAGCAAGGATCGGCTCCGTAAACTTTGTTCATCCGGCCGGTTAACAGGAACGCTTGACCTACAATCCATTACCCGAGTACTGCTTGGTACTCTCGTAACCTGCGAACAGGCGTTCTTTTTTGGGGGCGAACGCGAAAGTTGACGGATCGGAAAAAAGAACGCCTGATCGCAGGTTCGGGTTCTCGAGACCAAAGAACCTGCCTCACGCGTGTTATCCAACGTAGGACCCCACACAGGACAAATTATAGCGTGCAAGAATAATGGGAGGATGGACTAGTTAAGGAGCTTCTGCCTATTGAAGCAAGCGGCGACCCGCTTTATTATCCTATCATAGTTTATCGGTTGGATAAGATCGTCGTGCAATGACTACGAACTTGGATTTCAATTTGCTTTGCCGTTTGCCGGGTTCTTCCGCTAGAGCGCGGGGAACACGCTAGCTGTTCCGAGCAAGAAACCCTAGGAAGACAAGGGAAAATGCAAAAAGAGTCCATTCTTTTGAGCTTTTCCTGGAAAGCGGCTCCACCAGGGATTTTAGAGAACCTTAAAGCTGTCCACAAGGATACACCCAAACACCACTTGGCTGTAGATAACGAGTACAAGCTCATTTACTGTGCGAGAGCATTTACTCCTTGGCACGGCAGTGAAGCGTCCACCTTACAACCCTCGCCCAGATGTCAGTCCGAACGCCACTAAGATTCTCATGATTGTAGGGGTCAACGGTAAAGTTTGTTAAGAAAACCACACTTACACGGATTGGACCTTGGCCTGTGATCTTTTGTGGCTCGTGATGGTGACCAATACATGGACCCCTTCTCTCAGGGGACCAAGCAAAGCCCATCTCCCAAGAAATAACTGTTGCTTGTAAGGGTGTGCGCCATAGTTTTAGTTGTTGTATCTTGCCTATATTTATCAGCTACAATAGGCGCCAGCGCACAAGGCCATTTGAAGATCATAATGCACGGGGAGGCGACCCTACTAACGCCTGAGAACTCTCAATACAGAGACTTAATAATTATAGTTGTTGAATATCAATAATTGGCCCATCCGCACGAAATTTAAACTCCAAAGTATTTAGGTCGGAGAGGTTTATCAAAACCAGGGAACTCAAGCATTTTGCCTGGTATTTCTTTTTTTCTTTTGTAAATGAGTGGTTTCGAAAATAAGCTACCCTCTGACAGTTTTTGGCCAACACACGAATAAGAGTAAAGTAACAATTTAAATTGTCTGTATTGTTACCAAGGAAAAAAAAAACAATAAAATACAAAACAAAACACAATTTAAATTGAATTTATTTTGTTCACTGGACGCAAAAGTTGGGTTTACCTGAGCGCTTTGGAAGGAATCAAACCAGTAATTACTATATCTCTACAGTATCCCTCCATTATCAAGATTGTTTGCTGAGCACCATCTGAAACATGTCAGAATTTATGCGCACCCTAGAGCCCTTGACAAGAACCCCCCCCCCTCCCCTCTCTTTACTCATACCCCTCACCATCCCAAGCACAATATTAAACCTTTTTAAGGTGTACAAAATAACCTCAGTTGGCCCTTTAAGAATAATACGTAACACTGAAGTGCCAACATTGGAGTAAGAATCGCATAGCTAGATGAATTCTTGCTATCTGATTGGCTATCGAGGCGAGGTATTCAGAGTGGAATTGAGACTTGGCTTGTTTTTCTTTTTATAAACAACAAGCTTTGCGATTCAACAAAAAATAATCACCTGGCTCGTTAATTCCACGTTCAATTTCACTTGAAAAACCGATATCGCACACATCGCTTCGCGATACGTGCGATATCGGTTTTTCAAGTGGAATTTCCTCGTCAGGAGATTAATTTTCCTATAAATTACACAACAAGTAGGACAAAGAAAAAACTACTATATGAATGATCAGACTTTGACCACTTTGTGCACCGTCTGTGACACAGGCTGGTAACGAGGACAGTAAAATCATGACAAAGACAGTTTTTTCTTCAAACTTTAACATTGGAATGGAATTATTCCTTGGTGCGAGACATGACACGGCGTGGGCTTTTACAGCTGTACCTGTACTATTGCAATTGGCATATTTTAATCCCTCGAAGTAAATGACCATTCTCAATTAGAAGCTTCTGCCACCATAGAGACTGGAGAAACCTGAATTCCATAACTGACCACCCTGGAGGATTAGTTTTGCCACTGAACACATGTACAAAAGAATGTATATGTCGTTTCGTCCTGAAAGGAGTTTGATTTGCACACCTCCTCATTTTCTAGTAACTCCTCTTGCAGCCTTTACAACTACAGTGTACTTGAAAGTAACTGGCAGGAATCAGCTAGTCTCTATCAATAAGTGTTCCTCTCGCTTTCTTGGTTGGATCCTGTTTGAGCTGTGTGACAAACATAAGTAACATAATTATTACGAAAAACAAGTGAGGAATTTTTAAGTAAATAAAATTATATGAAATTATGGCTGGGTACCAACATGAAGGTCACTGCGCACAATTTAATTTATAATAGTTGTCTGTACTTTTTCTGTACATGTACCTATTATTAAATTTCTACCCCTTGTGTATTACATGGAAAAGGCGCAAAAACAATAAAAATTGAAATTTGAAATCTGAAGGCAAAAGGGATTTACATGAAGACCATTAATTTACAGTTTCACAATTGACAACTTGTTTTCTAATACAATTTGCACATATCTTGCTGCAAAGGGAACATTTAAAAAACCTGAAATACAAATATATTTTGCTGTTTTCTTTTCCTTGCAATGATACTCATTTCTGGCGTACAGGTACATGAATAGCCCACAACAGTTAATTCAAATAACCTAGCACCATTTCCCTGGAGTTTAGTCAAACCTTGCTTAAAAAAAAAAAACATAATCAACCTGAAGGTAATATGAGTTGTACATGTATGTACAGCGGTAGTTGGTTAAATGCACCTCAATTACCTGTTCTGCAGCTGCCCTTTTCTGTGCTGTTGTCTTCCGCTCAAGTTGTTTCTCAATGATCTGAGCATTGTGGGCATATGATGACGCTACTTCATGCTACAACAACAGAAAGAACACCCATGTCAAACAATGATAATAATGAAGGCTGCATAAACAGAAATAATGACCATGTCAAACAAAAATAATAATGATGGCAAAAGAAAGCACACCCATGTCAAACAATAATAAGTATGAACTAAAGAATGATCCTCGCAGTTGTGAATGCAATGTATGTAATTGTAAAAAAGTTAGGGCTTCAACTGTAAGAATTCTTAAGTAGCTCTCTAACTATGCTCTACTTAAGCCTAAAGACTACATGAAGTTATCACTTTAGAAACCTACAGGTAGGTCTTTATTTTATTTTGTGACCTAAAGGCTGGAATTCTAAGGATAACACTGTAGTGCACGACTTTCACCAAAAACGCAAGAAACCGAGACCAAAAGGCTTTATCTGATTTGTGGTTGATTTCTTTTGTTTGGGATTTCAAAGCATATCATGCACCACTTCATTAGAGGCTTTAAGTCATTGGTTTATCATTTTTGCAAAGTCAGGTCTTCATATGGCAAAAGACATGCAGACCTACATTGTAGATTTATACACAGGGACCAGTCTGTGGTACCAAGCCCTTGCTTATGATTCATAACTATTAACAGAAGATACGACTGATCCATAAGGTGTACTGAGTCAGACTGTAAACATGCAATCAAATAATAATTTCAGGACCACTAGTGTTATCGGCTTTTGGTTAACAATAAATTATTACACTGCAGTGAGCATGCAGTTTAAGTGATGTTTCTATGTGGTTCATTGAACTCACCTTTGATGGCCATAGCATTTGTTACTATCGTTACTGCATTTTTTTTAAACAATGTTGATTATTTAAGCAGCTATGGATTCTTTGCCTATAGCCAAAACTAGTTCATTGTGTCTTTTATTTTGGCCCATCAAACAGAGCTACCATCGACAACAAGCCTTGCCTTAACAGAGTAGTAATAATGAATTCAGAGGGATAACACAAATAACAATTTTGTTACCACTGGTGTTAGTGGCTGTTGGTCATAAAAATAATAAATTATTACACTGCAGCCGAACTGCTCTAGAATCCAAGATCCAGTATGGGGATCATCCAATCAAATATGCATTATCCTAAATAATTTATTATCCTACAATTCAAAAGGAAAAAAGAAAACTAAAAGCTGGAACATGAAAATATACATGCAACACCAGCAAAATGGATGGACACTACTAAAAGCCACACAATAACTTAATGCAAAACACATTTTGTCCACTTAAAAGTTTACCTGTTCAATTTCCTCCTCTTCCTCATCAATAGTGGAAACTGTCACAGAACTGAATTTACCAAATTCCTTTGTTCTTTTTGTCATCATGACCTACAGGTGTACATGCATTATTTTAAATGGTTTAAGCAAATCATGAACCTCAAGTTAAATGACTTCTGTTATACAGTTTACATTATGATCACTTGAATGCAATCTAAACTCTTGCCAGACTTGACATGCCAACTCTAAGAAACAGTTTCATGGCCCAAGAATGGAAACAAATCAATGTCTACAGTAGAGGGACAATGTGGAGGGTGCACATGAAGGAGTACTATGGGGTATTGAAGGGGATGGATGATGGGGAAGGGGAATCATTATAATAATAATTGTTATGATATATGTACACCTGTACAAACACAACAAATGTGCAATGGATCCTGGACAAGTTGTTGTTTATAACCCCTGAATTTTCCCATTTTTTGTCCTGTCAAAATCAGTGAAACTTTGGGAACTAATAAAAAATCCCCAAAATATTAATTTTAGTTTGTGGTGGAATTTGGCAAATTGGTATTATACATGTACAGGGTGTAGGCATTATATTATGGTACTATTATACAGTAACATTGTTGAAGTACAAATCATATACCCTACCTTGTTTGGTTTGGGCTTCACGGTAGTTGTTGATGACAGATTTTCTCCACTTTGAACTAAGGCCCCTAACCAATCCAAAAATGCAGAAATGCATGGTTATAAAATAGCACTAAATAAAGGCACACGCATTAAGCTAGCCAAACAATGTTACTACAATAGAGGATTTTTGCTCAGCTGGTGACTTTATTTTAAAAATAATATATGGTCTTAATAAAAGCATAAAAAAATGGTAATAATATATTATTGTAATATCATATCAACCCTTTACATCTCACCACCATCTACATATCAATAGTTCAATTGAAAATGCAGGGCATAAGAATACAGGAAAAGATCACCAGGGATCAATTGAGTTAAAATTTATATAAATTCTCTCTCCAAGTAACGCACAAAATAAGTGGAATCTGTAAGGAGATTTACACATGTTGATATTGGGGATTACACTGTAAAGGGTTACGCTTGCCTGTCTAACTATTGTATAATGATTATACTTAAAGTGTTAGCAATTGAAGGGCTTGGTTAAAAAGGACATAAGTGAAAAATTGGCTTTAAGGAGGCTTGCAGCAGCTTTTTTGGCTTAGTACAGTAAGTTTGAATTTATGCAAATTACAAGCTTTGTGACTTACATGTAAAATGTCTTGCAATCACAGCCACCTTAAGACACTCAATGTGAATTGAATATGTTTTCCTATCATGATAATTCTTTGAACAGAGAACAAATGGTGTAAAAGTTTCCTATTTCTTCAAAGAGCTTGAAGAAAAATGTGGAAATGAACATGAAAACAAGCCTTTATAAATTTATTTGCCATTTAATTTAAAATGCTCTTACAGATTTTGTTCTAATTGGCTTACAAGTTGTGGGACTAGAGTAGTTTACACTCTCAAAAACTTCATTATGAAGTGTCTAACTGGATCTTGAGATTGAGTTTTTTTTTTACATCAACAGCCTTGCGTTACTTTCACTTGGGTACATGTAATGGCTGTTGCTTGGAAACTGATGAGAAAATAAACTTTGGTCATATAGTGTACGTCTAAAAGATGTTGCAGTTTCAAGGAAATGGAAGCTTGTCTTCCATAAGAAATTAATTTTTAATTCAAAAGGTACACTACCCTGGGTGTCAGAGGTTATTTTTTTCGTTTGGTTGTGGGAAATTACACAGCGCGAAAGTGCCGAAAGGAAAAAAAATAACCTCTGGTCACACAAATAATGAACCTCATTTCCTTGCTGTACTGTCGCCTGGGAAACCACGCTTTTACTAAGCCAATCGTAGCTCTTGTTTAATGTCAGCTGGGAAACCACGCTTTTCATAAGCCAATCACAATTGTTGTTTCCTTTGAAGAACCAATCAACGAACTAGTTCAAATTCTGAACTGATTTCTCGCATGGAAATGAGGTTGCGTACTCCTGTGACCAGAGGTAATTTTTTTCTCCTTGGGGCTTTGCGCCTCGTTAACGCTGCTTCATCAGTATTGATAAGAAAAAAAAGCCTCTGGAACCCAGGGTAAAGGTACACCTCAAACTCTCACGTTCCCTGAAATTTGCTCTTCTTTTGCCTACAGACCGATTCATTTTAAAAATATAGTTCTATATTTATTAAGGCAAGGCAAGAATGTGATGAATTAGCAGATAACTTATGCCAAATTAAACTCAAGATTCAGAAACAAAAAGATCTGATGCATGGTTGATTCCTTTGTTTGGTTTCAGAAGTCATCATTATTTTCAAACTTCGGGCCTTCATATTGAGGGCCAATCAAACTGTAGACCAAAACAGAGCACACTTCAGGGAAATTGGGATTTTAGGTCAAAATTAATAATTATGTCACTGTACACCCTTTTGGCACCTAACCCTTCAACTGTACCCTCAACTATTAATTAATTTTATATTAATGATTAGCAGCAAAGACTAAAACTGGTAAAGGTAATACCAGTACATGATACAAGTACAATACAGTATGTACATTCTTACCATCTACTACAAATGTAACAGTTTGATCTTTCTTAGATGGTCTGTAGAAAAGCCACAGATTGCACCTGCAAAGTGTCAGTAATACAAAATTAAAGACTATTTTGAAATGTAAGTTAAAGAAGAATCAAAATGGAAGAACCATAATTACATGTAACAACAAAATGGTAACAAGATAGAAATAAAACTGAGTCAGTAATCTTTATATTAAAGCAGGAAATGCCCCTCACTTACTTTTTGCATTTTAAACGGAATTGCCTCTCAATACCACCAGGCCTGAAAGTTACAAAATTCACGACGGTACTGTTCAGAAGTTAAACTACAGTTTCTTGACGAGGATACATGAACATGTATAACAATATCTTGTAACTAAGTACACCGTAAACTGTCAATGTGCATCAGAAGTTTAGTTTGACATGTGTGTGTTATCAAAAACTAATACATCAACTTCTTTCATTAAATTCACTTCCCCTTACAGTGTATGCATACAGCCATAAAATTTGCCTCAGGTCACAGTGGTATCAATCACTAATAGTCCAGTTTCGAATTCCCCGCTCCTTCTGAGAAACTGCTGGATTTTCGTCTAGCAGGCACAAGTTTTGCACCGGGTCGAGGCTAACCCTGTACACGCTTTCGCTCTTCGCTTTCTTTTCCTCAAAATGGAGCAGAAAAAGGACAGAAAAAAAAGAAAACAGGAAGGAAACCGAAAAAGAAGGAAACAACGAAGCCGGGGGAAAGAGTGTGCTGCAGCTGAGTGCAGCAGCTTTGAATATAATAGTGATGGGAGTAGATCGGGGTTGCACTTTTTTAAATTCCCGACTAAGAATCCAGCCAAAGCACGTTGGTGTAACTTAATAAAACGCCAAGATCGACGAGACGGTTTCCGCGTAAGCGAGAATACAGTAATATGCGAGAAGCATTTTCGGAAACACAACATGATAAAAGGTTTTGGGGGAGTGAGGTGCAGACTGAGAAAAGGTATGATACGTGTTTTGGAGTTTATGTATTGAAGATTTTATGGCACTAAATAAGCTTAAATCACTATTGAATTGGCATGTAATTTTTATGCAGATCTCCTAAACTGGGACTGTAGAATTGTATAAACTATGATATTCTTTTGTCGTCTGACATGAAAGAAATAAAACAGTTCATTGTTACTTTATTTTGGTGTTTGTGTTTTTGTTTGTTTTTTCTAGACCCAGTAGTAAATATAAGCTACATATACATGGTGTTTATTCTGAAAACCTTTTCTCACTGTGTCTGCTTCTGGAATTAATTGTAAGTTTTATTTTATTGGATTTCGTTTTGTTTATATTTCATTCAATGAGCTTTCTTTACAAAACATAAAATTTCATTTTTTGTGTTTGTCTCGTAGCAAGCATGAAGAACACCAGCTATATACATTAATTTTTTGGGGGTTTCAACTGAAGAAAAATGAAAAGAAAAAAATATATACAGTTCTGTGGAGGACTGTAGATCTCTCTCTCACACACACACACACACACACACACATGTCGGAGAGACTTCGCCTTCAAATTAAGGTTTATCACTAATCTTCTATTGCATCAATGCATAAAATTCACATTCCAAATTTAGGAGTGGAACCATCAATGTTTGACTGGTTGTCAGTTTCACCTCTGCCAGCACGGAAACCACCAAAGGATCGATCAACATATAAATGTACCAGTTCGACAACAGAGGAGAGAGCAGAGAAAGATGTAAACTTCAAACCGAGTTCGTGCCCCTCAGGTGCAGAAGAGAAAGCAGAGATGTCATGTATGGATAAAGATGCAGACTTTGAAACCATATGTCCTTTGGGAGAAGTTGAGGTATAAACAGAATTTGCTCACTGTGAATCTGTATTACATCCCAAAGTCTTGGGTGACATTCTCTTTGAAGTCCCATGAGGTTTGACTTTTATGTTTGAGTGGCAGGGGTCCTTCCTTCTTTGAAATATATTCCTCTTGTTGCCACATGAAGTTTGTGCCTTTTTTGTTCCTTAAGTTCTTTAACTGAACTGTTTATTGTCCTTGTCAGGTTAAAAGTAGGTCTTTTTGTTAGAGATATAGCTGACAGATTTGGAATTTCTGTAGCAAGCTTTAGTAAGATATTTTGTACATGGATTAATTTCTTGTATCTTGAGTTGCACCAATTATTTCCTTTCCCTTCCCAGGAAGCAGTGCGGAGAAACATGCCACGGCAATTTGCCCTGTACCCTACTACTCGTGCTATTATTGACTGCTCAGAGGTTTTTGTGGAGGTGCCATCCTCAATGTTGGCCCAGTCACAGACCTGGTCCAACTACAAACATCATAATACATTCAAAGTATTAGTTGGAATTTCCCCAAATGGTCAAGTAATTTTTGTTTCAAAGTTGTGGGGTGGTAGGGTTTCAGATAGGTTCATAACAGAGAAGTCTGGGTTTCTACAATATCTTAAGCCTGGGGATAATGTCATGGCTGATCGTGGTTTTGAAATCACGAGTATTTTACCACCACGTGTTGACCTTAATATACCTCCATTCAAAGGTTCCAGGGCTCAGTTAACAGCTGAAGAAGTAACTGAGACCATTCATATTGCCTCTGTCCGAATTCATGTTGAGCGGGCAATAGGGAGAATCAAGAACTACCACATACTTGATGGCACACTACCTTTGACCCTTGCCCATATTGCAGACCAAATATTTTCGGTCTGTGCTTACCTGACCAATTTTCTGCCTCCTCTTCTCCCCCCTGCATAAAGCTCATGAAAAGGGGAGGCTTGGGTATTTGCAACTTTTTTACTGTACCTTTCAATAACATGCAGCTATCATTAGGATAGTATAGTAGTAGTATAGTATAGCTATAGTAGTTTCTATAGCTATAATGAACAGCTGCATTTTATCCTATCATCAGTCATCTAAGAAGGCATCTCAGGAAACAGAAGTTCACCTCAACAGTCTTTCTAAGCCATGCAATATGCTTGTGAAATTTTAATAATTTCAATAAATAATATGTTTTTGATTTTTGATTTTATTTCTAATTAACTTCTATCATGATAAATAGAAACAAAATTATATGCACTTGTAGCGCGTGTTGTGTTTTACTGAAAGGTTAGTCAGTCAGTTAGTGAGTCATTCAATCCTCTTGGTGCCTTGTGGCACATAAGGCCTTGTTACTGAAAGGTGCAGTATCACTATTAATACCTTCATGTGTGCTTATTGTGCTGAATCAAAGGTTACCTGACACTACAGATAGTAAGTATAAATTACATAACATAAACAGTTTTATATGTAGTCCAGTAATAGCAACAGTAATAACTTTTATTTATTGTTTAAGGTATAATATTGTAATGTTTAAAACAAACTGCACTTGAGAAAAATATAATAATTGTCAACTCATAACAATATCAAGGATTTGTATAAAAAAAATTGCATTCAGACACTTGAATCCCTTAAACTGCAAAGTCAACAACATTGTCCTCCTTACTTGTTATAATTATCTAAACATATTTCTGTTACTTCATTCTCATGATCTGTTTGTACTGGTACTGTGAGAAGGAATTTTACATCTATCATTAGAGTTTATCTCAAAGTGAATAGATGTTCAACCTTTATGGATGTTCATGACAACAACTGATTTCAGTAAATATTTTTGTTACTTCCTCTTCACTGTTTTGAAGCTTTTCCAACCCCCATGGTTATATAGTTTGACACCTCGCTCAATTCTCCTGGTAAACATTTCAGGAAGGAAAGCTCGTTTATAGAAAAAATCTATCCTGGGGAGTACTGTTTGGCACCACCAATCCTTGTTAAAATAAATACGTTCAATAAAAACATTATTACCTCCAAACCACACAACAAAATCTACCCATTCTAAATTGCAGACGTACATTTGACCCTGGACTTGGTAGTAATATTTATGTCCAAACTTAAGCCTAGGAACCCCAACATCATCTATATACAAGCAAAAGTTTGGATCTTTACATGCTTGTTCAACTGTCATTCCCCTCTTACAGTATGGGCATTTGACTTCCAGGCCTCCATCTTTCATGCCAGAGGCCTTCGGGTCATACACTTTTCTGTCCAAACTGGCACCATAACCTGGTCTTTCCTTTGATAACACTGTTCCAACTTCCTCTACCCGCAACAAAGTATTCCCCTCAGCAGCTTTTGCAGCAACATAACTTGCAACAGCATCACATTCATGTTCCTGGCCATACTGTAAGGATGCTATACTTTTCTTCTTTTCAGAGATGTACATTATGTTTCTAAGAAGTTTATCAGGTTCTTTCCGCCTTACAGCTGCATTATAAAAGTTAGAGGCTGTTAACTTGTCACGTTTGAGTTGCCTCCAAACTTCATTGTTACTTTGGCCCCTTGTCAATCGTTCAACTGTTTCAATGTCCACATTTGAAATATTCTGCGTATCTGCAAAGCAATCCATCATGCTTTGGAAATGAGAAGATGATATATCATAATCATCGTTGAATGGTAAATCTGTGATTTCGTTGTCAGTAACAATATCAGGGGCATTTTCAGGAACTGTTTCGCAAATGCAGTCGATTTCAACATTTTCATCAGCAGTTGGCTGAGGAGAAACATCATGAAACAAAAAATAGCAGCTGCTTTGTAAGCAGTTACTTAGTTCAGCTGAAAGTTGACTTAGTGCTTCCTGGTTTACTCCCCTGTCTGCTGGTGCCCTGGGGTCAAACTTACTGACTTTGGCGCATTTATCAGTTTCTTTACCAAACCGATATTTTGTGATGACTATATTATCTACTGGTTTAGGGTCCACTTGCACATTCCTGGGAGCATTCCAGCTACAGAGTCTTGAGGTACAAGAAACTGGCTCTTCATGTTCTTTAAGTCCCCGACGACAGAAATCTTCAATGGCAAAGAGTATCCCACCAACATGATTACAGTGCCCTAGACCATTTACTCCTCTCCTAAAAATGTCAATCATCAAAAATATCTTGGTATTTAAGAAATATGTTGGGGTTTTCTGTTACAAGGCATGATTAAAAAGGAAAATGTGGCTCTTTTTCAAATCCCATTATTATTGCTCCTCTAAGATGTGTGTAGCATTATCTTCAAACCGTTTGCGGGATATTATCCAGTCATTCCTTCTAACTATTAAACCTCGTCAACCTTGCATTTTGACACTTACCCTGCTGGACACTGGCAGGCTGCCTTAAAGATTTCTCCAAGGTGGCTCATTGTGATCATGAGCTTGTATTTCTTCTGTTTCATGGAGGCCAATACTTCTCCCTTAACGAAGGTAAGTCCACCTTTTGCACCAATATGCGTATTTCTGATGTGTCCCTCTTTGAAGAACTGAAAAGCTTTCAATTTTTTGTATCCTGACGTGCGAATTGAAGCATGATCGTATTTTGCTGTTTTGATAACAAGATAATCGTACAACTGCACAAAATTGAAAGGTGGTAGTCCTCGTAAGTCGGTAGCCCATATGCAATCCGCCGCTTCGGCCACAAGGCTCTCATAAGTTATATCAGCATTTTTCGTGCTACAGCTAGACGCAACAAGTAATAATGGTGCATTTTCTTGCTCGGGCGCTACTTTAGTAGGTGTTTTTGGCCTTTCAAAAAGTACCTGACAACATAACACTAAATCCGCCTTCTTTCCGGTCACGGGCTGCCCCCGATCACGTAAAATTTTCTTTAGCTCTTCCACTTTCAGCTTCTTGATCGCTTCTAATGATTCGCTCATGGGCACAGCAGGAATTTCCATAATAAATCAAGTAAACTTTTCAGCTTCTCACGATCGCTTCGTATACTTTACATGTTTTGCTGAGTTGGAATACAGGGTTAGCCTCGACCCGGTGCAAAACTTGTGCCTGCTAGTCGAAAATCCAGCGGTTTCTCAGAAGGAGCGGGGAATTCGAAACTGGACTATTGATGCAATGAGTCTAATTTCTATTTAACAAGTGCAGAAGAAAAATCCAAAGTAGAAAGCAAACATACATTTGTTGTACAATGTACATTCTGCTGAATTTTTTTTTTGCTGACAATTTAAAATGCACACACCATACACATGATTAACTACACTACACTCTAAATGTCACATTGGACTTTACAGTCTAATAATAGCTTTGACGTCATTACTGTGGGATTGGCATGAACACATAACGCTGAGAAAAAATAATACACATGTATCCTGTAGCTAAAAAACTAATATTACTTAGTTACAGCATAATTATGTATGCTTTTCTGTTAAGGGCAGTACAAGTACCTTTTCAAGAAAACAGTGTCTCCATCAACACAGTTGAGCTTATGAGCATGTTTTGATCCATCAATAACCCTGGCATGATCAGTTCTCCTCAGAGGGAGCTTCTCAAGAGAACTATCTACAAGAATAATAATCATTACAAAAATCAGAATGATTACCAACAGTTATCTATGTGCACATTAGCTATTAATTATGCAGTACTACTCTGACTATAGGAATAAGAACATCAGAACTCAATACATTACTGACTCCTATAATGACCACAACTGGCTGTATGCCACACATGTTCTCTATTGAAAACAGGCCATCTCCTACCTCCCCTACAAAGAGTCTTTTGGTACTCATACCCTGTACGCTGTCAGTCAATACCTCTTACTAACCAAGTTCGAGGTCCGTACTGTAAGTTATGGACCAAGTTTTTTCCTGTGTGCTTATGGCCCAAGCATGAAGTGCGCAGGCCATAAGTCAACGGTAAAAAACGAGGATCCGTAACTTACAGTATGGACCAAGAAAAGGAGGTTAGTAAGATATTTATTACGTCTCTGAGGTTTATCAGGCGCAAGGAAAAGGAAACTTTCAAATTCAGTGGGCCATGCAGTGAAGTACGGCCCGCTAAAATGACCAATCACAGCATGCATACTAACTAAGATATATAATTATTAAGTAGACAAAAGAAAAACAAAAAACAATAGGACATGGAAGTCTTCTATGGTGTAAAACCAATGAAATACTGTTTCACATTTGGACTGCTCTAATTTTGAAAACAGAACTTAAATTCTGCTCAAACATTAAGCTGGATTGCAGACTGAAAAATATTAATAGATCTTGTGAAATGTAGTGTAACATCTGTACTTGGCTTGGAACATCATGCTATTTGCAATGGGAGTGATCACTTTGAAAGAGGCAAATAATGTGTAAAAAGGTGTGTCTTTGCATAAATACAAGAAAATAATAAACAGCTCTTTCCTCCTAAAAGCAAATTATTGTTGATTTTATTGTTGATTATATTATTGTTAAAACACGCAAACCTATCATTATAGACCTGTCTAACATGAGTATACCCCCTTCCCTCCCCATTTTGTAGAGTTTTCCTTATTCCTACGAACATCTCAATTATAAGCTCAAGCTTCGCTCTAGAGCAGAAAAATTTGTTATTGGCTTACCCAAGATCAGAGCTAGGTGCCCACACAAGCAGTGGTAAACAGTTAAAGAAGTTGCACCCTGGTTATATTCCTCCTTGTCCTTTGTGTCGGAGCACACGATACTACGGGAAACAACTTTCGGCATATTTTGATAAAAGGAGAAGGACGAATTTCGACTGACGACAAATTAATGTTGAGCGGGGAACCAGATGACCGCCATAATGCCTTGCCCGGTTCCTAAGCAGTCTCGAAATGGCTATTAGTACGTCAAGTATTCTTACCGAAGTGTCATCGCCGTTCGTCCAATATGAGTACAGTACGTTTGGCCAGGAATGGCCAGGAATTAAAATTCCAAAATAACCCATAGTGATATGTCGGGATGTGTCGCTTTTCATGGTCCGCCTTGCTCAATTTTATACCACGCGTTCGATATTTTGTGTAATTCACACTATGCTTCCGGCAACGTGACAAATTTTGCCTTTCTAATCCCCGGTTAGGTAATTATTGTTGATTTCCCGGAAATGTTGCGCCTGACGAGCGTTCATTCTTTTCAACATGGCGGAATCAGACGTGTCGGCTGTGAAGGTCTTCAATTTCATTTGTGGCCTTGGTGGATTTGCCGAGTTCTCTCAGCTCTTAAAGCCACCGTCGCCTTTGGCTAAAAAGTCAGATGTGAATTCAATGATTCTTTGGTTTGAAAAGGAGAAAATGGCCGGTTCCTTTGTGTCTGTCCACCGGCTGGTTGTCACTAAAAACAACAAGGGGCGTCCTTTTGGTTTCCGAATTGACCTAAAAACACAAATTTGTCTGAAGTATTTTTTAACAGGTTCTTGTAATTTGGCTAGTAGATGTAAATTCTGGCATATTTGTAAAGGGTTTCTAGACGGAACTTGCAAGGCTGCCGGCTGCGGGCGTTCGCACGATTTTCACGACGATGACAACAAAAGGAAGATAGCTGAGCTTGAATTCGAGAAGAAATCCAACGCGTTTTTGAGAAGTATTATCGCTGGAAGCTTACTTCAGGTTTGCCTCAGTTACCTGAAGAACGAATGTGGCACTTTCAATTGCCCGTACCTTCACATCTGTGCAAGCGTTTTGGGATCAACCGGCTGTGAGTGTCGCCTTTCACACGATTTTGCAGATCCACACAACAAGAACATTCTCGCACAGTTTGGTTTTAAGCCCCCACGAACATCAAATATTGATGTCGTGCGGTGCAATATTTTGGTTCACAAACAACAGAAGCCCATTGAAGATAACAAGCGGCTGTTAGAGCTTGCCCAAGCACGCGAAAATCTGAGCCATTTCAAAGAAAGGGAAAGCTTGAGCAAGCAAACCAAACCAGGAACTGGCAAAACTGAAATTTTTGGCAAGGGTCAATCATATTCTAAGATGAAGGATACCAAACCAGTCACACTTTCTGGTTTGATTCAAGAAGCTAAGAAGGCCTGTAAAACAACTGCACCTCCACCACAAGAGGCAGTTCTATCTGAAGCTGATCCTCTAACTGAGAAAGTTTTCAACTACATTTGTGGGAAAGGAGGACTTGCTACATTTTCTGATCTCCGGCAACATCCTTCACCACTGGCAAAGAAGTTTCCTGCACCTGGGCAAGTGCTGGATGCTCAGATTTGGCTGCAAGTTCAAGCTCAATCAAATCAGATTCCTAGGCTCTGCCTGTTGGAGGATGAAGATGGTGACATTCTTGGTGTGCAAATTAAGTTGAAGAAAAAGATGTGTTTGCATTATGCTTCAAAGGGCTCCTGTGCAAAGCCAGCATGCCAGTTTTGGCATGTTTGTAAGGGGTATTTGGAAGGAAAATGTCCAGGTAATTGCAGTCTTTCACATGATTTCCATGATGCTAGCAACATAAAGAATGTTGAGAGGCTGGGACTTGAAAAGCATCCCAGTGGAACTGTAAAAAACATTGTTGCCAACAGCTTGCCCCAGGTTTGTCTCAATTACCTAAAGAATGAATGTTTTTCCAGTAGCTGTCCATATCTTCATATCTGTTGTCCTGCTGCCCAAGGGAATCCATGCAGTTGCAACACCTCACATGAGCTGACATGCCTGGATGCTCATAACACTGCAGTTCTTAGGAAGTATGAGTTGGTTCCCCAAGCAGGCAAGCTGAATATAGTGTATAGCAACATTTTAGTTCCTAAGCAGCAGAAACGATTTGAAGAAGACAAACCCAGTGCAAGCTCCCCTTTGTTACCCTCCCCACAAACCAATCCAGCAAAGTCTGGCTCACACATCCCCTCTCTTTTAAATTTGCCATTTAAACCTGATCTGCAAGCTTCAGAGAAGAGCTGTCAAAAGAAGGACAAACGACAGAGGACAAGGAAGAGACAGAGGCAGAAGAAGCAACAAGGTGAACAGAAGGGAGAAGCAGAGGATCTTGAGGAAGGTGGCTCAGATTCAAATTCAGATAATGAAGACACTGAAAAACCTGATCTGTACTCCAGCTCCAAATTTGGTTCTTATCCAAGCAAACAAGAGTCAGGTGAACATCAATTTTCAGAAATATACAGTACTGAAGAAAATCTCATAAATCTGTCTGATGATGAGTGGCAAGCTGCGAATGATCCTATGGATAACTTCTCTACCTCAAGTTATGAGCTTCTTTCACAAGTTGATGAGATGTTCTTTGATGACTGGTTTGGCTCTTCAAATATAGCAGGATCGCTGTCTCAGCAGAGTGGCATTTCTTTTTCCCCTGATAACAGTACAGATGACACAGAGACTTCCATCAGCTCAGAGAAGTCCAGAGCAGCTTCAGTTTTTCAGTGCATTTGTAACGAATACAATGGTCAAGTGGCATTTTCAGAAATATCCCAACGTCAAGACTTGTTTTCACCAGACATCTTTGATATTGCTGCTTGGTTCAAAGAATATCCAAACAAGTTCATGACAATTGAGAACAAGGATGGTGAAATTGAAGCAGTGCGGGCATTCAGTCCCAAAGCACGCATTTGTTTTCGCTACTTGTTGACCAAGAACGGTTGCAAGGATCCAAAGTGCTTCCGCTATCACGTCTGTAACCATTACCTTGCTAATGGTGTTTGTCCATTTGGGAAGAAATGCAGATATAGCCACAGCCATAATCTTAGGAGCCCTCACAACAAAAAAATCACAAGCCATCTGAAGTTCAAAGCCTTGTCAGAAGATCAGCTGCGCATTCTGATCTCAGCTTCTGTCCCTGAAGTTTGCCTGGATTACAACACCAATTCCTGTCGGAGGGGTTTCCGGTGCAATGGGATACACATCTGTAAGAAGTTTGTGATGAAGCAATGCAAGAAAGGTGATGAATGTCCATTCAAACACCAATCAAGCCTGGAGACACCAGAAGCTAGACTGGTCCTTGGGAGGTATAATTTGAGTACGGTCCCATCCCATGCTGTATTAGGGGCATTGTTGGTTCGTCAACCACCTAAATCTTTAAAAAAGCCTGCTGTGAAACAACAAACTGGTAAGTTGAAATGCCTTTTATTGTACATTGTACTTGTACAGACTGTATCTCTATGCATACATGTAGCTAGTCAGCTTTATGGTAAGAGTACTTCCAGCTGATCTTTCATGATCCAGTGCCTGAAACACACTGCACTTAGCAGGTTGGCTCTACTGTGATTTGCCAACCACTATCGGCTATTCATTACCCTTAGCATGGATGTTTAAGTTCCAGTCTCGTGGATTTTGGAATTGCCCATGCCAAACCAATAATTATTGTGAGAAGAACTGTGGTAGATGGTGGTAGCTAATTTCTCAGGGTTTAAATCAGTTTTCCTCAGACAGTTGAATTGTGGTACAAAAATCAATAAAGTTTTAAGGTGTGCCAGGTGAAAATCTTTTGAGGATCTTTAAAAATCCGCAAAGATCTTCATGAAGATCTTACAAGGATCCTCAAAAATTCTTGCCAAGATCTTTAAGGATCCTCAAAAATCCTCACCAAGATCCTTAAGGATCCTCAACTTTCTTGCCAAGATCTTGCCAAAGATCTTTGAAGATCTTGCAAAGATCTTTAAGGATCTTCAAAGATTCTTTGCAGAACTTGCCAAGATCTTTGAGGATCTTGAATAACCTATCCAAAGATTGTTAAGGATCCTTTGCGGATCTTGCCCAGATCTTTGAGGATCTTCAACGATCCTTCGCAGAACTTACCAAAGATCTTTGAGGATCTTCAAGGATCATTAATTTGCAGACCTTTCCAAGATCTTTGCGGATCTTCATGAACCTTGCCAAAGATCTTCAAGGATCTTAAAGGATCCTTTGTGGATCTTGCCAAGAGTTTTGAGGATCTTTAAGGATTTGAATGAACCTTTGCAAGACTTTGTACTACTTTAAACTTCCCAAAATCACAAAAATAGTGGTAACTAAATTTTCTGGTGATTATGAATTTGTATGTCTTGGAATAAGTGTGCTGTTAAGAATGTATATGCAGTATATAAATGCTAGGTATTATGAAAAAAATAACATTAGCTTGTCAAAAAAAAGGATAATTATTTTATTAAACAATCCCTAACTTAGAAATTAGTTAACCCATCGACTACCGTGCCGGCCAAAACCGGCCGCAAAACACTCCCATGCTTCAAAACGTTGCAACTTTCTCAATCGCACGAATATTGGCTCAACTGTCAGTTGTTAGCATGAAATGGGATGCCCTTTAAATTTGGATATCCAATAAACGCAAGAAATGTAGTACTTTTGACCAAATATGACCTTTTGAGTTTGGACAAGAACAAAAATGACCATTTTTAGTGTTAAACAGAAATGACGAAAATGCTCCTTTTTACTGTTATGTTTCTCATAGAAATTATCGTCGAAAAACAAAACTTCGACCATCATAGTAAAATTCAATCCTTGTTCTAGCTTAGAAATGACTTTTTTTGCTCATATTCTTTTCCTGAGCGTAGAGACAGCCTTTTGTTCCAGTGCAATCCAGCCTTCCCACTATTTTCAACATCTCGACCGCATTGCATGCTGGGAAATAACAATAATTTTTGATGGCACCTGTCCCTTCCCCCAATTTTTAAACATAGAAACTCAGCCACTCTCAGCCTACCACCAAAAATTGGTGCTTGTGGGGATATTCAGTTCTTGCAAATTCCAAAATATGCGGCGGTAGGTCGAGAAGTTCATCCAAAGTAGAGTCCCAAAGGTACTTAGTGTCTGACGATCCGAATTCCCAGTTCGTGGGGTAACAAGCCAAATTTGACAACAAAGTACATCACCTTGCTCACTTCTTTGAGAAAGTGGACTCTTAGCAACCGTCACGCTTAATGATGCTCATCAGGCTGCCACTAAAGATGAAAAATGGCTGTAAACTTAGCAAAATTCGCAAACAAACCGAACTTGGGCCGTTCTTGAGTTCCACGATTGAAAAATAGCTGCGTCACAATGACGTTTTCAGAAACCTTGAGCCTTCAGTACTTTAGGGCAGCACCACTTTCCATGGTAGTTACAAATATAAAGTCATGAAATGCTATGGATGGTTTTTGCTGGAAAATCACTCCGAAAACGTAAAAACGGCTGGTAGTCAATGGGTTAAGCTTCAGGAGTTTGTTTGTATATGAATGTGCATCTACAATGCTAAGTCAATACTAAGTAATTTGTATCAATAAAATCAGAAATAGAAACATATAACATTAAATTTGTATTGTGAAAGAATAATATTCAGCAGATGGATATTAATTTTACTTCAACCATGATGGACACAATAAAAATTATTTTGACTTAAAGACCCATGCCGGACCAATATGCTTTGCGCGCGTCAAGTCAGGTCGCCATATTTATTGTGAGTCGAAAAGTCAAGTGAAGACCGTTGAATCCACAGCAATCCGCTTCCATCCGGCGTTTATGGAGCTTGATTTTACGTTTCGTTGCCCAAAGGATTTCACTATTTCACTTGTGTGTTGATTTTGATGATTTTTTTGGAATTGCAATAACTGTAGAGTGAATATGATGAACTCCTAGAAAGCTCTGATCGTTTGGCATTTTGATGGCCGTACCTTCGCGTAAGTGGAGGCCACGTTAATCTGGTTGTGCCCGTTATATCATGGTACGATCATCTGTGTTTGAACTATGGCATGAGAGGAAAATTACTCTTGGGTTCTCGGAAGCAACGAACTGCCTTTGCTGAGTATCTACTGCATCAAACAGACCACAGAGCATCAAGTTTAGGACCTAGAATTCGATGGTTTGTTTATTTCTTATAGCTTTGTTACAATGCTTATGTACCACAGTTTTGTTCATTTTAACAGCCCTTGTGAACGAGATGGAAGGCAGGGAACATTTGGAGTTGCCGAAAATTTTTCTCAAACCTCTTCAATCTGGACGGCTTCGTCTTCCTCCTTCTCGTTATCCGCTACTATTGAGCCATCTTGCGCCTAAATTTCTCTCCTCCAGAGAGTTTTCCAATAAAGACAATGCTGAACTCATATTGGGCTCTGATCAACCGACAAGCACGCGAAATATTCAAACTTCGGCGACCGCATCACACAATGGCGCCTCCTCCTTGAGTTTATCAAAACAATAATAGACGCGCGCAAAGAATATTGGTCCGGCAAGGGTCTTTAACACAAAAACAACTGCGATGAAATACATGTATTTCTTCAGAACATGCTAAAATGCTAAAAGAAAGCTAAAACACTAGTTTGACGACATTTCAACATTAATGTAACGTCATCAAGTCCAAAAATTACGAGGCTTAAGGGTGCATGTATACTAAAAGAACAATACAGGTGATTAATCACCTGTATTGTTCTTTTAGTATTTATAAATGTATGCCGGCCCCTTTAGCCCCATCATTTTTTTACTTGATAATGATGTTTCATTAACATCGAAACGTCGTCAAAATAGTGTTTTAGCTTTTTTTTTTAGCATTTTAGCATATGTAATGTTGCGAGTGAGAGGAAAAACATACATCTCCCCTTTACATTTCATGTTTTTAGGAAATATTTTATCACAGTTGTTTATAGTTAAATGTTTCTCTAAACCACTCCTTCTTCGTATACTCAACACAAACCTTATTTATAATGTTTTAAGTAAATTATATGGTTTCATAATTCCCAGTGAATAGATCAGTAAAAGATAATAAAACTCTAGAGAAACCATAACTTCTAAATACATGTAGCTCTGATATACTGAAATTAAGGCTGCTAGGCTTTTCATGTTATTTAGAAGAGTTACGAATTGCTTGGGCTTCAGTCATTTTCAAGGGTTAACTCTTGGGAACATCTGCACCATGAAAATTCCACTGACTATTGAGTGACACAAGTCTACATGTAAAGTATAACAACAGAAAGCAGCCACAAAAATTAAATTTAATAAGTTGCTGTTATTTTTAAAAATAATATTTACATAAAGGCCATCCTTTTAAAATAATTATTCTACAATAAAATGATTCAGTGATTGCAGGACTACTGATATTACAAAACTATTCATCTTTTTAAGTAATGAGTCATCCAAATAACTCTTGCAGCTGTAACCTTGCAGGTTAAACAAGTTACAGAGATTTACAATGTATATCAACCTGGTCTCCTACAAAATGTTATGGAAAAGTAATTAGAAAAAGTGCAAAAGTAAATGGACCATTTTTGTCCTGATCAAAGACAAAAATTGTTGTCTTTAAATTTACAAGCTCTTACTCTCAGGTTGCTCTACACTCTTCCAATTAATGTAATTTCACTCAAAACTATGGTGAAGACTTAGCTAATTGAGAAGCATTTGGTGCCTTGACTTTGATGAAGCTGTCACTGTCCCGAAGTCATGCGATGTACCACAAATCTGCATCAAAATAAAACACAGTGTGGTAAAAATAATAATCAGTCTGCCAAGAGACCCTTATGTGAACATGTACAGTATTCACTGCTTGACTGTTACTGAAGAGGAAACTACTCGGTACGATCGTATGTTAAGCTGAAGACAACTGACATGCACTGAAAGAAACAGCCATCATGGAAAAGCACTGTCAGAACTGTTTTTAAGTATGAGTCAAATCATCTGGCATTTTCTTTTAATTTAGTCTTAATTAGACGACTGTATGGCGTGAACCTCGATCCATAACACATGCATCGTCAAAATTAATGCAATCCAGAATCGTTAATGTTTTAAAGCAAGTCTTTCAATAAAATAAGGGCCGTTTGCCTTTTAAACAGAAACTTACCTCTTTCAAAAGAGTAGTCACTCACATTCGTTTGCTTTGAGCCCTAATTAGAGCTGAAAAGAACTGAAAATCCGTTGAAACTTGTGCCCGCCAGAATTAACAGTTCCGTTGTGTCTGCTGGCCAAAACGGCTCATTCGTTCCCAGTCTCCACTAGAAATCCAAGATGGCCGCCAGCCATGCGGTTGTACATTTTTCGGTCTTTTTGCTTATTTTAAGGAACTGCATCATGCATAAAGTTACCATAAATTATTTGAGGGAATCCACAGCTACTTGCAACAAACCTGAATCATGGAGACGTTTGAAAAGCGTGATCCTCTGAGGATTTTCACCAGGGAGTGCAACTTAATGCAGTGTACCATGTTTCCTTCCATACACATGTACATGCATCATGAAGGGTCATGAATGATTTTTACTGTAAGCCTTATGGCATGGACTGTCAACCAAAACAAAAATTGCTTATAAAAAATTGGGTGTAACTTACATGTACCATGAATATGATGCAGGAAAGGGACAATATTTTGTATTAAGCCAAACAATAACAGCTATAATTATTTGGTGTGATGTGATCTTTCAGAACCACGCCCTCCCTTCATCTGCCTGGACAATCTCTTGGGTCATTGCACCAAGAGATCTCGGTGTGGCTGTAAACACTATGACATGCCGTACTTGTGGCAGTATAAACTCTCTGCTGAAGATGGGGACAATTGGAGGTCATTTACAACAAGTGACAATGAGGATATTGAGAAGCAATTCTGTGATGTTAATGTTACTGCTACAGAACTTGAACACATCACAATTGCAACACCTCCTTCTGTGCTGTAAGTTAAAATACGACATGCACATAGTGTATGCATAACTGTATTTTATTTATAATACTATTGTACATTCTATTAGGTGCATTATGTCAGGTCCAGAAAATATCCATACAGTTTGTACCCCTCCTATAATTTCCAGCAGGGTGGGATAGGGGTGGTGGTGGTGGTGGTGGTAAGGGGGGGGGGGGGCATCCAAAAAAATCTTTTCTGGAACTGCACTATCTATCGAGCAATTAAAATTAAAAACTGAACGGTTTCCTTCTTTAAATTCAAATATTGTCAATTGGCAGCATTGATCCTGGTGAAGGTGAAGTCAAGATATACTTTGATGACATGAAAGCAGAAACTGGGTTTGGAGATGTGCAGCTGAGACGTCTATCCACCAAGTCAGCAGCCTCGCCTACTGACCATGCTCTGTCTACCCAGTGGGTTTGGTACTGGTTGAGTGAAATCAACAGCTGGATTGAATATGGAAATGGTCCAATGGTGGGTCTATAGTTATCATTCAGTCAGAGACAAATCAGAAAAGAAAGTTTCTTCAAGAACATGAAACACATATTTGATGAACAATTAAATTTGAAAACTCTAAATGACTAAAGGGGGTAGTTTCTGAAGACATTATGGTGCTGGGGAGTTGTACACAAAAATATGGTTTTATATCAATGGAGTTGATAATGTGAATTGACCACTGTACAGGGCATTTTGAGCATTAGCCCCTCGTTAGAGCAAATCATGCTGATGAAGGGTCACGCCCACTTAGTCCCACTTGGTTTCATAAAAAACACTTTTGTTCTCTCAGTAAGCTACTGCTGTCCAAACATATCCCGGTGATCAATTGATTGATTGATTGATCAATCAATCAGTCTGATTAGTACCAAATCCAGTGAAAGCTCCTATTTTTTTCTGCAGCAAACCGTCACATCACAACAAATAGAATCGGTTTTTACCAAAGGAAAACCATTTTTTGGGTTTCATGCAAGTGACAAGTCTCATCACAAGATCTTGCTTCAAGAACGTCCCATGTGCCAGAAGAGCACTAAACCTCCAGAGACCACAATTGAAGTGAGAAGGAGACCTATGTTTAGATCTCTATCTGAAGTACAGAGACTTCAAAGGTATGGTGGAACTTGTGCCTTAATAGTCCATTTTACAGTTGTACATTCAGCGACCTGGCCTTTGAGTAGAAGTAAGGCTGGGGTTGACCTTGTTTTGGTACAGACCTCACTACTTTCCCATGTAAATCTTGTTCTTGTTATGCTAACTGGTCGACATTTACATGAGAAAGAGGTCAATCCCAGCTTCGCTTCTACTCAAGGGCCAGGTCACTGAACACACAAGTGTAAAATGGACTATTCACCACTGCCTCAGTGTTGTAGAAACCATGTTTTCCCTTTCCCTGAATTAAAAAAGGCCTACTGTTACCCCTTTTGACAATGCAGCATGCAATATACGTACGCACAACAGGCAGTCATTTAAGTCATTCCTTGCTCT
This sequence comes from Galaxea fascicularis, assembly GCA_948470475.1. Lineage (NCBI taxonomy): Eukaryota > Metazoa > Cnidaria > Anthozoa > Scleractinia > Euphylliidae > Galaxea > Galaxea fascicularis. Next base: position 25,535,266 of record OX419335.1, on the reverse strand, counting down.
TAACTGAGGCCACAAAGTAGCTTGTCTTGTAAGATGTTTGGTAATGCAGGGCTGATCGGAATACCATTTAGCACGAGGTTGCCTATAATGGCTGCTGTAAGCCTTTATGTCGTCTGAGGCTCTTCTCATTTCACTTAATATGTGGAATACATTAGAGACAAGCCCCCTTGCCTTCATCACAACAAGCTTTGTTGCCTTTTGAATTGTCCTTTACAGACCCCTTGAATTGCCAGTACCCCTGCTACCAGAGTCGCCATCTGTTACGACAGATGCTCTGGCCCGTGTCCCACCTGATTGGACGACTGTACCTGATGATGAGGATTACATCCGCGTCCCTCTTCCGTCTGGCTCTGACCAGTTCAAACTGACAGAGAGTTTGTTTCGCCAGTCCTTGTCCGAGAACAAGGCAACTATTTTGGCCATTGAACGAGTTCAGAATCCTTTCATGTGGGAGAAGTATGCGAGGTGAGGCAGTCGTTATTTGCGCTCTTTATTCAATAGACTGATCCGTTCAATCGTTCTTGTGTAAGCAACGTCCAATGCATGCGCCTATGATTATGGGATGTCGTTTTCGGAACAGACAAATAGCAGACGGGGTGAAAGTGAAGAATCTTCTCAAGGGGTGATTAGAACATACAGTTCAATTTCAATTCAATTTCAGTTATTTCAGCTTGTTTGGGTGTGTGATGTTTGAACGAACTCATAGACGGAAATTTATTCGTTACGCCGTTAAAGCTGCATGCATGTGTTTTAACAACTGGATGATTTTTACGTTTTAGAGTACAAGCGGATTGTTGACATGTAGTTGCGCTTAACTTAGTTTATAGTTCTTTCCACGTATTTGTAACCACAGGCCGCCCAGACTTTGCTTGTGATTTGCATACGTGACAGTATTTCGTTACGTTTCGAGGCTTTTAAGAGGCTTTTTTTTTAAATGGTTCAAAAATCGCTCTAAATTCAACTTGTAGTCAAGGATTTAAATAAAAGAAGCTTATCTTAGTCTGCGCTTGTGTTATTTTGAAGTCTTTGTAGCAGCTGAGTCGTTCTAAAGTCGTTCTAAAGCCATGTTGACGATTTAAACTTTTCCAGGTTTGTTTTCCACTAAAGAGAAACGAAAGGCTGGCGACCTGGTCGGCCGACGGTTCGCACTCGAAGCTCCATAAATTCCACTAAAGTGCTCGGAGCTCGCCAAAATTGCCTCACAGCAGCCGTCGATAATTCTTCTTTCTAGTTGCTTCGCCTCAGATTCCAAGGTTCATCTTATCCGCCCGAAAACGCTCCTTTTCGAGCGCTGGCTGCCCATTTCTGCTTCGTCAACAATTTAAAAAATCGTTGGCTTAGCGACCGCTCCATCACGAGAAAGTCGCCCTCAACCGTAGGGAGGTACAGGTCAAATTACACCGGAAATGGCGGGAAACTCACCGCTTGCAGAGCAAATTGACCTGTGCCTCCCTACGGTTGAGGGCGACTTTGTCGTGATGGAGCGGTCGCTAAGCCAACGATTTTGAAATCCGTGGCCAAGATAACTCGTTACGGATCGAGACAAAGCAGAAATGGGCAGCCAGCGCTCGAAAAGGAGCGTTTTTCGGGCGGATAAGATGAACCTTGGAATCTGAGGCGAAGCAACTAGAAAGAACGACGACTGCCGACGGCTGCCGTGAGGCAATTTTGGCGAGCTCCGAGCATTTTAGTGGAATTTATGGAGCTTCGAGTGCGAACCGTCGGCCGACCAGGTCGCCAGCCTTTCGTTTCTCTTTAGTGGAAAACAAACCTGGAAAAGTTTAAATCGTCAACATGGCTTTAGAACGACTTTAGAACGACTCAGCTGCCACAAAGACTTCAAAATAACACAAGCGCAGACTAAGATAAGCTTCTTTTATTTAAATCCTTGACTACAAGTTGAATTTAGAGCGATTTTTGAACCATTTTCATACATTCTCTTAAATGGCTCAAAACGTAACGCAATACTGTCACGTATGTAAATCACAAACAACGTCTGGGCCGCCTGTGATGTAACCGCATTTTAGTGCTTCCCATCTGCCTTCATCAGAAGAAAAAGTGCCCCGTATAAGTACATATCTATAACAACAACAACAATACTTTATTTCACTTTTCCTTATTACATTACATTAAAATTTGTATGGTTAGTTACAATAAAGTTATTGAGGTATTTGAAGGTTAAACTAAACCATATCGATAACAATGATGGAAATGCCTGGCCCCTAAATGAACCTTATAGTTTTCTTGTTAGGCACTAGTCTTGTTGAGTTTCATTTTAAAATATAGACATCTAGATACATACACAACACACACAAATAACACACAACCACACACTAACACACAATGTCACTTCACGTACACTCGTTGTAAAAATAGAAAGTAGAGAAATTGTAAGACTTAGATGTTGCATTTGTTTCCCTAGTAAAAACTGTTTAACTTTTCTCAGGAAATTGGAAAGATTGAGATCTTTAATATCTTGTGATAGTTTTTGCCAATGGTCGGCTGCCAGAGCCGACAACGTCGTTTTTCCACTATTAGTCCTGAAACGTGCTTTATAGAAGTTGCCTTTTGAAGCATATCTAGTGTTGTATGCGTGAACATCACTAGCATAACGAAAGTAGTTATCAAAGATGCTAGGGAGCTTCTTTTTATGCCATTGGTGGGAGAACTGAAGTAAACGTAATGAAAAATGTTCTCTACTGTAAGTAGACTCTAGTAAGTTCAGTAAAGGGAAGGTACTAGCTATCTGTATTTTCACCATACTGAGTAGCAAAGAACAACAAACGGATGATATGATTTTGTTTGACTTGAATTTCCTTCAAATGCAATGCACAAGCACTACCCCAAGTAATAACAGCGTATGATAGATGTGGATATATCAAATTATAATAAAGTTGTCTGAGTTGTTTTAAGGGAAGGAAGAGCCCTAGCTGTATTTCTACAAATTTTCGAGCAAACATAAGAAATGTGGTAATTCCATGAAATTGTGTCATCTACTAAAACTCCAAGATATTTTATGCAGTGTTTTTTTTTTCTAATATATATTCAGAGTCATCTTTGTTAGGCAGTTTAACTTTGAATGTAATAGCCATTATCTTTTTAATTGACTTTATAATCATGTAGCTTGTTTTCTTGAAATTTATTGACAGTCTATTTATATCACACCATTCCTTCTCTTTCAAAAGTTCTTGGTTTCCAACTGGGTGGCATTGGGAGAAGAGGCAAAGATATTAGTATCGTCTGCAAAAATGCTAAAGGAAGTTTTTCAGAGCAGTTGGGAATGTCATTGATGTAGATAAGAAACAATAAGGGTCCAAGCGAACTTCCTGAGGAACACCACAAACCATAGTTTGTCTAGATGATTCCGTACCAGCTAAAGAGACGTACAGCTTTTCCATGAAGTCTTCACGTTCATTGTGCGGATGTCTATATATGCGGCCGATAATAACGTGGTTTAGCTTGACTCTTGGGAGTTCTATAAAGCACGTTTCCAGGGATTACGAAGGCCGTGCGCCATGCGCGTATGGCGCATAAAGCTACGGAATGGCGCATTAAAAAAGAACTTACCGGGCCTGTTGAAACGGTTTCAACTCCATCTAACGTTATTTCTAAGTCAGGTCTTTTGATAAACTTAAGGTATCTTTTATATACATTCCGACACCGCCCGCATTTGTTTTGGAAGCCTTGCTAATAAATTCATATCCAGGAATGAATATATTATTAACATTACTATCTCTTAATCTGGTTTCCGATATGGTGATTATACTAGGCGATTCCTTTAGTGTCAGCAGGATGTCATTTAAAAGACATAAATTTTTCGGTAGACTGTGTGTATTACAGCTAAATATCGAAAACCCTTTTGACGAAGTCTTTTGAAATAACGTGCCAGTTTGCTTAATGTTGTAATACTTTGATTATCGTATTCATATTTGTATCATCCTTGTTCTTAGTCAAACCGTGAAAGGGTAATTCATTTAAATCAGACATCCGGTACTACAAAAAGAAATAATAATTTGAGTTGCGAGTAAACTAAAGCCAGTGACGCGGAAAGAACTGCAAGTTAATTATCATTGCAAAATCTGTAGAAGTACCGGATATCTCTGAGATGGAGCGAAAATTTATCATAAAAATACGGCTTACTTGAATTGCGTATACTGGACCAAACATCAGGAATTCAACCACGAGGTCCTTTCAGGATGTTTTTCTTGAAGTTTTCAAAGTCCTCCGAGGAGTCAATCTTGTAAGTTTGCGAGTTCTCCCCTTCAGATAAATACGGCGATGGTTGGTCCAAATAAATTTCCATTTGAGCTCTTTTTTGAGTTTGTTTACCGAACCAAACAGCTTCTTCGTAGGAGTCAATGATTCCGAGATGTAGATCTTCTTGTTGAGGTTTACGCCCTTAGTTGCACAGGCTTCTTTTAGGCTTTTCAAGCTACTTGCTTTCTTTCCCGCAACTTTCTTACGGTTGGAGTAGAACTTGTCCCTGTCGTTTCACGATAATCTTTTCATCGGCCGACTTGTCATACCTGGGTATTGGATGTGCTGTCGATATGTCGTCGTCCTTGGGATCCACTTGGATGTCCTTTCCAAGAGCTTTGACCAATTCGATGCAGGACATCGACTCGGTTGGTTTAAGACCAGAAATTTCAATGCAGTCTCTCCTCAAATACTGGGTGAGATCATCCATGTCTTTGGTTAGCTCCAAGGCACGCTTTTGTGTGCCGCTAAAGTCTCGTTTCAAATTTTTGGCTCATCCTCGGTGTACCTGTGAAGCTCACGAGTGACGTAAAACAAAGACAACAAAACACTATAAAGAATAGCGTACAGCAAAACAATACCTCATAAAACAAAGAAAACCTCGTCAGGTTTTTACACCGAGGCTGACCCAAATTTTTATCGTCACTGGCAAACGTTACCATTGCTTCCTTGGATCTGCTTCAATCGCTCGTCGTATTTAGCAGACACGAAGTCGACTAATTTGTGCAAAGTATCAAATTTCTCTTCAATGGAAAACAATTTCAACCGCAACGGTCTAGTTTCTTCCTCCAAAACTTTCTTAAATCTTCTATCGTCGCCATAAGTACAAATAAACAAGTCAAGATGCCTATACTACAGGGCCCGGTTGTTCGAAAGCCGATTAACACTAATCCAAGATTAAAATTTAATCAAGGAGCTTAATTCTCTATCCCCAAACGTTGCTCATTGCTGATATTCTGCAAAATTGTAGATTAGGGGTAGTCAATCGTGAAAAACAAAAACCAGCGGAAACAACTTCCATCCAAAAGTTAAAAGCTGCAACCGAAGTTTACGCTAATCCTGGATTAGGTTAATCGGCTTTCGAACAACCGGGCCCAGGAAACTGCCGAAAATTGGCAGAGCTACACAAAGCGTGGCAGACCGCCAAGGCGCCATATGCTAAATCCTCCCATGTCAGGAGAAAGTGCTAAACGAAATATTTGTCGACCGTAAGTCAGAAATATCTCTTAAATGCGACGTTTTGAAGTTTTGCAAAACTTTAAGGAGAATTTTGATCTTGAACTTCACAGGAAAAAAGAACAGTTGGAAAAGAGGTCCCGCACTAAAAACAGCCCTGTTAATGAAAAGCTTCTCTTCCATGGAACAGACCACCAAAATGTGGACAGCGTTTGCGAAGAAAACATCGACTGGCGAGCGCAGGATGAGGGCCGAGCTGCTGCCTTTGGTGAAGGTGCCTACTTTACAGCGGAAGCAGCCCTCAGTAATCTCTATTGCAAGCAGGACTCCGAGTCGGTTCGGTACATGTTCCTCGCCGAGGTGCTGGTGGGATCATTTGCCAAAGGTGAGCCATCGATGAAGAGGCCCCCGCAAAAGAGCGATGACGCATCCAAGAAGGAGCTGTTTGATTCGTGTGTAGATAATGTTGATAAGCCCACCATTTATGTGCTGTTCAATTCGGATCAGTATTATCCCACCTTTCTGATCCAGTATAAAATCAAATCCAAGGTGGTGTGTTAATTGACTACAGCTGCTTTTAAATTTGGTTATTGTTTCAATCCCTCCTTATATTTGCTTGTTTGTTTGTCTTGATAATGTTAACTCGGACACCAACTACTGAACAGGGCCAATATTGACAGTAACGAGATGTATGTGTAATTTAGACGAAGTTTTAGTATGTCTGTGACGGTCCAGATCTGCTGTTGTATTGTCCTTATGGTGAACGTATCTTCAGAACGCGTTTTCCTCTCGGTGATGTTTATCAGCTGTGCATTTGTCCGCAAAGTTAAAGCGCGTTTTTAAAAATACTAAGTTATTCCCTGAGGTTGACCGTGTTCGCTGAAATGAAATCCAAACAAACAAAAGAACAACCAAAACAAACAAAGAACAACTGAAAAAAAAAATTAACCTTGACAGATACTTGGTTTAAACGAAAAGGCCTCTTTCGAGGCGGAGCAAAAGATGTTCCTTGCTCTCTACGGAAAAACGTTCTTAGTTTCCAAGCGGGACACTAAAGAAAGGGAAGAATGAACGACGTCTTAATGGCTTAAGGCTGAAACACCTCGGTCCCTACCTACTTATCAAGGAAAAGTTCGGAAAAGATGCTCCAAAGTTGTAATTGGCCGATTAAATTCTCGTCCAGTATCCCTTCCCGGGAGGGGTGGGGGAGGGGGGATACTCCCCTATATAAGCTATATGGGTATGCGCCGCCCCAAAGGGTATGGTTTTTGAGCCGGTTTGGCCTGAAAGCGGGTATAGATTTTGACCACTTTGGTCTTAAATCGGTTATCGTTTTTGAGGGAACATCGAGAGAGTATAAACGTGTTTGTCTTTTAATTCCAAATGAATAACATGCAGAGAAAGAGAAGTGACCAAATTATATCATTCCGGCTGAATTTTATCAATTCTTAGGTTTGGCACTGATGCGAAGCTTAAAAACGCGCCAATAGAGGTACGCCTCAACAAAGCCAGTTGGAAAATTTGTAACCGCAGCGTCAGGTCTGAAAACGGGTGTAGAAAATGGAATGGTTTTGGTCTGAAAAAGGATCTGGGTTTGGAGACAAGGGCGGCACACCCCTACGAAGTATTCCGAGGAGTATCCCCCCGTTATCCCTTACACAGGATGGTGTTTCTATCGTACGTCAATTCCTTGGTGACGGTATTGTTATCGCTTCCTCTTTGTTTATCCTTTCCAATTAAACTGAGGAGTTGGTTACAGCCGCCGACCATTAGGATAATTGCAGACTACTAAGGGGACCGGTGTAGATCATGCCGACGAATACGTAAACCAACTTATATTTCAAGCGATGATGGAAGTCGATTAAGCAGAGAAGTTACGAGTGCGTTGAAACATGCACTATACCACCCATATTTGAAATTTTATTCTTAAGAAATTTTAATCTCATCCTCAAACTGAAGAAACAAGTTTGGAGTAAACAAGCAAGTTATACCTACAACAAAATCATTTTGTACGGGAAGGCTTTTAGACCATTGATGCAGACATGAAATAAGGTTGTAGTGTATGCCCTTTATCGCTCTTGAAAAGACTACTAGTTTTGATCACGCCTTTGTCACTGAAGACTAGTAGTGGCAAGAGCGATGTTTTTTCAACATTTAAGGGTTCTTCTCGTGTTTCCTTGTTAAGCACTGAGGTGTACCGAGAGAGTTTCCCAAATATTGCCGGTAAATGCTCCGGCTAAAAGATTCTTGTCCAATGTATGCAGAAGCGTGTTTCGTTAATACCCTGTTAGGTGAGACATCGAGAATCGGTTATGTAGTTTTAATTTTCGCCAGAGGCCTCGATAAGAGTAGCATTGGGTGACTTTTAACTTTCTACAATTCCCTTTTCATGTCATCCGCGTGATCGCTTGTGTACCAAGAAACACCTTAAATTTTGGTCTTGCTACATTTTTTTTTTTTGAAATTCTGGTCAGCAATTTAAACTCGAAAGGCGAGTTTTCGTCATCAAGCAAGGAGTTGAATGCTAATGGTTGATCAATAATATGTTTTACAACCGCAGTTGTTATGTTTAGTGTAATGCTTAATGACGCGCGGTTCACGCGTTCTTATTTTCACAAGTATTGTTTGTTAATGGCCGTGTTTTCAAGATAGCCGTTGTCTCGCTTAACATTCCTGAAAGTGGTTTGTTTGCAAAAATGATACGTGTTTTCACGGGTAAGATTAAATGAGGAGAGAGCACGTGCCAATACATCAATTTGAAGAATATGGCGGGAGATCCAGACGAATAAAAATAGCACGCCTGTTGTATTTCTAATTTGAATAACCGCAAGCGACTCATTGGCCGAAATTAATTACCCACTCGCTAAGCAACCAGGTTTGGTGGTTTAAATTTAATGAGAATTCTATTGACGTTTGCCGACTCGCTTAACTTTAAGCGAGTTGGAAAAGCAACTTTTTTCACGTTATTTGCGGTTGTCACTCGCTAAGCGACCTGAAACCGCTCGTGAAAACACGGCCAATGTTGTGAAAACTTATAAGAAGTTATTAAAAAAAGTTATTACCTCCCTAAGGTAACCAAAACAAAAACGACAACAAAGAAATAAGAGAAAACGACACAAAAGTACGAGGAAGTTTGTTTTTATTATTATCTGTGCGATTAACAGTAATTGAGCTATTGAGAGTAATGAAAACTTTGTACTCTCTCGGCTCTTACTTATCGTGGCTACTGAATTTTAAAAACAATGAAAGTCTTTTCCATAATCCAGGTCTGGAAAAACAGTAAAAACTGAAAATGTCGCAAGCCAAGGGGTTAGTTTCAAATATATTTCCATGTCCATTCACTGGTTTACCCCTTCAACGTGGCCACCATTCCTTTGTTTTGCTCTTCAACATGGCCGCAGTGACGTCAAGTACGAACGCTCAAAGGTTCAACATAAGAAAACTGTGTAGTTTACGTTTGTCACTGTCCGAAAGCGACACATGAGGGTAGAGTTCTTAAGCCTACCCCCTCCTCCCCTTCCTCATAATTTTCCGAGGACTGCACGGTTGGACACTGCAACGTGTTTCATACCTGATACCCTCTCTGGAGTTTTACTGTGCCTTTACGGAGGCGTTAATGCCTAGTGAGATTAGCAGACGTTTGAATACTAGCAGTATCAGGTTTATGTTGAAAAAAGCCTTGTGCATTTTGAATTGACTAAATGCATAACCAAGTTATTTTGGTGAAAATTATACAGTTATTTCAATTAATGTTGTCGGAAGACCTACGCGACGACCCCAAAAAGTACTACTTTCCTCTGGGTAATATGTCCACAAATGTTATAAACTCACCACCATGGATGCAAACTCACAGACGCAAACGTTTACGAGTGTTTCCTTCCATCCTATGGTGCTGACAACGCGAAAATGTTGCGGAACGAATAAAGATTTGCAACTACCCGTGCCCCCATTCGGTCTTGTCTTGTAAACTTCACGTTTGAAAATCCGACAGCGTTAAACGAAATAGCCGCATGTGTCTAATGTGGAACCTTAAAGAGAGTTATTCAATTTGTTGTAGTGCTGTTATTAATTTAGTAACTACTTAAAAAGCTGTCGGGTGTTTACCTTTAGCCCTTTAAGTCCTAGCAGTGACCAGAACCTACTTTCTCCTTACGGTATCCCCATTTCAGCTAACACACAGGTTTTGAGAAGAAAGGAAATGATCATCAAACAAGCAATGGCTTGATGCTTAACCAAATTCTCTGAACTAGTAAAATGCGAAATATAAGAAGACCAGTTAAGAGAATATGCATTTTGATGTCAGGGGTTAAAGGGCTAAGAGTCGCTTTGAAAAAGAGGCCTGAGGTAATTCGGAATGGTCTATTAAACTCTATTATTATGCAAAAACGTTCTTTTGTTTCATTAATTAAAGCAATGTGGCCGGTGGTCACGTGAGAGAAAACGCTCTATTGAGTGCAGTGCATCATGACCATATTTGGATATTGCTACAGTGTGTTAATTAATAATCTTGTTAACGGTAAGCACATTTCAGCCTAACACAGAAAGCTTTACTTCTATTGAGAAATGATCCTATGTGTGAGCCATTTTGCTTGCTGTTAAAATTCGTGTGATTCGCATGTTTTGATGTTGATTTTTGTTAAGTAATACTGGTTTTGACCCTCTAAGGGTTTATAAACGTGGAATTTTCACTGACTATTTATAGAAGGTTGTATTTTGTTTTTCTTAAATGCGTTGGATCTAATAATAAAGATTTCTGGATGAAGTTAACTGTGGTTTGTTGCATTGTTGTTTTATCAAACTCAAAATGACCTGTTTAACACACTTTATTTAAAGAGGGTGGCACGGAATAGTTGAAGCAACTAATAAACTTGTGGCCCTCTACAAGGTCAGCACTAGGGGTGGTCACAGCCAGGGTTCGTTACGTCCCTAGTGGTTCTTTAACGTCCCACAGAATTAATTGTGAAGAGTTGTGAGACGGGACCTCCGGTTTATCGTCCTTATCCGAGAAGACTAGAAAGTCTAACCATTTGCAGATGTCATTGCAAAGGAAGCACTTTCTCCTCAGTTATTTAAAGACCCTGAGTGTTGGTCCGGCCGGGGCTTTGAACCCACGACCTCCCGCACGGTAGTCCGGCACTCTGTCAATATTGAATAGAATAACAGGAAAACAAAACCAATAACCAATCGAATTATCAGACGAACTATCGTTCTTTGCCCAAGTTCGTCCCAGACGGATGATCCGTCTCAAGTATAAATCGGGCCATTGTCTGTTGTTGTTTCTTTTTGCTTCCCTTATAATACCTGTCGGTTGCCGCCGGCTTCTTTTTCAGTTATACCCTCTTCGGTCTTTCCTTTCAGTTTTTTTTGCGTAATATGTGTTTTCTCGGTTTACGTAGTCCAGAAACAAGGCTAGAATGTGGTTGAGGGAATCCTATAAACCAATGATTATGCTCTAATGGGCCTTAGCATCGCACAGATCAAAGTAGCGAAATGAGAAACAAGACATTTTTACAAGGTATTCTTTTGACAAAATTGGAAGACTGATTAAGGAACTGCACGTTGATATTCACATTTATATCAAAACGAATCTTATCATAATAAGCACTCAGCTCACGGGCCCTACCACTGAACTTACTTTGGGTAAGGTTGCATTGATCATGTATAGTGTCTAAAGCTAACTTAGTCAATAAACTCATTAATAATAGAATCCGTGAGAGGAAACCGAAGTTGAACGCACAATCAGACTCAATTCGCCCGAAAGTATTTGTTTAGAACATTTCATCGCGCGCGTACTAATTCGTTGGCTGACGTCATCAATAACCACTTCATTTAAACCTGAAAAGACCGTTACATTTATCACTTGAAAATGAAGTCAAGATGACTTCGAAACGTCGTGTAATATCGCTCATTTTTGTAATCAATTGGTTTATTTTGTTGATTGTTGGTGTTGTTTTCTTTCCTAAACGTTTTTCTTCCCGTATAGATCCTCTTGCCTCCTGCTTCTTTTTCAGTTATTCCTCTTTGGCCTTTCCGTTTTTAGCAAGCAATGTGTGTTTCTCGGTTCACGTAGCCCAGAAACAAGGCTAGAATGTGGATCAGTGTGAGGGAATCCAATAAACCAATGTTCATACTTTGAATGGGCCTTACCATCGCACCGATTAATGCAGCGAAATGATAAACCGAAGACATTTTTTAAAAGGTATCCAGTCTGTATTTTTAACAAAATTGGGAGACTGATAAAGGGACTGCGCGTTGATATTGTTAAAACAAACCATGACATCACGTTTGTATCAAAACGAATCTCATCATAATAAGTATCCAGCTCAGGGGCCCTACTACTGAACATTAATAAATACCAACTTACTTTATTTAAGGTCAAAATTTATCATTTAGAGTGTCTAAAGCTAACCTAGTCAATTAATTTATTAGTGGTAGAAACGAGTAACCGTACACCGCCGACCGGTTAGCTCAGATGGTAGAGTTCCGGGCTAACGTGCGGGAAGTCGTGGGTTCAACCCTCGGCCGGTTCCTTTGCAATGACATCTGCAAATGGTGGTGCTGACCTGTGTCTCGGGCCCGCAGTAATTGGCGTTCGCTGTCGCGGTGTCCCTGCCAGCTTGGCGAAGTTCAGAAATAAAATAAAATAAAATACAGGGTAAAAATGATACCGAACCATTATGACAACAGTAACAGTTCCAATTATCCTCCGCTTCTGTTTTCCCAAGGTCCTCTTTCTCTTAGACAGCCTCAAAGAATCTCGGATTTCATAAGAAGTACCATTCGGCGAACTTTGGCCGGACGAAGAATACGCTGATTTGTTGGGGAAATGCGAAGTGAAGATGTTTCAAAGGTGCTCTGTTCGAGATGATTTCCCATAGCTGCTGAGAAGGTCATTATGAGGTTTTTTAGTTTCCTTGATGAACTACCTGTGCTTGTCCAAGTCACAAATACAACAGCAATTATTTTGTTTCACTGCGGACTTAAAGCCAAAATACTCTAGAAGTTGTTTCCTTTGGCATTCGTCCTTTGATTGGCAGTAGTCTTTCCTTGCTTGTTCTATGTGCACTTTGTTTTTGCCAATATCAGCATTATTGTAAAACAAAACAGCTTTAGCTTGTAGGCCTACTGTACGACCAGCACGGCCTATTTTCCGCATGTAAGCCTCAAGTGTTGCTTGGCGGTGAAATATGAACGATGTTTGTAACATATGGTGTATCAACACTCATTCCAAGGGCTGATGTTGCAAATATAATCCTTACCCTTCAGGTCAGTTTTTTTTTTATCTCTGAAATTATTTCCTTTTTCATGCGGTCTGTTTGGTGGTGAATGGAACTGGGCAAAAAGTCTTGATGCTGGTTCTTCTGATTCTCCAACAAACTGATTCTCTTTCAATGTTCTTTCAAAGAGTGTGTAAGCATATCCACAATACTTTAGTTTTAAATAGACAATTGTCATGGGATATTTGTCTCTCTGCACAGCTAACTCATTTGCAATTGGTTCCGTAGGTTTCATTGCCGATGTGATTGTTGAGCGTGACTTTTTTGTTAAGATATATGTTTGCTCTGTTGGGGTTGACAGAAACAATTTTTCAACTGGTGGATAACATCAGGCTTTTTTTCAACTTCTCCAACAAGTGAGGTGGTGCAGTTGCTGTCAGTGCCAAAGTTGGAACAGGTGGAAAGAATGCCTTCAGTGAAGACAGATCTTTCAGAAAATCTGTCCAAAATTCTTCACCCCTATAAGTAATTGAAAGCCGAGTCACACTGTTATATCGACCGAAATAGAGTTTGATATGTTGCTGTAAATCACACTATTTCATTATGCAAGTGCGTAAAACAGGAATTAATCACGTCGTTCCATGTTTGACTTGGAATACTATGTACTAGACGTGTCAAAATACAACGGCCTTGATAATCGCAGTATCAAGCTGCTAAAAGAAAACTTAGAAGAGCAATGTGTCCTGGTTTTACCAAAATGTTCAACGTGCCAGATTTGGTTTTAATTAGACACATGCAACTGCCATACTGTATAGCCATTATCATTATAACTCTTACCACAATTCAACACAGTAAGCCTCATCGATTACACAAGCGGTTACATTCTCCTGAAAGACTTGACTTGCCATCAATTCTCGTCCTTCCTTGCTCAAAAGAGCCTCGGGATGCGCAAAAATGATTGAACATTGCCCATTTAGTATGTCCTCAGGGATTCGCAAGTTCGCTTGTTCAGTATCATGCTCTTCATCATTCGGCGTGGTCGAAAACAGTTGTTCCATGACTTTATCTTGGCCCTTTCCAACAAGCGCATTGGCGGCAATTCCTCTGCTTTTCAAGATTTTCAACTGATCTTCTATTATTGAATTCAAAGGGCACACGACGATCACAAAATTTCTGGTTTTCTTAACAGGCAGGAAATGCGATAGAAGATGAAACATCAACGACTTCCCAAATCCTGTTGGTAAAACTCCAATAACGTCTTGACCCTTCAGAATCAGTACTCAAGATTCTTCACTTGAAGGGGTTTTAAATTAAAAGGTGGAAAGTTGCCGCTATTCAATGAAATTTCAACTTGCCACAACACTTTTAAATAGTCAGGTCTCCACGTTGCATCACCATTTTTAATACTAATCACACTACCGAAAACTGGTGATAATTTATTACACCCGCAATAGGCCACTTCCGAGTTCATGTCTGCCTCCTCTTCAAAGCGAGTCTAAGTTCGAAGTTTTTGTTATGAAAATTAGTTTTCATTCATATGTAAAGTAGAACTAATTACCATCACAAAAACTTCGCACTTAGACTCGCTTTGAAGAGGAGGCAGACATGAACTCGGAAATGGCCTATTTCTGGGTGTTTTGGTGGTCATGTGACAGGCCGATGACAGGGCCTTTTCCCGCCCCACTCCCAAAGCGAAGGGAAAGGTCCTGGGAACGTGGTTGGAGTGTGCGCTGCTGGTGATTTAGACACTTGTGGCGATGGATGCTGAGAGGATTCGTACGCTTGGTTTTGCGACATTATCAACTGGGACAGTTTGTACTGCGACAGTAATGCTTGAGACAGCTGATGATGCGACAATACTGCAGGTGACAGGGAACTTGAAAGAGTTCCAGTTCATCCACAGGTGTCTGTGACGATGACTCTTGGTGAACCTTAGTCTGTGGGTGTGGTATTTGAGAAATCACCATGGGGACTTTTGTTTGAGGACTGTGAGCCTGTGGTAATCGTTTAGTAGCCACTCCCATCTAAGGAATCTGGCTGGGTACAACGTTAACACTGCCTGCGCTCTCTAGCGTTACTGAAGTTTTTGAGACTTCCGTCTCCGCCAGCAGAACGTTGCCCAACTTGATCTCTGAAAATGCAGGTTGGTTGCACACTTGGTTTTGTGGAAGTGAAACCTCAAAAAGTTGTGCCTGTGAAGTAGAACATTGTGATTTTTTATTATGTCTTGACGATTTCAGCACATGGGCCTGAGACAATTGACCATTACAACCTTGTCTATCTGACCTTGCTGAGTTTGGCGCTTGGTTGTTGTGTGGTTCTCCAGAGGTTGGCAGTCGCCAACTATAGTTGCAGGCTTGGCCAGCACTTGCAATTGGGCTTGTGCTATGCAGTTAGCCAAACAGTTAGCTCCTTGGGTTTGACACATTTCAGATTTCAGACTTGTGTTTGTAACATTGCAGAGGTAGGTGTTACGAAAAATCATTGCGTGACTCGCGTTACTGTCTGGAAGTGTCTAGAATCTTCTGCATATTTAATTAGTGTTTTATCATCGTGATTCTGCAATTCTATTTTAAGTCGTTTGCGTATGTAACTGTAAATAGTTTCTTATTGTAATGTTTCTTTATTTAGCCGAGTGGGAAAGTTCTAGAATCTTTTGTTGTAAGGTATATAAGCCAATTGGTGTAGCTTTAGATTTTTCTTAGAAGTGTGTCTTAGAGTCAAGAAAGTAAAGAGAAGAGCTCAGAGCTAAGAGCGTTGACGGAGGTCGTTTATACAGTTGGCGGAGGCCGTGTTTATTGAAGTGTGACAGAGGTCGTTTATACATTTGGCGGAGGCCGTGTTTATTGAAGTGTGACAGAGGTCGTGTACATTTGGCGGAGGCCGTGAGTATTTAAGTTTGACGGAGATCGAGTGTAATTTTACAAGCCTAGTGTGAGCTTATTGTGAAGTCTTGTGCGGAGTTTACTACTTTCATTTGGAATAAATAACCTTGTTGCTGTTCCGACAACCCTGCGTTCTGTTTAGTCTACAAACAACCCACTTCTCACTCATCAACACAATCGAACTCGTAACAGTAGGCAGCTCGGTTTGATACACTGCAGACGCGTAAACCTGGGTCTTTTTCATTGCAGAGTTGGACATTTCCATCTGGTACTTTGTAGATTTAAAAACTTGTCTCTGTGACTTTCCATGATTAGGCACTAATGTCGTCACAAATTTCGGTTTTCAGCGTTCCAGGGTTGGACGTTTGGGTCTCCAACACTGAAGGCTTTACGATGGGCATTTCGGTCTGGCGCGTGTCAGATGCAGACAGTTGCGACTGGGCAGCCTCAGTCACCTTTGTTTTATGTCTCTTTCCGGACATAAAAATCTGTGTTTGCGTAGCTGCAGACAAAGACTGTTCATTCAGCTTCGCTTCACAATTAGGCACTGGGGAACGAAGCGTTTTAGCATCACACATCTTTGTCTTCGAAGTTGTACATTTGGACGACTCGATTTGTGATGTTACAGTTTTAGGCACTTGGATCTGTAGCGTTCCCGACGTAGACTCGTTTGCCTGCGTGTTTGATTGTTTACAGAGATATTTTTCCACTTGACGCTGTGACATTACACATTGGCCAACCTCATGGGCCTGTGACGTTCCAGACTTAGACCCCTGGGTTGGTTGAGGGGCAGATTTAGTTTTTAATGTCCAGTAACACTGAAGCTCTGAGTGCTTGAGTTTGTGATGTTGGTGAATTAGACACCTGAGCTCGGTCTTGAGGCTTTCTTGAAGAGGACCGTGCGTTTTCTTTCTTTGGCTTGTCTTTTTTTCTTAGGCAGAATGTTATGAAATTCAAGGTAGTTTGTTTTACTTGACGCTTTTGAATTGGTAGCCAGGATGTTCACAGGTTGGGAGGCCTATACATTGACTTAATGTGTTCATTTGGTTTGCCCTCTTCAGGCAGGTCTGGTTTACGACTGTATGACGTTTTTGTGGAAGAGGTTTCCTGAACAAGGCTTTCGTTTCTTGTAGGCTCCACCTTTCCGTGATTAGTGTCTGTAGGTGGTAAGTCTTTTGCCCGTGTTTTACCACTAGAAGTTACTGCCGCGCCACTTTCGCTTGAAAATTGTTTTTCCCTATTAATTTTTGCTTCTTAGTAATCAAAACACTGGAACGCCTTGAGAATCAATGATTTCCATGTTGTCACCTCGCTCCAAGGCAAAACATTCTTGTCGAGGTTGTAGCCAATCCCTCTTTTTGCGCTCTGAATTAAATCTAGCCAAAGGTGAAGGGGACGTCAAAAGATAGGAGAGCTCAACAAAGCCACCCCTTATATAGCCTGCGTGACAGACGCCTTTTACGGCTCTTGTTTCACACGCCGAGAAAAGAGCTCTTTTCTCGGCGTGTGAAACAAGAGCCGTAAAAGGCGTCTGTCACGCAGGCTACCCCTTACACGAATATAATTAAAAACGTTCTTTGCAAGCCCATCATTTGCCATTTTTCAGAAGGGAATCCAGGGATATGTGACTGTCATGGGTTTTTATAACAGCCTGCTTGTGTCAACACGCAGATTCTCAGTTAGGAAACGACGATGAGTGAATGGGTTGACGGTTCACCTTGAGTATTTTTGATCGAGATAGAAACGCACTTGGTTTCTATCGAAGAAACTAGGTGTTTTGTGTTAACTATTTTAAAGCAATAGCCAGAACATTCAAAATTTAAAGTTACTTTTCTGCACGCCACCCAAAACGTTTATTAAAAAACATTACTCGTTTGGTTTCTGCTGCATTTTGATCGGTTTGTATCCCACAAGGATGTGATAAACCATTAATTAGCGTGTGAAAGAGATAGCGTTGATGCTCCAATATGACAGACACTCTAAAATACGTTACATTCTTCTAAATATGGCTGGCATCGTCCATCATTTACCATTTTGCCTACGTTGTGTGACAGTTTAGTAACCGTCACGAGGGAGGACTGATAAATAATGCAATCCGAGAACTATCTGGTATTGCTAGGAGGTCGAGTTCTGACTAGTTAAAAATAGTTTGTTGAAGCATCGTCAGTTACAGTTTACAACCAAAGCAAGCTAGACAAACGGAAGCAAACGGCTTCACAGACGGTAACTTTTAATGAGACATCTCTCAAAGGAGTGAAGACAAGTGGCAGTCGTATTAATCCACTTCGGGGATGTGACCTGTCATAGGTTATTTGATTCGGTTTTCATATCAACCTGCCCTTAAGCAAAGTTACTCTGCGTACAACTTTCGCCCGTATGTTTTTAAAAAAATTAACATTATTTAGGCTTTAAAACAGCAATGGTCACAGCATTTTAACACTCAGTGATCAGTCAAAACCTCTTTCGTGTCATATCGATCCAATTAAAAGAGGACGTTTCACCGGCGTGCCTTGCGAGCTTGGTGTGTTTTGAGTGTTTGTTAGTAAAATGGCGACCGAGAAGCTGCCTTCCCGCCATTTTGGGCCCATTTTCTCGGGTGAGAATCTCGGCTCCAAGAACCGTTTCTAAAATACCTTTTGAAGTTTGGATTAATTTAACGTTTGATCGTTATTTTGCCTGGAAAAGAGGTATTTTGGTCGGAAAGATGACCCGTAATCATTTCACGAACATATATTACATGGGTCATTAGCTCTTTTATTGTAAATTTAGAGCGACTGGTCGGTTGACGTTTCGGCCCATTGACACGATTTATCTCAAGACCTTGCGACAAAACTTGCCTTTATGCTAAGTTTAGTCACTGAACTTTCTTTAAAACGCTTAGGTCTCCTAAGGTCTCCAGGTTAAAGAGAGATACGGCTATTCGAATTTGTGCTTAGGCGCCATTTTTTTACACGCGGCACGATTTCAATCTAGATTTCTGTGAGTTTGTGTAGGAAATTATTCCCAGATCGGGGATGCCGCTATTCAAGAAGCACATGTATTTTCACTACACTGTTGCTTAACCACTGGCATAAACAAAAGGAGGAAAATACTATAACCGCAGTTAGAGAGTGGAGGGAAACGATGACAAAGACACAGCCGTAATTAGAGCGGATTGTAGCGCTCAATTTCACGTGTTGCATAGCTCTCTAAGAAGCTACAATACTAAAGAAAGGATAAAGAGAGGAACAGACGCAAAAGAAACACAACGTCTTGCTACAAAACAGCACTGTCTGTAATTCGTATTATATACAGAACACTACCGGGACTTTGGAGATACTTCCAGAGCCAAATCAGATGGCCAAACGTTCTGGAATGGGGTAATCTAATGGGAAACTGGCCTGAATATCCTAATGTCACTGGTGCAATCGACGGTACCCCTCATAAGACCAACCGCCCCCTTTCATAGCTTCATAGACGGTTTTATAGTAGACATAGGCATTACCACTGCATGAATACTCAACTGGTTGTAGACAATGATGGAAAAATTCGATTTGTTCAATCCGGTTTCTTAGGTAGCACGCATACTAATGGCGCCCATCGGTCCAGGACTCAATTTGAACATCCCACCAAACGTGCTGTTGTCAGCTGACAGGGGCTATCCCGATGACAGCTCGTTACTGACACCGGTTCGAGCAGGGCAAATGCATTTGCTTAATCATAGAGAGAGGAGACGCTTACGAAAATTTAATCGAGCATCAGCAAACAGACGGGTGAAAATAGAGGATGCATCAAAGAGGTTAAGACGTTCAGGGCTGTGGGTCAGATCTGGAGACATCCCCGTTGGCTTATGCCGATTTGTGTCGAGCTGGCAACATTGTTGGCCGAGAGACGATTGCGTTTATTTCGCAGACTTAGATGAATTGCAGGATCAGAACAAGAATGCATACGTCATCTGTTACAATCTGGTTTAATTTTGTTTACACTTTTCGTGAATCTAATGAACTTATATATCACCAAAAACATCAAATCGCTTTTAAGCGCTGATCCATGATATTTTTTTTTTCCTGAACGAACAAAGGTATCCACATCGAAAAAATAACACATAATGATATACACTGAGGCATGTGTTAACTGAAAGAAGAAAATGGCATGGCCTTTTTACTTCTTCGGTTTGTCCAATTACAAGTCAACTTTTGATAACGCTGTCCATAATGTCTATGGCTTTTTCACACGTGCACACTTGTTTTTGTGGGTTTCTTGAGCCTCCTTTGCTATGTCAATTTTTCTTTTCTTCTTCTTTGTACCTCCACCCTCTTCCCGCTCTGACGATGATGCAAGATATTCACACTCCATTTTTCTCTCTTGACGGCTTCCATTCCGTGTTCATTTGGCGAAATTAGCTTCAATTGCACGCCTCGTTTTGTTGACGATCAAGTTAGACGCTGCATCAATAGCCGTAGAAGTTGATGGTGTGGCAGGTTCAGGAGAGCGTAAAGCATTCTTCATGATGTTCTTCATTCTTTGGGTCAAACGCTCTGTTGACTGCTCTCGGTACATATGTACCACGTGGCCTGGTAAACCAGCCTCCATCACCCTTTATTTTGCAAACGTCAAGACTTCTTTCCATTCCTTGCCGTGGCAGATAAACACGCGATATCGGAAAACTGGGTGGAGGTCAACAGCAAGGTCGCGCGAATCATCAAAATTAGTCACGGGGACTAAAAAAATACCCATAATTTGCTGTTTCTTTATGTTGTCATTAATTGCCATTGTCTTAAACGTCAATCGCGTTTAAGTAAATATAATTGTTGAATTCGTTTGTATGTGTAGCTTGTCAAAAGCTCTTTGTAAACAAACATTTGGGACGATCCCCCAGTCCTAAAGCCTGGTTTTCACTAGCGACGCAAGCATAAGCGCAAACATAAGCACAAGCGCAAGTGAAAACAGCAGCAACATAAGCATAAGCATAAGCAGAAACATAAGAGGAACAAACCTACTTATTTGTCAAGTCTGGTTTTCACTACGGACGTAAGCACAAGCGCAAGCACAAGAAAAGGAAAAATTTTGATCCTTGTGCTTGTGCTCGCGTCGATGTCGTTTTCACGGTGAAATAAGAGCTGTTATGTTTGCGCTTGTGCTTGCGCTTATGCTTGCGTCGCTAGTCAAAACCAGGCTTAACACGCATTGACATTGTTTTCGAATGGTAACTCAAGAATCGCGACTAAAACATTTCTGTCCGTGAGTCGGAGGAGTTTGTAGGCTCGATAAGCAGACGGCTTTGCAATAAGATGTAAGATTTGGGAGAACCGCTGACTAATAAAGGCTATTAGGATTAATAACTCTTGCAAAATGGTCAGTTCCTTTGGAAAAATTTTCGCACAGCCCCAACATTAATTATACAAGTACCACTGTCGTACTAATCCCATTCCTAAGCCGAATAGAGTTTAAGTCACAAAATGTATGCATAATTAAAGGTATGGGGCTGTCCGGAAATCTTGCCGTTACTTTTGCAAATGATTCAAACGTCCATGCCTTTGAAATTCTCGAAGAGAGGATTTAATACATTCCTGTTATCACTTATTTTTCCTCAAAATCACTCATCATGAAATAATTTCATAATCTACTGCAACTTAATAGTTTAACTGATAATGTCCATTGGAAGAGCTTTGTAGACTACGACATCCACAAGAATTTGCGCTCCTGCAAACACAGATACAGCCGATACTAAAATGGCCATGGAATGATCTAGATACCACAGGTTCGTATGTGCAAGCACGTAAGTGCAGTCACTGGCTAATAGTCCTCCCATAAGGGCCGCTGAAAATCCCGAATCTAAGGAACTTCCCAGCATCGCTGAGCTACGAAGCTTTTTGGAAATGTAATACTGTAAAGCGGCTAGTATGCTATACAAAGTACATCCAACTGAGAGAATTGCCAGTAGACAAAATGATTTAACGGGGTGGTCTTTTTCAACGATTTTCTTGATCGACACTGCAGTTGTCAAAATTCCGCTTGAAATAAACGAGACAGCAAACACTAAACAACATATTCGCTCCCTCTTTAGACCCAAACTGCCGTTTTCTGTGCCCTTGAACCTCCAAAGAAGAACAATAGCGCAGATGAAGGCGTTTGCGGCGTCAAAAGCCAAGGCGAGTGCTGATGAACTGTCGTAATCTCCAGCCGCTTGAAACGAAGCAACTGCTATACTCAAAGACACCAAAATGCAAAACACTGTCACGCACACGGCTGCTTTTACCCATCTCTTGCGCGCTGGTTCGGGTAGCTTTCTCTTGGAGTGATCTTTCGCGATCTTCTCGTCCCAGACCGATACGCAGGGAGTGTTGCCTAATGTTTCCTTCGTAAGTTCATTCTCGCCTGGTGAGAATTCCGCCATGAAGTTAAATGGAATGTTTGGTGCTAAACCACGGTGTTGAGTGGAATGCAAGTTTTCTTCTGGATCCAAAAATGACCTGCTAAATTTCTCTTCTTCGCTGTCGGAGGATCGTTTGCTTCCATTGCGCCGCCACGGGCAATTCATTAAGTTAAAGTCGCCTAGACTTTAAGTACCCTTGATGTTGTATACTAGAACGACACTCGTAATTCGGTCTACCGCGCAGTTGCCTTCACTTGTCCGAATCGTTCATTGATTTGCATGAGGGTATTCAAACTTTTTACGCTGCACTGAGTAGGAGTTTCCGCAAACAAAGGCTTTCTTAATTAATGCTTTCATTGAATAGAAATGAAGTCAAAAGGCTAAAATTAATATTCTTATTAATGGATGTTATTCGTAAGAGGCAGCTGGTCAGAAAAGAGATACTTCTCTAAAGATCTAAATACGTTCTTTACCCATTGATCTCTTTGAGTCAAGCATATTATAACGTCATGAAAGTGGCAGTTTCCGTGTATCACAGTTCCATGGACAACACCGCCGCCGTTCCATGCTTCACTTCATACGTTAAGGTCGTGGGGAATGCTGGTAGGGGTGCTATTTTTAAACACTTTATATCATGAAGGTTTAAAAGCCGATTCCTAGAGAACTTAACAGTCATTGGGGAATGATTGAAGTGCACAATAATTTTTTTTCTGTTGAATGGATCGCACTTTGCGGCAATGCTGTAAGCGACTTAAGGCTGGTTTCCATATGATCGCAGACGATCGCGGATCGCAGATCGCAGACGATCGCAAAGAGATCTGTTTCCATATAATCGCAGACGATCGCGAACGATCGCAGAGCCGACTGTAGCTCTTCATTTCGTTCATTTCGACAGCTGATTCAGATGGCGTACCGTGTGTCGAACCTTAATATGTATTTTATATACGGATAAGGCATTCTACATTTATACATTGTCATAATTAATGTATTTGCTTCGGCACACGTGAAGAGCGCCGTATGAATCAGTTTCCGCTCCAGTGTCGAATAATGCGGCAGACCTTGTCGAACTCAACAACATTGCTGGCTCATCCTCGGTGTAAAAACCTGACGAGGTTTTCTTTGTTTTATGAGGTATTGTTTTGCTGTACGCTATTGTTTATAGTGTTTTGTTGTCTTTGTTTTACGTCACTCGTGAGCTTCACAGGTTTTTACACCGAGGCTGACCCAATTGCTGCACCGAATTAAAACTGCCGTACCGAACTGATTCAGACGCCGCTCTTTTGCCGGACGTAATTCATCAGTTAGGTTCGGTACATGAGTGGAGCGGCGTATGAACCGGGCCTAAGTTATTTTTTTGATAAAACTTAGTTTTGTGTCCAAGTTTCTCCTTTTAAATGTGCACAAAGAAAGTTGATTTTACCACTCAGTGATCAGTCAAAACCTCTTTTGTGTCATAGCGGACTCCAATCTTTTATTTCAAGTTTCCTTCAAAGTTATTAGCGTTTAAAGGTGCAACATTTAGTTTCTAGAATTCTAAGCCCCGAGTCTTCCATTCTAAAATTTATTTAACAATTTGGCGTCAGATGTGGTAATCTGCAATACACGTAGTTTACCTTCCTGCCGTGTCAGCTCATGAAATTCTCTATCGGCGATGACACAAAGAATGATTAATACAATACCTATAATTCTGAAAATTTAATCCACAGGCTATCGTTGGCATTGAACGCATAAGAAGAAGAAGAAGAAAAAAAGAAGTTCGTGCCTCAGGATTTCAATCGCGTGCAATTATTGAGACACAGTCGTCACACGTAGTGCATATTCTTTATATCACCGGCCCCCATGAACTTAACCCAGCTCAGGAATGCTGCTTAGGTAATTTTTCTTTAGGTATTTTTTTTTTTACCTAAATCACAATAGGAGTTGAAACAAGAGACATCCTAAGAACGTCGGCAAACTTCATGAAGGTGGTAATAGTCGGCTTAATCCGGCGAAACACGTGTGTGCAGGCGGCTAAAGGCTGGTTTACACAGCGACATAAACATAAGCATAAACATAAGCATGAGCATACTACGCAGTGTAAACCGGGAGTAACATTTGCATAAGCATAAGCATAAGATAAGGAATGTTTTCCATTTTATTATGCTTATGCTTGTGCTTATGTCGCGTTAAACAAGTGTGTAAACCGGGTGTAACATAAGCATAAGCGCATTGAAAACATCGTTATGCTTATGCTTACGTCACTATGTAAACCAGCCTTAAATTTTCTCATTATGTCGTTCAGTACTGCCGAGAAATTTTTTAATCAGCGAAAGCGACAATGTGAGGCGATATATTAACGTGATTTAAAACTTAAGTGCTTTCTTTGTTAGTGCCAATCAATATTAGTCCTCCTTATTTCAGTTGGACTAAAAAGCGTTCGGCTGATTTTGTTTTTACCCGAGTAAATATATCCGACCATGTCTGCGAAAATCTCCGAGTCCTTTGAAAAACGTAACTAGTCTCAACCCCGTCATTATGCAGAAAAGTATCCAGGATAAAAGTAATGATACTTTTATACGGAATACTTTAAGATAAATTGTCATAAGCAATTTATTCTCAACGAGCGCGGTTTTGACATCGAATGATTAAAAGTCAGTAACGTACGGCACGCCAAATCGTGTACAGTGAAAGAGGGATTCAGGAGAAACGTATTTAGAACAGTAATTTCCAATCAGCATTTTTCTCTCGTATCAGTGACCCGGCCCGAAGGGCGCAAGGAAAATTCAGTTTCACAATTCTGTTCGTAAACTCTCATTATGTGAAGGGATGAAGCTTCAGCCTTACATCTGACATTTATCGGAGAACAGGATGCAACTGGCACTGGATCAATTCTGAGTGGTGTATCAGCTGTTGCCCTCACAAAAACATAACTGAGGAGGTAGTGATGCGAGCCGGCACATGACATGCCGGGCCTCTGGTCAGTTTGGTGGCCGATTGTGTATCAAGGTCAACGGCGAGGAAAAATTAACTCTACGGTATTATATTAGAAAAGTAAACATTAACAACCCAAACTCAAGTCCTTCGGATGCAAGATGCCCGGGAAGATGGCACGACAAAAAAATTTACCTTTGGGAAAATGTTCTTTTATATGTAAAGTTGATACATCATTTAACTCAAAAGTAAAATATTGAGCACTATAACACCTCCTGCAATTGTTGTACAAATTTTCACTTTTTAAGGACTGCATTACTTTTACAAGTTAATGCAAAGTTCAGGGTTTGAGGTAGATTTAAAGTAGTTAAACACAGGCAAGTTAATTAAAAATTGTGGCAAATTAATATCCAGTAGGCAAATTAACACCCCAGTGTACTTATTAATGACTGTAGTAGATAATAGATTAAACAAAGGCAAATTAATGAACCAGTGCACTTGTTCCTTAGGAAAGTGGCCGAACAGAAGTTTCTTGAGACGCTTACTAGCTTTCACACTCGACGAATTGAAAGAAACCAGAAACAACTTACAGTAGCAAAGAAAAACACCACTATTAAAGAGCTCATAGACCGGATCGATCAGAAACCACTGTTAAACAGTCTGAGAACAAGGCACTTGCCACTGCTTGCAAAAGCAATGTACATGAAAATGTACGCAAACTGGAAAATAATATCCAGACACAGGACGCTGAGGTTAACGCTATGATGCAAGAATTGTCAGAGGTGAATAACGTTCGGAATAAAGACAATGAATCGTATCCCTGTTTGTTTTCTGTCTCTACAGATGACATTAAGGGGGGGGGGGGGGGGGAGAATAAAAGGAAGCACAAACTTGAGAACCAAAAACGTAATAGACAGAGAAGATTCAGCAAGCGAAATTAGAATATAGAGTCTAACAGAGTCTAACAAAAGACTTAAGAAATCTCACAGATTATCAGATGACACCAGATCAGACCAAATTACTTTCTCGTCGGGGGTTTAAATTTGTCCCCACACCCGACAAAAGAAAACCACATACGGCAACAGTTGCTGCAACATTTTAACCAATTTGCGAGGCGAATGTGCCGTTGATACATTTTTCACGGGAAGAATAAAGAACAACACCCCTTCCATGTCAAATCAAACTGGGTACCACCAGTACAACAATCCGTTGCTCTAGAAAGCTATCTAGAGGAAACAGAGCTTGCAGAAATTCAGTTGAAGAAGCTGAAAAACTATCTGCCTGACAACGAACGCAAAGCAATTAAAGAGCTGAAAAACAACCATGACATAAATATCAAGAAGGCAGACCACGGAACTACAACAGTCCTTATGACCAGGCATGATAAAATTAAAGAGGGGCAGACCCAACTTGATGACAAGGACAAATACAGACTTCTCGAACAGCCAATGGTAGAGGAGACAGCAAAGAAAGTAAACCAAATCATCTCAGAACTCTACCAAAGAAACCACATTGATTCAATGACAAAAATATGTTTTTACAAACGCCAAATCCACCGCGCATCCCAGAATTCTACACCCTTACAAAGATTCATAAGCAAAAACCGGTTGGAAGGTCGATCATATCGGCTTGCGAAGGACCCACCGAACGAATATCATTTGTGGACAGTTTACTTCAGCCAGTAGCAATACTGCTCGCGTCAACGTGTCACGCAATGCCTTTTTTAGCCCTCGCGCTCTGAAATAAACACTAGGATTTTCTTTGGCGCTGATATTGTCGTAAAAGACAAATCGGTATTCGTTTATCACAGTGTCGTGGACTTACTCGGCTGAGCCTCGTGAGTCCCCAACGCTAAACCACATTCGATTTGTTAAATGGATCACTGGCTGAATTCATGTGAGACATCATGGTTCCCCATGAGGCGTTGCATAAATTTCTGCTGCATTTTTAATCTATGTTAAGTGCGATTAGAAGGCTAACATATTCATCTCAACGCTGTTAAAAATTCACGCTACTAAATAAACTATTCAATTAAGACTCGTGTGTGCATTCCGTTCCACAATCTAGTCCTGACTCGAAAAGACCATCCAGTGATTCTATAACAATGTTTTACTTCCATATATACTCTCCAAAAATATTCCAAATTAAAATTCTCCTTGTTGTTCAGTTATGACCCTTGATTCTGACCGAATGATAATAACTAAAGAATGACACGTGACAAGTTATTTTCGAAATTCTACAATAGACAATAACGAAAATATGCAATCAATTTTGCTTTCTTTTACGACAAGACAATAGTGTTAGTTGACTGTAACAATTGGCAAATTTGAATGTAGGAAAAGAAGTCATTGCTTTATGAAGATGGCATGGCACGTATGTTATGAACCAAGCATTCCAGGTCCTCTGTTAGCGTGGAGGTCACCTTTAACTCCATGGCAACAGGTGATGTCTCTGCTTACGTCAACGATGCCTGTGTTGGACTCAGGTTTTCATTTCCTTGTTAATGTTTACACGTCCGGAATTTCGGGTTTTCTTTCCGTTTTGTTTAATCTTAGTTTTGCTTTGAATTATCGGTTTTCCCTTGTTTATTTTTCATGGATTCTCCGTATTCCTTACTCTCTAAAAGAACTTAGTACTGTTTTATAGGAGAAGCCCGTGCCTTTACCATTTCTTTGTTTCCTGAATCGAATTCACGAAAACAAATTTCGAAATATTGTCCGGTCAGCTTAACAGGACAACAGTTTCTTTTTTCCGCGACAAATTATTAACTCACTAACACTTTACCAAGCTGAGAATTAGAATTCACAAAAACCAGTGAAATTTCAAACAATTGCCCAGTCATCTTAAAATGACTACGTTGTTTGCGACAAGATGCCCTAACACTGGCGTGCACTCTTCTATAAGTTAAGAGAGTTTCAAATTAGGCCCAAGTTATACAGAGATCCGCGCTTACTTTAGCCAAAGAATAAAAACCCATCCGCCGGCTGGAAGAAGGTCTCTCCTCTTTGGACAACTAAGACCAGATTTTAATTTGCTGTCATTACTAACATCATCCTTCATTTGTGATCAAATAGAAAAGTGAAATACCTCCCGTTCCACAACCCTTAAAAGCATAGATCTCCGTCAGTGATGCGCAAAAATAAAAGGCATTAGATTAAACAACTTTTACCCTTTACCTTTTAACTGGTTACTCTAACTGGGTCTCCGAGGATGACCTGAGATAATACCCTTTGAAAATTACATAATCAAGCATTTGGGTTTTCGGGAAGAGTTCTTCTTGACTTCTGCTTTGCGTGTTGGACTTGAGAGGGATCGTGGTGGACTTGAAGAAGATGGATTCGCACTGTAAGAGCGGCTTGAAGGTGATGAATACGTACTTAAAGAACCAGTGTTTGCAGATGAACCTGAATTATACCCCGATGTACCAGACTGACTTGTACTTCTCGTTGGAGGGTTCGAAGAGGGCCTTGATCTAGAAGTGCTTGAAGCTGAAGACGAATAAGGACTTGACCCGCTGGTGGACGACAGTAGCCCACCAGAAGCACCCGATGTGTAGGACTGGTACCTAGTTGGGGTACTTGTACTATGGGAGGCATAGCCGGAAGAACCAGCACCTGTGGCAGAGGATCCGCTTGAATTTACTGATACTCCGAGACCACTTGAGCTGGCTCTGACCTGCCTTGAGGGCTGTTGATAATTGCTGTGGTGTCCACCGTGGGCTGTTTGAATAATCGAGTACTCGATGATGTATTCTGGGTAGCACTGATCGGTGTCAAAGACGACGAAAATGGTTGGCGACGATATGTTATCTACACAGGAGTCGTACAGGTCACTGGCAGGGTTACTGGGATCCTTCTGTGGAGGTCTACGGTAACTGGATTGGCCAACTGCATAAGAACCAACAAGAACTCTGGCCACAAACATGAATTTAGACGAACGAGTGTACGCTTTGGCGTACGCATTACTGTAGGAGGAATTCAAAGCGAAGTAGCTTCCCTCGCCGTACTTTGTTGCGTTCTTTCCATGTAACCGCCAGTCGAAATTCTGTTTGCAAATGGCGTCTACTATCTCAGGATTGGTTCCATGAAACAACTGCTTCTCGTTTGCTGAAGCTTTCCTTGAGGCTGACATGTTTTCCATTTTCCTAGAATTCAAGAAAAAAGACAAAGTAAATAGAACAGTGCAACTCCGAAGTCACGTCATTAAAGTCTTTGCTGGAGTGCATTCTCTAATTTTTCATCCAGAGTTATTTTTATCATCAAATCTAAGGATTTAGTTCTTGCTTCGGAGTACGATGAGTCAGAAGGGGCCCAAAAATAATAAACTTTTTTTGGCGACCCGTTCATCTTATTTCTTTGTTTGTTTCTCTCTTTGTGTTCTTAAGACAGTAATTCTTGTTGTTGAAAAAAGAAATCCGCTAAACTGATCAGACAAAAGCTAAGGTTTCTAATAAGTGATGCTGATGCGAATGGTGTCAGGTATAAAAAATAGAAACGTTGATCTCGTTCCTTAGCGACAAGAATAGTCAATAACCTACCTCTGGTACTTCTCCCACATGAAGGGGTTTTGTACTCTTTCGATGCTGATGATCTTCACGCTTTTTTTGATAGATTTCCTGAACAGTTTTTCCACCTCTTTGAATTCACCAGAGAGTGAAGTTAATGAGACACGTTTGTATTGTGAGTCAGATGGCATTGGAGACCAATGGGCTGGCAAGTGCGAACTCTTTGTTTTACGGGACCTACAATGAAACAAAAAAACGTTTGGCAAGACCGTCCACTCCTCCGACGCTGAAAAATGCAGGAGGGTCATACTTTTGTATCCCAGGAACTTGGGAGGCGAGGGGGTGGGGCGGGGGCGCCGGGGGAAAGTTACGTCAATTCATGGGTTTAGTAAGTCTAAATGGGAGCATCTTGGCCTTTTTGCTCTTATTCTGGGTTTACTTAGCAGCCCCTATCAGGATATTGTTGTTATTTTGTTTTTGTGGATTATTTGCTTGTTTTCTTTACGAACATTTTTTTATTTTGTTTTGTTTTGTTTTTTAATTTCAGTGGTCAGGTCCGGACATTAGAAGGGAAATCCCCCATCAGTGTCACTGGCCAAAATGAGGGGTCACTTAATGTTAATGTTAAAAATTGAACAATTGCGAGAGAAGAGCATTGCTAGAAAGTTCTTTCCTTCCTTCTTCTAGAAGTGACTGCTATTAATCAACAAACATACTCCATTTGACGCTCGTTCGCTAGCATAGCACACACATTGCCAAATGAAAAGCACTTGTTTTATACATTGTCTTAGAACTTCTTACGCTCATGACGTCATTCGTGGGTCGACAGTTGATCACAAACAATAGATGGCGTAAACCTCGCTTTTTCATTGGTCCACATGAGTTTGCGAGCAAATTACACACTCAGGAATGGCATCAAGAGACGATGAAAGTAGAAATAAACAATGCATAAAACAAATAGACTATATCTGTCGCTGCGCGTGTACTGTGATAACACGGAGAGGGCATGAAAACATGCCTAGGACAAGAAATTGAACATGCGCTTAAGACAAAGGGGAGCATCAGGGTGGTTGAGGATACCAATTAATAAACAAGCTTTCTTAGGTTGATTAAGTCAGAAATTGGCAACCAAAGTGGTAAATAAACTAACAGATGATTGTGAGAAGTCGGCGTCTAGGATCATACGCGCAGCACGTCTTTGTAGCCGAAGAAGACGAGATAATAAAGACTGAGAACAATTTCCCCAGGCACTGGAACAGTAAATAAAGTCATTATGAACATGCGGTACAGAACCGAAGTGCATGGGAGAGGGATGGCTTACTCCGTCGTAACAGAGTCTGCTTTTCACAGCTGAACATATATTGTCAATGTGCCGGTTTCTTCCAAGTAAGGCGGCAATGTACGTGTCCGCAAATACATTGCTACACTCACTCTGACAACACGGAGAGAGCATCAAAACATGGTTTTGCGGCTCGCAGCGTCCTTCTTGGTTCTTACTACGTTTTGACGCCATCCCTCAAATATTGTCCATGCAAATTTAGACATTGTCAGTATTTTAAGCAGATATTTTTACAGAAGAATTTCAGCAAATATCTCATATTTGTGGGCCAAAAACCACGCCCGTGATTCTTGTGCAATTCTCCGGCCGATAAAAGCCCAGAAACACATTTGCAGGGACCGCGCAGCATTTTTGAAAATAAATGCTTCTAGAATGGCTAAAAATACATCCCAATATAGCAGACACAGTGAATTCTTTTATCATTTATCAGGCTACTAAAAACCAAATTTGAACTAATCTATGAAAGCAGTAAAACAGTAATTTTTCAATTGAAAAACATTTTTGTCCAAAATTAATGGGGGGGCTGAAGCCCCCCCCAGCCCCCCCGGCTCCGCAGTCCCTGATTTGTTAGGTACCTTCTCAGTTCTCGGATGTCATCTCTGGAAACGAATTTTGCTGGTCTTCTTCTTACTTTTCTTGTGGTGCCGTATTTCACGTTTGTTTGGTTCATATCAGATGTGGGGGAAAAGCTGATTTTGTAATTCTGGTCTCCAATAAGAAACTGGAATCCATATTTTCCGCCCAAGAAGGCTTCTTCCAAAGACTGTTGAAGGTCTCTTCCCTGAGAGTAAATTAGCATTTCAGTGACCAACACATGAAACAAACACTATAAGCCAAGATAGAAGGGTTTGGTTAGCTTTTGGATCTTCACGGTAACGTCTAACATCTCCGACAATCAATCATGAAGATATGGCTGAGATGTAACTAAGCAGAAAAATTGTTGGCACTCATGAACAACATGATGACGTTTTTACATACCAACATGAGATGATGATTGAAAGGTGATAGTAGAGGGTAATTGACAGGCACGTTACTTGAGATTGGAGTCAAGACAATTAATTACAAAGATAAGCAAATGTACGCTTGCCAGAATTAGTTGTAAATTATATAAGGAACCTTATAGTGCCCCTAACCCCAAAATATTTTTTTCGCTAACATAAATCTTTGCAGCTGTTCGAAACGCATTGTGGCATTTTTTCCTTTTTTTTTTTTAATAAATCCTACCTTTTTATAGACTTCAAAACTTACGAAAAACCAAGTATCATTTGTTTCACGACCGAGTCAGAAGGGGAGTGGGTCTATTCCTGATTTCACGTCACAATCTACTTTGCATGCATGTTTACAGAGAATTAATGCAATGTAAATCAGTTTGTGACGTCAAATCTGGAATAGACCCACTCCCCTTCCGACTCGGTTGTGAAACAAATGACGCTCTGTTTTAAAGCTTATAAAAAGTCAAGGTTTGGCGAAAAGGTTTTGTTTCCATTGGATACATTCTCGTTGCCATCAGAAACGTCAGAGTTTTGACGTCAAAATTTTGTGTGGAAACTTGCGTGGTGTCGCGCTCAACTGGGAAGCGTAGTATATCCTTCCTCAGCTAAAAGTGTTATTTTGTGTTAAATTTAAATCAAATTTTATCAGTCCGTTTACGTCCCCCGGCTGGCAGCAACATCAACAACATGAACAAGAACTTAAAGTTTTAGACAAAATAAACTTCCGGCCAACATGCGGCGCTGTTTTTTGTTTTTTTTTTTTGTGTTTTTGCTCTTTTTTTTTTCTTTTTTTTTGCTGTCATGCATATACTCAGGTACAGGTTCCAAGGTGTCATCTGAGTAAACTTGTAAGGGTCCACCGAATCTACCGCTCTGAAAATCACCTTGTGTGTAGCACTCGAACTGTCTTCCACATTTGGGACAAATTTCTTCTGTTATCTTTCCTTTGCCATATTTTTGCTTTAATTCCTGGCCAATGGCTAGGTGGGGATTCTTGTCTGAGAAGCCATCGGTTCCAGGCTGTGGTAATGAAGCCCAGCTTAATGCCCCAGCACGGCCATATCCCCAGTGGCTTGTGCTTAGCTTTGGCAATCAGCTGGATAGATTTTTCACTTTTTAACTTCCTATTAAATCGTTGCCTCAAGCCTTTGTCGCCTTGCTTAGGCCAGTCGCGAAATGATTTCTCCCCAGTTAAGATCCTGTAGATACTGTAAATCCGTGGTTGAATTTCAACCACACCGCCCTGGAAGCCACTGGGTTTGTCTCCCGTCCGCTGGCCAGTCGGCTAACCACCCAAGGATGTGAGGAAGACGCACTTCTGGTGCTCTGGGTACAATTTGTAACAAGAGGGCTGAACTTCAGACTTTTATTTCAAATGGCATTGAATGAACTGCAGAATTTTTTATTAATTTTTTTGACGGGTGTGTGTTGAATCAATAGTTTTTGTCTACTTCACTACCCTTCGTGAATATGAGGGGTTTCTGATTTCATTGGCCCGGCGTCACGTATTCTAAGACACCGAACTTCTCATAACTTTTTCTCTTACTTTTTAACAACCGTGTATAAGCGTCACGCAATGTCACACATTTTCCAAAAAATAAAAAATAAACCAACTATGGAATATTTCTTATAACGTGATAAAACATGTTTTCTCTGTGTGTCATTTTTACGTGAATCCACGCCATTCCAGATATTTTGGGCGGGTCATTTGCGGTTCAATATGGTGATCATTTCCGGTACGGGATCATTTGCGGTCCAAATTGGGGATCATTTGTGGTCCGGGACCATTTGCTGTCCCGGGATCACTTGCGGACGCGTACAGCAATCTGGCAAGCTGGACCAGTTCTATTAAATTACACGAGTACACGATCAATAAGATCTGTAACAGCAAGTTCACAAGAGCGAAATCTTCTTCAAGCCATACTGGGAACCAGAGAGCAAGCCATGTTCAGAGAGAAAGTTGCAGAAAGTATTGTAAACACCGCGCTAAGAACTTTCGAAAGGACAGGTATTAGTCGATAATTAGAGTGGTCAAAAAGAAAAACCTATTTAAAGGGCGGAGAAACTTTAGTAATTAGTTTAGTAATAGTGAGAAGACATCACTTGGATTCTTTCTTGTTTAATTTCGGAAATATATAGTATAACATTTTGCAATTATTCGTCTTTGCGTCACCTTGACGTTTTCTTGTTATGTGAGTAATGCCAAACAGACTTAATTCACATGGTAAAATAAAGTTTTCGCTAGGTAAACATAGGACAGTTTAGTTGCATCTATTTTCATATTTTGCTACTAACTGTTATTTATACAATAAGCCAATGAAAGTGCGAGTAATGACAACGTAGTCATAAATAGTTTAATGCCGAGAAATTGAGGACACCTTTGTTTCATGCCACAAGCTAAAAAAACACGGAACAATGCAGCCACACTTTGTTACTTTTTGGCATCGTGTTTGGTGCAAAATCCCAAAAGGGTTATAATGGTTAGATAAACATAGATCCTTAGCACTGCTTCTGTTAAGCTCTCATTTTACCACTCATGGCTGGAGGGTGGGGTTGTTGAATGCCTTATCCCCCTTCCCCCCCTCCACCCTCCCCGCTAAATGTTTGCTCTGCTGCCAGACATGACAAGTAAAATATGTATTATTGGCTAATGAGGCTAGAGCGGTTTTCAATTGAGTCATTGTCGAAAGTAATTCGCGTTCGCTTTGGTTTTGCATTACTTCGCTCTGTGATTGGTCGACAAACCTCGCGCCACTTTCTCATCCAATGAAAACTAAAAACGAACCAATCTTACTCGTGCGCATTTTCCCGCGTTTAGAGTGCGCCTGGCGTTGGACACATGGGATTACTCCATCTCCTGACAGCTGCTTTTTATTCAGTTTTTTTTAATGAGTTTATATAGGCATCGTAGTAATAACAAATTGTTTCATGGTCTGCCTCATTTAAAGCGAAATTGAGAGGCTAATTATTAGAGAAAAAGAAAAAGCGGCCAGATACAGTAACTTACCCCTTGGTCCTGATCATACTTTCTCCACGTTTCGTATTCATCTTTCCAGTACCAAGTCCACTGGGTGGCCATAGTGTCAGGGTCGGTGACATAAGAAGCAGTGGACAGACGTCTAATCGTGGCTAGGGTGTCAAAATCTTTCTGTACAAACACCAGCATATTATCGAGCAGAAGATGAACATCGTGTTTCTCGCTAAGAGACAGAAATCCGTCACTAAGAAAGCAATGAAATCAGCAAAAAGGTATGGATTAAAAATTTACTAACACCAATCTTTCTCCGAGCGTCCTAACATAAAACGATCGACCACATTTCCAATCACTGGATCAACATCTTTTGTAATCTTAGGTAACGGTTCGGTCATTGGCCCTATAACTTGACCCAATATTACTTTGTGTACATCACGGGACTAGTGTTGTGGCATCGACCACAAGGAGAGAGAAAATATATGAAACCCTTGAACAACGGTCTTACGTCTATATATATTTGCTCACACACTTGCCTTTCAAAAGCAATCTGAACATCGGTAGCTGTACATTCCTCTACATTCTCATCACAGTAAAGTTTTTCAATTTTCGCGTTGTCCTCTTCGTTAAAACTCTTCCATCCACCACTCCTATTATATTGCCAGTGAAATGACAAAGCACAGTGATGCCGGGTACACTTGGAGCCTTTCTTACATTTACCAAGAAGAAAATCTGAGCAGATGGGCTCCTCTGGCTTATCCTGGCGAATGTGACCTATAATTAGAATAACACCAGACAGCACAAGGCAAGTTATATTGATTCTTCTTGTCGCTGTTATAATAATCTCCAAAACAAAATTTGGAAACATCGTAATTGAAAGTTAGCACTTAACTTGCATTAGTTTCCCTCCCTACGTGCCCGATTAATTAAATATCATACTAACTTCGTTTTTTTCGGTCCGTACTGTACTGCC
Organism: Galaxea fascicularis; assembly: GCA_948470475.1. Taxonomy (NCBI): domain Eukaryota; kingdom Metazoa; phylum Cnidaria; class Anthozoa; order Scleractinia; family Euphylliidae; genus Galaxea; species Galaxea fascicularis. The sequence continues at coordinate 25,499,687 of OX419335.1, read as the reverse complement.
GCAAGTGTCCACGTTTCCTCTCGTTCA
>OX419335.1:25477160-25494660 GCA_948470475.1 Galaxea fascicularis | reverse complement strand
TAACCCTTAATCCAGGAGGGACGACCATGTAAAAACTGATGGGCGTGATCATCGTACCTTTCAGGGATGACTAACAATCCATGGCTTGGTACCAATAAGAATATTAAATTTGTTGTCCACCAGTAGAGCTATAGTGGGCTAGTTTATACCTAGTTGAAATAAATGAAATACAATACATACTTCTGGCGACTGATAGGGCTTTTCAGTTCTTAGGTATATTTTAATTTGCGCCCTACCTATAGCACTGAAACGTTTATCTTAAACACTTGAGGGAACAGGTGCCAGCAAGTTCCTTGCAAATTCCAGCAGAGCTTGCAGGTTTCATTCAAACGTTGCTAAGCAACATGATGTATCTTAATTGCTACAAGGTAATGTGACTTGAGTGACTTTGATTGGAAAATAACAATTACACTGGCACAGTACATATAGTTATAGCGCTTCAACAATGACCAATATACCAATAACAATTAATTTAGGGAACTGGTGTGCACTCTATCGTCTACAGCACGGCACGAAAAGAAAAGCCACTAACACTAATGATGTTTTATTTCTTTGAAACAAAGTAAGAGCTAACAAATAACTAAGAAAACATGTCCTAATGCGCCACGAGAATGTCTCCTTCAGGTGCATAAATGAGCCTCCCAGTAGCTTATATTAGAGGTCACTGTCTTCAAATAGTGCTAAGAAGCCCTCATGAACATTAAAATTTGGTTTCATCAACGGAGTTGATAATGTAAATTGACCACCGTACAGGGATTCCAACTGTCTTGGACTCGGACAATTGTTTCAAGGAGGCTTGAAAGGGTTTTTAGCGGAGCGTGCACGTGCGTAAACGACACACGACATATCAGTATAAAAAGTAAGAGCACACGTGTGTCGCGCATGCTCAAATGCTAGTCTTGTCGACTCGAAATTTTTGAAATTTCGCAACTCTAGTCGCTTATATTTCCGCTTTCGCTCGGTATATTTTTTTTCATTTTTTCGGTAACAACTAAGATCAATTGGCTGCGTATATAGTCCGACTTTTAAAAGGTTCTGTAGGTAGGAAAAAATTAAGAAAGCAATAATCAAAAAGTAGTTTTATTCTTAATCTACCCTACAGAATTTTAATTTTTTTAAACTGAGATATTTTGAAGATCATTCCTGGTAACATATAGTATAGAAGTTTGAGAAGATTTCACCGACCTGTTTTTTAAATTAGATAAAAGATTTCGAGTTTAGGGGCTCAACTGACTGGGTCATATGATTGTCATGGTAACAGGTTTTCTGAAATAAATGTCATGTAATGAATCTATGATGTTTCTTTTATTTCTGTACCAAATTTCATAGTGATACAATGAACCAAACATAATTTAGAAAATAATTTGTAGAACTTGTCCCGGGAAAATCAACCACCTTAACTTTGTCGGCTCGTCCTTGTGACCAAGATTTATCATCAAATATGCAGTGTACAGTACTCGTGGGAAGGAAAATCGACGAAATGTCGTTAAAAACGCAGTTGTGAGGTCAGATGGGGATGAGGTCACGGGTTCAAAACCCGCTGAAGTCCTGAACTGTTTTCAGGTTTCTTTACGCACTATTACCTTTTACATCGATTGCATTCACAACTGCAAGTATCAGCCTTCATTTGATTTCACATCCGCAGTTCATATATGATTTATCGTTTCATATACATCATCCATATTATCTCTTTCACGGGACATATAAACCTACAATCGACCTGCTCCCAACGTCAGTGGCTTCATAGCTCAGTTGGTAGAGCATCGCACCGGTATCGCGAGGTCACGGGTTTAAACCCCGTTTAAGTCCTGAGTTCTTTTTGCGAGGATCAGCCTTCGTTTGATTTCACATCCGCAGTTCATATATGATTTATCGTTTCTATACCTCATCCACATTATCTCTTTCACGGGACATATGAACTGCTCCCAACGTCATTGGCTTCGTAGCTCAGTTAGCTTCTTCACGCAATTACATTAATTGCGTTCACAACTGCGAGGATCAGCCTTCATTTGATTTCACATCCGCAGTTCATATATGATTTTTCTACATTTAAATACGTCGGTAAAGTCGTTAGACATCACACCAACGTTATTTCGTATACAGCATCCATATGCTCGTTTGTGTCGACAACTGCCTGCTTTTCAGTTTGGTGTGACGGAGGGCCTTCCTCATGATCCATGCGCTGTTTTCCGATAATGCAAACGTTTGTTTGGTCACCTCAACACTTACCCAAAAGAGGAAGCATTTACCAAACTAAACTAACTCCCGCTGTTTACCGTGAACAAAGACCGATTTGTGATGCAAACCCTAACCATAAGCCGCGAAAACCGTGTCTCATCCGAAAAAAAAAACAGAGACTGTCATGCAAAAAAAAATTGAAGCGGGATTGGGATGACATGTCCGAAGCAAGGGGGATGGCGGGATGAAAGAAACCACGAGTAAAATATGTTAAACATCAAAATTTCTCGACAAACTTTGGTTTATCATTATCTCTGGAATGTTCTGGCGAAATTCACGACAATCCATCGAATCTGCATACCCTATATATTCGTTCAAAGTGGATGTATTCCTCCCAAAGTCATATGCGAGATTTTTGCTTGTAAAGGTTCCTAAACAACAGGCGCCACGCCTGGAGAAATTACGGAGCTAACGAATCGACGACGTTCGCATGACGGGTCACATCATAGGTCCGCGTGGTCGTCCTGTAGAAATTTGAATTTACGATTCTCACTAAAGACGACGACGTTTGTACGCGCGCGGCAAATTTTCCCGCCGTTTCTGAAGTTTGTTTTCATCTTTTCACAAAGCGAGTTGTTCAAACCAAATGCCTATCTTCAAAGAAACGAGAGCTTATCTTACATATGTTTATCGAAACAGCTTCACAGACGAATAAGTTTTACGTTTTTACGATGCTCATAAGTCAACAAATCCAATGTTTCCGCGCTAGAACAACGGAAGTTCGAAGAAACCGAAAAGACGAATTGCAGGGCCGAGTTCGTTTTTACAGGGAGAACATTTATTAGCTTAATCGTGTCATATTTGTTTGAATTATTTGTTTAATTTCATGTATTTGTTCGGCCCCACTGGCATTTGTGTGCTATGAATACTGCCAAGGGTAAATAAAAATTATTGATTTTATAAACTTGCTGAACAGCTGCAATACCTGACGGGATAACCACTTACTTAAGCCTAGTTCCCACTAGTGACATAACAATCATAATCATAATCATAACCACGAACATAACGTTGTTATGTCGCTTATGTCTCAGTGGGAACGTCTGGAAACATAATCATAGGCGCCCTTATGATCAACATAATCATAATCATAGGAAAATGATCGACTATTTTCTTATGATTATGATTATGTCTTTGACTATGACTATGTTGCTTTTCTTTGTAGTGGGAACGCGAAAATCATAACGACATAATGAGAAACATAATGACGCAACAGGGTCATTGTATTTTGCCCAATGAAAGTCTAGGTCCAGTACTTTCGGGTCATTTCATTTCAAGATGGCGGCTAGGTTCGAGGAAAAGCTTGCGAGTGCAGTTGAAAACCGTTCCCACTAGAACATAAGAAGCTTATGTTTATGTTTAGGATTTTGATTATGCTTATGATCCTTATGTCGCTAGTGGGAACTAAGCTTTAGCGTTTTCATTGTTACTTGGACTATTCGCCATGGCAGTGTAAAAGGCCGTGAAAACAGACAAAAAATCGAAAACATATGTCAAGAACATGCCCCTAATGTGGTACTTGAATTATTCATGTCAAAAACATCCGAAGTATTGGAGGAAAATTTTGAGAAATAAATCTCACGTTCTGCTATTTGCAAGACGCCGACAAATTGCTCAAGGCAACGTCGTCGACTTTGGCGCGTCGCCGGCAAGTGCCCAGATAGGCATGCGCAGTGGGTATGTCACGCAATTTAACGGCGCCGTCGTCGATTCATAAGGCCCCTAACGCGTTTTTTCTAAATTACTCGGCCGCGTTTTGAGATTTTTAATATTTTTCTTTTGTAAACGCTAGATAAAATGACTGACTTAAATTTTGTCAAATAAGAAAAACACGCTTTTTTGCCTCTGAAGGTGGGAAGTAACCTTAAATATCGTTATTCCTTTTGTACCGTCGTGGCATCGTTCTACAAAAGGACAAACGTACCTTATAGGATGCTTTATAGAAAATACCACTTTTTTTTTTTGGCTGGGCCGGAATTCACGAAAACAAGTAATCTGAAAAATACCCAGTCAACTAATTCGGCTCAAGTTTTTGTGACAAAATGCCAAATTACCAGCTCTTTTTCCAAGTTGAAAATCAAAATTTCGAAAACAATTTCTTAAAACGGCCGAAAGAACTTAATCTGTTGAGTTGTTTGTGACCTTGGTTCTCACGTAACGTCATCTGAAAACACTAACACAGGTCTCCGCAATTAGTAACAAAATTAAAATAAACTACATGTAAACCACACCTGCCTTTCACAGCATTTAATTACTCTTCACTTAAGATGTGATGTATGAAGGCGATATTTAAGATAAGAGATAAGATCAACTTTATTTAATCACGCTAGCCTATTCCACAATGTAAAAAACAAAAGCTGGTTTCCAGTAGGGGCGTGAGCTAAGTATCAAAATTAAAAATATACTAAATGTACTAACAGCCATGATTAAAACTATTCGTACATTAAATATAACTGACCCTAAGTATAATAATTTATAATATACTAAATATACTGACAACCATGGTTAAAACTATTCGTGCATTAAATATAACTATAGGAAATAGATTATTATATGACATTTGGTCTATAAGTTGAAATAAGTTTCTCAAACGTAGACAAAATTTCACAATTACGTATTCCATTCGGTAAGGAATTCCAGACCCTAGCACCTTCTTTAAAAATTTAAAGGGGTTTTGCCACGCCCAGTTGTTGTCATGAGATATTATGAAATTGTCGTTTTCTGCTTGCTGGCTGCTCACTTGGCAGCTGGCTTGGAAATTTCTTGTGTGTCTTGCTGGGGAAAAGGAACAGATAATTTTTCCCTGCAAAATTGAAAAACACTTGAAAAAGCCTTAATAACATTTACTTTGATTAACTGGGGGTATAATAATACATTTTTCAACAAATTGGTCGTTGGGTGTCCCTGCCCACTTGAGGTAATTGTGCCATGGGATGTATAGGAAGAATTAGCACCTGTGGCACAGGATCTGCTTCAATATACCGAATGTGAGTACTTGATGATGTACTCTGGGTAGCACTGATCGATGTCAAAGACAACGAAAATGGTCGGTGACGATATGTTATCTACACAGGAGTCGTACAGGTCACTGGCGGGGTTCCAGGGATCCTTCTGTGGAGGCCTTGGGTAACTAGATTGGCCAACTGCATAAGAGCCAACAAGAACTCTGGCCACAAACATGAATTTAAACGAATTGCTGTCTTCTCTGGCGTAACAGTCGCTGTAGGAAGAATTCAAAGCGAAGTAGCATCCTTTGCCGTACAAAGTATTTTCATGTAAGCGCCAGTCGAAATTTTGTTTGCAAATGGCCTCTACGACACTAGCCTCGGTTCCATGAAACAATCGCTTCTCGTTCGCTGAAGCTTCCCCAAAGGCTGACAAGTTGTCCTTCTTCCTGGATTTCAAGATGAAAGAAAATGTAAATAAGACAACTGCAAATAAACAACTTGATTAATACTATATTTTATTCGGGGATATTAACATTCTGCATGCTAATGTAAAACACGAACAAAGTTGATTGATTAGTTGGTTGGTTGGTTGATTTATTGATTGATTAAACTCCGAAGTCTCTTCACGGAAAAAAAATGTCGGCACTCTTAAGTTATCGTCTGGTGTTACCATCTGATCACATTTATCTATTTTATCTGCTATTGATAAAAAGAAAAGGGATTGAGAGTTTTTTTTATTCTTATTATTAATGAGTTTAGTTCATCAAGACCTTTTCATTTGCTTCTGGTTAGGCCTGGTTCAGACGCCATACTTTTCATGATCCGAACTAAATTCGACTTTGGACCGACTCAATTAACAAAAGTACGCCTGTTGATTCAGACGTCGAACTTAATTAGCCGTTCCACGGCCGTTCCAAATACAGTTTCTGGAAAAATAATCAAAATTGTCGATGGTTTTCATAATATATACCAAATAGTAATTAATGCATTAAGTTCGGCACATGAAAAGTTCGACGTCTGAATCAAAGTCGTTCCAAAGTCGAAATTCCCGGCCAAGCCAGGCGAAAAGAACGCCTGAGCCGTTCCAAATTAAAATAGCCGTTCCTAACTGATTCAGACGCCGAACTTTTCATGTACTTAATTCTATGAATTAGGTTCGGCTCATGAAAAGTACGGCGTCTGAATCGGACCTCTATCGTTCTACTGAGAGTTATTCTTGTTGTTAAATAAAAAAAAAAGGCGTTGAACTGATTCAGAAAAGTGAAGAAGAGTGAAATGTTTCTGTTGTTGTTGTTGTTATATTTTCTTCTAAATTAGCTTTTAAATTCAAATTAAGACATATTCATTTTATAGTTCATTATCAAAAAGGTCGTGATAAGCGGATCCTCCAAACATAAGCTATTGAGCAGACCTGGCACGCTGTGCTGGTTTTAAAAGAGAAGTAATCGGATGAAGTCCTTCAGAGTAAGCTTCAAACTATAAACTATTATAACATCAGTGCTATTGGTGTTAAGTATAAAAGGTGAGAAATATTAAAATAAATGAAAACTAAAAACGTTCATTGTTCAGTATACAGAGTGATTTCCTTCTATCTGTTTCCTCGGCGAGACGAATAGTCAATAATTAACCTACCTACTATACTTCTCCCACATGAACGGGTTTTGCACACGATCAATGCTGATTTTCTTCACGCTCCTGTTCATAGATTTCCTAAACAGATTTTCCACCTCTTTGAATTCAGGCGAAGCTGGATCTAACGGGACACGTTTGTATTTTGTCTTAGATGGCACTGGAGACCAGTGCGCTGGCAGGTGCGAACTCTCTGTTTCCCTATCTTGTTGTGCTTTACTAGGTTCTAAGTTGTGGGACCTACGACGGTAAAAACGCTTGATAAGACGAGAGACCCCCTTCCTTTCCAGACGCAGTCTGTGATTGGAGAGCAAAACAATAGATGACATAACACAAACAATACCCCTAGCCCTGCTAACAGGTCATAGGGACCAACGAGAATATAGGGCTGGAAAGGACGAAAATATTTTGGCATCTCAGGATACTAGAGCGAGGCCTCGTCAGTTAAAATCAGTCAAAAGGTCGAAATAAGAGCATCTTGGACGTTTTACCGGTATTCCGGATTTACATTACTTAACAGGATATTGTTGATGTTATTGCTGTTTGATTGGTTGTTTGTTTGTTTGTTTGTTTTTTTTTAAGTTTAGCGATCAGGTCCAAAGATAACAAGGCAAAATTGCAGTCGGTTACAAAGATCCCCCCTAAAGCCTCCCACGCGGTCGTTCTTAGGGGAGTCGTTTTTCAGCTCCTTCCCGAAGAACAACGTTCCTTTTTCTCACGTTAGCCAATGATATTTTACCTACTGAATTCTGGAAGGTGATGTAACCCCTTGGACATGAAAGAAACAACCTGCCGGAAATGGCATACGTACTTTATAGTTACTGTAAACCTTCGGTAATCCAAATTTTCAAAACTGAAATTGGAGGGTCTTTAGGCAATAAATATATAATGCCGCAACTGGCAACAGAAACTGTGGGAAATGAAAAAACATCCAAGAGATCATTCATAAGAAAACTGGAAATATAATTTATTTCTTATTCGCACAATTATTTTCTCTGCAATTGACACTGTTACATTTACAGATCGCGATCTCGTGTCACCTGTCATGTAAAGTTTTATTTCATAGACTCGCTCACATTTAACGTATGAGTACAAGTTATTCCAAAATATTTGTTTTTCAAACTCTTCAAAATCTGTATGGTCAAATCATGCAACAAATCATAGGCATAAACATCCAAGAGGCGCTTCTCAATACGACTAGTTTTGGGGCTATTATTTTATATCTCATGCGTCATCAGTTTTTCTTCTAATTTTCCTCCAGTCCCGCAAACTCCCCCCCCCCCCCCCCCTTAAGTAAAACCCATAAGTAATGTACGGTCCCTAAAACAAAGGTTCATCCCGCCCATTGTATTCTATCATAATTTAAAGCCGTTGACTTTTTCTCGTGACGCTTATGTTGTTTCTCACCAACGAGCTGTATCCTCAGAACAGTAGCTTCTAATTGAGGAGTAAACGGCACCTTTGGATGAAAAGTCTTTGTTATATATCCGTTGCAACCTTTCTTCACGAGCAAACTTGGACAAAGATATTTTTCAGAAGAATTTCGGCAAATTTCTCATATTTTTCGTACGCCAAAAAACGCCCCATAAAATTCAGCAGAAAACTCTGTCAATGTTTGTGGTGTTTGGGCAAGTCTCTAATGTAAACCATAACTGAACTAATATAAAGCGCTAAGAATACACCAAAAGGCACGCACATCGATATACAAACACTTCATTTGTTAGGTACCTTCTCCGTTCTTGAACGTCATCTCTGGATACGAATTTTGCTGGTCTTCTTCTTACTTTTCTTGGGGTGCCGCTATTCACGTTTGTTTGGCTCATATCAGATAAGGGAAAAAAGTTCATCGTGTAGTCCTGGTTTGCAATCCGAAACGCGAATCCATTTCTTTCGCTTAAGAAGGCTTCTTCCAAAGATTGTTGAAGGTCTCCTCCCTGAAAGCACATTAGCATTTCAGTGACATACAGATATACAAACACTCTCAACCTTGACAGAAGGGTTTTTTTGGTTCGGTTTCGTTTCTTCGTGACAATGTGAAACATCCTCGGTAGTCGATCACATAAGATCTGGCTGAGACACAAATATGTTGAAAATGTCGCAACAAGGTCACGACGGTAGAAAGAAAAGCCCACTTGCCCTCTACCAGTTTCATTTTCTTCTGTTACATCGTTAGGTCCTGTTTCTTCATTATTGTATAACACGCATTTAAAAATGAAAGAATTTCGAAACTCTCCTTGCTATAGTAACTGATGTGGTCAGTTAGAATTTTATTTAAATATTAAGTAGTAATGATTTTGATAAACAAAGACCCTGGTTCAGTGAAAACTGGTTCTGTTCCATGGTGTGGCTCGAAGTACTACTGCTCCTCGCCGGATAGTGGATAGTGGTGCGCCCCTAACTCACTGTTTGCTCTGATGCCAGAGACGACAGTCCACATTTCTGTTAATCGGTTAATGAGGCCACTGATACAGTAACTTACCCCTTGGTCTTGATCATACTTTCTCCATGTTTCATATTCGTCTTTCCAGTACCACGTCCACTGGGTGGCCATAGTGTTTTCAGGGTCGGTGACATAAGAAGCAGTGGACAGACGTCTAATCGTAGCTCCGGTGTCAAAATCGTTCTGTACAAATACCAGCATATTATCGAGCGGCAGAATATGAACATCGTACATCTCGGCAAGAGACAGAAATTTGTCACTAAGAAAGCAATGAAATCAGCAAGATCGGTGACATAAGAAGCAGTGGACGTCTAACTGTGGCTACGGTGTCAAAACCATTCTGTTCAAACTTAGCAGCATATCATCAACCAGAAAATGAACATTGTACCATTATTCAAGAGGCAGAAACCCAGCTCAAGGAAACAACTTTTCTCTAAGTGTCCTAACATGAAACGATCGATCCAATTTCCAATGACTGGAAGGGTTCTGTACTTGGCGCAACACGACCACCCCCCAATCGTTCCCCATAGTTCCTTTCGTGTAAGTGTAAGTGTAAGTGTAAACGTCAGTGACAAGTGTCGAGGCATTGACCACGAGGAGAGGGAAAATAATAAAAAAATAATAATAACAAAAACCTTCCTGTATTTGTAAACAGAACATGCCTTTCAAAAGAAATCTTAACGTCTGCAACTGTACATTCGTCTAACTTCTCATCACAGTAAACTTTTTCAATTTTCTCGTTGTCCTCTTCAGTAAAACTCCTCCAGTTATCACCACTAAGATATTGCCAGTGAAATGGCGATGCCCAATGATGCTTGCGACATGTGGAGCCTTTCTTGCATTTTCCAAGAAGAAAATCAGAGCAAATGGGCTCCTCTGGCGTATCCTGGCGAATACCTATAAAAGAAAAGGACACCAAAAAACACTAAGAAAATGTTGTATTACTTCTCCTTCTTGTTCTCACAATGATATTCAGAACAAAATGTAGAAATATCTTATTTCTCGTAGCATGAAGAGGTGGATAAGCGAGAACATGTTTGTTTCTGTGACAACATTGTGTTCTAAGGATTATACTTATACAAGTAACTGTTGGGCAAAAACAACTTTACATGAAAAATAAGAAACAGCCAATCCGAGAAAACAGACAGAAACAGCCAATCCGCCCTAACCTAGGCCATTGAATTACCTTCAGCCTGGCAGGAGCCCAAGAGGACTTGATGTGCTATCGATGGAAAAGCAGCTCGCTGGGACGTTCGCTTTCTATGACAGCAAATGCTTTTGGAATGGCATTTTGTACAGTTTCTGGTACTGTGCGTCACGTGTGTGGTGTCATTACTAAGGTTTTGAGACTAAAGTACATACAATAACCGTCAACTCAACAGCAAATGAAGGACATCTTGAAAGGTATGGAAGATTAATATGGATTTCCACAAGCGTTTGGCGGTGTTGACGAGACCCATATTGCACTAAATCAACCCACATGAAAATCCTCACGACTTCTTTAAATAGTACTAAACATTGAATATACAAGCAGTATGAGATTGGAGAGGGTTATTTATTGACGTTAAAGGGAAGCAGGAAGTGGAGGTGACGGAGGGGTTTTTGCAGATTCCAAGATAAACGGGCTGTCAAAAGACGAAAAGATAACAATACTGTACAAAGAACTTCTTCCAGGTTATGACAGGGTACCTGTTGCCTTGGTAGGGGACACGGCTTACCGGCTATTAGTCTACTGTATGAAAGAGTACCCTCATGCACCCACAAATGAAGAAGTTATTTTTAATAAAATGCTCACAAGTGCAAGAAACCCCACAGAATGTGCCTTTGGCAGGCATGAATCCAGATGGCAAATTTTGAACAAAAGAATAGACCATTTCCTAATTACCTTAAGCCTCTTTTTCAAAGCGAGTCTAGGTGCTCATCCTTTCATATGCAAATCAATTTTCATTCACACGCAAATTAAACTCATTTTCATCTGAATTTGCATTGTGCATGCCTGTTTTGTCCTCCACAACTTCTGTGAAATGCAAAATATGACTGTAGATATTATGCAGTTGCATGACAAGTTGCACATGACAGTCTACAGTTCGAATGTGCTCCTGAATCGGCTATATTCCTTCAACTCTGCAGAGAGTGTACACATGAGGAATATTTCTACAGGCACTGACCTTTTTCTTTATTGCTATCCGTGTTCTCAGTTGGGCCTGTATTGTTGATAGGGAAAATTCATAGTTGATTGACATGCATTTTTTTATAATTTAATCAATGTGCTGTTCCAGAAAACATCCTTAGACCCTATGTAAAAATGGCTGCCTTTAAATTATTCTTTTGTTGATATTCAAAATAGCCCAACTAACCTCGTTTTTGAGACAAACATTCTAAAGAATTTGTTATCCCGAGCGAGGTTAGCTGGGCTATTTTGAATATCAACAAAAGAATAATTTTAAAGGCAGCCATGTTTCCATAGGATCTGTACCCTCTCTGTGGAATATCATAACCTCCTGAAAATTCCAGTTTATTAATTGTTAATATTTGTAATTTTCACAAGTTCATACATATTCCCTAGACTCCCGGTTCCCTGAAAAATCTCCAGATTCCCGGAAGAATTTTGTTTTTCTCCTGAAACGGGCCTTGTTAGAGTTGTCAACTTCCGTAAGAATATATATATATGTCTGACTATTTACCCCACCCTGGAGATGACGCACTTCCTGGTCTTTGATTACTTATGATAACTAAATATTCGCAAAACACGCAGGCGTCAAATGGTTTAATTATTGATAATGTTTCTTATTCTAGTGCCATAGTAACTTAGTCCCTCGAGAGTTCGTCCGCATTTTCTAAGTTAAACAAATGACACTTCTGTTGTTGTCACCGTCCCTTTTGCTAAAGCTATCCAGTGTCTAAGGCACGCAAACGAGACTTGAAAATTGTACTTGTCCTCCGTCTCGTGATCAAAGTTAATCTAAAGGCTCCTTATCCTCACTTAGGACACAGTTGCAATCGGAAACTATGAAACGACAAGAACATTTTCATAAACTAACCTTCATTTGTGTCCTCTTGTGCACGCACTCCATCTCCGCTGTTCACTTCAAATAAGTTTAATCTTTTCCAAATGCTAACGGTAATGAGCAGCCCAACCCCAATTACGGTGAAATGTTCAATCTTGTTTTCGACGTTTGCCAAGCGATTGTATAACACAAAGACAACGTAATACGCAACCGTCGCTATTTTGCTCCCAGTTGTGTTGCAAACATATTTCAAATTTTCCCAGAATCGGTACATTAACCAGACGAAACGCATGACCAGTTTAAAGATGGCGACAACAATTTGAAACACACGCCATAATCCTTTAATGATTAAAAACAACAGATGCGAAATAAACGTGAAAATGCTGTACATGAGCTGAGCTTTCTGAAACATTACTGGAACAATAACGACGACTGATGTAATAGTGACGAGCACAAGAAATACTGTAACGACGACCTCTCTTCCCAGTGCATATTCGCTGATCAATAGAAACAGTCTTCGGGGTAGCTCTCGAAATCCCCCGACATATGCTGCTATTCTTCGTAGCCTCGCACGGAAGGCTAGCGCGATTCGATGGATCCAGGCAAGTATGAAAAAGATCAACATCGCTACACGTTCGCAAGCTTTCCACGCGGTCGTAGAAATTGTAAAGAAGAATGCAGTTACCTTTGAGATTATGCTGAAAAAAAGAGCCTCAATGAAACGAAAGACATGTGCTCTAAGGCGATTGAGCGTGTCCATGACTACCTAAAATTTCCGCAACAATGCTCTTCGTTTTCACTTTCTATCATCGACGGCTGGTTTCACTTCTTCTGATTATGCAAAGAGAAAGGTTTGATCTGATGGTAGATTATTTTCCGAACTGACTTTCAGAGTAGCAGCTGTGCCAAATACCACGGGAGATCTTTCGATTTGTTGCACCGTTTGTTCAGCTTAGGTAACCGAAAAGACGAGCTTGAGGTAACCGACGCTAATCGTACCAGAATTGTCCATTATCACACTTCCTATTCATCGTTGCTTCGACTCGATTCAGTGACACTGTCCTCTGTTCTGTTGTTAAACTAAGTGTTTCGGTTTATAACATCTAATCCTCTGAGGCAATAGAATATCGAGTAATTAAATGACTTGCAAAATAGGTAAGGCTTTCCCGGAAACTCGATACAAAGAATCGAGTAACCTCGTTCCCAGGGTCTCTCCTCTTCCCTAAGGGAAGAGGAGAGACCCTGGGAATGAGGTTGAGAATCGAGCCTGATACAGATTTTCTAAGGTGTATATCCACGGAACCTCCCACCTTGTTTTTGATTGATTGACATTTACCAAAATCGGCCAATCAAAATTATTTTCGCAACGCCATATTTGGGAGCTCTTACTTTTTACCGGGCACAGCACGAAATTGAGAATTTCCGCATCTTTGCCATTTGCGTAATATTTAGTGGTGAATACTTTTTTTAGTGTAATTTTCAGAGGTGAATATGAAGGACTACAAAATAACGGACGAAAACATAAAAGCACAAGCTTACGTGTACATCGATTGTGAATCAATTTACTCATCGAGTTCGGCAGTAAAACGAACGAACCGAACATCACGAAAAATAAATTCATCCAGTACCTTTGTTTAATCGTTGTTAACGTCATTCACAGTTGTCATCATCGTCAAAAAATGAGTAGCTTTAGATTGAAGAAAAACAAATTTCGGTCAATTGATCTGACCTGCTGGCGCTCCACGTAACCACTGCGTTTACGATTCTTAGGCCCGGTTCAGACGCCGTAGTTTTCATGAGCCGAACTAAATTCGAATTTGGACCGACCCAAATTGACAAAAGTACGCTGTGATGAGAGGATTTATTAGTATTTGGTTTATTCCGCTTTTGCTGTTACGTCTTGGGTTCTAAGTTCAATAATCCGTAAACACAACCTGTCGTTAATCATTGAAGCGTTAACTGTTCTGTAAGATCATAACTGCATGTAATAAGCATTCAAGCTGTAACTCAACCTGTTAGAAGCCGGTATCCACCTGTCTAATTTTTGGAAGTGATTAATGTTGTAAAAGAGAAATTCCGTTGTAGCCAATCACTACTTTACAACTGTATCAGGTAACGCTTAGTTATGAGTTTTTTAATGATGTGACTTCATCACCTAAGATTGTAGTTTTTGTATAAATGGAAGTGCATTGTAGATGCTTCTTTGGTTCTATCCGGGGCGAATTCCTAGCTACACCCTTGGTTACAGTCTTGGTATTATACTAAACCCTACGTTGGAGCCAGGTTCTGTATGGATTCACTGTCTCAAGGATAGGCCCGGTTCAGACGCCGTACTTCAGCCGAGCCGAATCGAATTCAGCGAATTAAGTTCATGTGAAGTACGGCGTCTGAATCAATTGGGAACGGCTGATTTAATTTAGATCGGCTGAGTCAATTAATCCCGCCTGGCTCAGCCGGGAAGAACGGCTGTAGACCGGCTTTGATTCAGACGCCGTACTTCACATGAGCCAAACTAAATGCATGAATAGACCTTTTTATCGATACGGCGGCCATCTTGAATTCCGAGGAAATTATGGGATACCCAGGGGGCAGATGAGAAATAATTATAAAGAATACTGTGGCGTGATAACTTTTAACAATAATTTTTCGCTAACCATAGAAACCACTGCTAAATACCGTGACAGAAAGATGTAACGCTTGTAATATTTAGAGATTTTGGTATTATCAACAGAGTTGATAAATGTAAATTGACCACCGTACAGGGATTCTAAAAGCTGACGTTTCGAGCGCTAGCCCTTCGTCAGAGCGAATCGAGGAATTATGGGTTGTGTGTAGTTTTTATAGTGGAGTAGGAGCTACGCTATTGGTGGTAACATGGCAACGTGAAAATAGGAATACATTAGTTAAATGAAAAGCGTTCGTTAATACCGTGGGGATTAAGGGTGCCGATTTGGAAGATGAATTTTTGTTCCAGATTCTTGCGGCTTTCCGTCGTACCTTGATGTAGGGAAAGGCCGCAGATAGCCATGTGTTGTTTGGAGTGGTTAGGGAGATTAAAATGACGAGCGACTGGCTTAGATGCATCCTTGTCATTCTTCTCAACATCGCGAAGGTGTTCGCGGAATCGGTCGCTTAGTCGTCTTCCTGTCTCGCCAATGTATAATTTATTGCATAACGTGCAGGTTAGGCAATAAATGACATTTGCGGAGGTACATGTGAAACGATCAGTGATCTTAACAGATCGCTTAGGTCCCGATATTTTGCTAGTGTTAAGAATGAATTGACAAGTTTTACATCGTGAGCGCGCGCATTTGAAAGTGCCGGGTTGCTCGCAATCGTCAATGTAGCGGCCGTAGAGTTCATTGACGATTGCATCGGCGCTATTTCATCCAGCACACAAGAAGTCGATCAATTTATAACCTCCGTTAATTCCTTTCATCCGGCTCTTAAATATACCTGGGAAATTTCGGAAACTTCATTGGCTTTCCTAGATATCAAAGTTTCTATCAGTGGCAACGGTTTATGTACCAGTGTGCACTACAAACCTACAGATTCTCACAGTTATTTGTTGTATTCATCGTCACATCCATCACATGTCAAGAACTCCATTCCTTATTCTCAATTTCTTAGACTTGGACGTCTATGTAGTGACGACTCTGATTTTTCCAGCAAATCAGAGGAGATGTGCCAGTTCTTCGAAAAACGTGGCTACCCTGCCTCTGTGGTCAAAGCGGGCCATCATCGCGCCCAACAATTTGATCGACAGTCAGCACTACAAACGTCACAAAAGCATAAGAACGACAGAATTCCATTCACCCTCACTTTCCATCCTCATAATCATGTAGTCAAAAGTATCATTCTCAATAACTTCAAATTACTCCAAAATGATCCCGAGACTGGTAGAATCTTTTCGCAACCTCCACTAATTTCATTCAAACGCGACAAAAACGTCGGCAACTTTTTAGTTAGAAGCGCATTTAAAACTAACGAGCAACCCGGCACTTTCAAATGCGCGCGCTCACGATGTAAAACTTGTCAATTCATTCTTAACACTAGCAAAATATCGGGACCTAAGCGATCTGTTAAGATCACTGATCGTTTCACATGTACCTCCGCAAATGTCATTTATTGCCTAACCTGCACGTTATGCAATAAATTATACATTGGCGAGACAGGAAGACGACTAGGCGACCGATTCCGCGAACACCTTCGCGATGTTGAGAAGAATGACAAGGATGCATCTAAGCCAGTCGCTCGTCATTTTAATCTCCCTAACCACTCCAAACAACACATGACTATCTGCGGCCTTTCCCTACATCAAGGTACGACGGAAAGCCGCAAGAATCTGGAACAAAAATTCATCTTCCAAATCGGCACCCTTAATCCCCACGGTATTAACGAACGCTTTTCATTTAACTAATGTATTCCTATTTTCACGTTGCCATGTTACCACCAATAGCGTAGCTCCTACTCCACTATAAAAACTACACACAACCCATAATTCCTCGATTCGCTCTGACGAAGGGCTAGCGCTCGAAACGTCAGCTTTTAGAATCCCTGTACGGTGGTCAATTTACATTTATCAACTCTGTTGATAATACCAAAATCTTTGTGTACTACTTCCCCACCGACGCAGCACCACAGTTTCTTTAGAAACTACCCCATTTATTCGCCTGTAATATTTGTTTTGGAATATGAGAGACAAGCAGTAAAAATTTTTCCTGAAAGCTGTGTATACGATACATTTTGCAGCGATTGCCCCCTCGGCAGCCCATAATTTCTCGGTGAAAACAATAGAATTCAAGATGGTCGCTGTATCGGTAAAAAGGTCTATTATGTTAACGTATTTTTCAGTATAACGGCGCTTATGATTGGCTGTAAAATGACATTTCATGCGTGAAAAGAGAACTCACAGAAGCATGACGACCGTTGACCGCGATCTCGAAGTGAAATCCCAAGTGAAATTTTAAACTGTAACATACTGAACCTGGACAGCTCAAAACGGTCTACTCTGTTTCGAAATTCATGTTGTGTATTTGCATTTCAATACGATCGCGATTTCCTTGAACATAAAGCGAGCAAAAACAGATTTGACCGGACAACTTGACCGGCGCTATTTCAAGCCCTGAGATGGTTTGCATCATTCTTCTTTTTGCACTGTTTTCTAGCATTTTGAGCCGAAGAAAGGCTCTTGTTTGCAGATCTCGGTGTGCGCCATGTTAACAACTGTATGGTAATTC
>OX419335.1:25402160-25472160 GCA_948470475.1 Galaxea fascicularis | reverse complement strand
GTTGACGGAGAGCGCCGGTTTAAAATTTGCGCTCCATTTTGATTGAGTCATTTTGAGTCCACGAAACCGTGCGATCGAAATAACAACCTCCTTTAAGTGCACAGGTGACAACAATTAGTGAGAATAACAAGCAATATGAAACCGGTTCTCGACTGTAACAATCTTAAGGGCCTGATTACATCAGCCGGGCTGGTGTCAGTTTGCCGGGGGATCTCGGCACGTTTGTTAAACGCAACAAAAATCAACTTCGCGATTACATGACAACCGGGCCAGGCCGGTTAGCCGGTATCCCGACACCGCGATACCGGCTGAGATTTTTCCACGTAATCGCGTCTGCCGGGTCAGCCCGGCATATTAAGCTAGCGAGAATACAGCCGGTAATAAAATGCTCATGCGCAAATGTTCATCGCCATCAACCGGGCTGGCTCGCCTCATGTAACACCGAGCTGAAGTCATCTCGGCACAACGAAACAGCCCGGCTCATGTAATCAAGCCTTAACACACTTCTCCACTTAACTCTGAACTACATAATCAAGCATTTCGGCTCCCTGGAAGACCTCCTCTCGGCTTCAGCGCTGCGTGTTGGAATT
This sequence comes from Galaxea fascicularis, assembly GCA_948470475.1. Lineage (NCBI taxonomy): Eukaryota > Metazoa > Cnidaria > Anthozoa > Scleractinia > Euphylliidae > Galaxea > Galaxea fascicularis. The sequence goes on along the minus strand of OX419335.1, from coordinate 25,471,570 downwards.
GAGGTGGGCTGATATGAAGACCGTGGCGGGCTTGAAGAAGACGGCCTCGAACTGTAAGAGCTCGAAGCTGATGAATACGAACTAAAAGAACCAGTGTACGCAGATGAACCTGAATACCCCGATGTACCAGAATAACTTGTACTTGGAGGGTTCGAAGAAGACCTTGGGCTAGAAGTGCTTGAAGCTGAAGACGAATAAGGACTTGACCCACTGGTGGATGTGGTTGTACTTGCTCTGTTGTGGTATAGCCCACCAGAAGCACCCGATGTGTAGGAATGATGCCCACTTAGGGTACTTGTACCGTGGGAGGCATAGCCGGAAGAACCAGCACCTGTGGAAGAGGATCCGCTTGAATATACTGATACTCCGAGACCACTTGAGCTGGCTCTGACCTGCCTTGAGGGCTGTTGATAATTGCCGTGGTGTCCATCGTGGGCTGTTTGAATAACCGAGTACTCGATGATGTATTCTGGGTAGTACTGATCATCGTCAAAGACAACGAAAATGGTTGGTGACCATCTATCATCTACACAGGAGTCGTACAGGTCACTGGCAGGGTTACTGGGATCCTTCTGTGGAGGTCTACGGTAACTGGATTGGCCAACTGCATAAGAACCAACAAGAACTCTGGCCACAAACATGAATTTAGAGGAATTGTGATCTTCTTTGGCGTACGCATCACTGTAGGAGGAATTCAAAGCGAAGTAGCTTCCTTCGCCGTACACGGTTGCGTTCTTTCCATGTAAACGCCAGTCGAAATTCTGTTTACAAATGGCGTCTACTATCTCAGGGTTGGTTCCATGAAACAACTGCTTCTCGTTCGCTGAAGATTTCCTGGAGGCTAACATGTTTTCTTTCTTCCTAGATTTCAGAGAGAAAGACAGAGTAAAAAACACAACGGCAACTCATAAGTCTGAGTATGGAAAACTTTTCTGCACTCTCCATTTTTTTCGTCCGGCCGTACCATCTGATCTTTTTATCTACAGATATAGGTTAACTGTTTTCTTCCTGAAGTACGATGAGTGAGAAGTGACTACAAAATCAATCAGTTTATTTCACGACTTGTTTAAAATTTGCTTCTGTACACTATGTTTTATACATTGAACTCGCTATCTCTTTTCTGATTGGCCGAAAGCGTACAGTGAATTTTCGAAATCAGCGCTTGTGACGTCATCTAGCTGCAGATTAGACAATAATCATGTCAAGGACACTCAAGTTCACTGATAATCATGTCATGTATGACCGCAGTGAATGATTTCCAAGATAATCACGTGAAGTTCGCGCGCTTTGTGTCGCTTGCCGTCGGTGTAGAAGCAAAACAACGTCCAGGTTTGCAAGTGAATGTTTACTGTCGCGACATTTTTTTTTTCGTTCAATGTATAATAAAACAATTATTAGATCCGGTTTTTGTGATATCCAGAATGATCAAGGTCTCGGTAAGAGTTATCTTACCTCGATCTTGATTATTCTGGATATCACAAAAACCTCATCCAATAATTGTTTATTGTTTTGTCTATGGCGCTCTACTTATAGCAATTCTTGTTTTTTACTGAAAAAGAGCCGCCGTCACTGATTTAGACAGGCGCTGACAGTGAACAAGAGTTCAAGGTTACTGTTGTGTTTCCTTTTCCTGAATTGACTTTCACCTTACACATCTCTAGTGAGGGGAGCATTAAACTAGGCTATTAAAAGACGTTACAAGAGAATTTTATTTGACGTTTTGGCCAATTCTTGCTAAACATTTAGTGGCTAGTCTTATTATCAGATTCTCAGAAACAGGCTGTGATTACGTTATTGGAGAAAAAAGATAAAAACAAAAGGTTGATAAAAAACTGTAGGCCTATATCTTTAATAAATGTAGATACAAAATTCGGGACTAAGGCCTTGGCTAAGCGACTGGAACTCATCTTACGTGACTTAATCCGTTATAATCACAGTGCGTATGTCAAGGGTAGATCGATTTTTGATTCTGTCAGGACGATCGATGATGTCTTGGAATACTGTAGACGATCTGATATGGCAGGTACTTTGATAACTATAGATTTTGAAAAAGCCTTCGACTCTGTTAACCATAAGCTTTTATTTAAGGTTCTTGAGGGTTTTAATTTTGGACCTTTGTTTGTTCAATGGATTTGTATTTTTTACTCTAACGTGTCGAGTCGTGTCCTGAAGAACGATTTCGCTGCAGACCATTTCACTATTGGCCGAGAGGTGAAACAAGGTGACACTTTGTCTCCGCTTCTATTTATTTTGTGTCTAGAGGTTCTAGCATGTTCTATCCGGCAGAATGATAGTATTCAAGGTGTAACAGCGGTTGGGGATGACGAAGTCAAACTCGTTCTTTTTCATTTGCGGATGAAATGTCTTGTTTTCTGACAGGTGAGAAGTCGTTGGAACATTTGGTACAGTGTACTGATAGCTTGTCTTGTGTCGCGGGCTTGCGGGTTAATGTAGAAAAGACGGAATTTTTTAGCCTAGGATGTCAAAAACGTATTGGTTATTTCCCTCAAGATTTCAAGACTTCATTAAAGATTCTCGGCGTGTACTTCTGCTACAATGAGACGGCGAGGGAAAGACAGAATTTCGATAAGATTTTGAAATCAATCAAAATAACGCTAAATTTGTGGAGGTGGAGGGGGCTCACACTGATAGGCAGAATTCAAATTGTGAAATCTTTTGCGATCCCCAAATTAATGTCCAGGGCATCTTTGGTGCACGTTTCTAAGGACCTTACACAGGAGGTAAATAAAGAACTTTATAATTTTATTTGGAAGGGTAAGGATAAGGTCAAGCGTGTATCATTATTAATTAGTGAGATTGAGTTCGGTGGGTTGAGGATGCTTGACATAGATAGTATGTTAAAGGCTCAAAGAGTGATAAGCTCGAATAAATATATTGAGGATTATCCCAGCTCTTGGAAGTGGTTTCTAGACAGCTATTTACAGAAAGTAGGTGGAAAATTTATTCTGCAGTGCCAATTTGATCCTAGTACGTTACCTATAGCTCTCCCTGCTTTTTACAAGGAGTGCCTTGATGCGTGGTCCTCTCTAAATAAGAGAGGTGTTATTACCTATCAGGATATAATGAATCAAGTAATTTGGAATCATAGGAATATTCTTAGTATAGGTAATAGCATGTCCTGTAGTGGTATTTGGCAATAATGCCGCGAGTGATATTTCAAAATTGTCCAAAATACCACGAGCCGCGAAGCGGCGAGTGGTATTTGGAGAATTTTGAAATATTACGAGCCGGTATTATTGCAAAATACCACGTACAGGTCATGCTATTATTTGTTTATAATGGAAGCCGAGAAATTTTCGGTAACGCACAAGAGACCTTGTTTTGTTTGTATTTTTGTTTACTGTAATTTGTTTTGTTTATAATGAGAGTCGAGAAATTTTCGGTAACGCACAAGAGACCTTATTTTGTTTGTATTTTTGTTTACTCCTTTTCCGGCAAGCTTTTGCATTTCTTCCCCGGAAATTTCCGAGAATCTTGCCGCCATTTTTTTGAAAACAAAAGCAAAAACGTCATTGTGTTCAGTGTTGTCATGGTAACTTTGTTATACCATCCATTTTGTATAGGTAATCACACGATTCCGAGTGCAATTTGGAATAAATAAGCACGAGTAAATTTTTTCAAAGACCAACAAAATTGCACGAGCCCGTAGGGCGAGTGCAATTTGTGGTCTTTGAAAAAATTTACAAGTGCTTATTTATTCCAAATTACACGAGAAAAAACATGTGAAAACTTCGGAAGGTTTCGTACTATCGTCGGAGGGTGTCGCACAATCTTCGCGGGTCTTCGAAATGCGTTGGATGGCCTCTGGCAGTCTTCGTTTTAACTTCGGAAATCTTCGTTGTAAATTTGCACTGTGTTAAACGTTTCTGCACTGTGTTAACGAAAAATGCACTCCGTTTTAGCCAATCAGAACTGAGAAATTTTTTCAAGTGTATTATTATTGCTGTTATACTACTATTACGCGGAAATAGGGATACTATCAACCAATCAAATCTCCGAAATTTCTCGGCTTATATTTTCAGCGAAGGGAAATCTCTTTATAACTCTTTTCTGCATGAATGGGGAATTGTTAAGGTTGGCGTCTTGGTTTCTAAGGATCGCTGTTTTCTCAATTTGCTTTGATGAGGGTGACAAATGCAATTCCTATGAAGTGGAAATGGCGCGACAATTCATCTTCTCGATGCTACTTCTAAACTCAAAGAATTTTCCTCTCGCAAAGGATCTCCTCCCACTGCTCAAGCCAAATTTCTAGAGGAATATCCTACGCTTTCTAGAGACTGGAAAAATGTTTACTCCTTGGCCTTTAGAGTCACCTTGGATACAAGGCTTTTCAATATAAACTTTTGAATCGTATTATTTTCACAAACGTCAAATTGCTTGCCTTTAAAATAATAGATTCACCGATTACGTTTTTCAAAGAGAGCAACCCATAATAAGGTTTTTGGTGTTTTTTGTCGAGATAGCATCAAAACTTGAAAACGTTGGCCCAATCTTTTTAAGTTTCAATCCATTTCCATCCTTGCCGCATTGGTAGCATCAGACGACAGGAAACAGTTTTAGTGCCATAACAGTCTTAAATAACACAACTAGACCATTATTTTTGGATCTCAATTCGGACGGAAAGACATATTTTGAGCTTTTAAAATATGCTTAAATAGCGTGACATAGCCCCTTTAAGTATAAGAAAATTCAAATACATCGACAAATGAAAAGTATAAACTTTCATTGCAAAGTACACAGAGAGTGGATTTGCTTTTACCCGACTCCTTAACGAGACATATACAGTCAATAACATACCTCTGGTACTTCTCCCACATGAACGGGTTTTGTACTCTTTCGATGCTGATGATCTTCACGCTTTTTCCGATAGATTTCCTGAACAGTTTTTCCACCTCTTTGAATTCATCAGAAAGTGAAGACAACGGAACACGTCTGTATGATATCTTAGACGACATTGGAGACCAGCGTTTTGGCAAGTGCGAATTCATACCTTGTTTTGTTTTAGCAGTTGTCATCAAGTTATGGGACCTAAAACAGAAAAAAAGAAGATGTTTGTTAAAACCGTCTATTCCTTGCTGAGAATGACAGGAGAAAAATATCTTGGTATCCCAGGATCACGTGGAAAGCATCACGTTTGGACACCAGATTTGCCTGCAACCCATATCAGGCTATTGTTGCTGTTGTTACTTTTGTCTTTTCACATTCTTTTTAAGTTCTTTATTTTAGCGGTCATGACCGAAGAAAAAAGAAAAATCGCTTATTTTTCCCTCAAGAATGCCGTTAGAGAAAACAAGGGATTGGACAATGTTACAAATAGACCAAGTGCGAGAGAAGAGCACTTCTAGAATGATCTTTCGTTGCTACTAATATTCAATCTACAATTCTCCTATTTCTCCTGTAATAACTATTATATTATTATTATATAATGCGATGATAATTTAATGGCCTTGATTATATGTTGTGCAGCTTGTGTTCTACCTGAGAAGCTAGCGGTATATTTTGGGTGTATAATCTTCGGGTTTTTTTCAGTTTGCCTTTAACCTCCCAATCTTATCTTTTAGTTTTAGTTGTAGTATGTGTATTTCTGTAACCGTCTACAGATCAGCTTCTGTATTGTTTTGCAATTCTTTAATTTATTAACTTAATCAAACAATCTGTTCCAGCCTCGAATAGCATTTTGTGCTAATTTGCAGGGCAAATGTCTTGTATTACTTTAGTGTGTTTTTAGTAAAGTTTTGTCGTTTGTTGTTGTTTGTTTGCAACCAATCTGTGAGAGAGAAATTCACCTCTCAACTTTAGACATTTTCAGCTAAAATATTTTTACGGATGAATTTAACCAAATTTCACATATTCATAAGCAAAAACAGCCCCATAGAATTAATTTGGCAGAAAACTCTGCCCAGGTTTGTAATGCTTAGCGAATCTCTAATATACGCCCAGAAATTAAAAGCAAACGAGCGCTACGAAGGCACCAAAAGGCAAGCTCTACGAAGCAAACACTACATTTGATAAGTACCTTCTCAGCTTTTGGATGTCATCCCTGGATACGAATTTTGCTGGTCTTCTTCTAACTTTTCTTGTGGTGTCGTATCTCACGTTTGTTTGGCTCATATCAGATGAGGGAGAAAAGCTCATCGTGTAATCCTGGTTTGCAATTCTAAACCGGAATCCATTTCTTTCGCTTAAGAAGGCTTCTTCCAAAGTTTGTTGAAGATCTCTTCCCTAAAAGCAAATCAGTAGTTCAGTGACACGGATATAAACACTCTCAACCTCGAAGGGTTTGGTTAGCTTGGGTCTTCGTGACAATATATGGCACCTCCAGCAATCTAGTAAGATATGAATGAGGTATAATCATGCTGAAATATCTGACGCAGGTATCATATTTTCTGCTATACCTATCGGCACGTCTTGTCGGTTCATTAGCTTTCATCTGGCAAAATTTACACTAGCAGGAATAATTAACATCATTCGCCTTTGCGTGACTTCACCCTTTTTTTCAGTGAAACTGAGGACAATGCCGATTTTTAATATTTCGGTGACTTTTTAAAAGAAAAAATAACGATATAAACCTTACATCGCGGCCATAGACTCTGTTTGAGTGTTTCCTGAGTTTCCGTGGTCTTTAGTTTCTTCTTCATCATGAACGTTTCAAAAATTAAACACTCCAGCTCCTCACGACATTATTTTCGCCCTTCAAGTGTTTTCCGATTACGGAATGTTTATGCTCCTCTACACGTTGTCCAGTGGCGTATGACTTGGGTCTGGAGGGTGCTGAAGACTACTTATGGTCGAGTCGATGAGCTTCTCGGGATATTTAAATTTCAAAAATATGCCTATCAAGTTCTTACATTCTGCGAAAAGAAATCTGGTGTAGACGATAACCGTTATGCACGATCTAACATAGATCTCAAAAGTGATCGATTATACCTGTTATCAACATTACTTAGATAATGATGACAGAAGGTCGTCGAAACGTCATGTAACGTTTATTGTCGTTAATGTTTCTTTTAAAATGATTATTCAAATCCATCCTTGTTGGCTTTTTCCATTGCAATAAGCCAATAGAAATAGAGGAAGCAGGTCGGTCGTCAATTCAATAATCAGAAAGTTGTCAGAGATAATTTAGTTCCGACCTATAATAAATGTGATCAATTCGAGTCGACCACTCTTTTTTTATCCGATGCTCGAGCTTTTCAACAACTTCCTTTAGTTTGGATATCGTGTATGTCTCAGAATCTCGAAAAGGTAGTGATATCTTTAACAAACATACATTCTTAGGGTTGGATGGCTGGCTACTATAGCGCGTCGCTATCCCCCCACCCCACCCCCTAAAAAAAGGGGCGTTAAGTACCAGACATAATATTGAAAATGTACGTTATCGGTTGCCAACGCTACTGATACAACAACTTACCCCTTGGTCTTGATCATACTCCCTCCACGTTTCATATTCATCTTTCCAGTACCATGTCCACTGGGTGGCCATAGTGTTGTCAGGGTCGGTGACATAAGAAGCAGTGGACAAACGCCTTACCGCAACCTCGCTGTCAACATCTGCCTCTATAAACGCCAACTTATTATCGAGCAGAATGTTAACACAGTACCCCTCATCAAGAAGCAGAAATCCTTCGCTGAAAGCGTTCATAGATAAGTATTAATCTTCTAAATTTCCTGAACTGCCAAACAATAACCTTTTAACCTGAGACCTATTATGAAACGACCAATGAAATTTCTATGTCTGGAACAACATCTACTGGGCACGCTGTCTATTTTTAATTGGAAGTGACAGCGAAGATGTGGTAAAATCAGTTGCTTGTGAAACTAACTTAGCTTGTTTGTGTAACAATATGTTAATTTGGCATTCTGATATGTTTGAAATATGCGTTTGTATTCACGCGTCAATTGTAACATGTTTGGCCAGAGTTAAGAAGTTCTTCCATTAAAACTTCTGCTTAGTTTTTAACGGTGTTCATGCAAGTATTACAATTTGAAAGTAACAATTAGGGTGGCAAAAAGTGTACCATTAATACCCAAAACAAAACCACATCAAAACTAGAGTTACAATATTATCTCTAGTTGTAAACAAAACTTGCCTTTCAATAGAAATCTGAACATCACAGGCTAAGCATTCCTCTAAAGTCTCATCACAGTAGAGCTTCTCAATTTTCTCGTTGTCCTCTTCATTAAAACTCTTCCATTCACCACTCCTATTATATTGCCAGTGAAATGGCAAAGGGCAATGATGCTTTCGACACTTGGAGCCTTTCTTACATTTGCCTAGAAGAAAATCTGAGCAGATGGGCTCCTGTGGCTGATCCTGGCGAATGTGATCTATAATTAAAATGATACCAAACAATGCTGAGAAAACGTGTTGCTTCGTCTTGTCCTCATTGTGATTTCTAAAAAAACTCTGGAAATATATTATTTTTCCAAGTACGAAGGCGTTGATAAAGGAAACCACGGTTTAGCAAAAATCATAATAAAAATAACCCAAAATCTTCTAGAACACTTTTAACAGCGATGTTACATCTCAACGGGCGTCTCCCATCCCCTGTGAGGACAATATCAAACATGTTTGATATTTTCCTCATCGCCTCGCAAGGCGAATTTCTCACCGAAAATTTGCCGCACACGTGAGGAAACGGCTGAGCTAACTGCCTCGCGAGGAATTTTGCTCAGCTCTTTCCTCACGTGTGCGGCGGGCTTAAGGGAGAACAGAAACTCAGTTTATTCAGTTTCGTTGACAACCGAAATAATAAGGGGAGTAAAATGATTGACCAGTTAAAACGCCTTACTAATCTTATGTTGAGATCGTGAGCTTCAAATTTCAGGGCAAAAATCTGAGGGTCAAGTGATTGATATTCGTCTGTAGGCTGAAACTGCTTCATACTGTGTCTGCAATTCAATTTCTTTAAAAGCCAAATTTTGCAAACAAAAACAAAAGTAATGAAATATATTTTAACACATCATCAAGTAAAATAACTAAGCAGGTACTTTAAACCGTCTTACCCGTCTCTTTGCCTTTAGTCGATTCGTCACAGACTAAAATGATCCTCTTTATTAAATCGTCACTTAGATCCTTCAAATGATAACGCTCGATAATGGCTCGGGTGGGAAGACTGCGCATGGCAGATTCGTGATCTAAATCACATTCATTCCCTTCACTGCAGCTTCTTTTCAAGTGGTCGCTACATACATGTATCCTGTTACACGAATCTCCTCGCTGGCAGATCCCATGGTTGTAATCTGAACAAACCTGAGGTGTCGATGAGAGCACAAGTTTACGAAGCTGTTCATCAGTCAAATGACTAAGTTTAACCTTGGACAGCAATGCCTTTTCCCTTGTATCTTGAAAGTGGTGATTCCGTGAACATGTCGCTCCGCTGATGCAAGAATCAGTAATGTATTCCCTGCAGACATGAAGGTAGAAGCAATTCTCCCTCTTGCAATTTTCTTGAGAGGAACTGTTGTACCCCAGACAAAGGCGTGCCTTCACAGAGTAAGCTTCCACTTGTAAAATCTTTCCCTTTTCGTCTTCGGTGATCAAAAAGCTCCCTTTCCTTTTACGAAACCACTCCTCGACATTGTCAAAATCACGAGGAAACAAGTCTGTTCGCTTGCAAATCACCGAGAAAGAAGTTGAACATTGATATTCTTTGCAAAGACAATCAAACACTTTCGTCTCGGAAGGTTCGACACAAGTCACAGTAGTAGTTTGCTTTGAAGAAACTGAGAGACTGTTGTTGCTCTTCTTACCAGGGACACTGGAGCGAGTGGCTTGGGTTTTGTAATTCCTAGAGCCAATCGGTACGCTTTCACAAATTAGTACCATCCTGAGGACTGAGTTGGCGTTGTCGTTAGTATATCTTAGACCATACTTTTGGAGTATGGCAGACGTGTGAGGGTCCTTGAAAACGCTTTCATGTTGCAATAAACAATCATCTTGATCATTGCACCGTCTCCTGATGAACTCCCTGCACATGTGAAGTCGCTCGCAGGTCGAAGCTTCCGCACAGGATCCTCGGTTGTAGTCTAAACAAACCTGGGGCATCGAGAGCCGTAGAACGGTACGAAGCTCATCGAGTGTTAGACCATTCAACCTGCATTTTGAGATGAACTTGCGATCTTCGTCATACTGAAAACTGTGACTCCTTGAGCATCCGACCCCAAGCCTACAGAAACCAGAGATGAAATCCCGACACACATGGAAATACGGGCAATTCTTCTTCCCACATCTCTGATTGAAGCACAATCGTGCATTGTTACAAAACACACTAACATCTGAGATCTTGTCTTTCTCTTTTCTGAGCAAAAAGCTGTCCTTCCTTGCTTCAAACCACCTTGTGATATCTCCACATCCCTCAGGAAACAAATCACGTCGTTTTGAAATGGTATCAAAAGACACGGAGCCATCATATTCTTTTAAAATACAGTCAAATACAGCCTTTTTGGATGTGGTGCATTTTTTGGGGTCTGGAACTGAGCTGCAAGAACTGGAAACTGATGGCCGTCGCTGGTGTTCTCCTGATACAGCATTCGTCGTTGGCACGCTGCACAAATCGTCGCCTTTTACGAAGCTCTTGGTGCAGTCACTGTCCATAATCCATTTCCGAACATAATCTTGAGTGGCATCGCCTTTCAGCACATCTTGTTGGACTTCCTTCACCAGTGGTTTTGCAACTTGACCGCTATGACCGTCTGGATCTTTTGTTTGGGCTTCCTGGATAATCTGCAAACAACTTGACGAAGAAACTGAGCTCTTCTGCTGTCGCTCATTCAACGTCTGCTCCGAAGCTGTGTCATTGTCGTTCCTTTTCGCACTCATTTTATCAGTCACTGCGTCACTTTGCGAGGATTGGTGTGATTCTTGCTGCTTTCCTTTCACAGAGGTTACGTCATCAGCAACTACATGCGCTTGCTCGATGGCCTTAACACTGATTTTAGTACACTCGTTTTGGTCAGACGAAGAACTTGAACTGTTTTCTTCGCCTTCCTCTTTAATATTCATAAATTCAACACTGTTCTCTGAGGGTGCTGAAGTTGAATCATTTGCCAGATTATTACTCCGAAATGGACAAAATTCGTAGCATGTCTGTTTATTTCTCCCGTTACTTTGCACACGCTGTGGTTGAGGATCTCTCATTCCTTTTTCCGATTTTACAAGTGAAATGCACACGGATTCTCTCAACGTCATAGTTCCTGAGGTATTAACACAAGAACTTTCTGGTGTTAAGTTATTCTGACATGATGATCCATCACTTGCGGCAGCTGAGACTTTAACTGGCGATGTTTCAGCTGTGCGTGGTGTGAGTGGTTTAGCTATGTCCACAGGGTTGCAGATTGCCTCTTGGTTTGTTGTGTTCTTTTGCACACGTTGCTGCTGGTGGTCTTGTCCTTTGCCTCCAGACTTGGCCAGTAATGTGGACTCGGACTCACTTTCTTTGGAAGTTTCTGCGGTTCTACTGCAAGAATCTTCCCTTGTTATTTTACCCTGAGCCGACCTTCCTTTATTTAATGCCGGTTTTCGAGCAGTTTTTGGAGCAAGCGAATCAACTGACTCTGTCGAATTGCTCAACGGTTCTCCCGCTGAAGCTTTCCCTCCCTTGCTACAGCTCTCCTTTGAGGATTTATTGAATTTGTTCTTCGAAACCAAAATACTGCAAAGAACAAACTCGGTTGACATCGACTGGTGAGGTAATAGATCAAACTGCTTGAGAATTTTCTTGTTGTTGTCATTTGTGAGGTTGTGTGACTTGGAACAAGAGCATGACGACCCTTGAACAGCTTTAGAACAAACGTGAAGAAACGCACAGTTACCCGATTTACATTCACCTCGTAAGTAAGACTGACAGACCTGTGGTAGACTCCAGGCGACAATATTCTTCACAATGCCGTTCGGGTATTTATCAATTCCCAGCTGCTTTATCTTATCTACGTTTTCCTCATCAAAGAAATCGTGTGATCGCCGACATTTCCCCCCACAGTTTCCTTCGATGAAGGCTTTGCAAATGTGCCAGAACTTACACTTGCTGTGTGCCCGTCGACAAGAACCATTCTTTAGATACTGTTGACAAATTTTCTTTTTCAGTTGAATTCGTACTCCTTCGATTGAATCTTTCTCGCTTAGCACAACAAAACGCCCATTGCGTTGAGTCCTCAGCCAATTTCTGGCCTCTAATTCTGATTTCCCTCTACCCAGGGGCGAAGGATGCTTAAAAAGAACGGAGAACTCGACAAAACCGCCGCTGCTGCAGATAAAATCAAATACTTCTTCAACCAAAACACTATCCGCCATCTTGTGAATCTAAGCAAATTCAATCAAGGAAACGATAACTGCGGGTGTCTGTCTTCCGAAAAAATGTCAATTTATCCCCACTCGGATACTATATGCAAACGCTTTGCTTTGAAGTGCGAACCATCAGAAACTATCGGCTAAAACCGAGGATTGATTTCAACAGAAAGCCCTTCTGTGGACGCAAACAGTCATAGGCTTGGCTGACATGCGATATTGTTGTCAAGCACGTGGGCCACGTGTCATTCGCTGGTGTGAGTCATCCGTATAAAAATTATATTTAATGCGAATCTTTTTCAAAAGAATAAGAGCCTGCCAACCAAACACGCCCTTTGTATTTCAACCAATTTTGAATAAATCAATGCCAAAGATTCAAAAGCGAGATGGCATTAAACTACCTGAGGGTTTAAGAATTATTCGTGTAACTAGCGAGTAAAATGTGTACTACATGACACATTTTACAACATGGACACAAAAGGATTGTTGCCTCTTAATACCAACATAACTTCCTAGAACCTAATTGTTCATGAGGCAAAACCATAATCAAAGAGAAAACAAATTACTAGTCATCTGAACTGCGAGAAAGAAAAAAGAAAGCAGTTTTGGCTCTTCGGGGAAAAAAAATTAATATTACTCTGCTTGCAATCGGTCAAGGTTCATACTGGGCGGAAGTGAAAGCAAGCAACATGTGATTTTCCGGGAATGAAACCGGAAGCTACTTCCGGGTTGGATTGTAAATCGTAATATTGTGGCCAAGCTTCGCCCTCAAAACGTACCGCACTTATGTCTCTTTATTAATACGGCTTTACTGCTTTTTCAAGACTGCAGTTAATGGTACATGGGACATTGCAAGGAGCACATTTGTCGAAGGGTTTCCAGAATTGAATGACAACTTCGAATATTCGCCGGGAAACTGAGTGTGCTATGTTTGATTCTTCTGTGAGCATGAGAGACCGATATTTCGCTATTACCATGACTCGCGTGAGAGAATTAATTTCCTCACTTTACAGAGCCTATGATTACCGTGCAAAGATCGCTCAAGACGCAATGCATCGTTTGAGTGCCCATTCGAAGGCTGGTTATGCTCTCGTGGTAGCTATCAATGTTGCGGCCATATTGTTGAAGGCCACACTTGAAGTTGAATTTTGCTATTTCTTCAGACCTTACTATTGGAAGATCATTCATTTCTTGGTTTACATCCTTAAATTGGGTCTGATGTTGATCGCGCACGGGATATTCTATATCTATTCGGGCATCACTTGGATTTTTTGTTTGATTTGGCAGTACCTCGTCCCGGCGTGCTATGGGTTCATGATGGGGACTGTAAATTTTCTCTCAACTGTTGTTTACAGCATGTGCAGTGTGCTTAATAATGCTTTGAGCGGTCTAAGCAAAGTGCCGAGACTCTTAAAGATTGTCGCGGAGACATGGAAATCTCTAACTTACAGCGTCATCGTTGTGTTAGTTGTTATCTCAGTCATTGTTATCGTTAAATGGCTATATTGCCATTGGGAAAAATTCAAACCAAGAAATAGCATCGTTAGAAACATCAACTTGGAGACAGGTAAGCACCTTTTATTATATTATGCACCTGTCAATGTTATGCCGCAGAGGGGGGGGGGGGGGGCATAGGCGGGGAACTTGACGTAAGAAGTCTGCCCGTGGTAGGGGCTTTTGATCATTGAGTCCTGTGGGTTGGGACATCTGACTTTACCAGTTATTGGCCTGGGGCACATCAACGCCATCTTGGATGTTCAGCGCTGGGCAGCATACAGATATCAAAATGGAGGTTGATTCGCTTTCGGCAAATAAGGTAGGAAATCTTGACATTTTGTCACTAATAAAGAGCCCATTGGGCTTGAGACAGTCTTAAAAGATTTAATTTGCTTGTCGGGACATCTTTTAATTTACTGTAATTAAACAGACGTCACGTGTATTGAACGTTTTTTTTTTCAATTTTTTTTAACGTGTTTTTTCTGCAGAGGAAGTGGGCAAGAAGGGGAGGGGGGAAGCTTGGGGAATTTGTGCTCTTTTGAACAGTGATAGCGTCCCTGGGGATGGGCATTTGGACACGGAAAAATGAAAGCGAGGTCAAATCCCTATGCCCGGCCTCCTCCTCCTCCTCCTCCCCCCCCCCCCTTCTCCCTGCCGCTAAACAATGATAGGTGCAGTACTTACGCTAATTTAGGATTATAAAGGAAATATGATGCAAAGATCTCTATGCTTTCTTGAAGCAAGTAATGAATATATTATTACTGCAGCATGATCATTATCATTGTCATTGTTGTGTTCATTATTATTATTATTATTAATATTATTATTATTGGTATTATTTAAAAACATGCCATAGAAAATACAGCCAATCAGAATGCGAGGTAACCGTTGTATATTGGACGGTATTCCACCGAACCTTCCCATCGTGCACCGCATTGATTATGTAATGCCACGTATTTTCTATAACATGGTATAAAGTAGTTATGCAAGGCTTTCTCGTCGGTATACCATAAAATATCCCACTCGTCATTTGAATTTTCTTTGCATGCACACTCACCCAAAGGCTCGTGCGTATACGAAGAAAATACCAGTGACTCGTGGGGTATTCCACGGTATACCACTCGAACGTATTGCTTAACTAGTAAGGATCATACGACATTTCCAAGGAGGACCCCGAGTGAATGGACATTTTTATAACAACAGAGATGTTTCGCGCGGCACCTGTAAACAGTCAAATTTCAACAGTTTTTAGTAGCAAGATGGCAAGATCCTCATAAGATTCCCTACAAGCAAGAGTTTGGCAGCAAATTTGATTTCCAGTCTCACTCAATTTAGAAAGGGGGTAGTAGTTTCTAAAGAAACTGTGGTGCTGCGTCGGTGGGGGAGTTGTACGCAAAATGTTGGTTTTATCAATGGAGTTGATAATGTACAGGGTGTTAGCCCTTTGTCAGAGCAAATTTATGTCTGAGTAGGTGGAGTTCACTGAAGTGATGGGAGTGGTGGGGGGAAAAGCCAAAAAAAAAACTTCATGCAAGGAAAAAAGGAAAAGAAAAAATCGTGCAACGAAGAAAGAACAAAAAGTGTCCACTGCCAAAGCATTCCTGCATAACTAAAGAACACACAAAAGTTTCTGTCAAGCTAAAAATGCCCCACTTACTCTCCCTTTCTCCCGTCCACCCCCCCCCCCCCACCCCGTTTCCCCTCATCACTGTTCTAACGGTCCATTCCTAATTAGACCACCTGTTTACTGTGTAGTGTAACACGTCAGTGTTAAGGCCCTGGCAAACGAGGACAAATTGTTGCTGACACATTGTTGTTCATGATGTTTTTCGGGAGCGCAAACGCGCGGGACACAAAATGAATGTTGTGTTTCCATGCTGCGCAGACGGGGAAACATTTGTTGCGGACACAAAATTTGTGTTGCGCGCGCGGGCAAATGGGGAAACATTTGTGTCGGCAACAATGTACCCTCATTTGCCAGGGCCCTCACAGGCTTTTTTTTCCATGTATCTCAAAACACATACAAACACAGTAATCTGTCCCGACTCGCCTCTTGGTAAATGTGCAATGGGTCCCGGTTGTAAGAACAAGCACTGTCCTATGCCGTTTTGTTGGCAATTCAGACAGCAAAGCTGCAATCAATGGACCAGCTTTACTGCAGATGCGAACGTCCACATTGAGAGGAGTTACTGCAACGTAGAAAACCTGGAAATTCGGTAAGTATTAAAACCCTACAGCTGACCTGAAAGGGTAATGAGCTACATTTTACTTTTGTGTTCTCATACAGGTTTGAATCGGGCATTTCTAAAGGGTAAATGTTCAAGACTAGACATTTTTCAAAATTCTTAATAACATGTCTGAAGTCTTCGCTCCCTTCAACTCACCGGTCAGGAATCGGACTCCGCTTGCCCTGCGCATGCTTTGAGTTAAGCGCCACATTGCATGTATTTATGCTTTACTTACGGCGGTTAAGTGACTCGTGCTCACAAATGGACGAAGACTCGGGGTACGAGGTTGTAAAATTCTGTAAAAAGCTAGTGTTTAAGACATCATCACGTTCAGTTTTAGAGCAACATTTGGCCGCCTAAATTTTGTATGAAAAGTAACCTGACTTTCCGTGAAAAATATTGTCGTAATAATTCTTGATTATGTTGAAGTCTTGACAGGAGTCTATTACCACCTCATTCCACTGGTGTAGTTAACTTTCAAGACATGACTATGCAGATTAATTCCGTCCATTTGATGCTTCGTCGACTCTCTACGCCGTCTTACATTCAGGAGCCTGGTAAGGCCTTGGCAACAAAGTGGGTTTGGTATTGGGAAGATGGCGATGGATGGAAGAGGTACGCGGGGAAGAAGGTGCGCGCTTGCTTAAGTGATTAATTGGACGATCGATCGATAGTTCACTGGTTTGATTGCTTATTTAGTTGTTGCTTCCTTACTTCACTTTTGAGTGAGTAAGTGAGTGGGTGAGTGAAGCAGTGAGTGCAACAGTAACAGTAACAATATATCTTTATTGCGCCTTACTCTTCAAACGGAGTTATTGGTCTGTTATTGTGGGTGGTACGTGGGTGGTGTGTGCGTGCGTGCGTGCGTGCGTGTGTGGCTGAGTGAATGATTGACTGATTAGTAGATTTACTGTTGGAATAATAGGTAATAAATTACGTAATTACTCAATAAAAACAGCCGAACGTCGGTGTTTTAATTTGGTCTTGATTAATAAACCAGGTCATGCTTCATTGTAAAATAATGTTGTGACTTCGTAGTCTAACAATGCATGTTCATAAGGGGCAGATTTAAGTCAAAATTAAAAAACTTCCTCGCTCCTACTTCACACTGCAGAAATTACAAAATGTGGAAATAAGCTTTAAGCGTCTAAACTCTCCTTCTCTGGATTTTTGACGATATGGTTACTAAGACCGCCCTCTATGATTCTTCTTTAGATTTCACTAACGCAAGAAAGCATAGAAGCAGCCTACCTTAACGGACAAAAAGCCTACTTTTTTCAAACAGATGAATTTAATTACACGCTCATGTTTCACGAGAAGACAATGTATCAAAAGAACATGGATCCACGTTACTTAACCAAACGAAACGTCCGGAGACGACCGCTTTTTGTTAGCCAATCAGCAGTGCTGTCCCAGAAGAGGTAGGTTCCTTCCTTTGGTGCTTGGTGGTTTAGTGATCTCCAGGTATTGCCTTCTGGGGCGTGCACAATTATCGCCGACATCAGCTTTTTTTTTTCTCTCTGTCTCTCTCAACTCTTCATCAGAATTGAGTACTCTCAACGATCAAACAACATAGGGGAAATAGATGCCCTGTCCAGAAGCAGTTTTAAAAAGAGAATAGCATTTCGATAGTAAAGCTGACCGGATACTGGAAGCCACCTGAGGTGTTTTAGTTCAGGCGTAACATGATCATATTTCCTAATTCCACTTACCATTCCACGCGCAAACGATTTGTGCCTATTGCAGTCTGTCAATATTTAACTTCGAGCAGTTGGCCCACACGTTTGAACAATAAAACAATTTACTAAACACTAAGGTGTTCATAACAAGGGTCCTTCTGTCAAATGCATGTTTGACGCGGTTAATGTGCCCGAGAGAAGACATGCATGATGAAACAGTTTTGATAATGTGGTTGTTGTACGATAAGTGAAGGTCCAATAACACTCCCAGGTCCTTTGCAGTTTTACTAGGTAATAAGTCCTTCCCCAAAAAGATAAGGTGATATTTTGAAGCTTGGGTAGCATTTTTCTGGTACCAAACACCATAAATTTGGATTTGTCGGGATTTAGCAGTAAATAGTTTCTGAAACACCAGTTGCAAACTTTACGAAAATCTTCATTCAATTTCGCCACGGCAGTGTCTTTGTTCTGAGGCTTAAAGGAGATTTGAAGCTTTCTGACCCATTTTAGCAAGTGGTAGTTACGTTGCCATGTGCAACATTGTGCGAAAATTAAAGTGACCTTAAAAACCAGATTTTATGGTTTTTCACCTTGATTTGATATCTTTTATCAGTGTTTCAAGTTATGGTGACTTGGTGTCTTCAAGCGATCCCAGCACTCTTCTAAATCAGGATAGTGACTTCGAACGAATTCCTTTATCGTCTGATTCTAAAGAATTCCAAGATGTCAAGGCCCAGTTTCATGCGACAATTCCGCCAAACAAGGCACATATTTCGAAGATTGAAAAAATCAAGAATGATTACTTGCTTGAGAGGTATAAAAGGTACGTTGATGATGATTTGAAAAAGTTTTAAATAAACGAAGAAAGAAATTGTTTATTGCAAAGTAATAGAAGAAGGCCTGTAAAATTTAGGGCTTACTCAAGCAAGACAATCTGCTTACAATTGAGAGTGGAATTTGCAACCTGCCTTACTCTCAGCATGTTCTTTGTGCTATTGGGCTGACGCTCAAGCACTCTAATCTCTTTCTGGTGGTCAAGTTACCATATTAGCTCTATTAATAAAACCAAATTCATTTCGTTTTCACACACATCAACCAACACAGCATCACAGTTTCTTCATACACTAACCCCTTTGAATTATAAGTCGATTTAGGCGAACTGAACACATTAGAGATTAGTTGCACTTTAAGTATTGCCGCCCATCATGAAGTCGATGCTAAGTGTTAGATACACTTTCTCTATCTTCAGAAAGCACGAGCAGATGAAAAAGAAACAAAAAGCGAACGACAACAACAAAATAGAGAGACAACTTTTCCATGGCACGTCGTCAGATGTCGTTGGTGCCATTTGCAAGCAAAACTTCGACCACCGGGTACACGGCAAGAACGGAACAGCGTATGGAGAGGGAAGCTATTTCGCCGTCAAGGCTTCGTACAGTAACAGATACAGTACTGGAGAGAGGACCAGGTTCATGTTCTTGGCCAGTGTGCTAACAGGGGAATACAAACTTGGGAAAAAGAAGCTTCGTCGGCCACCGCTGAAAGATCCCGAAAATCCTGCCAGTGATTTGTACGATTCATGCGTCGACAATGAAGATAAACCGAGGATTTTTGTTATCTTTAGTGACGAACAGTGCTATCCTTCCTACTTGATAACTTATAGCGTTTAAGGTGTTTTGTAGTTAGCCTAACGTTGATTTTGAGTTGATGAATTGGCCATAGTATTCAAGAAGAAAATAATTTCCATTGTGAGTAGTTTTCTCTGTAGTTCAGTTTCTTTAATCTTCAAAAAGTGAGTGTACCTCGTTGTTCCAAAACAGATATATAGGTGGCAAGTTAGAGCACTGTTGCTGCTGTTGATTTTTGGGGACCACAGTCGAGTCTCCGTTTCTGACCAGCTCTCCTAAGCGACTACCTTTCATAAGCCATCGATTTTCCAAGATACTAAAAGTTTTCAAGTCAAATCACTATCAATGAAACCTCTGTGTTTCAGCGCGAGGGCGACCAACTGAAAACAGACTTTTGTCAGCATTGTATTTGACATTTATTCTTTAGTTTCCTTAGTAGTAAATATATAGAGCAAAAATATACAAGTGAATACAAGTGAGAACAAACGTAAGTAGAGCGTACACAATAGGAAGAAAGACGCGAAAAAAAAAAAATGAAAAGCAACGAAAAGGCTTACCAATGCTGACAGGACGGGAAACACAGCGTGAATGAATTCGAAAAGGTACGAGAATGAATATAACTGAGGAAATTAACATAACATGAGAAATAAAAAAGCGTGCGGAATGTGAACACCAACATAGTGACAATATGCATGCAAAGGGCAATTAACAGAAATTACAAAAGATATGCAGTTAAAACAAAAAACTTAACTATAAAACATTGCGATAGGACAAAAGTTAAAACCATCACGGTTAAAAACTCTAAAAAACTGTTAAAACGTTTGAAAACTTTAAAAAGCGACGACGTTTCGACGTTTACTCAACGTCATTTTCAAGTCAAAATGAATAAAAGAAAGTTACTTGAATATAAATATACAAAGCAAATCCTTAGAGAATAAAATCAAGCCCTAATAAATACGAGAAAATATTTACACGCAGTGTCACGTAAACAATTTAGCACGAACGGAGTCGTTCTGGGAATTTACCCCAGGTTTTAGCTCCTTAATATACATCTCAAATGTACTAAGCAGTCAAACTTCGATCTACATTTTCTCAAAACAGAGAATTGTTTGTCCTTTAAATCCGTGTCTCTCTAACATATTGGTTATATCATTACAGCAGACGTAAATCTCACAGATGGAGCTAGCGGAAGTGACTTACAGCAGGAATAAAGCATCGAGTACCTAGGCATATGACTTGTAAAAGAAAAATATACGAATGTATGATGTAGGTAACTTGTACGATGACATCGTCGTTCCTTCTTTTGCCCTGTAGTTGAAAAAATGTGTTGTTATATAAAACATATGCATTCGTGTGCGCATTATACTACAAGAGGAATACCTCAACCGAGCCGTATCCCAATATTCAACTAGTAATTTGCTTAAGGTGATTCCGTTGTTTTGTACTGAGCATATCCTACGGGGCGTAACATTGCGACATCAAAGTTTGTCAGGTTTGATTTATCGACTTCTTTGATCACTCATGTAATTCGCTTCACTTTAGATTGCTTGTTGCAAAGCTAAATAAGCGAAATAGCAGAAAAAAAGCGCAAGACTTGTGCGTGTGGTCGACCATTTTAGAACTCATCTCAGTCCCTTTGCCGAAAATGATCGTTTGTGGCCGAAATTTTCCCTTTGTCGTCGTGTTGATCGGCGACAGTCAGCACTACAAACGTCACAAAAGTATAAGAATGACAGAATTCAATTCACCCTCACTTTTCATCCTCAAAATCACGCAATCAAAACTATCATTCTTAATAACTTGAAATTACTCCATAATGATCCCGAGACTGGTAGAATCTTTTCGTATCCAATCCATCACTCATTTCATTCAAACGGGCTAAAAACCGTAGGAAACTTGTTAGTTAGAAGTGCACTCCAAACAATGCAAAACTTGTCCTTTTATTCTTAACACTAACAAAATATCGGGACCTAAGCGATCTGGTAAGATCACCAATCGTTTCGCGTGTATGCAAAAAGTTATACATTAGGGAGTTTTAGCAACGACGACGGCGACGGCAACGAAAACGTCATTTCAAAATATAACTTCTCGTTTCTGTGACGCTTTCGAAATTATTGAAATTTGTTTAACTTGCAAAATGCTGATGAACTGTCCAGGAACTAAATTACTATGAACAGCGTTAAAGCATGGAAAAGAAAAAAAACTTTGCCGTCATGCGCTCACGTTCTCGAGAAAACACAAAACTTGGTCATTTCACGTTTTGATGTGCAGAGGACGGCAAAGAAATGTACAAAACTGTAAAACGCACGTGCAGAGCGATCGTTTTTGGTCATTAAACCTATTGTTTTGTGGTGTTATCGTTACCGTTGCCGTCCTAGTTGCTAAAACTCCCTATTGACGACACAGGAAGACGACTAGGTGACCGATTCCGCGGACACCTTTGCGATGTTGAGAAAGATGACAAATCCAAGCCAGTCGCTCGTCATTTCAATCTCCTTAACCCCTTTTAACAACACGTGGCAATCTACAGCCTTTCCTTACATCAAGGTACCACGGTAAGTCGCAAGAATCTAGAACAAAAATTTATCTTCCAAGTCGGCACCCTAGATCCATACGGTATTAACAAATGCTTTTCATTCAATGTATTCCTGTTTTTCAAGTTGCAACGTTACCACAAATAGCGTAGCTCCATCTCCTCTCCATCTCACACAACATACAATTCCTCGATTCGCTCTGACGAAGGGCTAACGCTCAAAACGTCTTTGGGTTTAAAAAAAAAAAGCTTTTTGCATAACTGTATGGTGGTCAATTTACATTATCAACTCCGTTGATAAAACCAAATTTTTGTGAACACTGTCTTCCACCGACGCAGCAGAGTTTCCTTAGAAACTACCCCCTTTATTACTTGAAAATACCACATTGATTGTGTTGCTTCTAAGATCAGCAGAACTATTCTGAATACTTTACTAGCTATTTATCGATCTCTGATTGCCTCCGTTCTGTCGTGTGGCATACTAGTCGCTTTGGGACAGGCTGCGAAATCACGTAAAACGTAAAATTTTACTTACTTGCAGCAACGTGCCTCCGGGTTTCGCTTGGTGTATTTCTCTCCTAAGAGAGACTCATTCTCTTCCCTTGTTCATTTCTTCTAATATCTTGCCGATTAACTTGCTCTATTTTGAGGCAGTCACGGTTTTTATGCATAACTGTCGCCCACGACTCTGTACCTTTAAACCTTTTTCAATCTCTTCGCCCCTCTTCTAATCAGGTTCATTGGTATAACATAAGATCTTCCTCTGCTAGTAATTACTATGTTGAGTCGTTCAGAACAAACGTAATACGGGATTCTATTGTAACTTTAGGACCCCGTTAATACGACTACCTCGTTATTACGACTACGTTTTTGTGGCCCGAACTGCATAAGCAACTTATTTTCTTATTTGGAAACCCTGTTAATCCGACCACCCCGTTAATACAACTAAAGAGGAGTCGACTATATGTGGAACTCTTTGAATGAGACTACCCCTGAAGTCACTCGTAAGAGATTTTAAAAAGTAATCCACTGTGTGCTTCTGTCTTATCTGGCGTCTGAAGATGTTTTCATAATTCGCCTACCATTCAGTTTTTTACAAACTTACATTCAGCTTTTCACAAAGAATCTCAAAATAAAAATTATTCACCATCACCTACCTATATGTTTACCTTGTATTGTATAAAGTTGTATACCTTTTTTTTTCCTTATTTTCGTGTTTATGCTATGTTGTTTTATGTCTCAATACCGCCTCGATTAGCTAATCCTATCCGCGTGGAGCGGCCATTTTTGTTCTTTTTGATAGGCATATGAGTTTTCATGTTAATGAAAAATTGTCAGATTTTTTGTACTTGGTCGTGCTTGTTAATACCGGCGCATAATAAACTTGTCACATAATTTTTTTTTTATGCAAGCCTCCACTATTCATAGTCAGTGGCATATGAAAATAAGTTGTCAACGTGTCATATTATTTGTACTGGTCCTGCACAAGCAAACGTATTTTCAAAGACAAATGATTTACATCATTACGCCTTTTTGAGTAATATTACAGCTGTATATGTTCCTGACTTTTTCCAGTTCTAAGAAATATACGTCTTGCTCCAGGTAGCACATAACTCATTTTCTCTTCGTAATGAAGGCAGCATCACTGTTCATGTCCATATGTTGCTATTTGCATAATTTTGCGACGATTCTAAGAACTAGCAAACACTCACTCCGCCTCCCATCCCTGCCTAGTCTTGGCGCCCGTTTCTGGTGACGATCATCCCCCGGCAATCTGACTCGGTATTTTTTTCTGGGAATCCATAGACATTTTTCAAGACAGACCGAGATGCTGTGTGCTAAAATTTGTGCTCAACTCGCTTTGTTTTCACTGTCAATGCTCAGCAGTAACGCTCCAGCCGGGAGAGAAATACATGTTTCACCAAGAGGAATTGACTCTTCGAACTGCACCAAGGACAACCCGTGCGCAACACTAGACAAGGCTTTATCACTCGCGTCTAATCTCAGCTCATCAAAAATATTGGCGGCTAAAGGAAATTACTCCTTGAAAACAAGACACAAGTTGACCAGAATTTCATCGTTTGGTCTCTTTGGTTCATACCGAGACGAAGTGCAAATAACATGCGACGCCAATGTGAGCATTTCGGTCACGCTGAGTGAGAATATTACTTTTGAACGAGTCCGCTTTTTCAAATGTGGCAGATGGCATGCAAGTTCTGTCAGGGGAAAGAAATATTTTCCTAAGCTAGACGATGCTAAATTCAAGACAGCCCTTGACTTCCGATATTGCAGAAATCTTGTGATATCTGATGTGGAAATTTCTTCATCGCCCGGTCTCGGTGTTAATTTATACGATGTTGGGGGCGTTGTTAATTTTTCAAACAGTTTGTTTGCAGATAATTACACTCCCTTGACCGATGCCGAAGGTGAATCCATTTCTGCGAATGACAGCTATATCTACTCAGGGGGAGGTGTTTTCATCATTTTGAACCGATATGGCTACGATATTAATTTAACGCCCTCTGAACACGACTCATATCAACACAACAACAGCTACGCTATCACAAATTGTCAGTTTCACAGAAACGAGGCCGTTTGGGCTAACAAAAAAAAATAGAGGAGAATGAACTTAACACACCAGAGAAACCATTCAGTCGCGGAGGCGGCTTAGCAGTATATTTTCGAGGAAATGCAAGCGACTGCACAGTTGAAATCGACTCATGCGTTTTCTTCGATAACAAGGCATCATGGGGAGGAGGTCTTCTGGTTGAAATGAACGACAACACTGAGAACAATTCTTTTAAAATGCGAGACACAGAGTTTAATAAAAACCGCGCTGTTTTAGCTGGTGGAGGAGCCCGATTAGGAAACGTACTTTTCAAGGGGGTTCAACTTCGACTCAACAGATTCGAAATGACGAATTGCTCGTTCACGAGCAATAGGGCGAAATGGGGAGGCGGTGTTGCAGTGTATGGAACAGCAATTCCTCGCACTGAAAACACAGACCCAGCTTTCACTCAGTTCTATTTCGTTGGATCCAAATGGCTGAAAAACATTGGAAATATTGGAGCAGCCGTGGGCGCATTTCTTTACCAAAATGATGATCTTAGCGTACCGGAACTTCCATACCGTGTAGGCTTCCATAATGGTACACTCTTTCGTTCCAACAAAGTAATACTGGCTGAAGCTCATTTGACCATAGGGCAGGGATCTCTTTACAGCGTAGAAGTGCCTCTCGTCTTCCGGGAAAATGCCCAATTCGAGAACAACAGCATGTCTGCTTTGGTTCTAGATGGAGCAAACCTTGAGTCTCACGGACAGGTAGATTTCATCAACAATACTGAGATCAGAGGAGGGGGGATTGCAATGTACGGTCGATCGAGAATTATTTTTTACGAAAACTCCACATTGAACTTTAAAGGGAACACCTGTGACGACAAAGGAGGAGCCCTGTACATTCAAGCCCCAGGCTCTTCTCTGATAAGTTTTAACGCAACTGGTACGAGTATACACGCTTGTTTTTTCGGTTACGCCAATTCTTCAATTGATTTCGACCACTGGAATACTAGTGTGATCTTCAACGATAACAGAGCATCTTTAGGACAGTCAGTCTATGCTACAACATTGGAAAACTGTCGACGAGCGGGTGAGAGTCGGCAAAACAATAGTGTACTGAGACATTGGAAGTTTGTACAGTTCATAAATTCGCATCAAAACAAAAACTCAGAAATTGTAACTGATCCGGTGGAAATATCTTATTGTAAAAAAGACTGGTCGGTTGCCCCCGGTGAAGTTTTTAACGCAACGGTCACGTTGCTGGACGAAGTTATGAATCCCGTGCCGGGTGTTATCAATGTCACAATCAATTCGTCTTCAGTCCGTCTTGATAACTTAAGGTCGTCGCTTTTCCTTACATCAGGTGGCAAAATTAAACAGATAAGTTTGAGAGGAAAAGAGGGAGGCATGTTTTCTGTCGGACTGAGTTTTATTGGAAGTAAACTTTTAAGGGCAACGATACACAACCTCAAGTTAAAGAACTGCTACCCAGGGTTTGCATACAGAAATAAAACATGTAAATGCATGGAATCTACTGAAAGGTATGGGCGAGGCGTCTCACGTTGTGACACTGACAGAAAGTCTGTATTCATTAGGGCAGGTTTCTGGGCAGGAAATATCGACGAAGAAAGGTCAAACAAATTTGTCACTTATTTTTGTCCCATTGGATACTGTAACAAGTCAAACTCTTTAAAGAAAACTGAGTATTACTATGTGAATGGCCAAGTGTGTGCAAATGGTAGAAAACAGGAGGGTATTCTCTGCGGGAAATGTGAGGACAATCACAGCATAACCTTTGGAAGCGAACAATGCAGTGATTCTTGTACTTACTGGCACTTGTTTTACGGCATACCCATCGCCCTAGTCCTAATTGTAATCGTGGTTGTAATCATGCTGGTGAATCTAGATTTCTTTACTGGATACCTCAACGCCTGGCTGTATTCATACCAAGTCATGAAGCTTCTAACGCCTGATGGATTTGAATTTGATCCTTTTATCGAGTTTTTCATCGCTTTCACCAATATTCATATACATGTTGGAGGTAATAGTTTCTGTTTAGCCAAACACTTGGACGATGCAGACAAGTTGATGATAATGTACGCCGTTCCTACCTTTGTCATAGTGATCGTCGTGTTGTTAGCAAAGCTGGTGCGCATGTATCCAGACTGGTGCTTTAGCAGAAACGTCAAATATCCTGTTCGCGCCATATGCACTATTTTTGTGCTTTGTTATGCAGATGTCACAAAAATTTCCCTCATGATACTGGATCCCGCCAATCTTGGATCAAAGACGACCGTTGTTTTTGTCAATGGGGGGCTTAAATTTTTTCAAGGGAAACATCTGTGGTATGGCATCTTTGCCATTATCTGCATTATGGTATTTGTGATTCCATTTCCGTTAATTCTCTTGTTTCGCCCATTCCTGACCAGAGGTCTTCGTCCCGTGTTAAATCTCAATCGCTGGAACCCGTTTTTCAATGCTTTTCAAGGCTGTCTCAAAGATGAATATCGTTGGTGTGCGGCTTTCTATTTTCTCTGCCGACTGGGAATTTTGGTGATTCACACTTTTGTGCCTGCCGGTCCAATAAAGAGCTTGGTGTTACAGGGGATCTGCATTTTGATCCTTGTTATTTTTGCATTCCTGAGGCCTTACAAAGAAGCCCAAGATGTCAGAGAAGACGAAAGGAGCTACGAGTGGATCAACAAATCAGACGTGGTGGTTCTAACAACCCTCTCTCTTATCGCCATGGTCAGCGCATCAATCGACAGCTACCGTGAAACTACTGAGCATGAGAAGGCGGGATTGCGAAAAGTAGTCAAGGTTTTGGCTTATTTACCCCTTCTAGTACTTCTGACTCTAGCCTACCGGATTTTGAGGAGTTACGTTCCCTGTGAGACGGAACAGGGTGACGCATCACCAATTATGTCTGAAACGTCCGATTCTACCGCTAGCAGCCATAGAGCAACACCAGTCTTCCAGGAGGAAACCAGCAAAGCAGCAGAAGAAGCCAACGGAGTCACAGAGGAAGCCAATAGTCCGACAGCAGAGTACGTCAGCAGAGCCATAGAGGAAGCCAACAGGGCAGCAGAGGAAGCCAGCAGAGCCATAGAGGAAGCCAGGAGAGCAATAGAGGAAGCCAGGAGAGCAATAGAGGAAGTCAGTAGGGCAACAGAGGAAGCAAGCAGAGCCATAGAGGAAGGCAACAGGGAAGCAGAGGAAGCCAGCAGATCCATAGAGGAAGCCAGTAGGGCAACAGAGGAATCCAGCAGAGCCACAGAGGAATCCAGAAGGGCAAAAGAGGAAGCCACATGACTAACGTTACAATGGTTACATGATCACCCTCTCTACAAACAATGTTAGTCTGGGAAAAAAATTCAAAACGTCGATCCAATCATTACCTAGCAAACAACGAAGATCGATATTTCAATTTATTCCGAAGATTCCAGAAAGTTGCTTTCCCGAGATGATCACCTGGCCAACCCACGATTGACCAGTTACTGTCGTTTTGAATTTATTTGCAATAGTGACCTGAGTGACGCATTGCTCGACAACTCAAAAATTCGCAAATCTTTCGAACACTGGCAATGAAAACATGCGGAATCTCGGTGACGTCATGGGCTTCACAGCCTTGGAAAATAGTACTAATTGTGAGACCGCGCTCTATAACCCTTATGACGTTCTTCGGGAATAGCGTTAGTGTCACTACCCTATTAGTTTGTAGCCACGATTCCTTCTTAACCCGTATATATGGATTTTGCATTTGAAAGGCTTCCGATCTTACACTTAATTACGCTTATGTATACCACGGACAACCCTACTTAACTCTTGAAAAATTCGTTCCACCTTTGTATGCGGGGATCTCTACTCTAAACAATAAGCCCTTTGCAGTTTATGATGACATGGTACAAAAAACACCTTGTCGGGGAACAAATTACACACTGGGCCATCCAAAACAAAGTAACTCTATTGTTTTGGCTGTCCGAGTGGGTAACTTGCTCACCAGCGAGGTGTTTTTTGTACCATGTGATAGTAAACTACAAAGGGCCTTTTACGGGAACAAGAAGATTGTCAGACGCGTTCTCCCTGGAGTATTTTTTGTGCAACTTGCTGCTTAACACCTGCATGGTTAACACCTTAATAATTATATTTCCTCGACTAGTTTTTCTATTGGTATTTAAGGTTTCTGAAAAGAGATGGAAACTACGTGTTATAAACAACGGCTGAATCCAAAATATACTTTCTGGTCACGAAATATTTGGAAGTTAAAACCCATCCATCAACCTTAGTTATTTAACACTGAAGAGGTAGCTGCAGAACAATGAACTATTGTTACCTTCAGTTGTTAAAAATTTGGATATACACACAACACAACAATGTTCTCGTTGATAGTTTCACCTATGAACAATCACAGTATGTACAACACAGACAGTGTGTGCAATGTTGGTGTTGGAGCGTTTACCCTTAACTTAAATTAATAGGCCATATTCGTATTCTCGGTATTGAACTGGATCTAGCATGAAGTGGAGGCTCTTGCGGGGGAATCTTTTCATATGTAAATGTATTCCCCCGCAAGAGCCTCCACTTCATGCTAGATCCAGTTCAATACCGAGAATACGAATATGGCCTATTGTAGTTACATATACCATCTTAATACTCCTTGTCGGAGTATTAAGGGCAACCACAACTACACATATGATAAGTGACATCGATTTTTATTTCCTAGTTCTCACAAATTTCCAGACTTGAACTTCGCCCCATAAGTGCCCTGTATTTTCCCATATAAAACCTCTATTGTAGCAAATACAGAGCGTAGGAGTTATCTGTGGTCTACCACCAAACAATTTGCTATTTTCCCACTAGTCTCTGACCAGGCTTGAATCCTACACCAACAGTTGTCCAGGCTCTTTCAAGTTTCAATTAAACTCCCACAAATGTAGACTGAAGCCTGATGAGACAAGGCTCATTTGTTTGATGGCCCCTTGTCCATCAACAACAAGCTGCCAGTAGCTCGAAACGAGCATTTGAACAAACTTTATCCCATTCAGTGCCAATAAACAGTTCCTTGAAATTGGCGCAGTTTAAACCTTCTCAGCCCTTGAGGATGAGCTTCGGCATCAGCAAATGACCCAAAATACAGCAGTTTAGGGCAATTTTGACACATTTTCAAGGGAATTATGCGAGCGATTCTGCCTATCAGAAAGTGAATTCAAATATGTCGAGTATAGTCACGTGACCAACTGCCATGTGACATTCCTACCATACCCTGTCCCTCCATCCAAATCTTTTGCCCCCCCCTCTATGTAAAAATGGAAAAACGTATGGAGAGGGAAACTATTTTGCTGTCAAATTGCAAGGCTTCGCACAGTAACATATACAGTACTGTAGAGAGAGAGGACCAGGTTCATATTCTTAGCCAGTGTGCTAAAAGGAGAACACAAACTTGGGAAAAAGAAGCTTCTTAGACCACCACTGGAATATCCCGAAAATCTTGCCAGTGCTTTGTACGATTCATTAATATTAATCTCAGTTATGGTAGGTGCTATTATAAATGTGATGTAATTGTGTTTGAACTTAAAAAAAAGTTTGAAATAACCTGGTGGAAAATAAAGTGAAAAGAAAAAGATTTGTACGATTCAGGCGTTGACAATGAAGATAAACCGACGATTTTTGTCAACACGAATTCAAAGTAAGCGTCTAGCTTCTAAATTTGTTGATCATTAGCATTGTAATTACCACTTATTTATTTTGAATACCATAAAAGCTACCGATAAATCAACAAACGAGATGGTCTTTACAACAATAAATACGTTTTCAGTTTACCTGTTTTGCAATTTGTCTCACGACGATTTTCGTTGCAAGACATGTTACACAGGGTGCAACGTTTCGAGCAACTTGTCTCTCAATGGCGTTGTGAGGCAAGTTACAAAAAACATTGCACAGTGTAACAGCGCTGTTAACAATAGTACCTACATTTTTGTTACGACCCAATTACATTGTGTCATTAAAAGTGGTGAAGTTGAGATGTACATGTTTGGAAGGAGGTGTATACACTAATACCTCCTCGTCCCACCCGATTTCACAGTACCGTTACATGGCCGCGCAGGGGGAGGGGCTCGGTGGCTAAGGGCCACCCCTCCCCCCACTTTTTGTGGAAAAATAATAAATTTAGTAAAATGCATTTCCAAAAACTGAATAGTATTTCCACGGGATAGTAGGCGTCGGCTAAAGCTGGGACTCCTCGCGGGACAACATCGAAGCCTAAAAGGAATAAGACTTATGAATTAAACTGAGTTAGATACGTTTTAACGATTTTTAGACTCAGTCCCCTCCCCTCAGTTGAAGAGGCGGAAGCGACCCCCGCACTTTACAAATTGTTCCGCGGGCCCTGCGTTATCAGAGGATAAAGTATTGGATGGAAGTTTGAACTTTGCTCAGCTTACTACGAATAAATGCAGGAAGTCAAAATTCCAAAAACATATGTTCGCAGGAAATATCACTTGAACGTCAATTCTGCAACTGTGTGGGGCAGTTGTAAATGTGGCGACAATTTTGATGAGTGAGGCAAGCGGGGAACGGAGAATTGAGAGATTTCAAAAAGTCAGTCTTCAAAAGCTCAAATTTCCAGGATTCCGAGAGTATTGAAGCAATCGCCTTTTCTTTTCTTGTCACAAGAAATCCAAGCGAAGAAGTTTTCTTCGCCGTACACGTTGGTGTTCTTTGCGTGAAAATGTACAAACATATTTGTATGCTGAACACCAATCTAGGTCTTGCTTGCAAGATTTCTCTTCCGCAGTTCTGGTTCCATGAGCTAACTGCCTCTCAGTCAAGAATTTTCGATTGGATCCCCTAGCCTTTACACCTGGCTTGAATCCTTTCCTCCTAACACAAAAAATGCATAAACACATTATTAATAGACTTAATTATCCTCCTCAATAGTTAATCAAGACTTTTTAAGTAATTGCTGTTTTTCAAAACGTTGGAGACAAATACCAAGACGGGCCACAAGACGGGTTTCATATGACTACTGGATTATTGGATAATGTTCCAATTCTACATAGCAAAACGTTCTAAAGAAGGCGAGTTAGACGACTTTTATAACAACCCGATCTCGTCCCTAGAGCCTACGTTACTCTTGTCCAGCGGAACGGGCAACGGACGCTCTAGAAGAATCCTAAACGATCCCAAACTGGTGAACTGATTCCAAAAACACCGGAACCAAAAAATCCTGGTTCCGGTTTGATTGCGCCTGCGTGAGGTTTCAGGACAACATGGCGGCCGTTGGTCATGTCAACGCGTTTAGCAGGATCAATTCAGGGCAGGCAGCAGGGGCGACTCCACGGTAAATCGACGAACAATCAGAAAATAGTCACATATATGCGGTACAAGCCAACATATGAGCGACTTCCTTCGAACACGACGCTTTCTAAGGATACATACATCGACTCTTTTGGAGGAAGCTTGGTTTTTATAACTACCTTGCAAGTTCAAATAAGATTAAGCTTACGCTACCTTAGAGGATACTTAAATGTTCGGATTCTCAAGGATCATCGTTTCAGTAAGGCTGATGCCAGCTTAATCTTACCCCACCCAGAAGTTCTTACGGTAGCTGCTAATACGGCGAACACTGAAGATTTTATATACGAAGCACTTTTAGGCCCGATTTAGACGCCGTACTTTTCATGAGCAGAACCATAAAAAGTTTGGCATCTGAATCAATTAGAAACGGCTATTTTAATTTGGAACGGCTCAGCCGTTCTTCCGCCTGGCCTGGCTGGAAATTTCGACTTTGGAACGGCTTTGATTCAGACGCCGAACTTAATGCATAAATTATCATTTGGTATATATTTTGAAAACCACTGACAATATTGATTAGTTTTCCTGGATAAGGAACGGCCGTGGAACAGCTAGTTAAGTTCGACGGCTGAATCAACAGGCGTACTTTTGTTAATTTGGGTCAGTCTAAATTCCAATTTAGTTCGGCTCATGAAAAGTACGGCGTCTAAATCGTGTCGGAGACGTCGCAATTTGATTAGGACAAAGTTTCAATTTTTTTTTTATTAACACCATTAATGATGTAACCTCGAATGAAATTCTTCTATTAAGGAGGCTCGCAAGAGTTTTTAGCGGAGCGTGCACGTGCGTAAACAACACACGCCATCTCTATAAAAAGTAAGAGCACGCGTGTATCGCGCATGCTCAGATGCTAATCTTGTCGACTCGAAATTTTTGAGGATTCGTAACTTTAGTCGCTTATGTTTCCGCTTTCGCTCAGTAGATTTTTTTTTTAATGTTTTCGGTAACAACTAAGATCAATAGGCCATTTCCGAGTTCATGTCTGCCTCCTCTTCAAAGCGAGTCTAAGTGCGAAGTTTTTGTGATGGTAATTAGTTCTACTTTACATATGAATGAAAACTAATTTTCATAACAAAAACTTCGCACTTAGACTCGCTTTGAAGAGGAGGCAGACATGAACTCGGAAATGGCCTATTGGGTGCATACATGGTTCGACTTTTAAAAATTCTTTAGGTAGGAAAATTAAGAAAGCAATAATCAAAAAGTAGTTTTATTCTTAATCTGCCCTACAACATTTTTGAAACTGAAATATTTGGAAGATCATCCCTGATAACATATAATATATAAGTTTTAGAAGATTTCACCGACCCGTGTTTTAAAAAAGATAAAAGATTTTGATTTTAGGGGCTCAACTGAATGCGTCATGTGGTTGCCATGGTAACAGGTTTTCTAAAATAAATGTCATGTAATTAATCTATGATGTTTCTTTTATTTCTGTGCCAAATTTCAATGTGATACGATGAACTAAACATAATAAAGAAAAGAATTTGTAGAACTTGACTAGGGAAAATGAAAACTATTTCGAACCACCTTAATGATTTACGAACACCGACCAATCACATTACATGTTCAGCTAGTTGAAAGTTTAGGTTTTGGTTCAGTAAGACAGAGTAGCTCTTACAAACCTGTTGTAAAAGCGAATACTGCGAGAGATCATTAAAAGACAGTGAAACTCAATCGACTCTACTGATTGATCTGAGTTACGTTACTGAAGATCCCGAGTAAACGGGGCAAAGTTTACAAAAACCGGACCTACATATACTAGTGGAATAGTGAGTAAAGAAATAAGCATTTTCACTGGCACAGTAAATTTAATTGAAGACTATCTGATATAATTATATTTTTTCTTATTTTAATTTTTTAATTGTACCTTTTGTACTTTTTCCACATTAAGGGGACTTGCACTTTTTCGATGTTGGTAATGACCACGCTACATTTGATTGACTTGCTGAACACTTTTTCCATTTCTCTAAATTCAGCAGAATGTGGTGGTAGCGAAATCCGTTTGAACTCCCTGTCAGATGGTACTGCAGTCCAATTTCTTGGCATCTTAGATCTTGTTTTGTTTCTCCAAGACAAGGGCAAGAAAATGTGAGACCTACGACAGAACAGATTTACAGCGGTGATCATATTGGCGTGAACACCTTAAATATGTCTGGAATGTTTGTTTTAACCAATCACAGGCGAGATCTTCACACCACAGAAACCACAGGCAACGAATTGAACTGGTTTCCTATCTGTCACAGAACAAATTATTTTCGTTTTGTTTTAACATTCAGTCTTTTTACAAGTAAACAATTGCTTTTCCCTCCTATTTGTTTACAGTATGTGCTATACTAGCGAAGAATACAGGTTTGAGCGAAGGTTTGAATAACCTCTGTCAAAACATACAGGATGAGATAGTAAGGAACCTAAAACAGAAAGCCGCCTCACCAGTGTCTCTCAACACAAGACTTGCGCTTTGTGCTTGGAGTTGAAGTGAGGTGTGGCATAATTATTGCAATGGCTGGCAGAAATACTGTGTCTGTACTAGCACTGAAGCATTTTGCAGATAAATAATTCTAAAGGAAACACTTTTTCCCGGATCACACTAAAATGGCAAAAAAGACTTCATTTGTTTACCAATAATGTACTTGTCCGGAGACTATCTTATTTTGAACGACACCTTATGAGGACAAGATGTAGGTTGTGTACCTTTTGAGTTTTGCTATATCATCTTTGGATATCACCCTTGCTGGTCTTCTTCTCACTATTCTTGCGCTACCTAATTTCAAGCTTGTCTCACTCATTTGAAGTGTTGGCGCAAAACTCAATGCGTACTCTTGGCCAACAAGACGGAACCTGAAGCGATTTCGTGAATTTAAGAAGGCTTCTTCTAGGGCTCGTTGAAGATCTCTGCCCTGAAAATGAAAAAATAAACATTTCTTCTACATTTATTTACATGAAAGAAATATACTCTTGTGAGATACAAAACCAGCCAGAAGAAGCCTTAATAGCATGCAAATGGTTGCCTTCAGAGGCTCAGATTTAACGGTAAAATGTTAATTACGAAACCACTACTACAAAACTCTTTAACAGTCGCCATGTCCAGTGGGTAGCCCCACCCTGGGGTTTAACATTGCTCCCCCCCACCCCC
Organism: Galaxea fascicularis; assembly: GCA_948470475.1. Lineage (NCBI taxonomy): Eukaryota > Metazoa > Cnidaria > Anthozoa > Scleractinia > Euphylliidae > Galaxea > Galaxea fascicularis. The sequence goes on along the minus strand of OX419335.1, from coordinate 25,436,653 downwards.
ACCCCCCAATAAATATGATTTTGCTACGGTATCGCTTATTACTGAGTTGTTCTAGGTACAATTCATTTTGTTTCGCCAAGCGGAACGCTTGCCACTGGAAACATGTCACAGCGTGGGCGTTTCGGACGACCTTTCTTCGGAAAACGTTTCTTCCAAGGTACGATTTATTTGAGTAGCCCCTCAAAATTTCGAGCAGCCAGGGATGTAGTTAGACAAAGTGGAAAACAAGCGATCTTACGGAGGACCTTGGCGTAGTATTTTGCTTTTTAAAAACACTTTGGACGTTGGAAAGGTGTGTTCACTACCCAGTTTAATTCGATCAAGGACAACAAGTGGCAAAAAACTGGAAGACATTTTGGAAGATCACTATTTCAGTAATATGTGAATATGACAACTTACATGTACTGTGGTTTCTTTATTATTATTATTATTATTATTATTATTATTATTATTATTATTATTATTATTATTACATGTATTCTGCGAGTTTGCCATGTTCATTCTGTTAGTTTGGTGAGCTAAACTGCTGAATACCCTGCCGGTTATTTGCATGTGAATACATGGCAAGGTACGTACATTTAAATGACTTTCCATTTTGGAAAAAATTAATCATTTTCCTTGAATTCCAAATCATTTCCTGGGGTACTCCATTTGCGGTAATCCAAGGGTACTCCATGGAATAGTACTGCCTGCTTTGTCCTCGCCCATTCAAATACACCCCCAGAACTGTCAGTTATACCAGTTCAACACATCTTTCCTTAACTCACCTTATTAAGTCACCTTAAATTGCAGGAAGTCACAATAATTACTCGATCACCAAATTTTCCTCAAGTTACCTTAAATCACCCTAAGTTGCCCAATGCTACAGCAACAAAGTGAGGTCCCAGAGTATACACCACACAAGTGAATAGTGTTTTTCGCACGTTCTGATTGGTTAACTCAGGGGTGATTACCAAAGTACTATTCACCTCTAAGCAGCCAAAGAGAAACAAAAACGTTTCGGTTTCTGAGGAGGAAATTATTTGAATAAACGCTGGTTATTCAGCTTGTGTGGTATATACTAAAACAACTACTTCACCTCAGTGTTGGTGAAAGTGGTGGATATTAATACCTCACCACTCAGTAGATATCCACCACTATTCAGCTCCAATTCAGTGAATTAATAATTATTGTTAATTATTGCTGTTCTCTCTAGATAAAAACAGTGCCCGCATTGGCACCACGACTGTATCCATTGCCATGGCTCTTACTCATTAGTAATTTGGCACGTATGCAACTGTGTGGTTATCAAATTGCAGCAGCTCCCGCATTATATGGAATAACCCCCCTGTTCCCCCAAGTGAAATTTAGTCGCTAGTTGTCTTCTAAAGAAAATTGACAACTCACCTCTTTTAGGAAGCTTTTTAGAATTTTTCAGTGGCTTGGATGGCATTTTTGTATTTTAAAGTCAGATTAATCTTTTAGCTTTGTTTGGGACTTTTGTAGTTAGCATAGTTATTAATTATTCATGTATTACCAGTAAGTTACATAGTTGCTATTTCATTTAAGAGTATGTACTGGAAAGCACTGCTTATTAGTAGCATACCTATGTAAATAGTGCTAGATAAGTGAGTGAATTATCATTATTATTTTATTATGATCAGGTGATGAATGGAGTTTCTGATATCACATAATGGCCACTCACCATGTCATCTTGGCTGTACTCCCTCCAAATTTCATCACATTCCTCCCAGTACCAAATCCAATGCATTGCAACAGCGCTGCCAGGATCAGTCACATCAGATGGTGTGGAGAGGCGCCTTAAATCAGCAATGATTTCAGACTCGTCTTCTAAAACCATAACCATTTTATCAAGTAGAAATCTCACTTCATGTGCCTCTTTCAGCAAAAAAGATTCACCTCTAAATAAAAGCAAAAATGTCTTATGTGAGACAGTAACTAATTTACCTATCTTATGACTTTTGGACAGTCAACTTCTCATGGATGTTCTGAACTTGTCTTTCATTCTTTTGTACAGTTAACAACGCAGTTTGCAGTTGAGACGTTCTATAAAGAGCATCTGGTTCTATGTATGAGTTGCCAGGAAACTGAATAATTTCTGTAATCTAGTTAAGTTTTCTCATGAATTTTTCATGCACAATAGGTTTCTTTTGATCAAATTTCAGCTTGATAGCCTAGATCCAGAGTACAAAAACAATAGAACTGAATTGCAAGGAATGTGAAAAATGGTTAATATAACTTTCATTTTCCTTTGTTGTTGTCCTCTGGGCCTTGCTACAAAAAGTCATGTATCAAACTGAATTTTGAGATTTCAAAATTAGCGAACAGCATGTTAAGGCATGGCTTGAGGCCAGCCTCAGGAAAAGTTTAAAAACTACCATGATTCCCCAGAAATTAGGCCATCCCAATAAAATCTTTCATATCCCATGCACCTGTCTCTTGTGATGGTGGGTTGGTCGGTTGGAAAAAAAATTGAACACTTGAAGGGGTCTGGGTTCCAGTGAAGGCTGGGCTGCTAAGTAAGAAATTCCAGTTTACTTTGGCATAATTATTAAATCTTATGTTTAATCAGTAAGATATGTATCAAATCAGATGGTAAAAGATGTATGTTAGCACAACTATCAAATGTCTAAACAGCCTTTAAAAAACACAGTATCTATGTTAATTAAGACAAGGACATCACATCATACCATTATTGTTGTTATTGTTGTGTGCTTCTTTTTTACTTTACGAAAAAAATGGGGCAGTTGGGTGATGATGGAAACAGAACATTTTATTGGGATGGCCTTATTGAAAAAAAGAAACAAACTTAGAGGTGATATAGAACTTGGTATAATCCTTATAGCTTTTTTGGCTTGAACTCTTAAAGCCAGATTAGATGTCATTAAGCATGTGACCATCATATCCATGTCTTAAGATTGAGTTTCTGGCAGCTCTGAGAGTTCAGACAATTTTGCTGTTACAGAGGTTCAATTTTATGCTTCACAGGAATTGTTAGCCTAAGAATAGGACATGCCTTAACTTGAGTGAGGAATCAATAGACTTTCCAAGAATGGAGAATTACACATAAATGTATACATGAATACATGTACCTTTCGAAAGAAATGTGAAAACCTGCAGCTGAACAGTCATTTAGTGTCACATCACAGTAGAGTTTCTCCAGTTTCTCATTGTCCTCCTTGCTAAAACTCTTCCATTCATTGTCTTTGGTTATTCTGTATTGCCAGTGGAAAGGCAAAGGGCAGTGATGTGCTTGACAATAAAATCCCTTCTCACATATGCCAAGAAGAAAATCTGAGCAGATAGGTACATCTGTTCATAAAACAGAAATAAAAAACTCACTCAAGCTAAAGGAAGGAAACAAGAATATGCTGCTTGAAATGAGTATTCCATGTTATTTGACTTTCATCTAATTAACTCTCAACTCAGTTTAATCTCTTTCAGAGAATTAATATTCTTGAAGTATACATTAATCAAATTGACATTTCACCAACATAGTTTCCATAATTGAAAGCAACAAAAATCACAAACAACAACAGTTCCAACAGCAAAAATTGTGCAAGGTTTAACTAAATCCTCCCTAAAAACCAAGAAAAGTTAGGCATTCCTAGTTCTACAGCAAAAGTACTCACATGGTAAAGTAATAATACAGAAAAGCAGTACATATGAATAATACATGTATTACTTGAGGTGAACATGAATCAGCATTACGGCTACATTGTAAACTAAGGCATACCTATTTTGCTCGCCTTGGGCGATTGATCTGAAACCAGAATGATCTGCTTAAGAAGATGTGAATGCAAGTGATCCAAGTGATAACGTTTAAGAACTGACTCGGTATGTTCAGTATTCATGGCAGATTCATGATCCAAGCTGCATCTGCTCTCCTTCCTGCAGGTCTTTTTCAAATGATCACTGCATATGTGTATTCTTTTGCACAAATTCCCTCGATCACAAATGCCATTGTTGTAGGCCACACAGACTTGCGGTGACGATGAAAGTACAAGCTTACAAAGTTGTTCGTCTGTAAACATATCAAGCCTAACCCTTGAAAGCAAGGCTTTGTCTCTCTTATCTTGGAAGTGATGATTCCAAGTGACAGAATGCTCCATGGCTGCAGGAATTGGTGACATAGTCCTTGCAAATATGCAGGTACTCACAGTTCTCTCTCCTACACTCCCCGACCCTGTTGTAATTGCAACAAAGACGTGCCCGGGAAGAATAAGCATCCACTTCCAAGATTTCACCATGCTCGTCTGCAATGATCCTAAATCTGTTTCCATTTTTTTGAAACCAAGATTTAATGTCCTTGAATCCACAGGGAAACAGATCTGTCCGCTTGGAAATCATTGCAAAGGAAGCTGAGCAGTCATACTCTTTGCATAGGCATTCAAAAACTTTCATCTTTAGTGACACATTACTGGTTAGTGAAGTGGGATGACAGGAATTGGAATAGGATAACTCTTGATGGCTGATCTCTGCTTCCATACCTTTTGAAGGCCGCTGTGATTGGAGGTCACAGTTGTTGTTTGTCAAAAGTGTCTTGGCCCCTTCTGTGATGGTGAGATCTTGCATTAAGCCATCTGGGGCTACACATTCCAGTATTTTCATAGTTTGCTTACACATCTGGTTGGGCTTTTCCAGGGTGTTGTTAGCTGAAGTGGCATCCCGTGTGTCACATGAAATCTCAAACCGTTTTTGTGCTGATTCTCCGTGTGAGTTGCATGCAAAGTTTTCAATTTCACTATCAAATTTCTGTTTCCAAGCACTTCTGCCTTCATTTTTTTTGGTCATCTTAGCTTTCTGTACACTCTTCTTTGCAGCAGTTTCATCCTGTAAATGGTTTGGCTTTGATTCATAGTTTTCCTTATAACTAGCACTCTCCAAATCTTGTTTGAGCTCCTCTATGTTCCTTACAGCAGTCATGTGTGAGCTACGTGTGATCATCTTGGAGCTCTCTTCTCTTCTTTTCGAATCATTTCCACCTAAACTGGTATTATTCGGTTGAACAGGTTTGCAAGGACTTCTTGCGCTTTCTTTGGTCTTGTTAGATCCTTGTGCACTGTTCTTTGAAGCCTTAGTGCTCTTTGATCTTCTCTTAGGATCATTTCCAGGTAAAACTTTAGTATCAGATTCATTGGTCAAATGTGCACTCAACAGGTTTAGCTCCTTGTTTACCTTAGCACTCTTACTGACACTCGCAGTGTCTGGGATTTGCGCGGTTACCTTAGAGCTCTTTGATCTTCTCTTTAGATCATTTCCAGGTAAAATGTTAGTTTCAGATTCGTTGGTCAAATGTGCACTCAACAGGTTTGGCTCATTGTTTACCTTAGTACTCTGACTGACACTCGCAGTGTCCACGATTTGTGTGGTCATCTTTGATTTTCTCTTAGGGTCATTTCCAGGTAAAACATTAGTATCTGATTCATTGGTCAAATGAGCACTCAACAGGTTTTGCTCATTGTTTACCTTAGCACTCTTACTGACATTCTCAGTGTCCAGGATTTGTGCGGTCATCTTGGAGCTCTTTGATCTTCTCTTGGGGCCATTTCCTGGTAAAACTTTTGTATCAGATTCATTGGTCAAATGTGCTCTCAACGGGGTTGGCTCATTGTTTACACACTGTACCTTAGCACTCTTACTGACATTCTCAGTGTCTGGGATTTGTGCAATCATCTTGGAGCCCTTTGATCTTCTCTTAGGGTCATTTCCAGGTAAAACTTTAGTATGGGATTCATTGGTCAAATGTGCACTCAACAGGTTTGGCGCTTTGTTTACCTTAGCACTCTTACTGACACTCTCAGTGTCTGGGATTTGTGCGGTCACCTTAGAGCTCTTTGATCTTCTCTTGTGGCCATTTCCTGGGAAAACTTTAGTATCGGATTCATTGGTGCAATGCGCACTCAGCGGGATTGGCTCATTGTTTACCCTAGCACTCTTACTGAGACTCTCGGTGTCCAGGATTTGTGCAGTCATCTTGGAGCCCTTTGATCTTCTCTTAAGATCATTTCCAGGTAAAACGTTAGTATCAGATTCATTGGTCAAATGTGCACTCAACAGGTCTGATTTCTTCTTTACCTTAGCACTCTTACTGACAGTCTCAGTGTCCGCGATTTGTGTGGTCATCTTTGATTTTTTCTTAGGGTCATTTCCAGGTAAAACTTTAGTATGGGATTCATTGGTCAAATGTGCACTCAACAGGTATGGCTCATTGTTTACCTTAGCACTCTTACTGACACCCTCAGTATCTGGGATTTGTGCAGTCATCTTGGAGCTCTTTGATCTTCTCTTGGGGCCATTTCCTGGTAAAACATTTGTATCAGATTCATTGGTGAAATGTACACTCAACAGGTTTGGCTTATTATTTACCTTAGCACTCTTACTGACACTCTCAGTGTTTGGGATTTGTGTGGTCATCTTTGATTTTCTCTTAGGATCATTCCCAGGTAAAACTTTAGTATTGGATTCACTGGTCAAATGTGCACTCGATGGCTTTGGCTCATTGTTTGCCTTAGCACTATTACTGACACTCTCAGTGTCCATGAGGACCTGTGCTGTCATCTTGGAGCCCTTTGATCTTCTCATAGGGTCATTTTCCTGTAAAACTTTAGTACATGTATCTGACACACTGGTAAAATGTATACTCAATGGCTTTGACTCTCTATTTCCTTTAGCACTCTTACTGACACTCTCAGTGTCCAGGATTTGTGTGGTCATCTTGGAGCCCTTTGATCTTCTCTTAGAGTCATTTCCCAGTAAAACTTTAGTATGTGATTCACTGGTTAAATGTGCGCTTATACATGTAAATGGCTTTGACTCACTGTTTGCCTTAGCACTCTCCAAATCTTGTTTCTGCTCCTCAATGCGATCTGCTGCAGCAGTGTTGAGTATTTGTACGGTCATCTTAGAGCCATTTATTCCTCTCTTAGAATCGTTTCCAAATGAAATTTTCGTATTTGGTTCACTGGGTAAATGAACACCCTTGGTGTCTTTCTGAGCCTTTTCAAGTTGACCTGTAATGGCACAATCAGAACCTTCTCGGGACATCGTTGTACATTTCTGCTGTCCACTTTTCTGTAAGCACTCCAGGTTTTGGGGTGCAAACTCATTGCATACTTTGATAGGCCTGTTTATTTCATCCCCTTTAGGACCATCCCCTTTATCAGCTCTCTCTAAGCACTTTGTTGTAGTCTTGGAGGTCCTTGGATTTCGTTTTGCTACTTTTAGTTCTTCTAAACTGTGATGCTTGGATTCAGTGGATGTCTTGTTAAACCCTAGAACTTCAACTTCATCCTCATCTTTTCTTTTTGAATCCAGCTCACAGATGCTGACCGATTTCTTTGATTCTTGTTGTCTAATGGCATCTCTATCATCTAAACTGTTCTTTTGTGGAGGATGGTGTGTTCGGGAATCCCTGCCACATTTTTTCAAGTTTTTACTTTCCTTTCTTGCCTTACATTCCTGCTGGACACAAGCAGACGAATTCAAACAGCTATCATTGCCCTCACCTCCAAACATCAGACATTCATAACTCTTCGTATTGGGTTGTGGGGCTGAGACATCTGATAAACCCTCAGAGGTTGGCTTGGTTCTTTTATTCGGCAGCAGTTTCGATTCACAAAAATTTCTAACTTCTTTTTCACTTTCCATTCGCAGTTTGAATGCACCTTCCAATTCTGTCTGTTCCGAAATAGTCACATTACTAATGGAATGAGTCCCTTGGTCACACAGATCGTCAACAGCTACACGTTTTGGAGATATTGACCCCTTTTCCGATGGTAACTCTGTTGTGGCTGAATCACCTAACTGGCTTAGCCCTTCATTTGTTGCTTGTCCAACACATGTACATATTCTATTGTGAAAAACACGCTGCTCTTTCCGAATTTGAACTAAAATGTTACAGCGAAGAAACCCCGGTTTCATCGCGTCATGTGCCACCATGTCGTATTGGTGGAGGACTTTGTTATTGTGATGATCTGTGAGAGTGTGTGAAAGGATACAACGCCCATCACAAGCTGCCCCTTTGACAGCTTGATAACAAACGTGAAGATATGGGCAGTTATCTGACCTGCATTCATGTCTTAAATACAACTGGCAAACTTGTGGCAGACTCCAGGCAACAGCATTTCTCACTGTCCCATTCGGAAAGATCTCGACTCCCAAAAATTTCGTTTTTGCTTTGTTATCTTTGTCGTAAAAATCGTGTGAACGGCAACACTTTCCAAAGCAGCTCCCTTCGAGGAAACCTTTACAAATATGCCAGAATTTGCACTTCCCTTGTTCCTTTTCACATGAACCTTTGTCACAGTACTCATGGCACATTTTCACTCCGAAGTCAATTCGAACACCAGCGATTTCGCCTTTGCAGTCAGTCACGGCAACAAAACGACAACTGGAACCAGCTCTACAAAGATGTGTCATGAGCTGTTTCCTCACCTCTAACTCCGTTTTATTGTTTCGTAAAGGTGAGTCATGCCTTAAAAAACCGGATAATTCGACAAAACCGCCGCTGCTACAAATAAAATTGAATACTCGTCGCACCAAAACATTGTCCGCCATCTATGCGATTGTGAAAACCGATTCCACAGTTGATTCCAGGAAACCCAGACAAAATTCCTAGAAAATATAGTAGAAGTATAGCTCCCTCGGGGATATTTTGCAGTGTTTCTTAAGGGCAATTGCTTCCATAATCACTAGTATTCTTGTGATATAGTGCCTTCCTTTTTACAGTTCGCCTTGTTAAATGTGAAATAACATGTAAGCTTAAAAATATTTATACAGGTGGCGTGACGTGGGGCGTATGGAAAACCAGGAAATTTGCAATCCGGAAAACGGGTCCGGAATCCGGAACCGGATAAATAAATGAATGATTCAATTTGGGAATTAAGTGGTTGTAGTTTTGCCAGTGGTGTAATCTACCTTGAAGTAGTGCTATCAAACAATAAATATTTAACTTAATTCAGCCTCAAAGCTTGCCAGAACAGGGATTAACAGCCCCGGAATTAAGTTTCAAGAGTGATCAAGTGGTCCATTATCAGGACTATTTCAAAGTTAGACTCTGACCTTTTTTGGGGGTAACACATCAACCAAGTGATAGTCTCCTGTCTTGATCTCCGCTTTCAATTTTTTTCGCTGTTTCCTCAATTTTCTTCGTCACTACGTACCGAGTATAACTACAGACTTTTAGGCCATACTATTATCTCCATCGTTAGAATTTGTATATAACATCTGAATCGAAGGAAATTTTTGTTAGCAAGAAATTAAAATAATTGCTGAACATCGTTGCGATTCGATCATTCTTACATGCAGAATGTCAAATGAACGAAAGAAATGAGTATTTTAAGGCTCCAGAGAAGGGAATGAATAACACAACCCTGATAACTATCACTAAAATAGCGGCTGTTTACGAAAGCAGTTAGGTTCTGATTAGTTGCAGTCCCTATATAGTCAGTCGCTCGACCTGCAGTCAGGGCCTACGACTGCTAGGAATAATAGTAAAAGTTTCACGTACTTTTTCCAAGTCAGTTTCCCAGTTTGACAATGTCCAGATAGTATCTCAAATGCTGATAATAGATTTCACCGCGGAACTGATTTCAGTGTTCCCAATTTATTCCGGTTCCGTTTCTGGATTCTAGAAGCTTTTCCATACGCCCCGTGACGTGCGTTCAATGTCGTGTCTGCGCATGAATAGGGCGCATGTCGTTCGTTAAGATGAAAAAGCATGCGAGTGCGGCCAATGAATCTAACTGAACACCTTATTGTTGAAAATCGCTTATCAAAGTGAAATTTCTTTCTTCCTCTAGCCAAATCTTAATGGCCATCGACAAAATGAATTGTGACAGCAAGGGAGTTATTGCTACAGAAACGCAGCCTGCCATGATCAGATCATTTCCTTATGTGTGATCTGACACTGTTTCACATCGTGCAACATTTGTCGAATTTTGTTCAACATGGCATGTGAAAATGACTCCTGTGGAAGCTAGTGAACCTAAGAATATAAGCCTTGTTTATTAAAATTTGAATTGTATGGCAAAATGATTTATTCAATGCGTGACAAACCCGATTTTCAAACATGAGACTTTATTTGAAGTCTCCTTTTCAAACGGTAAACTAGGAAATGTGATCTTAAAATATTTTTCAGCAAATTCACTCTACTCGGAAACGTCAGTGTCACTTTTGTTTTCTTAAAAAGTCTGACCTTTTCGTTTATTCTTCCAGTTTATGAATTCCTTTTCGAAAACAAGGACTAAATTTGATTCCTAGAATTTCACAAAGCTCTTCTTTTGATCTCGATTCCACTTAATCACTGCTAGCTTTTTCAGCTAGTCCACAAATAAATCGTGCATACTTAACTGCCTTCAATCAAGAGAAATATTCAATCTTTGCCGTTCTTCTTTTGTCGAGAAGCCACCATTTTTCACATACGCTTCTTTAGTGATAGCAATGAGTTTTTAAATTTAATTCGGATTTATTTGTTGATGTTTTTCCCATATTTTATTTCTTTCTATTTATATATTCTTTAAAAAAAACTTCAAAAAAACTTAAGTAAGACAATTCAACTCACATCCAGGATTTTCATGAATCCCAAGATCATCCATGTAAAATGCCATTTGACCATGCCATCTGCAAAAATCACAATATTTACAGACATCTTCTAGAAACTCCTCTGGGTCAAAATCAGAGTCAAGGATAAAATTTAAGCATATTTCGATTTATTGTTTTGTTAAGAAAAGTTTAAAAATAGTTAAAACCTTCATTTTTAATTTTTTCCATCAAATAACCAGAATCTAACATTTCAGTAATATTTACAGTATTTTCCATTTTTTTCGTATTAATATGTATACTAGTTATTTTATTTTCTTATTTGTGAGGGCCTTTTTCCGCATATGTTTTCAAGTGTGTAATGACTGTGACTAAGCGAGGGAACCAGTATCAATCACTGACAGCTGACGCCATTCTAATGGAATGTCATTAAAGACTGTTAAATATTAATAACTTCATTCTAATGGAAAGTTAGTTAAACCGTTTAACCTGTTAATATTGAAGGACAGTTAAGTTGGCCGTGAAATTGATGAAATGTAAGGCTAATTTGGGAAATCGCTGAGGTTGCCATTTTACGAACGAATACGGACCGGTTCGTTTTGTTTGTATCAACTTTATCAGCCCCGTTTTTCTACTCTGCAATAGAAATAATTGCTGTCCTTCTCCAATTCCTTCTAGAGAGGCGACTCAAAATTTCGAAGTTTCGAACAGGTTAGTTTGCTTAATTAGAAGGAAACCCATTAAGCTTGTAGCGTTTCTTACTTAACAGTTTTTAAATTATTCAGTTTCACCATGCAGTTATTTTATTTTCTTATTGGTAAGGGCTTTTGTCCGATAGCCATAAAACGCATGTGTTTTCAAGCGTTTAATGACTGCGACTTTATAAGTGAGAAAACCAGTATCAATCACTAACAGCAAACGTCATTCTAATGGAATGCCATTAAAGACGGTTAAATATTAACTTTATTCTAATTTAACCGTTCAACCTTGGGAGCCGTGTTGAAAAGAGCCAATCAGCTCTTTACAAAAAATGACCTCCGTGCTAATGTTCAATTAGGTAAGAATTTCAAATAAAGGCTTTCAGCCTATTTCTACCGTCAAAGGGTCTTGAAGTTGCAAACAAATTTTATATTAGCACCCAACCCAGATCTGAAGAGTCAAAGATATCAGAAGAATCGATCATCCCAAGGTTAGTAGGGAAAGACGACTTTACCGACTAAGATTTTCTCCTTTCGGGTGATTCGCAATCAACTCAGCTTATATCTTTTTCCAACATTAAACAGTTTCTATAGCACAACTCGCTGCTTATACTGATAGATTGGTAACGATGCTCTACCTAATTGCAGCACAAGTACAAACTTAGGTCTTTATTCATTGTAATAGTATTGACTGATAAAGGGAAGGCGCCTTCAATTTATAGTTTTCAACAGAGTTTGGAAAATTACGGCATCTCCATCTATGCTTTGATCATCCTAACGTGCATGCTCTCGGAGAAGCCACCAGATATTTAACAGGGGTTTCAACTTCAATTTTGTTTCGTAGGAGAGAAAAGTAAAAGGCAATGCAGATTACTCTCAAGATCGTCTTGTTGGCTTTAGTCACGGTGATGATTGTAGAGCCCCCGCAATGGACCGCAGCCAAAACCACTTTAAAACACGGTAAAGAAATGTCGCCACCCAAAATGCAATCACAATACAATCAATCTTATACTAGCTGCTGGCTGACATTTTAAAAACATTTTTGCTCCCAACAAACGTTGTAACAAGATTATTCTCAGAAGTGTATTCTTCTAAAATCTTAAAGTCTGTTCCATTGTGTCGAGATTTCATCGCCTAATGACTCATCATTGCCGGCGCTTATCTTCGGTTTCTAAGTGTTTAAATACTTAAACTGAAGAGACTAAAATTTTTTATTTCATGCATCATGGGGAAGTTAAACTCTGTGAAAAGAGAGTGTCATCTCGCTCAAAAAACTCAACGCGAGGACCACGATTAACCTCAAATTCTCGTCGTTAAGAACCTCAAGTACCATCACGTCTTCCACAATTTTCTAACAAGGTGTTTGTTCCTTGAAGGCGCCTCTTCTAAGACAAACCCTGAGCCTCTTTCTTCCAAGACTGAAGCCCCACTTCACACGAGAACCTGTTCAGGCTCAAATTCGGCTTTACTGACATGGCTTTGCCATGCTGCACAGGCTACTCTTCCAGAGTTCCCCGGGGGAAATACTGCCTTGTACATCATCAACAAGGTCCTTGAAAGAAGTCAAAACCAGAACAGTCCAACAGGAAACAGTCAATGGGATCGATTAACAGACGCAGTTACTCAGTACTTAGATGATTCGTTAGGTCCAAGTTCATTCCGCTTCATAAGGGGTAAATTCTCACACCATTGACAATACGTATATTTGCGCTATTGCATTATTGTTTACAATTCTTGCTACATGAAGGGGGTGGGGAGCTAGCAAAATCAAGTCAGTGAGCAATGCTCAATTTTCCATTGCATTTGGAGTTTCGTTTGAAGTTAAAAAATACTGGGTGTAGTGAAAAGGACATTTCAGTGAGTCTTTTATTATGTCACTGCAGATCAGAGTATCAAGTTTCGAAACAAGCACATGGTTTCAGTTGAGTTTATTTACTAAGAAAACAAAGCTTTTTTATTGCGGAACAAAGGCACGAAAAAACTTGTAAGTGTCGATCAGTTTTACTAAGCTTTCTCGTTCGTTCTTTATTCAGTTTTCTGTTTCGCTTCATTCAGTCATTTATGTGTTTAATTTCAGTGAATCGCTTGTTCGTGTGATGTTCAGCGCATCTCAAATTTTTCCCTTTGTTACCGTTGTTAAGTAGAGAACATTGGGTTCCTACACTGGGGTTTTTAGAAGAAACCTTACACGAACAGACATAGTGTTTCACGAGTAGCAGGAGGATATCCAGTCTGCACTTTTGGATGGAGGACAACGAAGCTATTTCATCAGTTAAATTAATTACACATTTAATTTGCGTACATCGTTGAACCACTTTAAAATGTTTGAGTATATTGAAATAGAGGGATCACACTCTAGAAATGTATGGAGTATAGAATCTGTTCTAGAACACAAATTGCAGAGGTCGTCTGTTGCAATATTAAATTTCTTGAGTTCCTTCTTGGTAATGATCACCTTGTGTAAGATTTTAAATAAAAATTGCCTTAACTTGTTGTCTTTAGTGATCTGATATATCCTGGCAAAATTGCTTTTCCAGTCAATAAAAATATTTGGGAATCTTTCCTTCCATTTTGTGATCCCTGTAGGCTCCGACACAGAGCACTCATTAAATAGTTTGTAATAATGTTTACAGCGCATTTTAGACAGGGGTAAAGTATTGTCTTTGAATAAGTAGATCAAATCAGGAGTCGAAAAAAGAAATTCACTAGAGATCGAAGTTTGCAGTGCAGTTTGCTTCAGCGAGCTTGGTATGGCAGCGATGATTTGAAGGTATTGCAAGAAGTTAACTTTCAATCCAAATTTATCATGGAATTCTTCAAGGGATAGAAATTTCCCTTCTGTACTCAGAAGATCTTGCACGAAATATATTCCACGTTCGAACCAAGTTTTCCAAAACAGTGTTTTTTTATCAATTGTTATGTCCTTGTTGTTCCATAATATAAATTTCCCTCTTTGTTCTCCTCCGTATGTATTACTCAATTCTTGAAAATATCCTAGTAATTCGCGATAAAACAGGGGAAAATTCGCTTCGAAGAGACTAACGTTGTAGTTGCACTTTAATAAAAAGGTTAGACCACCATATTTGTTAAAAAAATAATTAGGAATAGCCTTCCAGTTGGCGTTTGTGTCATCTAGAAGTCTACCAATCCAACTTAACCGCAACGATTTGACCAGTGTTCTGAAGTTCATAAAATTTAAGCCTCCATCAGATATAGGTTGATAAATGATCTGTCTCTTTATTTTATCCTTTTTGTTCCTCCACAAAAAAGCAAAAAGTTCGGCTTGCGTTTTTAATACCGTACAAAGTTTGAGCTTCGTATGGTACGAGTTGTAACCAAGAGCCATAATGGCTCTTGTTGTAACGTAATGCTTTAATTAATGCACCTATCAATGGTAAGCCGCAGGGGGAAGTGGGGGGGAGGCCGGGCACCGGGCATAGGCGGGGTATTTGACGTAAGAAGTCTGCCCGTGGCAAGGGCTTTTGATCATTGAGTCGTCTGAGTCCTGTGGGTCGGGACGTTTGACTTTAACTGTTATTGGCCTGGGGCACACCGACGCCACCTTGGATTTTCAGCGCTGGGCAGCATACAGACAACAAAATGGAGGTTGATTCGTTTTCGGTAAATAAGGTAAGAAATCTTGTCATTTTGTCACTAAAAAAGAGCCCATTGGGCTTGAGACAGTCTAAAAAAATATTTACTTGTCGGGACACTGTTCTATTTAATGTAATTAAACAAAAGTCACATGTATTGAACGTTATGTTTTAAATTTTTTCATGTGTTTATCAGCAGAGGAAGTGGAGAAGGAAGCGGGGGGGGGGACCTTGGGGAATTTGTACTCTTTTGAACAATGATAACGTCTCTGGGGTTGGGCATTTGAACAGAATAAAAGAAGTTAGGTCAAATCCCCCGCCTATGCCCGGCCTCCCCCCTCCCCCCCGCTGCGGCTTAACATTTATAGGCGAATAATTGGTCACGCATTGACTTTCCCGCGTTCTGAAATGATGTGACCTTGTTTGTGTAATTTTGCTTTGCTCGTGGTCGCCATTAAAAGCTGTGAGGTTTGCTGTATTTGTCTGATGCTTCGGTTTGCTATAAATTCCGAACTCGCGTGAAATACGAGAGTTGACAGCAATGCTATTTCTAGCGTTAGCGAGACCATCCCATGCAGCCTAGTCTCATGCCGGTATTGAGAAGCATACTGACCAAGCTAATTTTCTCGTCCAACTCGCCATTTGCTAACAGGAAACTACCTAAAACGAACATGCTGGCGATTTCAGTGTTTATCATACAAAACGCCATCGGATCCTCTGTACGTAATTGCAAATTTACATCCACAAAGCTTCTAAGAGGAATAATTTATACTCTGCTTTTACAGCCGTTAATTCCTGAAGCAAACTCAGTAAGATCATGGAAATCGTGGCTTACGTTGCGTTTTTAGATGAGATCATACCGTCGTCGGTTTTGCCTCCCTCCATTTGTCAACAACATTAGGTTGCTCAGGAAGATGTGGGAAACCCCGTACTTTTTCAAATAAAAAGCTAAGGGTCGTTTTTTCAATATTTTTGCTTGGTGTTTGATTTGCAAGCTAAAACTCTCTCTTCGCTTATTTTAAGAGTTGCTTGGAAAGCTGGAGGAACAGCTGAGTTTCTTTTTGTGGTGTAGAGTCACAATTTTGATGCCAACGATTTCCCAATGATATTAGCTTTCTTTGTTCACTTCATTTTCTTTGCTGTCCCGTGAGAATCTGCGTGGTTCCTACCCCAATAAATTGTCTTCCTCAAGCGCAACTGGAATAAGTAATGGATCCCGTAGATTCCCATTACCTCGTCAATAAGTACGCCGCTATCTTTGGAGGTTCAGAGTTAGTTCGTGTTTTTGGTGATGTCTCACTTCGTATTCCAATTATTAATCGTATCTATAACAAAATTCTCGATTCTGATTGGTTCTGCGCGCGCTTATTTGTGGCGTAATTGGCGCGCGATCACGTGGGTGTCCAATTACAGGTATCCAATTTTAACTTTTTGTAATTGGATACCTGTAATTGGACACCTACGCCATTCACGCGTCAATTACGTGCATTTTAATGGCTTCCTTCATGATGTTTTCCTACTGTTTGTAAGATTGTTGGAACATACCACTGACTTTTTCACTCAAAGGAGGTTCTCAAAATTTTCGTAATCTCGAAATTTGTTATTGATACGATTAATTAGTAATTGGAACTCGTGTCGTACAATTCAGGGAGTAATCGTGCTCGTAATTTCAAATCGGACTCGCGCTGCGCGCTCGTCCGCTTTTGAAATTACTCGCCCGATTACTCCCTGAATTGTACTCCACCCGGTCCAATTACTATTACTAATTCATCTTCGTAACCGGTTAAAAGCAACCGTAGAACCAAATTGGGGGATTTTGAAGAAGTAGACTTTCTAATCGTCGCCCAAATAGAAGTGATCGTCAAAGTGATTATGCTGTATTTCCAGATTTCTGTGATAGTGCACTCTGTGATGGCGACAAAGTCAAACTTTAGAGAGTTGGTTGCAGATATCGTAATGTGTTTGCTTATTCACTCCGCTAACGATCATTTCGGAACACCTTCCTGATTAGTGTAACATGATAATGATACATGAGACGCAACTCCTGTTCAACAGAGGCCCCACTGAACATCTCCTGAAAATCGGAGAGAAATAGCAGACGATATGCTTCGGAGAGCAATTATACAAAAATCATGAATCCTTGGTCTTCTCCTTTCATTTTAGTAAAGCCGACGAAAAATGGCGAAATGAAATTTTGTATTGATTTTCGGTCGATTAACAAAAAAACAGGAAAGCGGACAGTTTCCCAACGCCATTAGCGGTTGAGACCCTGGATGCCTCATCAGGAACGCAAAACCTTTTCACTTTTCTCTTGATTTTAAGTCAAAATCAGGTCAGTTATTTGCAAGCAAGACGTTCCAAGAGCGAAAACTGGGGTACATGTTATGTTAAGCTGAGTGCTGCAAGACCTCTGTTCGGTAGGGCGCAGAATTAGCGGTTTGATTTGGACATGGAGTCAAGTTTTGAAATGGATACGTAGGGTTACTTGAAGTTGTGCCCCAAGTGAAACTCCAGATGCCGTGTCTCGAGGATGATCATATTCACAGTCAGGCTGGAATTTCCCAGCCGTGATGAACCAGAGGTCACTCATCTCGGAAATTAACTCACTTTGTCTTTTTAAGGGTTTTTGAAATTTGTTTTTGCGCCAGTAAGCGGTACAAGAAACCGCGATACTAAAAAGCTCATGACGCATAGTTGAGGAGATTATTGTGGCTAAGGATAGGGATAGTCATGCGGGCGGGGGGAGGGGAGAGCATAGCAGGTTAACAGTGAGCTCAGAACTCGTTGAAAGATCACCATTTTCTTCTGTTCTGTGATAAACTGTGTAAAGAAAAGGTAATGTAACAGTCTTGCATTAAAGTATTTCACTTGTGACAATTTAACTTCTCGTTCAATAGCATGACTAAATTTCCCCTTTGGGAACAATACAAGAAATGCAAGTTCTTTCCATTGTTTATCAGTCATCAAATGATACTGGATGTTTGTTTTCACCGGCTGCAATACTGTAGACATCATTTCCTGATGCTATCTCATTAGTTTTCAGAATATTAACTGGGTAATCTAGCATTACAGACCGTAAGCACGTTTAAAAACAAATTTGTTGGTGAGCTGTGGTCATTCTTAGGATCATTGTCGATAGTGTCATTAGTGTTTTGTTCTTCATCAGGGAAAGCATTATTGAATGAATTGTTTTCATCATTTAAAGGCAAATATGGTTCTCAAGTGTTTTCATTTTGTTGAAGTGTCTCATTAATATTGTTGCTGTCAACAACATCCGATCTTAGCAGAACTTCACCAGAATTTCCAATCTGCTAGTTCTTTTGCTTCACTGAATTCGTAACTCAGTTGCCACTTCTTTCATGTTCTAAGTTCCTGGCTTCAACTTTTCAATCTCAGTGTCGTATAATTATAACGAGAAACAGCCACCTTATTAACGTCTCCCTTGTAATGCACTTTCATGGAATCACACTCCCGACAGTAAATGTTTGGTATTGTTTTTGTTTTTGTTGCTTTTTTTCTAATTATCCGTCTACCCTGACCAGGTTGGGGTGACTGGTTTGTAAATGAATGAACTTGGTTTCTTGATTATTGAGAATTTTAATGGCCGGTTAAAGGTTTATCAGTTTATCGACTGTAGGGCTACTCTGTTGACTTGGTGGTTTCTTGATGGTCCATTAGTTGTTTGGTTGGTTTGTTTGACCTCGATGATTGCTTTCTATGTTTGTTGTTTGCTTGCATTAATGAATGAGCAACTGGTTGAATTGTTCTGTTGTTAGTCTGGATCGTTAGTTCAGTTAGGGAAATGTAAAGCAATTCACAGATTTGAACACATTACTGAATATTGTTTGTTCTAACTGTGGTATTGACAATTAAGAGACCTGGAGCCAAATTCACGAGCCTTCCCAAATTAAGATGCATTTTAAGTAATGTTTTCTAGCATAGCAAAACAATGCGTTATTGTGAGAAAACAATACTTAGGAGGGCTTCGTAAATCTAGCCCCTGTGACGCGGGTCACCAAAACAAAACAATAGAGAAATTAGAATGAATGCTACACAAACACTCCTTCCCACAAAAGCACAACACACGACCATGAAACTTCTAAAGTAAAAGAAATGGCCTGATTTAATTTAAAAACAGAAGGGGAAAAAAACTCCTAATATTACAGAGAATAGTAATTCCTAACTTATAATTTGGATATTGAACTAACCTAACTTAGACGATAACACTAAATTTATTAATTACTTAACTCTAATATTTACAGACAAACGGTTCAGTTCCAACGTTCAAAGTTCCCATTCAAAGTTCCTCCACCAACCTTATAAGTCCCAATCAAACTTCTCCCTTGTCTCCTTTTCCAGTCGCCAATGTTACTTTCAGTCGTAGTTAGATCTGTGATCAATGCAACTCGCCGTTTCTTTCCTTAAACCTTCTTAACTCCTTCTTCCCTCAGGCCCACAAACACCGCCAATGACAAATGGAGTTTGTTCTTGATTCTTGGTCGGCGTCTGCTAATGACTTTTAGCAGGGAAAGGCCGTTCAGCTCATCTTCTTAGGTCTTTCTTCAACTTTCAACGACTACTTTCCAGCAACCGACTGTTCGCCACTTCAACCTCTCACAACTGACCACTACACCACGAAACTTGCATTTATAAATAGGCATAATTAGTTTAGCAATTAACACTTTACATACATACTTATTGTAAAACGCGGTACCTTACACTCCTATGTTACTATTTTACTAAATCAACACTTAAGAACAATAAACCTACAAGGTTTTAATTACAAACTAAGTTACAATACATCTCTAATTACAAACCACACTACAACATTGAGTTAACACTAGTTAATTAACACTAGGACCATACGAAATACTAAGACCGAAAAACTGAAACAAAAAGTCGCAGAAACAACACGACGCTTTTTAAAAACATGTTTCGACAGAAACCTCTGTCATCTTCAGTTTAAATCAGTACAAAGTACAGAGTTGAATATATAGTGTGAAACAAAATGCAAATTAAGTGTAAGAACAAAAGGAACCATGGCAATGTACATTATTACAGAGAAAGTTTTAAATTAACATGATAAAGTTGATGATTAAGTGTACGTTTTTCCCATTGAATATGAATGGCCTCTTTTATCTTAAGTTGGAAGGTGGTGGAAGCGTGATCTAGGGTGCTAAAACAGTCACTAGAGCATAAAGTGCGGCAATGTTCAGAATTTTGTAAATGTTTAAAAATATGCGATGTCCTATCACTGAAAATGTGCTCACGTACGCGCGTGGAAAAATGCCGGGTGGTTTCGCTGACATAGCAGGCACTACAGCCCGCACACAAAAACTTATATACCACACCCGCACGGAGCCCACAAGGGATAGGATCCTTTACACTAAACAAGTTACCGATTTTAAAAGATGAGAAAACTAGCTCTGAGGATCCCAAAGCTAAACTGAACAATTCAACTTTGCAAGACAGAAATGATGAAGAACGCAAACAATGCTGGTTCCAGTGAAGTTGGCTTTCACAATAAAGATTATTATCATTCAATGCTATTGCAAAATGACCGTTTTGGTGATTAACTGGTTTCCCACGCAAAGTTCCTTTTTATCTCTTGATTTTTAACATTTCTCACTGATCATGCTTTCCACTTAAACGCTCAGATTACAATAAACGCTGCCTATCAATGGAGCGTTTTCACGTGACGTCACGGCGGCGATGTTGGTGTACAAAGCTAACCCTCTAGGAATTGAACTCTTGACTACTTTTGATTCATTAAACTAATATGGCCGCTGGTCCAGCAAATTAATTAACTGGGATTGATTAATTAATTAATTTATTTATTTATTTATTAGGAGCAAAATGGGAGCATCGTTTCAAGGGACCAGCAACTCTTTGCGTCAAGTTCTAAGAGGTCCTGTACAAACTACTCTAAAACTTAGTGTTCTTGCTCATTTACATAAATTTGGATTACTTTCCAAAGTTTATTGTCGTGTTGTTTTCAACAACATTGAAATAAAGATTCACGAAATTGGGCACTTCAGGGACTTTTCCTTCTTTTTCTTTTGAGGGAAAGTATTTTCATTGGTATCCGTAAACGAACCACGTGAACTTGTTGACGAAATTATAGACGTGTCTGCTGTCCGTGTTGAACCCATTGATGAGGCGTAAGGGGGGTTCAACCTACTTGGTTGGCTGGTATTTTGTGCCGCGGTTTGGCTTGTGGATGGTAAAACAACATAACTCGAATCAAAGCCATTTACGCAATCAAAATCACTTTTCACAGCGGCTGCGCTCTGGCTGGAGGCTATGACAGAAGGGGTCGACTTTCTTGAAGCGATAGTGCTAGTCACCATTTGGGTATGGCGACTTTGAGAAACAGATCCACTTGAGCTGGTTGTTGAAGCAGGATGATTGGAACTTTTGAGAGGGTGTGACCAACTAGCCGCGATTGAGGAAGAAACACTTCCGGTGGCAGATCCAGGTAGATTGAGTGATGTACCAAGAGGACGTCTGAGTTGGCTGGCACTCAATGTTGAGGAATTCCCATTTCGTAAAATTCCTCTTAAATAGGTTGCTGAAACCACAGGAGTGTTGGTGTTTGGACGTGGTGCATTTGGTCTTGTGGATGGTAAAACAACATAACTCGAATCAAACCCATTTGCGTGATCAGAATCACTTTTCGCAGCGGCTGCGCTCTGGCTGGAGGCTATGACAGAAGGGGTCGACTTTCTTGAAGCGATAGTGCTAGTCACCATTGGGGTATGGCGACTTTGAGAAACAGATCCGCTTGAGCTGGTTGTTGAAGCAGGATGATTGGAACTTTTGAGAGGGTGTGACCAACTAGCCGCGATTGAGGAAGAAACACTTCCGGTGGCAGATCCAGGTAGATTGCGTGTTGTACCAAGAGGACGTCTGGGTTGGCTGGCACTCAATGTTGAGGAATTCGCATTTCGTAAAACAGCTCCGCTTAAATAGGTACTTGCTGAAACCACACGAGTGTTTGTGTTTAGAGCTTGTGCTTTTGGTCTTCGATAAACCGGGGGTGAGAAACCTGTTAAACCTGAGAAGGCATCAGATTCATCCGGATAAGATGATTTACCAACCGGATACGTTGAAGAGGCCAGCTGTCGCTGTTTTCCTGACGCTGGTTGAGAGCTAGTTTTGGTTTTGGTCCTCGCAGGCACTGCAGTTGCTGGTTGTGGCAAGGCATGACGACCAGTTGAGGAAGTTGTTTGAGTGGCAGTTGTGTACTTAATGAGGTACTCTGGATAGAACTGATCGGTGTCAAAGACAACGAAAACGGTTGGATTTGACTGTTTATCGACACACGAATCATAAAGATCGCTCGCAGGATCCGAGGGCCTCTTTGGCGGTGGTCTGCGATAACTGGAATGACCAGTGGTGTAGGCACCAACAAGCACTTTCGCTAAAAAGATGTATTGAAACCCATAGGGGTCTCTCTTGGCGTAGGCATGGCTGTAAGAGGCCTTCTTTGCAAAGTAACTGCCTTGCCCGTATACGGTGGCATTCTTTCCGTGCAAACGCCAATCAAAATTCTGTTTGCAGATGGCTTCCACAGCATCTGGGCTGGTTCCGTGAAACAGTTGCCTTTCGTCAACGGTGTCCTGGGTACGCTTAGCAGCTGACGCCATGTTTTCTTTCTTCCTTTACGCAAATGAAAAAAACAGTTGTTAGTGATGTGATGGGTCAAGTCAATATCGCGACTGAAAAAGTTTACTAAAACAGAAAGAATAGCAATAAAAATTATTTCCTTGGCCTGGAAAGGAGGCTTCAAAAGTAACTACCAAAGACAATCTTGAGGCAAGAGTCAGTATATAAATAGCCAATATTGTCCATTTGGCGCGAAAATATGCTCGGATATTTGTCCGTGGACGTTATCTGTTCTGAGAAAGCGAACAGTTTTGCGAGAGTTTTCCGAGTTTCGAGGAAGGGATCAAAGAAAATATCCGAGCATATTTTCAAAGCATATGGAGACTATTGTGTTTGTTATCTTTCATGACTCATTTGACGAATATCACCGGTTATAATCCATCAAACATTTTCGCTAGCACTCGATTGGTTTAAGCGCATCACGTGACCGACTATCTGGTGATTTTCTCCAAATGCGCGTTACGAAAATTATTTGAAGGATAATAAACACAACAGTCGCCATTTGGCTTTAAAAATATGCCGAGATAATGTCCGCGGACAAATATCCGAGCATATTTTCACGCCAAATGGAGACTATTGTATGTTCCCCGGTTTTTGCTGGAGCATATTCAGTCACGTGACGCGTTTAGACCAATCGCATGCAAGCGAAATATTTAATTGATTATAAATATATTTAGAAAACAGTCCTAAGAAAATACGCGCGCAGATTGGTTAGAAATCGTGTTTCTATAACTAGATAGAAACACAAAACTAGCACGAGCTGTTGACGTAATGATGTGGAAGTTTAAAAGAACTCGAAAAAGCTGTGGAAACACTCGCCTGCGGCTTGTGTTCCCACAGCATTTTCTCGTTCCCAAACTTCCAGTCGTGTTTCTATAACTCGATAGAATCACGGTACATATTTTCTATTTCTCAAATATTGCTGAGGTTTTTTCTAACTCTGTGATAAATTTTTTAGTTCTCTGTGTGACTGTCGTCAAAGGCGTTATACCAAGGTGATTTTATAATTTGAGGTCACATTTGAGCTGTAACTGGACTGAAAAAAAACCCTTTCTCGTAAACGAAAATAATGGTTATTTGGGCAAATCAAGTGGTAGACAACAAGTTTGTGATACAAAGAAAAGCCACAAGTCAGCAAATAAAAAATTTTGTTGTAAACCATTATAACCAGAACCATCAGTAGTTTTGGCATGTATTTATCTTTTAATCATTATGAATCATTTCCAGTTAACACGAAAAAGTAGGGGCCCTTTACATGCGGAAAAGGCAATTCAAGTGAAAAAAAATGCCAGGTGAGAAAACGAATTACACTTTGAGGAATCTGACTGTAAGAAGCTAGAATTTCCTGAAGATCTTCAAAATGGGAACGACGCTAAGAAAAATATTTTAAAACAAAGTTCCAAGGGTTTATAACTATATTTTGTTACAGGGAAATGAAAGGAACGGCTTAGTTCCCATCGTAAGTAAGTAAGTAAGTAAGTAAGTAAGACTTTATTAACGAGGGTAACATTTAACAGTAATAAAACTGATAACCTGATGGCCCTCGAAAATTAAAATTAGAAAAGGAAAGGAATAGTAATAATCCTAAAAATATAAGCAATATAATTGAAATAAAATTTTGGCCTATATGCATCGTAATAAAAACTCATAAAATGTAATCATAATTCATAGGAATAATTTGCTAAGAATTTGATCATCTAAAATCATTTTTAAAAGGGAATGCTTAATTTTTCACACTAGTACTCTGTTTGAGATCCACACTTGAGTTGTTCCATTCCTTTGTGGCTCTCACAGCAAACGTTCGACCACCTTCAGTACTTCTCTTAAATCGAGGACACCTTAAGTTCATATAACAGAAACGGGTTGATCTACTGTGTGTGTCAGAGTTTCTGATAAGTAGATCATTTATATATTCCGGGGTATTGCCATTCAGCCTTTTGTAGTTTAGAGCGCATCGATTTACCGGGACATACTATTCCATCCAGTTCTGCAAAGTTTGAACCCCTGACACCGTTTCATTTAACCAAAAGGAAACCACTCTTTGTTAATGAAAATTGTACCCAATGTTTGTGACTTATTGTATTTTTGCCTTCGCTTATGGATATAGTGATGGCATGTGTCAAGACCTAGTAAATTCCTTCCTTCGATAGTGCACTTTTGGACCACGCGATTTATTTTGTCCTACGATAAAGCGTATAGACATGTGGACTGTTCAACAAATAAGACAAATCATGCATATTTCAACGAAAGCCTCTTTTCAAAGAGTCACACTGGCTTGCCCAAAGAATCTGCTTATGGTACCCGAAACCAAAAAAAAGAATCAAATACCTTAATGTAAAGCATTGAGTCGTTGTTATTTACCTGTAATATTTTTCCATCATGAAAGGGTTCTGTATCCGGTCTATTTGAATGATATTCACATAGTCGTTCATTGTACGTCTAAACAGGCGCTCGACAACTTTAAATTCATTTGAAGACTGCGTCAACCCAGCGCGCAGATATGGTGCGTGAGGTGGCATTGGAGACCAATATGTGGGGGTATATTTGCTCTCTACAGATACCTTGCTCACTTGTTCCTTGTCAGTAGAATCGCCAAATTTCCTACAAGGAAGTAAACATAATGCAATTAATTTCAAGTAAGAGGTATTTTTAAAATCGGGTCCAGACTCACTGCCTTTCGTGGGACATCGTTTACGCTCTAGCTAGTACGAAACAATGCACATCAAGGAAAAAAAGACACTAACTAGCATAATATACTATATATACTACATATACTAGAGAAGAAGAAAAACACTTCAACTTTTTATTTTACATTTCTCATTTTCCCACGTTAGTGTTTATTGCAATTAGTTTCATAGCACATTTCCCACGTGTATTAATACATAGGGTCGTTGGTAAGACTGACAATTCTGGCACAAAACAAAACCTACAACAGTAACACCAACCACCACGAGTCTGTTATTTATGACCTTAAAAGTCACACCGCGCTTAAACGATAACACCAGACAAAAAAATCAAGGCAAATCGTGAATGATAAAAAAGTTGCACTCGTCTACTGGGGAGGGAAATACCTCTGAAAAATCGCCCCACGAATCAAACTGTGATAGTAGTCTCATTATAGAAGTCAATCACCGACAAGTGGTACCTGTTTCACGGGAAAGGCCTGGAGACATGAAGTTGGAGCTCCAAGATAGGAACAGGTACGTAGCTGTGTGTGTGATTGAAAACAGTGGAGACTGCAGTTTTGCTGTGGCTGCGCAGTCTCCGATGTCTCCAACTGACTGTATAATGATTTTAGGTTCTTACCACTTTAAGTCCTCCACGTCTTCACTGCATACAAACTCGCCCGGTCTCCTCCTTACTGGTCTCCTGGTGCCAGTTTTTAAGTTTTCTTGGTACATTCCAGTGGAATAAAAGAACAATTTGTATTCGTGCTGGGGAGTAATGAATTTGAATTTCTCTCTTGGTTTTCCCTGCTCTAACTTGTCCAGATAAGCGCGCTCTATCATGTTTTCCAGATTTCTTCCCTTCAAAGTAAAACGATAAGTCTGTTATTGTTACTAACTGAATTATTAAGAAACCATGGCAAAAGTTTCTCCTTTAGAGTACCGCCGAAGGCGCCGATAGAGAAAACGTTATGAACGAAAAAAACCGTTCAGCATTTCCACTCGTCCGGTTTGTTTGGCGTCACTGTGGCAAATTCTCTCGATCTTCTTTCATGCGCCACTGCCAAAGCGAACTAGAACGCAAAACACGCCCTAACTTATGACGGTAATTATATTGACCCAAGGATTCTTGGATTTTTGTAGTAAACTTTTCTCTTTGTTTATGAACCTCTCCTTCAGCTTTTTATAACCAAACATACCCTAACGCATCTATGTTTAAGAAATGTTCTCTTCCTTAAATGGGAAAATCCCATGCTGTAGTGTGCATTTGATCATAACCGGCAGAGGTACGATCAGAGTCCTTTTAACCCCTGGTCGGCCCCTCCTGCTCCAAAAGGCATACAGTTTGTCAGTTCATAGCCACCAGTTCTCTTGTTGAAGTATTATTTTGTTTTTGGTTGTTGCCGTTGATTTTACACTCAGTATATAACAATGAAACCGTAACATTTTCATGCTCAGTGCATTGATACGTACCCAGCGATCTTTATCGAAGGTACGCCAAACATTACCATTTTCTTTCCAGTACCATTTCCAGAAGGTTGACACGTAGGCGCATGGACATGTTTCGGAGGGGATAGTGGACAGACGCCTCAATTGGCTTATGAAGGGTCCGGATGCAGATCTTGGTCTCAAAAACATGAGCATGTCGTCCAGGTCAATGATGATTCCATATTCGTCCCCAAGAGTTTCGCTGAGACGAGAAAGGGACAACACAGTCAATCACTTAAACTAACGTGTAATTAAATTAACTTAATTACATAAAGGTTGTACAGTTTTTGTCATCTTTTAAAAGGCGTCATAAGCTAAAAGGAAGAAATAATAAAATTTTCAAATAGTATTCTTAAAAACTTTTAAAATTTCCAAAGTCGAAAGCTAACCTAAGTTAAGTTGTCACGAATTAAAACCTGTAAGGTTAAATAAGAGCACTCTGCATCAATTTAAAACTCCGTTGCTACAACGAACACCCTTTTGCTTCTTCATCTTACAACATCCCACAACACCAAGGACGTAACAAAGACGCCATTTCTAACCTAGGGTTTCAGAGAACTAAACAAGCTGCATACCTTGCATTCGGTGGAAGTGGCTCTGGTTTAGAGCCGGTACTGACGTAATTCAACAATTCTGCGCGCGTTAATCGCATTCTCACGACTCCCGTGATTCTCCATTTTCGAATTTGACCAAAATGACCTACCTCTCCTGAAAAGAAAAGTCAAGGGCCTCAGTAGGAGTGAACTTCACTCTTGACTCCACGTTTATGTCACAGTACAGTTTTTCCAACGCCAAGTTATCCTTCGCACCAAAACTCTTCCATACATCAACGTTGGGAACTTGGTACTGCCAGTGATAAGGCAAAGAGCAGTGGTGATCTGCGCACCTTAAACCTTTCCTACACAGACCGACTAAGAAATGAGAGCAGATGTACGCATCCGGTTTGTCCTGATGAATGTGACCTGTTGATATAAGCGAAGAGTAATCATGGAACTCTATAATTCTAAAATGTCACATCAGTTAATGAAATATACCAAGCCAAGCTGCACTTTCTTCCTGCTTTTTCGTCTTTTCCACCAACCTTCCTTCACTATTTATCACATCACGTAAAGCTCTTATTAAAGTCTTGTGAGCTGAACAAGACAGCCCAAATCTCAAGCACTTCCAGAGCTTTTTCGTTCCTCTGGCGCACAATGGCAAAAGCTACATAATTTCCTATAAAAAATCACGGTCTACATTTTCAGGGAAAGTATCGTCAGTATAAATTATTTATCCTTTCAAAGAAAGAGAGTTACAAAATTAACAATATTGTAGAAAATAGTTTCCATTTGAGGCGAAAATATGTTCGGATATTTGTCCGCAGACATTGTCTGTTCCAAGAAGTGAACAGATTTCCGACAGCGGAAGCTCGAGGAAACCTGTGAGCTTCGATGTGATGCTTTTAGACCAATTGCGTGCGAGCGACAATATGTGATGGATTATAATATCCAGTATAAGCAAGGAATACAGTTCCGTGAAGCGTTCAGTGTTCCGTGCCTTATTGTTCAGTTTTTGTCATCATAACAAAAACAATAACGACAGCAGCAGCAGCAGCAATAGCAATACTAACAATACTCACAATTTTTTTTCTTCTCTTCAGTTGACAAAATACGCTTATCATCAAGAATGATCTTCAGTGCATCAGGTTTGCTAACGGTTCTGAACTGAAGACGTTGAAGAACGCTTTGAGTGTGGCCCGTGCTCAAAGCTTTTTCGTGATCCAAGCCGCAGTAATATTTCTCATCGCAGGATTTTTTCAGATAGCTACAACAGATGTGAATCCTACGACAAGAGTCTCCGTTTGGACAAATGCCATTGTTGTACTCTACGCAAATCTGAGGTGTTGATAACAAGACAAGTTTTCGGAGCTGCTCTTCTGTTAACAGATCAAGCTTGGTCCTCGACAGAAAAGCTTTGTCTCTTTTATTGTGGAAGACGTGATTCATCGGGCACACTGTTCCACTGCTACAGCAGTTAGTGATGTGATTTTTGCAAACGTGAAGGCACTGGCAGGTCACTTTCTGGCAGGTCTTGTCAGTGATGTAACCCAAGCAAAGACGTGCTTCTTTCGAGAAGGCTTCAACTCCAGAAATCGTTCCAATTTCTTTGTCGCTTTCCGTGATCAGAAAACTTCCCTTAGTTCTACGAAACCAGGACTCAGCGCTGTCTACTCCATGGGGAAACAGGTCTGTTCGTCTGGCTATCGCTGCAAAAGAAGCCGAACAGTCGTACTCTGTGCATAAAGACTCAAACACTTGCCGCTCCGATGGAAAACAAGGGGTCCAAGTAGTCTCCGAGCTCTTTATGCTCGAGAAAGTTTCTCCACGTACTTCTGACTCATTCACCAGAGGTAAACTACGCCTCCTTGGCACAGACACTACTTGGTGTTGACTGGACGAATAGTCGATCATCTTTGAGACGGTGTTTAGTTGCGAAATACTTTTGCTTCTTCTTTCCTTACTCAACCGACGGGATGAATCATCACAAACTAGAAGTTCCTTGAGAACAAACTTAAAGTTCCCATCTATGCACCTTAAATTATAGTTCTCCAGGACACTGGTTGAATGGGAAGTCAGCAAGGCATGTTCGTGCTGCAAGCCGCAATCATCCTCATCATCGCACCTCTTCTTCACAAAATTCTTGCAGATGTGTATCTGGCTGCACGACGAGCCCTTTGCACAGTATCCTTCGTTATAGTCCAAACATACTTGGGGCATTGATAGCTGTAAAACCTTTCGGAGTTCTTCATGATTTAGACCATCCAATCCGAGTATACGGGTGAATTTTCGCTCTTCGTCAAACCGAAAGCTGTGGTACCATTTGCATCTGCTACCGAATCTGCAGCATCCAGCAACATACTCCCTGCAAACATGAAAATACTGACAGTCTTCTCTTGAACAACTCTGTGAATACAAGTAGTCAAAACATAAACTTGCATTTGGACAGAACGCGCTGACGTGCAAGATGTTACCATCTGTGTCTTCACCAAGAAGAAAACTCTCTTTATGCTCTCGAAACCAGGCTCCAATGTTATGAGAATTGCTTGGGAGCAAGTCCTGTCTTTTTGATATCTGCGCAAAGGAAACCGAGCCATCATATTCCTTACAAATGCACTCAAAGATGGTGCTCTTGGAAGGAGCAAATTTATCAGGAGCTGTTCCTGAGCTGCATGAACCAGAAACGGATGACTGGCTGACCGAATTCGATGCTCCAGCTTTTCTTGTAACAGCATTCACCGCACCTGTTTTGCTTGCAACGGTGGTCTGTGCAGCATTGCTTGCCAGTTCTTTAGCTGCAAACGTTAACGTAGGCGTTGAGGTAGCTTTGTCGGCGGCTGCATTCACTGCCCGACGTTTGATAGAAACAGCACGCGTTGTAGCACTTGCAGTGGTTGGGACAGTTTGGATCTTACCAGAACTCTCGCCACTAGCTTTTCCTGTAACGGCATCTGCCGATTTGCTTTTAACACCCTCGTCTTCTTTTTGGGTCAGTTTCGTGGCTGGGCTGCAACTTTCTTCTTGCTCTTCGCAAACCAAGATAGCTTTCAACACGTTGGCACGGCTATCCAAGTCGAACATATACTTGTCGAGCAATGAATTCGTGTGTTGGTTAGTTAGAGCCGGTTTGTGATCCAGAGGACAGCATCGTTCATTTGTGCAGGCATTCGTAACATAGTTCTTGCAAATGTGGACTCGGGAGCAACTGGAGCCAAGGGTGCATTTTCCTTTGTTGTAATCAATACAAACTTGAGGAGATGACGACAGCATAAGTTGACGGAGTTCTTCATTTGTTAGTCCATCTAACTTCAGCTGCAGTAGTGTCTTGTTGTCTCTTTTGTTTCGAAACGAATGGCTTCTTGAACAATGTTCACCGTGTTTGCATGTCCCCGTGATAAACTTTCTACAAAGATGAAAATCAGGACAAGTTGCCTTCCTGCATCTATTCAGGGACACAAAGTTCAGGCACAAGCGAAGTTTTGAGCAAAATGCCGTGATCTCCTGTATAATTCCGCCCCCATTTCGAACAACCAGAAACTTGTCCTTGTTTTCCTCAAGAATCGTTAAGAAGTCTTTGAGTTCGTTTGAAAGTACAACTTGTCGCTTTTTTAAGTCGGCCAAAGGTGCGGAACAGTTGAATTTCTTGCACAAACGATCGAAGAAAACGCTGGCTGACCCACAGATATTGAAGCGGCTCTTTTCGGGGATGTCAGCATTAGATGTTGCAGCAGTCGCCTTTGTTGTTTTGCTTGAATCTGCAGTCGTTGCTGTAATCTTGGAATTACTTGTGACTGCAGTCCCTTCTGACTTACTTGCAACAGTAGTCGCGTTTTCTATTTTGCCATTTACGGCATTCCCTGTTGCTGATTTGCTGGTGACGGCATTCGCTGTTCTCGTTTGGCTTATCACGACATTCGCTGCTGCTGTTCCTCTCGTCAAGGCATTCGCTGTTGCTGTTTGGTCGGTAATGGTATTTACGGAATGCGAATTGCTTGAAACGGTAGCCGTGGTTGTGGTTTTGCTTGTTATTGCATTTTCCGCCGTGGGTTTACCAGATGCATCATTCCCTATCAATGTTGCACGTGTAACAACAGTCGCTGTTTCTGTTTCGCTTGCAACGCCATTGGCTCCTTTGTTGAAACCGTTTTGGCTAACGACACTTTCTACTTCACACAGAACTAAAATATTGCAACGCACGAAGTCAACATTTACCGCTCGACTCTGTGGCACTAAGTTGTATCGCTTAAGAATCCTCATGTTGTGGGAATCGGTGAGGTTGTGAGACAAAGCACAACTGCACAGCGACCCTCGGACCGCCTTAGCACAGACATGGATATATGGACACTTTTCCGACTTACATTCGTTTTTCAAATACGATTCACAAACCTGCGGTAGGCTCCAAGCAACGATATTCTTCAGCGCTCCGGTGGAATACTTCTCCAGTCCAAGTTCTCTCGCGATCTCACCGTTAGCTTCGTTATGGAAGTCGTGTGAGAGCCTACAAGTTCCATCGCACTTTCCTTCAATAAACGTTTTACAAATATGCCAGTGATTGCAGATGCCTTTCTTCTTGCGGCATGAACCTTTGGATACATATTGGGAGCAAACTTTCTTTTTTAAATTGATTCGCACGCCCGTAACTTTGTCGTCAACATCTTTCACTAACAGGAACTCAGTTTGATTGTTGAGCCAATTCCGCGCCTCTGTTTCTGTTTTTCTGCTTCCTAAAGGTGAAGAACGCCTCAAAAGAACAGACAACTCGACAAAACCGCCGCTGCCGCAGATAAAATTGAAGAGCTTCTCGACCAAAACATCGTCCGCCATGTTACCAAGTCTTTCATGGAAAGGCCGGAAAGGATGGTTTTTAGCGTGACTGGCTAGGTTCGGAGAAGTGGCAATTTACAACCTGAGTAGAGTAGGGAAACGATGCACTGGCGTTAACATTTAATTGCCGGACGCCGGACCTTCCAAAAGTATCGACCTTACGAAAGTGATTTGCGCGGAGTGGTACGGGAGGTGAAATTAATTTACTGAAACCTGTCATTTAGGGCCCGCCAAAATATGCATGTTTTGTCACATATTTTAACGCAGCTTTTGTCTCCTTGGGTGCATGCAACAACTTTTGTAGAATTGCCGCTCTACTCGCTCTGTCACATGAGCTCGTGTCATATCCTGTCGTGTGAATCAAAGATTGTTAAAAATGTTTGCCCGCTGTATGAAATAAGCAAACTGGGAATAGGTGGAAAAGTAAAGAACAGCATAACATTCTAATTCATCAAAAATGCGGCAAGAACGTCATGGTAAGCCAAATATGTAAATCCGTATTCCTCTATTGTCCTGATCTATTGTCCTGTAAATGTACTTTATTAATAATAATAATAATAATAATCGATGTTTAACCAGGGTAACCCCTTCAGTCACAAGACTGGTATCAACGGGGGCCCTGTATAACATTAAATAAAAGAAAGTAAATGTAAATTATAAATATACATACATCAATGAATAATACGTATAATTACTAAATATTACGGATATCTCTAACTACTATAAAAAGAGAGCGCTAAAATGTTTAAAAAATTAAAAAGCTTAAAAGATAACAGTGTTCGATATGAAATGTTCTAAAAATAGCTTAAGAATAGAAAGCGGAAATAGCCGGGAAACGGTCCTTAGGTGGTAAAGTCTTAATGTTCATTGGAAGACTATTGAATGCCAATGCACCATGATAGTAAAAAGACTTTTTAGCAACATCTAGATGAAATTTAGGAAGAACAATGTCAGTGATTGACGATCTAGTACATCTTTGTTGGTTGTCGCTCTGGCTGCGTAACATGAAATAGTCTTTAAAGTATGAAGGAACTTCTCCGACCAAGCACTTGTTAACTAACAGTGCACAGTGCTTTTCCATAGATCTTGTAAGAGGCGGCCAGCGAAGGTTCTCAAGTATTGATTCCGTGGCTATGTCAGGTTTAAAACCGTATACGATTCTCGCAGCTCGTCGTTGCAGGCGATCAAGAGTCTTTATGTTAGTGCTTCCCAAAGGGTAAAAGCACGTATCGCAATAACTTAATATCGGTACAACCGTGGACAAATAGATCTTATTTGCTGCTTCCGTGGATAAACAACCTCGTAATCGTGACAGGAGGCCAAGTCTGCTGGCAATTTTTGACCTTACATAGTTTATGTGATCGTTGAAAGATAAACACTCATCTAGTAAGACTCCTAGATACTTGAACGACTTTACTTGGTTAACTTCCTTCCCTTCCATGCAAAGCGGACCATTGTATTCAGATCTAATTAGCCTCTGCCGAGTTCCAAATACAACGTACTCAGTTTTCTTTAGGTTAAGGAAAAGACCATTCGCTGTTAGCCAGTTAGAGACATTATTAAGATCGAGGCTTAAGTTCAGCTGTAATTGATCAATGCTTGAAGCAGTAGTAAAAATAACGGTGTCGTCAGCATATAACATAATGCTAGACAGACCTACGGCTAAAGGGAGATCGTTAATATAAAGAATAAACAGGAGAGACCCTAATACGGAACCTTGAGGTACTCCGCTACTAATGTTAGCGGCAGATGAAAGGTGATTTTCAATAGACACGCACTGAGTCCTGTTAGTGAGATAGCTCTCAAACCAC
Organism: Galaxea fascicularis; assembly: GCA_948470475.1. Classification (NCBI taxonomy): domain Eukaryota; kingdom Metazoa; phylum Cnidaria; class Anthozoa; order Scleractinia; family Euphylliidae; genus Galaxea; species Galaxea fascicularis. The sequence goes on along the minus strand of OX419335.1, from coordinate 25,402,827 downwards.
AAGAGAGACTGGTCTTGAATGCCATATCTGAACAACTTGTTTAAAAGACCATCATGAGGAACAGTATCGAATGCCTTTTTCAGGTCAATAAACACTGCTCCCGTCAATAGCCCTTTGTCCATAAGCCTTCTTTTATATGTGCTCTAAATGTGGGCTAGCATGAAGTTTTTGCCAAAAATGCCACTAATTGTCTCGCGTGATTGAGTTACGGGAAAAGATTGTGCCCGAGGCAAATAGCGACAGGTTGCGAAAGCATTTATGGGTGTGTCACGTCGCCGGAGGGGAGGAGGGAGGGTAGACAATTCTCCCAAACTTACCGTCTTGCTTATCTGTTTTGAAATACCCCGAAACAAAGGAAACGGATAGAGAGGTACTGCACGTGACAGTTCCCAGCTGTATCTAACAACCAGATTTACAAAACAGGGTTATGTAACGCACGCACTTCCGAATTTCGTGACATAATCATGAATGAGAATAGTATACAGAGAACGCATAAGGTTGTATAGATCGTTTTCACTGTCACGCCATAAAAAACGAATCAGTAAATTCGAAGCCGTTCAATGAAGAAAGCCAAGAACATGAAAATGTTGTAGAACACCAATACATAAACAACCTCTCCAGGTGTCACGTCTGTGTGATACATCGTTTCTAAGTTATTTGCCAAAGT
>OX419335.1:25349660-25397160 GCA_948470475.1 Galaxea fascicularis | reverse complement strand
GACTAAGGACAGGCACGGCATTTTAAATCAGAGTTGCGTGCTTTAGATGATAGGGAGCGGGCTTTAAAGCCACGACGACGGCGACGACGGCGACGGCAAAGCGGCGCGGCAACGGCAAACGGCAACGGCGACGACAATAACGTCAAAATGTAACTCCTCGTTTTTGTAACTCTTTGGTGATTATTCCAACCTGTTCAACTTGAAAAATGCTGCTGGCGAACTATCCACCGGGGATTAAATTAGAATGAATGGCATCAAAGTAAGGAAAAAGACACTGATTTGTCGCTGATAAACACTTATGCGTTCACGTTCTCTAGAAAAACATTAATTTGGTCATTTCATCTAGCTTTCATTTCATTTCATTTCATGTACCAAAACTGTAAACGCACGTGCAGAGTGATTGTTTTTGCTCATTAAACCTATTGTTTTGTGGCGTTCTCGTTGCCGTTGCTTTCCTCGTTGCTTAATCTTCCACTCGTGATGTCAGTCTTGTTTCTACAAACTGTTTGGCTTTGGCTTTAAAAGAGCCCTAGTTATGGCCTAATAAGTTAGATAATTTACAGCACTATGAAAATGTCCTAATATGCACCAACTGAGAGGCAGAACAAGTAAAAACCATACTTTTGCGATGCAAAAGATAATCACCATGTCAAGTGTGCTGCCACGTTTAATTATTTCAGGACACATCCGCTACAGCTCACAAGTTTCCATCTGTACCGGCTTCATCACAGGAACCTGCCAACTGGGAAGTAAGTGTGAAAATCACCACTGCCCCCTCCCCTATCATTGGCAGTATCGTCTGTCCCTGGAGGGGTGGAAAAGTTTTAGCACAGAAGACAATAGCAAAATAGAAGAGCTATTCTGTGACCCCAAGAACGACATCGTGAATACATCAGAGATAGAGTTGACAGTCAAGACTTACAGCAGAGAAAGGTAACTGAACGTGATTTTATACGCGTACTTGATTAATCTTTTGGCACAGGAGAGTCCATTCTATCTAGAGAGGTGAATTTTATAAATTGTATGGTCTCGCTCTTTAACTCACTCTTAAACTCTCACTCCGCTTCAACTCTCGTGGTTTCTGGAATGCTAATAGTCAGATTACCAGAGCTTTCTTTCTTGATAGACGGAACAGAGCGTGCTCCACAAAGGCAACAAGCCTTAGCAATATGAACACTTCTCTGGCTGACCGCTTTCCTTACTCTCTCACCACCTTCTGTAACCGTACTGCCCTACCAACTATCTTTCTGCGAGACTAATCGCAGTTTCACCGAAATATCATTGACACTGTCTATTTTGTGATAAGTTGTCTTGCTCTTCATGTCATTCTTAGAAGCGGAGTTTCACGCACGGTGAAAATCGATTTCGAGAACATGAAGATAGAAAAGAGCTATCATCGAGTGGATCTGAGAAGACTATCTACAGAGTCGTATGTTACAGGGCAAAGCACTAACTTGAGTACCCCATGGCTCTGGTACAGGAAAGAAGAGAGCGGAGAATGGACCGAGTATGGAATAACGGTAAGAGCCAGTGTTCAGTCTATAAGCAAACCAATATAATACTACGAATGTAGGTAAGTAATAGAATTGTCTTTCCCTCTCCTTTTCACTTTGTCTTCATTTTCTGCGGACAAAAACGTAAACATCATGAACGCGAGTTTCATCGAGAAAGTGGCCGGTGCATTGACTTTACATATCAATCTCACCGTTCCTTTGGCGTCCTTTGGAAAACCAGATCCAGTTTAGGATCATAACCAAACAAAACAATTTATTTGGGAATTTTCCCTAGAATATAACTTGTGAGTTCTTACAAGTTTCAAACCAACGTGCGGCTTCTCTCCGAGACCGACCGACCGACTTTGGTATCAAATCGAAATTAAAGGACAAGGAGACTCTGTGGAGCACTGCACCGGTATCGCAGAGGTTCATGGGTTCGACTCCCGCACAAGCCTGAATTTTATTCAGGCTTTATTTTCGCTACTGCTCAGGTAGTGTTCATAACTGTGATGATCACTTTCATCTTCATTCTCATTTGTTTACCCATTTTACTTTCAGAGTGAGTCTGACGCGAAGCAAGAAGACCTTGAATGTGCTTTCCTCCGACGAGATAGGGATTACAGCTTTACGAGAGACGGTCAAGAGTTTCGACTACAGTTTTTTGTGAACCCAATGATTGAAAAATCGTTCAGACCTTACTCCAGAAAAATCGTGCGGCGCAGGCCTAAATTTAAATCTCCAGAGGACATAAAGCAGCTAATAAGAGGAAAAACTGCGGAAATTTCCTGGTTTAGTTTCAGGCGTTTATTTTGGTGGCGTTAGAGCACTGAGTATAAAGGAACGCTATCGGTGCGTGGTTCCGTTTTCGTTCGAGAAGTAAAATTTTCCCGCGGTTTTCATCGTGTTTCATCCCCGGAAATAAGCCTTTGTACAAAAAAACTGGCTAAAATGTTACTTGTTGTAAATGTAAAAGTTGTTTTAATTTTCTGTTATCTTTAAGCTACAAAGGAAGTAATTTCGTTGGCTTAGCATAAATCGCCAGCAATTCGCACATGAGGTCCAGATGGGAAAAGCTGTCGACCGTTGTCATCAGCCGATCGGGTTTTAGGACGTAGGATCGTAAATGTTACCAGGCCTGTGTTTATCTGGGACAACCAATGGAAATTGGTTAGTTGCACAAGCATTCACATTTTCGTTTCTTTAACTTAAATTTTGATCCCCTTTCTTACCAAGAGGGTAAGAAGCTTGTACCACCCCTTCATTTTCTTGGTCCAAAGACCTCCTCCAATTGTTATCCATGGCAAGAAACGGGAGATTTTTGCCCGGACATTCAATAAAGCATTGCATCCTTCGTCTGTATTCACATTTTTCTGGTAAATATCTTTTTTTTTTTAACTTTGCGCAGTTTCATCAAGATCAGACAAAACGAACGAGATTTATCGGCAGACAGGATTTAAAAACCTTGGCGCATTATGTTTTAATCCCTTTAGAAGGAGTTGTTGGCAAACGTTTCTTTTCCTCCTAATATATGCCCTGGAAATTTGATGTTTTCTTTATTCCTATCAAATGTGCTTTTTGTAAACACAGGTCCTTTCCAGTCTGTTACAAAGCGTACACGTGTGGAATTAATATTTGGTAATGAATGATTTTACTTATTAATACAATCAACTCTAAAATGATCCTACGTATTCGCCGTATAAAAATAAATATAATTTACATCTCTGTTTCTCTGGGAAGCACGTCTGGGAAGCACGTCACATTGGAATGCAAGGGCAAAGACGAGTTCTTTGTACAAAGTGTTGCTCGAAAGCTTTTTAAACAACCATACTCAGTGTTTATTTTTTCTTTGTTGACGTGCGAGTGGAAGGCCGTGAGGATTGCTGGGAAGGAGTTCGTGGAGGATGGGGCGAGTGCGCCTGCGCGGTAGACGCCTGAGAGGCTGGTCGCTTTGACACGCTAGTAGTGGCCGGTCTGTCCGCGGGCGTTTGAGATTCTTCCGCTGTCAAAGCACTGGCGCGCGAAGCCGAGCGCTCAAGTGCTCGGATTCTCTCAAGAGCTTGTTTCAGCTCTGTTTCGGCTTGAATCGCTCTCTCCTCTGCAGCTTGAGCCCGCTCCTCTGTCTCTCTGCAGAAAACCATACAAGAGGAAGCGTTGATATACAGAAATCCATGAGAATGATGTGCATGAATTATATCATATATGAACTACGGAAATGAAATGAGAACTACAGAAATCCAACGATTAATATAACTGCCCTCCCAGGTTACTATCTTACTTGGCACACTCATCTGTTACCTGCACGTCCCCAGTTAAAGATAATAAGCCGTGCCACAACCCTACCCATGCAACAAAACACAAATACAGTAACACAAATGCAAACATTACGAAGAACACGTAAAAAGACAGAACATGAAAGATCGTTGAGAACACATTACTCTTTGTATCAGTCTAAAGTGCGGGTCAACAGGAGGTTTACGTTTTTTTCCTAACGATAGTGCATAACAAAACAAAAACAGCTACATGTGAACACAGGGTTGCCAAAAAGATTTTAAGTAGAAGGAGAATCTAGGAAAGCAGACGGCACTGATTGGGTAACAACACCACTTTTTCCCTACATTTTCTCTTTTTACCGATAAATCGTAGCCAGCGAAACTAGGAAAGTAGCCGGCGATATCGCCGGTCGCCAGCGCTTTTTAACAACCGGGTGAACGTAACACCTTGGAAATGTTTCAAAAGGTAGCTTCGTAATTTGGTATATTTACTGACATTTTACCTCCATTAATGGAGTTTACGTACATAAATTCATATGCAAATTTAAAAGAAGAAACCCGTGATTGGGCTGACCCTTACAGGAGCTGAGTTTGAAGTCGTTCCACAGCGGCTAGAGCTTCCAAAGCTTTTTTCGTGTCCGGCGAAGGGGATCGGTCTGCAGACAGAACCAAAGCCAATTACTTTTTATCAGCTTATTAACTTACCCTCTGATACCGTGAAGAAAACAGTTAACTTGCTTATGTTTCACAGTGCAAGAATATTTCAAACTTACCAAGTTGCTGACCTTCGGCTTCGGGCACGACGAGAAATTCCAACTCCTGAAATATGGCAACAGGGGTTAGAAAAAGCTTCATTTCAGCTCTCTGGTCTTAACCTAAGAAGCCGAGGGGTGGGCACAGATTAAGGCGATCAGTGGCGTTCTCTGTCTGTGTACGCCAGGACGTTTTTACGGCCTCCAGCTCCCACTATTTCTCCTCATTTCTTACACTAAAGAATTTGCCTTTGCATCACCAACGCCATGAGGTTCAAACCTTCAAAAACCATGGCCCGACTAGTGGCTAAACACACAAAACAAACGTTTACTACAGCGTTGCAGAACAAAGACTGCACTGACCATTTAAAACCAATAGTCACGATATTAAGTGCGCTCTTATGGATGTCAAACAACATTTCCGAAAGGAATTATTATTGCCTTGCTACGGAGCAATTTGATGGTTTCTCTATAGATTTAAAATAACACTTAAAACAAGAATCCGTTGTTGAGTTTAACACCCCTTATTTTATACTGCAATCTTCGAGTAGGTCTATGTACAGTAACCTAAAGAAGGTGAAATGTAGGCAAAGCAAATTTCTGAGGGGGACGGGGTGGTCGTCTCGTGGACTGCTAACCTGGTCAGCGGGTAACTCCACCAGGGACTTGGTCCTTATATTATCATCATGACCCAGCACATGCATCCGGGACTCATCTTGCCCCTGGTCCTTCACATCTCCCTCAGGGCCTCCTTCAGGTTCCTTTCCAGGCTCCTCTTCTGTCTTATCCTGAGTCGTTTCTACAGCAGGCTCGGTTTTAAAGGAGCCGTTGACTGGCTGTTCAAGTACATCCGTTTTCCCAGAGTTATCTGGTGGCAACGTAATGATTTGTGGTTTCTCCGGTTCTTGCTGTTCAGCGGTTGCAGTACCTTCTTCAGTTTCTTCTGCCTTTTCAATTGGTTTAGCGTCTTCCTCTTGCGACTTAGGAAATAAAGTTGAACTTAAGAATTGAAGAAACTTCCGTGTGCAACACTTACGTTTTGATAAGAAGGCTAATTTTCTGATTCGACTCTACCCACCATAGGCGGCAAGTTAGCAGAAAATTTCATATGCATCACTCAGAAAACAACTTAGAAGAGAATAAAGGAGAAAAGAAAGAAGCAGAATTGCACTCTCACCTCTGCCACTGTTACTTTAGAATCTGTGGAGACTGCTCCATCTGGACGTTTGCCTTTGACACCTGAGGGCAGGTCTTCAAATACAAAGTCCTCCCCCATAACATCCTGTATTAGTAGGTGAGCTGTTCGGATCCAACCCTCACATTCTACCGCAAGGCGCTTGAGATCTTTGAAGTCCATATCTGCGTGTTCATCGCCCTGATCCCGCCGCTCCTACAAAAAAAAAAATAATAAGAAAATGGTCTGGTAAGATAATTGTCTGTATTTAGCTTAGTTGGTGTGTCCTAGTTACGGAACACAAAGATTTAACTAAAAAAAAAAACATCGATTTAGTGATTGTCAAGGAGTACCATACCAGTTATTTCAAGATCAGCAACTTGAAGGAGTTGTTTGACTACATACGGTCGACAAAATAGTCCAATTATTTTATATCGTGCCACAACTGTAAATAATTTTTGCAAAAATCACAATAAAATGGCGCACTTTGTTCAGCGGCAATAAATTTAGCATAAACTTTACAAGTTGGGTCGAACATGTTGGTTAAATTCGGATATAAAGACATCAATTAATTCCTCTGAAAGACGCAAACGCACGTAAGCTAATAAGCCTATGGTCCAACAGAAAAACGAAACGAACTTTCAGGATATGGGCAAAGATCAGTCACGGGCTGAGTCAAAATCTTCCATAGGGAATCACCTTGAAGGCAACTCTAGGATCTACTACGCACTACTGTCACAGATAGACAACGCTACCGAAATCTGCCACCTTTTAATAACATGAAAACCCGGAGAAAAGCTGATAGAGGCCTTGTTTATCTTATAACTTGCCTGCATTAAATCAATCACCAGATCAGAGCAACACTTGGCCAATACAACAGAAAACTCTCTGAGCTGACCAAACAACCCCCTTGCTCTGTTGCATATCTCTTCGGGGATCGCCTGCAGCAGGATCTCTCCTCCCCCCAGGGATGCGTCCACGTCATGGTCGTCCACCTGTTTGTTGATCTGTTCCAGTTCCTTGTCCTCCATGTCTGGGGTTAGACGGAGAAGAACCGTGATCATCCAACGGATCATAGCACTGTGGAGCTGGGACACCTGAAAAAGGTTGTCAAGACTGAGGAGGTTGCCCACGATTCGTACGTTACAAACGTTTGCTGAAGGCGCTGAGAAACTACAGTGAAAACATGCATGTAAATTTAGGGATTTTAGTAACCACTTAAATGAACGAAATCAGCTTGGTTTTAACCACCACACGATCTTGAGTAACCACCGAAATGAACGAAATCTAATTTAACGGATAACCTGCAGGCTAAAATTTCGAAATTTAAACCACCTTAAGATAAAAACCTGTTGACCTCAAAAATTTAGACAAAATCTCATTTGAAAAATGAAGAAAGAGACAAAATGTGATAAAATCAGTGAGTCATTATCTGGTATTCTGTAATAATTCCCTGTGACCTGGTTTCAGGTATGCTCAGAATACAGCGATATAGAGACCACGCCCATACTGTACCATTTGTTGCACCAGCTATAAGAAGAATATAGGAACCTAAATACCCATTTTGGAACATCCTAGGTTCTTTAAACGTGGGTTTTTACAGATGGGGACGGCAGGGTCATTATGGACAGTTTAAAACAAACTTTTTTTATCCCCTTACCAACCACCCCTCTCTTCCAATCCGCCCAACACTGCGGTTTCACTGCGGTTCGGATGCTGTTACCCCTACAGGGGTTGATACTAAAGGAACTGTAACAGCACAATTGAGCGTTTTCATTCACGTGACCAGCGGCCATATTGGTTTAATGAAACAAAAGAAAGTTTTTGCATAAAAATAGAGTTCAGTTCCCAGAGGGTTAGCCTGCTACACCAACATGGCCGCCATTCCTTTGTTTTGGTACACCAACATGACCGCCGTGACGTCATGTGAAAACGCCCTATTGAATTCACTACATTTTCATTTGGTTACAGCTGGGTCTAAAGCGGCCTTCACACGACAAACTAAAGTTGGCAAACTCGTGTTGGCGAACTCATGCTTTCACACGTTAAACACGCATCATATCACAACACACGCCAATTCGCCGCCGTACTCCGCTTGTGCCTCGCTTTTATTTTATGCTTATCGCCGGAGAATAGAGAGAAGAAAGAGTTGGAAAAATATAAATCTCCGGAACAAAACCCTACCTAAGCAGAAATCCACCCCTTGCATTGGCGCGTACAATACTCTCGTCCAAGAGTTTCGTGCAGAAGATGCCGCAGCTTTCAAAAATTATTATCTTTATACGCAGGGGACGAAATGTCCCACAAAGCCGGACAATTGTATACTTCATCACTGAATGAAATGTCGCTTCGTCCTGTCGCTCGTCCGCCATTTTGTGAAGTGTCACGCTAATCACGTGAATAGAGCACTAATTTTGATTGGTTTAACTCACGTTTCCATCGTTCACACGTCAAATACGAGTTTACCAACACGAAAAAGTTGGTGAAAAAGTTTGTCGCCAACAGTTTGCCAACATGCCTGACAACTGTTGTTGTGTCTTTCACACACGCCAACTTGAGTTTGCCAACACGAGTTTGCCAACTTAAGTTTGTCGTGTGAAAGCCGCTTAAGGCTCATCCGTTGCATGGCACAAACATCCACTCTGTTGCGACTAATCGCCAACCAATTTGGCATCAGACGAAACAAAGATAAAGCATCCATATCACTGAGAGCAGTTTGCTTGCCTGACAGTTGCAAATGCATTTTAGGACGCACACTGAATTGTAAAGAGGTTCATGGAAACTAAGGTAGCTCAAAACTACTCAGGTAGCTCAAAACTATCTCTTTCATTGTATCCGGAACCTGCTGTTTTAGAGACTAAATAGGACACGCTACAAATGTACGTACTCTCTCTACAATTTTTGCATCTTCATTGTCAATACTGTTTGTTGTGGCCGACAGCCATTTGACCGTATTTTTAAACACTTCTTCCACATTCACTGGGTTCTCCAGCTCGCCGGCCAGACGAGCCCCTTCCTTCTGTGTTGAGCCAATCAGAGCCAGGGATTCAGTCAGGCGATCAGCCCACTCTTCGCTGACCTGATCTGAGAGTCGTATCCAGTCTGAATCGAGCAGCATTTCACCTCCATTTAACACTGCATTAAGTTTGTTTCCCCTGAAAACAAACGGTTAATTTAGGGTGAACTGGAGTGGCTCATAGCTGAGTGTAAACCGAAAAGACGCTAAACTACACCACTAAATGTTCGCCGGATGGAATCCGAAGTTACGCATCCACATCTTAGCAGAGAGAGATAACACACATAATTGATGTTTCTCTTTTTAAGGAAGATGTCGCGGGCGTAGAAAGGAGAGGGGAGGGAGGGGAGGGAGGGCATAGGGAAAAGGGGATTGACAACTCGGTTTGCTTTTCGCGCTTTTCCCAGTCCACCCCCCTTCTCTTCTTTTTGCCCTGCCACGCAGGCCAGGAGGAAAAAAGCACAACAGATCAAACTCGAGCTACCGACACAAAAATGATAGGAATGTCTGGTTATAAGGAACCCTGCTTTCCAGAGTGTTTCTGTGTATTCCTTTTTCCCCGCCAGCCAAACATTTGTAAAGGAAGTAAATTTTGTCTTGAAGTTTTCTTGCGTGTGTGTGTGTCTGTGTCCATAAATAAAAACATCGAGGGAACCACTTAAATGTTATCACACTGAACACTTTCTAAGCCAGTAAGGTAAAAGTGCAAGACGTCGCACTTACCATGTTTCTATTGGATTAACAAGGTCAATGATGCCTTTAGCCACACCATTTTCACCGATGATTCTCACATGATACTGTTGATGAAGCCGGTCTACTTCAGTGTTGAGCTGCGACATGACTTCGTGTTGAGGCCACCTTGTTCCATCCTCGGCTTGGTGGCGGATGAAAACCTGAAAATAAAACGAATTCGTTAAACGTTGAATAATAACAAAAATAACAATGTTTCGAATGGTTTCAAAATTACTCACAACAAATGATTTGGATTTGAATTGCTATGCTGAGTGAGTGAGTAACCGGTGAATTACTAACGCCACACTTTCACCCATTTCAAATCAAACAAGACTACGATATCTTGCTCCTCGGCATTATTGACCCCAGCTTCTTCTGTTCGCTTCGAATTATAACTGGTTTAACTCTTTTCCAAGCAATAAGTGATCGGTTACATCGAATACTTTGTTCTTGGGTTTACCATTCTACAGTAGACAGGCAAGGTTCTCTATTTGGACACTAGCCAATACCCCGACATCCACTCCTTGTCCATCTAAGGTGAATTTCTGATTGTCTGTTTCGCCTGTTTCGCTGCATCAGTCGACTCGCCCATTAGCCAGTTTATTTTTTGTTTGTTTGTTTGCTTGTCTGTCTGTCTGTCTGTCTGTTCGTCCGTCCGTTTGTTTGTTTGTTTAGTTACCCTGTTTTTATTCTCTACCTTGAGTGCTACATCAGTCCATCCATCCACCTCTTTGCTCATGTGAAGCAGCTCCTCTTCTCGAGTGAGCAAGGTTTCTCCTGTAAAGTGCTCAGCTTCCTGGTTTAAAGTCTCCTCCCAGGATTTTAGATCTTCAAACAAATTCTTGATGAACTGCTGGTCAGGGGGGCGCACGCTGCCATATTCATAACTGCAACACAACAACAACGACACGATAAGAAGCTGAAAGTGTTGGATCTAATCTTGACCTTATGGATCTTGACCTTATGTCCACGGGCTGAAACTATTTTTGAGACCGTGGACATAAGGTCAAGATCCATTTCATCTTATGTCCACGGTCCATTTGTCCCTTAACAACGGATCCGATTTCTTTGTAGCGCGCAAAAAACTGCAAATGTCAGTTATCTTAAGACTACTTTTCTCACAAATTTAGCAATTTTTGACCAATAGCCGCATGAATATCTGCACATCCATTGCAAAGAAGAGGCAGTCAAACAAACTTGCCTAATTTCCACGTTACTACAGCAGTCGAAAACACTGTTATAAGATTACTAGACATGTTACGGAATTTTACTTTAACGATAGCTATTTTTACTCACTTCACAATTTTCTGGAACTCTTTTTTCCATCTCTGAAGCTGACTGATCAGTCTTTTAAGCTGCAAAAAAATAAAGAAATTGTGCCTAAATAAAAACCCACAGCCTAATGGATTACTCAACCAGCGTGTATTGCGTGAGGTGAGATTTTTGCTCAACTATATTCCATATCAGTTACGAGTTTGCTTTTGTCTGTGTTTACAGCGTAACGCAAATTACGAGTTAAACCAAATGGGGGTAAAGTTGTAAACCCACTGATAACTTGCACTTAAACACTTGCGCCCCTGCCGACTTGTCTCTGTCTTGTTCCACATTTAAGGAGCCAGTTTAAGGTCGGAACACTCAGCATGCAAGTGAAAAAAAGAAACAAACCAAAAAACAAAACGTTACCCTATTCTTCATTTCTTCATCCGAGGAATCAAGTTGTTTGTTGAACTTCTCAGAGAGTTCTCGCCACTTTTGCACATGGTTAGTTAACCTCTCAAGCTACAAATAAAGAGAGCCATCAGTTATCTGAGTTAGTTACACTGAATGAAAGACGCAGAATCAATACAAGAAATACAAAATGCTGACTTGTGTCATTCAAATGATTTCAAGAGGAATCGAGCAAGCGGATACTTAAGGTACTTTGTGTTGACGAGAAAGCACGAGTTCGCAGATGTACCCATGTATAGAGAAAATCAAAGGACGAAAACATGGCGTCAAACTAAAACATGAGAGAAGAGCATGCGATGGGTATAAATCCACCTCCATGAATAATGTAATCAGATTATAAAGCTATATGTGATAGGTGGCTAGTAGCGAAAAGAGGCTTTATTCGATCAGGAAGCAAAGTTGCGGGCTCGACGCTACCCCCAATAGTAGCAGGTAGGTTCGCTTGAATTAGCTAAGTAATCCCCATCTTGTGGCATTTCGACAATAACGCGCTTACAAAGTGGCAACCAACCTGAATACTATCTTTATCACTCAGAAAAATGGCAAAGTGTCTGCTCAGTTTAGCCCAAGCTTTCTCGCAAAGGTGTAGTTTCTTGGCTGTGCTTAGTGAGTGCTTGTCCGTGACTTTCAGAGAGAGAGTGTACGCAGCGCTGCTCCATAAGTCACGCTCCTCAGTTAGTTTGCCTGCAGGGAAAACATGCAATGGTAATCTCTTTAAATTACTAAACTTGTGTCGCACGAGCGAAATCTAAACACATCTTCGCACGGCAAACTCGAGTCTGCAGGCCGACAACAACGTTCAGTTGATGGGAAAAAAGGTCAAATTATATTGACAAAAAATACGTCTGGAGTCCAATTCTCTAAATTTATCAACAATCTTTGGAGGATGTAGTGTGCTTTGCTGATAATAATGACTCGCCCATTCCTTAAGCGTAAGTCAAGGGTTCCAAGGAATTGTGGCGAGTATTGCCCAAATCATATCTCAGCTCTCAGGTGAAAGGTTGCAGGCGCAAATTACTTTGCAAGTGTCGGACAACTGCTGAGTACAGCACAAATTTGCAAAGTTTGTGACAGCTGACAACAAGAGCTTCTTGACTTCAGTTTGCCATTGGAAGGCGCATTAAAATGTCACTTTTAAGTTCTTAAGGGTAACTTATGTGGTACTTAAACGATAACGTTTAATGACGTCATAGAAAAGGCAAAGGACGGTCTCAGAGCGCATGAGATGTCGGCGTAATAGCTACCTCAAGTGATACTGAAACAAAACCCTAGGGTTAGGGTTAGGGTTAGGGTTAGGTTTCATATACATCATTCACAGAACAAGAAGGTGTTTTATGTTCAAATGGTATATTGTGTATTCCGACTTCTCAAGGCTCAAAATCGCTGTAAAATCCATCAAACATCGTCTGCAGTTTTACAATTACTCAAAATCGCTGAGATTCATCCATCAGACTTACCAACGAGCCCTTCGAGTCTTTTCCTTTGCAACTCGTACAATTCATGGTATTCTGATATCAAACTAAAAAACAAAGATTTAAATCAAAGTACTTGACTTTTTAGGGGATAAACTGTAGTCGGTCTTATAGTATCATAACGATAAGTGCAACTGGTAGTTCCTTCATTTAAAGAGGGTAACCACCATAAAGCTAACGTGAAGTTAAACTGGGTAGCCGTTATTCCGAGCGAATTGGAATATGGCAGTATTTGGTTTTGATGAAGCTTCCGCATTGTCTCCTCTCCCCAACAAGCTTTCGTTGCTGAGTGTTCCTAGTAGAGTCTAACAGAGGATTGAGGAATAATCATCAATTATACAACCCAAGTGTTTGACTAGCACACCCTTACCTTGCATTCTTTTCTGATTCCTGAAGAGCGTCTTGGAGCTGTTTGGAATAAAAGGCAAAATTACATCAACATGTTTTTGTAATTCTAACAGCGACAAATACAGTAAAGCATCACGCTTATTCACATTATTTCGACACCGTGTTCGCTATTCATGTCATTTGTATACCAGAATTACTCTGATCACGCACTAAGAAAGAAAACTTGCAGCTTCTTAAGGAACAAAAACTAGTTAATTACCTCATCTTGGGCGTATTTAGCTTGTTGAGTGACCTCTCTGTCGTGAGCTTTGACTGAGGCAAGTTCACTATTGAAAAAAACATGTGATTTTTAGTTTGAGTAGCAAGAACAAGAAACCATAAAACCGTGCAGTCCTACTGATCAGATAACAACAAAAGAGAGGGGATTCATGAGCGGACAATAGTATTTTTAGCGACAGAAAATGAAGTCAAAGCGCATCACTGCAGTAGCCTGGGGAATTGCTGTTAGTGTGTGCTGTTTAACAATATGTTCACTTTCGGCTTGGCTGAATATACATATTAGGGAGCTTTAGATCGAGGACACGACGGCGTTAAGAACGCGGTGACCGAGCAAAAACCCGGAACGAGAAAAGTGTTGTAAGCGAGGAAAAAATAACAAACGGTATAATACAGCGGAAATCGGCAGTCATTGTCCTACTTTTGGACTGTGATGACTGTGAAACGAACCAGTCGGCGATATAAACACGTTATCATAACGTTGTGTCTAAGTTCAACAAGGAGCAAATATTAAGAGCAGTAACGGTATTTGCGACGCAAAAATGCGTCGTTGGTACGCTTAGGGTGATCATGCGCAGGGCACCCAACGAGCCAAATCAACCAAAAGCTGTAAAAAGGTATTTGTAAGTACCTTATGGTGTTTGAAGCCAGTTTTAAGTAATGTTTCCATTAGCTGTGCGGATTTGATCTGTTTGGATTCCTTAGCCGAAATTTTAATTGCCAGAAAATTTTAGGGAACAAAATCTTCCTTTGAGAAATCAGTTGCTTGCTAAAGTGAACTTTCCACGAATTTTCTAACGAACTATTGTGCTATTTGCTTTTCGAAAATGCTAGCTGACGTTTTTGACTGCCAAAACAACAAATATGACCCTTCCGAATACGTCAGGGGCTATTATTTCCCTACTGTGAATCTTTTAGGCCACGGTTCAGTTACGGAAATCCGAATCCACTCTTTGATGGAAGCCAAAATCCTAAGACGAACTACTCTCCGAACAGATATCGACCAAAACTTGTCGCTGGGTGCCCCTGATATGCGGTTCTTCGTAAGAACGCTTGAATAATTAACAGTAATTGGAGAAAAAAAACAAACCTTGTCAAGGAACTAATGGATGCCTTGAATCGCACAAGTTCTTCCGTCAGTCTCCTACATAACGAAATCAACAGTGTATTATAGGAGACATGTGTTTGGCAGTACGCTGTAGTGGCAGTTAAAGCCTGTTAATTGTTCTCTAAAAAGAACTCTCAAAATTTCCAGAAT
The DNA here is from genome assembly GCA_948470475.1 of Galaxea fascicularis. Taxonomy (NCBI): domain Eukaryota; kingdom Metazoa; phylum Cnidaria; class Anthozoa; order Scleractinia; family Euphylliidae; genus Galaxea; species Galaxea fascicularis. The sequence continues at coordinate 25,382,638 of OX419335.1, read as the reverse complement.
TGGTCATGTTCACAGATGATGACCAGTGTGACCTAACAGCACATATCAATCCAGATGTTTTATTACCTGTCTAGAGCTCTCTGGGCAATCACTTCCTGGTGAAGACTACAATAAAAAAACAACGTGTTATTAGCGGTTTCCCAGTATCTTGCAGGAGAAAGATAATGAAAGTCTGTAACACACCTTTTGACTTGTCTGGGAATGCGATCCAACAGATCAACATAGCGTTTCCTTAAGTTTGCTAACAACTCTCCTCTCTCTGTACACTCGACCGTCACCTGGAAAATAACGCAAAGGCGATCCAAGTTAAATTAAATTGAACGAAGATCCGTGACTTCTTTTAGTTGTTTCTCGCTGTCGCAGAACACTATTGATTGATTAACACATTAACTTACTTGACGAATGATCTCATTGAAAGCCACATTGTAAATGTTCTGTTCCTTCTTAACCAATTCCAAAAGATTATGAATCTAAAACACAACAAAGTTAGGTAAATTCTAGAGTTTTATCAATAATGATAATACTTGAAGCTATAGGCTCTAAGACATAACTCCAGTTACACCAGACCTGAGTAATCTTCACTGCACATGCAGATAAATTAGACCTAATTCAAACGATTGCTGTATACCCGCCCTGAGTTACAATAACATTTAACTTTGAAGTCATAGACTGTGAGCAGTTGTACTTTTTTCACTTGCGCAAACTGACGGTAAAATTACGCAAATTAGCTTCACCGTAGGACGCGTACAAGATCCAATGCCCGCTACAGGCTACAGCTGAAGGAGAAGAATGAAACTGCTCACAGTCCAATGGAGTGAAAGACTCAAACAACCTTAAGTACTTTAGAGTCCCACTGGATAGGTAGATTTTTTAAAGGCAATTCAGTTAAATACTTCCATTTTTTTTAATGATTTGTCGGCTGTTGCAGTAGTCACGACTGACACTGCAGTGCATGTGGGGAAAGACCCCTAAGTCAGAGTTCACATTTTACATCCCAGATAGCCTGACAATAATGATCAGAAATCTGTCTGTCACCTGTGTTGGACCTGATAGCTCCTTTCCTTCATCATCAACGCCGGCCCGAGCTAACATGGAATCCATGGCATGCTAGAGAAAAAATTGACAGCAGTTAACTGTCTGTCTTCTTGGCAGCGCGGTTCTTTTTTCTCTCCTGTCAAAGTTCGTACTCGACGTTTCTTGTAATAATCTATACGTGTTTTATACTTTGGTGTAAATGACACAATACTAATTCCCAAACAATGAGAAATTGCCATGTTATCACATCTGAGAGGTGAGAGCATTAAAGAAACAGTATGGTTCTCTGAATAGCACTTCTTTGTCATGAAAATGTTAATTGAACACTGGCATCAATGAATGAGACGGCCACCTGCCAGTGATACTCTGTGTTGTTCTCTTCACAGCAAATCGTTGACCAGAGGCTGACAAAAAAAGGCATTTTACAGTGTTTGTAAAAAATGCATGTGACGTGAAACACGTGAAACACGTGAAACACTAATAATTATGGTCATAACAAAACATTTTGGTGCTCAATGTACGCATCGTACCTTGAGTTTAAGAACTTCTTGCCTGCCAGTTGGTTTCCTACATGATGGATTTAAAAAGTTAAACATTGCACTGCACTACTCATTAAATGTGGAGACTGAACATAAAATTAGGTGGTCTTTTAAGTGGTTTTTCTGTTCCTGGACGATCAGTTTTCCACTTATGTCCAGAAATGCACGCAACAATGAAAATTGCAAATTTCACCAACAGTTTGGAAAATAAGAAAACACTAAGGGAATATGGCGAAAATGGCAAATTCGTCAAACTCGCTAGCGACTGGGAGGCAAATGCAAATCAGAGAAGGCAAAAGGGGCCCCTTCCGTTGGAAAGAGGCGAATTTGGCAGATATGGCGAAAATTGGCAGATTCGTCAAAATCGCCGCTATTTCGCGGGCTACTTTCCAAGGGGCCCTCTTGCTTTCTCCTTTGCATCAGTTTGCCTTCAAGTTGTCACCGATTTTGCCATATTTGCCACTGTCGCCATATTTGCCAAATTCACTACTTTCCAAGAGGCACCTCTTGCCTATAAGTTTCATTTGCAAGTGCTTCCAAGTCGTTGGCGATTATGCCAAATTTGTTATTTTCGCCACATTCCCTTGGTATTTTCCTATTTTCCAAACTGTTGGCGAAATTTAGTCAAATTTGCCATTTTCGTAGTTGTGTCAATTTCTGGACATACCTCCAGTTTCCATGGGAACAATTTGATGAACACTTACAGCCGACTTCACACAACTCAAATAGATGGAAAAGTCAACAACAAGTTTACAGTCCTTCCCTTAAAACCGTAAACACCAAAAATATCTATGGAATTGTTATTGTGTTTCAAGCAAAAAGCCAATCATGCGTGAGACAACTAAACCGCAAACAGTAACGGTAATTAGGTTGTGGAGTCATGTTGCTTCTGATTGGTCGCAAAACAATAAACATTCCAGAAATTTTTTTCTGGTGTTGACGGTTTTACGGGAAAGACTGTAAGCTTCTGATCTGTTTTTCTCGGAACATTACGTAGCAACTAATACTTAAAACGTTATGCACAAATGAGGAAAATGAGGAAATGAATGCCAGATGTTTGTCAAGTGTTACAATCTAAGGTATAAGAGAAGTTTTTGTTATCTTTTAAAACTGTTTTTACATCTAAATAGTCTGTGATAATTGTTATAGACTGGTGATACAGTATACAATTTTAAAGCTGTTAAATTGGTTATGATGGAAAGTGCGGAAATTTACATGTATCAAAAATACAAATGTGTGGTTCCAAAAAATATACATCCTCCCCCACGGTTTTTTTTTTTTTTTGGTTTGCACCCAAGCCCTACTAGAAATTCGAATTTGCAATACAAAAGTGATACAACTTACATTGATGGAAACACAGTAAGATGGTCTTCGTGGCCTTTGATATAAGTTGTATACTGGCTGTAAAAAAAATGCATTCACGTAAATAGATGTCTCAAATAAATACAACTAATGCAAATGTCTATAATTTTCATTTAAAAGATAAAAAAAACTTACATGTATAAGAATCAAATACACCATCATAAACCCTTTGGTTCAACACATTTCATGAACAAAATTAATCTGCTTTGTTAAAAAAGTAGGAAAAAAAGTCTTGTATCTACTGCTAGAAAAACTGTATCTTGACATACAGTGTAAACAAACGACTGGAACTTACTCTTCCTGGAACTCTAATCCCAGGACACCAGGATTTTTCACTATGTGATATTCAGCTGGGAGAAGGCTGTGAGGAATCTGTGATTTTAGTTCCTGTTGGAGAAGACAAAAATGGACAGTATTGCATCAATATGTACTGTAATACAGTCGAACCTGTATTTAGTGATCACCCTTGGGGGTTGGCGAAATGACCACTAAATACAGGGTGGCCCCTTAATACAGGTTGATCAGAATACAGGAAAGCGAGGGGGACGCCATTTAATGTATTGCATTGATCACTAATTGAGACCAGGCAAAATATAAACGTCAATTTCCACCAATTTAAAAGATTTGTGAAAATAATCACGGGATTCTCTTACCTGGCAGGCTATTTTGGTATCACATGAGTGATTTTTGTTTACAAAGTGACCGTTTAATGTAGGTCAAGACAATAGAAACAGCCCATTGGGACCTGTTAGAAGGTGGCCGCGACCGCCTAATAGAGGTGACCACTTAATAGAGGTAAAAACTACAGAAATTAAGGGAAGACATTTTAGGGACTTTAACAACTGAACGCTTAATGGAGGGTGACCACTTAATACAGTGCCACTTAATACAGGTTCGACTGTATAATTAACTAACACTCTTAGCCACAGAACACAATTTGCAATATATAACATATGCACATAATTTACCACAGTCACATTAATTTAATAGCTTCTCACAAAAGCTTAAATTACACAGACTTTTAGCTGTCATTCAGGCAGGAAAAAAGTGGTCATCACACTCACCAGGGTCATGAGAAGTTTAATATTGGAGGTTACAAGTAGAATTCAAGATGGCTGCCGTATCAGTAAAAACGGCGGGTCTATTTTAAAGGTCACATTCCACAGGTCAAAGTACAGGTCACCGCACTACAGATAAATAAACAAGCCCAAAGGAGTCTCCTGGCCCTAATTACTATCCAAAATTTGTTTAAGGTTGGTGTGAAACTGTTTGGCTTAGTTACCAACCGATAAAACAGTAAGTCCTGTACTGTGGAATGTGACCTGTAAAATAGACCCGGCCCGGTAAAAAGGTCTACTGGAATTATCATGAAATTTACCACTGCTTCTCGATCATTTTCTCCTTTACTTTTCTCCATGACCTCTAGCTGCTTGTTTCCAGGTGATGTTTTGCTCTTTTCAGAGCCTGGTGTTATCAGTGGTTTTCCTGCTAAATCAAGACCTGTCCTGTCTTGTGTAGTGGCATCATATAAAAATGATATATCTCTACAAACAAACCAAAGTTAAATTCATTATTAATAACAGCATAGCATGGTAGAGTAAAATATTGGTATATAAGTATTGGTATATAAGAGTATAGCATATAATAATAAATGCTATACTCTTGTATACCAATAATAAATTATTAATAGTGTAGTAATATCCATTTGTTTATTTATTCATTACTTTTTTGTTTGTCAAATTTAGATTGTATCAAGGCTGGATATTTTATTTCCTTGGTAGATTTTTTGAATTGTGTCAGCAGAGTTGGGGTGAGGGTCAGGAGGTGAAGAGGCAGGGGGAAAGGAGAAGAGAAAAATAAAGCTAACTTTTCTTGATTGATATCACACCTATTCCAAAGGCAGGATACATTAAATATTTAACTATTAACCCCAATAAAGTACATTTAACTGAGAAAAGATTTGAACAGAAATGAGTTAGAGTGCAACAACTTTGACCAGGGCCACCCAAGGTATTTTAACCAATCAGAGACAGATTCATGAACAAAGAATTTCGACTTTGTGGTTTTCAAAGCCAATGAAATTCAATCCTAAATTTAACTGGGCGGTGGCAACAGACGTGGCAGATTCAAAAATTCATCAGTAAACATTTCAAAGCGGACACATTTGATTTTCCACAAGTGCACAATTAGCAATAAATAGATCTATTTTGATTACCACATCGGCCTTTGGTCGAACAAATTTGTATCGATAGGGAAAGATGCCTGAGTGGTTGAAATCCAAAATGATTACTGCGAGATTATGTCTGTGTTGTTGCATTCAAATGTACGTTTTACTGGGAAAGGTTTGTCTCCCTGACAATTTTATCAGTTGTATTTTATACTGCATAGCTCTATAAACAGATCAAGTGTGATAACAATATTTGTCGCAGATAATTTTTCAGACTAACGTTTGCCAGATTTCACTTTTTATGAGGTTCGATGCCATTTCTTGTTTTCAAATTGTTTATAAATTTGGACAGGTCAGGAAATCCCGAAGTTTGGTCGCGGTCACTTCAAAATTAAATTGTTTGTTTTCCTGTGAAATTTTAGATCTGTCGCGTCTGTTCCCACAGCCACGTTAAATTTAGGATTGAATTTCATTGGCTTTAAAAACCACAAAGTTGAAATTCCTTGTTCATAAATCTGTCTCTGATTGGTTAAAAAACCTCGGGTGGCCCCGGTTGAAGTTAATTGTTGCACTGTAAGATCTAGAGGTTATTCTGGCTTCAGTGCAAAAGGAATCCCCAAGCTCCAACTCAAAAAAGTGCCACTATCAAATGCAGTTAATAATATTTTATTATTATATTTTTCCAAAGCTGAGTTACTTACATATTTATGCCATACTTACCTTCCTGCTCCACACATACAAGGTGGCTGTTCAGCAAGATGCTTGAACTTTTCTCTCCCCTTGGGAAAGTTCCACACATTAGCTGGCCTTCTACGAGCAGGTGAAGTTATCTTAAAGATTGATGAATTGAAAAGGTCAACAAATATTGCAGTTGTATTAGTAACGATTGACTTACAATCTAATGTGACCTCTCATGTGAAAACATACACCAGCAGTTTTGTCTTAAACAGGTAAAACCCAGTGACTATTAAATGGGTAGTGAATGGTTTTTCCAAAGGCTAATCAACTGCTTTTCCAACACCATGGAAGTTTGACCAATGTTGAAGCACTTTAACACTGCTGCAAAGAGGTGAATTTCCACAGCGAAAATGTCTTTTAACAGACATTAGAATCGAGATTATTTTCATGAAGTACCGTATTCGCACGTGTATAAGCCGCACTCGTGTATAGGCCGCACCTCGAGTTTTGACCATATTTTTGTAGAAAATAGTAATTTGATGCTTTCTCCGTTCTTTTTAGTCACAAAAGCGCAAGGAGATTTTGAATTTTACTTATGAAATTTTTAGTTATTCCATGTATAGGCCGCACCCTCATTTTGCCCTGACTTTTTTGAAAAAACATGTGCGGCTTATACACGTGCGAATACGGTATAGAGAAAACGTTCAGGCTACAATGACTGCAAGTGAATTTCTAACATTTCAGACTAATCCTTCTAATCAAAATTATGCAAAATGTTGCAAAATAAGAAGCCAGAGGAGAAAATTTATAAGTCCAACGTCCAACTTACGGATGTCATACCCTCTCTTAAGTTGCCTAACTTTCAGTAGGGTGAAAGATATGTATGAATCACTAAAACTACTGTAAAAAGTGGCAAATGTTGTAAATCCACCGCTAATTATTGTAGTGGGTTGCAGCGGTTCAAACTTGGCCAAAATCCTATACATTTACTGTAATTTTAGCCATGTTGGACTCCCAGTCATTAGATGGCAACAAAAAATATGGAAAGGTCTATTCAAAGCATAATACATCTTTCCAGCAACATGCAGGGGGAAACGTGTGCAAGTGAATTATGATTTGTTCTGCTTTGGTTTTGCTTCTCACGGAATGAAAGTGGTTCAAGTTTTGTGAACTAGTCATGGAGCTTATAGTACTATTAAAACAAAACCAAAACAAGAACAAATTGCTTTTGACATGCAAATAATGAGCATATTGGGGGTGGGGTGGGGAGGGGTACTCAACAGATGCTTGGGTAGGGAGGTGCTGACCCGGCACTCAAACCCTGACCCTGTTTAGACACAACCCTCTGATTTCCCTACCCCGTTTAAGACAGAATTCAGATTTTTCAGACCCTGTCTAAGACAACAATAAACAAAGACAACGTTTTGGGATTACCAGCAATCTTTTTTGGAAGCCCACGAATAGCTGAGGGATTGTGGTCAGGCTTCTATAAACAAACATTTAAGCTAATCCTGTTTAAGCCACTAGGTCTGTCGATGTGCACCTGTAGCGATGAAATCAATACCCCATTCATTCAGAATCCCACCAAAGATTGGAATCCAGAATCCAAGTTGCTCAAAATTCTTTCCAAATCAGGCTGATTGGAATCTGGAATCCAGTACCTGGAATCCAAAATCCACAGCATGGAATCCAGAATCCAAGACTGTCTCAGATTAGCTTTACATGGGGCAAGCAGTAAATTGTACTGATACAGTTTAATTACAAGTGTATCTTCACGTAATGAATGTCACTACTGTACTAAACTTTAAGGAATGGAATGCAGTGACTTTTGGGCAGCAAAATATCAAGTGGGCGTTAAGGAAGCGGGGAGAGGGGGGGGGGGGTGGAGGGTCTGACCTAAACGCCCAGTTTATAATGTAAGCAGGGAAGAAGTGAATAATGTTGACAGCCCCTTAACAGCTCAGGCCTGTGCACATTTCTATGCACGAATTGATCGTTATAAGAAACCAGTGCAAGGATTAAACAATGCTGCATTTGAGATAAGGGCCTTACTTGAGCTAGTGCCAGTTCCTATCGACTTCTTGTGACTTATTGCGAATCAAGAAAGAAACTATTTCTTCGTTAATTTCATGAGATCACTATTACCTCTAAAGGTTTGAGCTTCTTGTGTTTGGTTGTTGGTCCTAGCTGTTCCCTCGATGGCGGAGTCGAGCGCTGTGTCAAACTATTCAAAATATCATCTGGAATGAAATCGTTCATCCCGGTCAAAAACGTTTTATGGCGTTCCAAAACATCACCTCTACCATCGGATTCCACAACTTCACATGTTAATTCATCCGTCTGTGGTTTTCCCCCATCAAGTATCGGTAAAACACACGGTGAACTGGGATTCTTCGCAAGTTTATTTTTCGCACGAGAAGCGCGAGAACTTTCACCAGGAGAAATATGCGGCGATTCACTTGGTTTTACCGCTGTAGAGACACTCATTGTCATAGATCCAGGGTTTATATTCTTGTTAACTTAACAAAATTGCCGAAAGTGGCATCCCAAGAGTTAATCACAGCAAAAGACCTCATCGTTTTCGGCTAAACTCCCAACTACCGTCCGCCATGTTTTTTCAGTGGAAAAAAGGTCCCTTGTTGCTACTGGTTACGAGAACGACAACAACCAAGACTCAGTTACGATGAGGAACTGGAAACCAGTAGAACTTTTTCTTCCGGTACGCAATGCTTCCGTTTTATATGTACTCACAGAAACTACTGGTACTCATTGATAACTTCCTTTTTGTGCTTTATGCCAATTTTCAAGGGGAAAGCATTTTCTTTAACGAGATTGTTTCGATAGCGTCAAAAAATTTGAGACTAAGGAGGAATTTCGCTTTCCTTGTCATTGCGGAGATAATTCAGGGGTGTCGATTCTCATTGCTCCATTAGGCGCCATAGCATCTATAATGGTCACCAATGCATATTAAAATTCGTCTTCAGCTTATTGAGAAGAGGCAAAGACAAACCCACGATCAAAGGAAACATTTAACTTCCGTTTAGTCAGTTATGATACCTCCAACTTGCTCTGGTATCTAGTCCATATGCGGTGAAGAGACCCTCTATTGGGGTATAGGGTAAAAGTCATGGGAAGGTGAAAGCCCCTCTGACAGCAAAAACAGGAGCCTGAATAATGGCTATCATCAGTATCCGACAAACGCATCAGATAGTGATTGTGGTTAGTTTTCAACGGTATTTCAAGTTAACTTGATTTAAACTTAACTCGAAACACGTTGAAATTGGAGCGAAATAGATGATAAAAGTTAGACATGAGGGGGGAATTCAGGAAACAGCACTTTTTACCCAGTTCGGGTGTCGGTGTTGTTTGTCAGTTGCGACCGTTGTTGTATTCTCATAAATCAGATACGGGCCCCGCTAAACCGGCTATGTCATTTCTTCACAGAAAGCGCATTTGAATATAGTAGGCTAACAAGCAACTCGCCGGGCGCAGTAGCGTAAAATTGACTGATTCAATAAGTCATTGATAATCTATTATAGTACTAAAGTGATTCGTCAGTGTGTCCGCATCCGCGCCCACCGAACACCAAACAAACACTTCCTACAAACACTACAATATGCTGATACAACCCATATACTGTACTCAAACTAAAGGAAACTAAACCAAACTTTTATAGAAGCAAATACAAAACAATACGCTCGAGGACAACACTTCTATTTTCAGAAAACACCTGCGCTTTCTAGCTCCAACCGGATGTAAGCCCTCCCCGTGTTACGTCACAGGTAAAGTGTACGTGGCACTCTCCCGTGTCGTATTATGGTCTGCGGTCCCTTTCCGCGCTCTTCGTGACGGGCTTTCTTTCTCTCCCTCCGAATCTCTCGAGTTCATGATGGCGAAATCGCCTTCTCAAACGGGATCGTCGCCTTATAGCGAGTACATAAGCAAAGCGGAAGATATCGCCGATCAAATCCTTCGCAACGGCAAGCATGTTTTGCCACATTTCGCCAGATTTTGCCTGATCTCCACGTTCTTCGAGGACGGCTTTCGAATGTGGTTCCAGTGGGATGAACAGCGTGACTACATGGACCAGACGTGGCACTGTGGTCAAATCATTGGCACTCTTTTCGTGCTGTTTAATTTAGTGGCGCAGCTCTCGGGCTGTGTTATGGTGCTATCGAGGCAGAAAGTTGAAATTGCTGTGGGGATTTTGGGTTCTGTTATTGTAGTTCAAGTGAGTGAAGTTGTAACTTTTTTCTTGGCTTTATTTTCTTAGTGCCCTTTTGTTTTGCCATCTCAGTCGCCGAAATTTCACCATTTGAACTGTGTCTTCTTTGCCCCGCATCTTCCTTTGCACTGGCGTGTAAAATTTTCGTCGTAATCTTAAAAGTGAACTGGGAATGTTTTAAAACTAAATCAGTGACAATTAAATCAATTTTACTTTCCCATCTAATGCGCCCATTCATTTCTCTTTAGTCTGCCGGAATAATATTTCAATGACATACAAGTAAACATTTTATCTTTTGTTTCACTTCACAGACGTTGGCGTACAGTATTTTATGGGATTTCAAGTTCTTGCTGAGGTAATTCAATTTTTCACCAACAGTGATCGTGACTATGTGGCCAATAAAAAACGATTATGTAAATTGTGGACAATTTGGTTTACTCCACCCAGACTGATAGTGAAATGTGCACTTCCTGTATCTCCTCATATTTAATAACTGTTCCTGAATAATACTCCGCTTCCAGGAAAATTTCTGAGTGATTTCCCCAGAGACTTCCTAAATGATGTCCCCCCTTTCTAACAAATAATTTGAATATTGCAATCACCCTTCAATATTGTTTGAAGAAATGCATATATTAGTATTGTTATTGCTGGAGATGTTTCAGTGCTTGACCTCAGTGACAGCTCACTACTCCCAAGACAAGTGAAAAGAATTGGTTAAATTGGGGCTGGTGGAGTTAAAAAGATGGATTAAAACTGAGAAACAGGAAGACACACAGTGAAAGTGTTTTGCAAATCACTTCCATCTTGGATTTTAATCATGTGTCTCCTTGAAGTTCCATCTCAAGAGTTCAGCCAGTGCAATGGTTGTTTTAGGTTACTGCACTTGATGACAGTAAACTTTCTTCTACAAGGTGCAATTTATATTTTCTTTTCTTCTCTTTAGAAACCTTGCCCTTGCTGGTGCCTTGTTACTTCTTCTGGCTGAATCACGCTCTGAACAGAAAAGCCTGTTTGCTGGAGTGCCAAGCATTGGAGGCAATACACCAAAGACGTACCTACAGCTCACTGGTCGAGTCCTCCTTGGTTTCATGTTTGCAACCCTTATTAAGTTTAGGTTTTCCTTCGTGTATGTTCTGCAGGATGTATTGGGTACAATTCTGATGGTCCTAGTCGCTGTGGGATACAAAACGAAGCTTGCATCCTTGGTGTTAGTTCTTTTGCTCACCATTATAAATATCTATCTGAACCCATGGTGGATGTACCATGCACAGTCACCACTGAGAGATTTCCTGAAGTATGACTTCTTCCAGACGACATCTGTGATTGGTGGCTTGCTATTGGTTGTTGCCCTGGGCCCTGGTGGAGTCAGTGTTGATGATTACAAAAAGAAATGGTAGAGTGGTAAACGATTGGATTGGACAGTTTTTGAACAAAGATATGTGGACTTTTGTTTTGAACATCAACATTTTACTTCTCCTTTCCAACTATTATACCTTTGTTGTAGAGGGTTGCATTTTTGTGTCAACACAAGAATGCCCAGCATGATGATTTTACATATTATAGTATTTTGTTAGTGAAAGGAGAAATGAACTGTTGATCTTTTGTGGGAGGTAAAGACAAGCATCTGAACGTATGGCTGAAGCAACCTTGGTATTAATGTTTGTTGCATAATGATTGACACAACTGAGCTTTTTGGTGAAAGTAATATGGAGCTACATGCTTTATTTTGAAGTACAGTGTATTGGTGTTTTGTTTTTTCGAGTCGGTGTTGCACAGCCATCCTGATGTAGCTCAAGTTGGGTTCAAATCTCAAGAAATAACTGCATTTCAATCAATCAAAAGTTATTGTAGGAAATATTCTTTTAATAAAGCCAGTAAAGAAGGATTTGACACTTTTGACTCCGTCAATATGCAAAATGCAGTTAGTACGATTATTTGTTTGGTTAGAACTCGGCTTCGAGTTGGCTTTTTCTCTCTATTCTAGAGTTATAGAAACTATGCAAAGTACATGTACCGGTAAGTTAAAGATTGGATTATAAAAGCTGTTTGCATAAGGCTTATAATTTCTAATAAGCATTCCTCCTTTATTCATTTTGTACTGTTATAGCATTCTTCTGTTTTCTCACCTACTCCTAAAGAATTACATAAATATTTTCTGGCAGCACTGTAAAATTCTGAAGCAGAGTTTGTTCTTACAAATACAAAAAAGTCAATAAAATTATTATGTTCTAGAGTTTTATATGCTGTTGGACTGTATGTTTTGTAGTCCACTAATCTTCATGGGAGTCTGTACATGCTTTTGATATTAGCTACCAATTTGACACTAAAAGGAACCTGAGAGAATTATCATAGTGCCCTTTTCCATTTAGCAGAATGAGGTGTCAAAAATGGTCTAGTGTTCATGATAGGTTTTAGAAAGACTGCATCCTGGGCCCCTCAGTTTCAAACTTTTAGGGTCCTGAACAATAATTATCATTGTTAAGAAGCAACAGGCCCCATGTTTGCACATGCCAACAAACTTTTATGCATTTATATGCACAAAAATTATTTGTGTGTAAAAGCGAACACTAGAATGGGCCAGTGTAAATGGAACACTATTTTAAAGGGGTGGCTCAGCAAAGCTCCAAAACTTAAATAAGCCAACTGGGAAACGAAATTGAAAGAACAGTAAACAGCCAGTTGTACAAATTAGTGTATTTCATTTACAATCTGGCCCTGCCACTGTACTTCTAGCAAAATAGAAAGTACAAGTTCGTTACAAATGTTGCCTGTTTATGCACATTTTACTTCATTTTCCTCTCACATTGGAGATATTTGAACAAGTAAAGGAAGTTGAGTAAAAATTAAAGAGCATCTTCTAAACAAATAATAATAATTTAACAGTTCTTGTGGTATAGTGAAATAATATGTGACATATTTACAGCCAGGAGTTACTATATTTTCTTGATACATGTAGGCAGATGAACCAAATTAAACTTACTTTACAGAGGCAATATGCAGAAGAGTCTTAATGTGATTTATGCAAGGTCCTCTGTTGCATCGTTGCCTCAATGATGGACTTCATATGTGATTTAAGACTATATTATTGAAAAATATTTTGACAACATTGTATTTTACAAGATTACAGTTCGACGCGCCTTACCGTGGCCACCCAACAAACAGTTTCACAAGTACATTAGCCACTGATCAAGGTATGCAAATTTGGTTGACAGACACGCCTCCCTAGAAAGTTTCAACACACAACAACCAAATGGAGGCGTGTCTGTCAATCAAATTCGCATTCCCTGATTGGCTAACTTGTAAAAAATGTTTGTTGGGTGGCTATGGTAAGGCACGTCCTACTGTAAAGGTATCCATTGGCACATGTAATTGTGGTAACAGTGCTGGTAAAATTATGTTTTGACTCTATGAGATAAATTATTCTGAGTGCATTATTAAATATCTTGATTGTTTTATTTGCAGCATAATCCTAACTTTGTATACATACAATAATTATTTGTAAAAGTTCAATCATTTGTCCAAGCAATAGCAGATAAAATTTCAGTGCTAGTGAAGGTAAAAGTTATCTTATGTTGTATCACTCTTATCCCACTCAGTTGCATAACGTAAAATCTCTCTTACGTGATGTTATGTCTGGCTTTAGTGATCACTTCTGGGAGATTGTTGCATATGAGAGGTCAGACTACAGGGATTTATATGTATAATCTGAATCATGCAGTAACAGAAGCTCTCTCTTCTGGAAACACAAGACAGTGATTACTTAGCTCAAATAAAAAAATCAAACCCTTTCAACTCTAAGAGTGATTAGCATCAAATTTCTCCTTGTAATATCCTGGCTTTATAAAAAAAAGAGGGTCACAATAATCAAGAAAAGAATCACACAAGATGAATTTGCTCGATATAAACAATTTCTCCCTACTACTTCTATAGGACAATATTTGTGAAGAGGCAACAAATGAGAATTTAAATTTTGATATTACCAGTAGGTTTTAAAGGCTGGGTTTAAATATAAGACTAAAAAAGAGGTTGTATTAACAGCTTGCCTTAATCACTTAATATGCAACCAATTTATATTAGAACTGCCCAATTTCCACATACAATGTAATTAGATAAGAAAATAAATGCCCTCCTTAATCTCCGTTTTATGGCCACAAATTTAATTCATTTGACACAGTCAAGTGCCCATATACAATGTAAATTCTCAATATTTTTTCATACTGTATGAGAAAGTACAAAAACAAAAACAAACATTTAAAAAAAACAGTAAACAACAATTGTTTACTGTTTTTTTTTTTAATAAAATGTTTACAGAATTGTATAACTACAATAGCTATAGCTAATCCAGGTGGGTGTACAGTATACATGTACACTGTGCAGTGTACATGCTTTTGTCAAACACCTGCATATTTAAAGAGGATAATTTAAAAAGAACATTATTCCTCATTATTGCTACATGTACGATCATCTAACTTGCTTCTACATCTAACAACTTCATCCGTGTATAAGGAGAATATGCTTTCTCAAAGCCAGCACTTTCACACCGCAGTACACTTCTTACACCTCTTATAATGCATCATTTCACAACACTGATTTTGGTGAACAAGATCACGACTTGGAATGGTAATTACACCTAATGACAACAAAATCTGATTACAACCTGAACAAAACAAGTTTTTCTGCACCCTTTTCTGTGAGAAAACTGCAAGTGATAAACAAATATCCCATAAATTCATCATAATACAAACATTTGACACAATATGGCATGTCATTAATCTTAAAGACTTTAGATGTGATAATCTTCATATTTGAGATGTCTATTGTTTGTAGAATAGACTCAGAAGCAGTGCAGAGGGTCTTCCCAATAACCACAGACATTTTTGCAGGCTGTTTGATGACACTGACCTCTTTGAGGTTTCCCAAACTGACAACTGACAGCTTCTTCTCGAAACTGACGAACAAGGAGCTGCTTATAATGTGCATTCTGTCAACAATCCCTGGAGACTCCACATTGTGCAAGCAAGTCCACTTCTTTAAATCCCAGTACTTGATTGGTCCATTGACTTCACAGGAAAACAGGTGCCTATTAGAGACAGCCAATGCAGATATAGGGGCATTGTGGCCTTCAAGGGTGTGCTGCAACTCATATGTTTCCTGGTCCCAGACTCTGATGGTATGATCAGTAGAGCCAGAGAAGATGTGCAATTCATTGACTGCTAACAATCCAACTGATCCTTCATGCCCAGACAGAATGTGCTCACATTTTCCAGATTTTGTGTCCCAAATGAGGATCTTCCTGTCAAATGCACCTGATAACATAAGGCTGCCAACTTTAGCCATGCACAAGACATTGCCTGCATGACCGACGAGATCAGAAACTACCCCAGTATCCAGATTTAGACATTTGATTGCATTTCTGATGAAAGGGTCATGTTCTTGAGATGCCAACTGGCTCTGAGCAAAGAAGATCTTCCTTTCAAAAGCCACCATACAAATGGGGATACCAAAGTCCTCTGGGAATGTTCTGAGCTCAACACACTTTCTTAACAGTATGAAATCTGTCGAGGAATTTAACAGCCTCTCTTCTACAACAATTTGGGAACAGTTACCTTCTAAATATTTATCATAGCTAACTTGATCCACTACAAAATATCTAACACAGCGGTTGATTTCCGACACTGCGCCCAGAATCTCATGTCTAGTGGCAGATCCGCTTCCCCATCGCCATTTTAGACCTATTTTCTGTCCTGTCTGGATGCTGGATGCAGTTATCACAGGTGGAAGAGAGTTAAGCCTTGACACGTACTTCATACACAATGCAGCAGCTACTTCAGGCTTGTCCTCAAACTCATGAATAGCAGAGGCAATCATGATTTTCGTAGCCAGCACCTTGTCTTGTAACTCTTTCACAACACCCAGGGCAACTTGAGCGGCGTCCCTCGCTTTGTTGAACTCTTTCTTCGCTTCTTCTGCGTCTTCGTTTAAGATTTCGTATGCGTTCTCCATGAAAGCTGTCGCAGCCACCAGCTCTTTCCGTCTCAAGGCATCGAGTTCTTCGTGAAGTTTTCTGAACTCTGACAGCAAAAGTTGCCTCAACTTTTCATCCGAAGGGTTTCCAGTTTCCAATCGTGCGATCGCACGGTTTGCGATTAATCCCCACACTAATTTCAGAGATATTCGAACTAAGGCTATCTCTGCCATCATAAACAGCACCAAGCAAAGAGAAAAGTTTCGATTCCTGACACTCGACTCTCGACACGGTGTAAAATTTGATGAGGCATCCGATCATAGGCCGTAGGGAACTGGAGACCAAATATATTTCCGGTCGGTGTGTGTAGGGGATGGGGGAGAGAACAAATAAATTATTTGCGGTCACCTTTTTATCCTCAAATAATGATGAAAAATAAAATGAACTAATCAAAAGAGCAATCAGAAAAAAAAAATTTTACCAAAAATCCTCAAAGTAGAATAGTCCAGAGCAGTCCTGAGCTTAATTTCTTCATTAAAAAGAACTTAGTATCCTCCCATCCCACGTCTCATCTCTTTGGCGCTTAACTGGCGTGTGGTTGAGAGTAGACTGGGAACGAAACTGAAACCGACCTTCTGATCAGCCTTCCGATTCCTTTCCAAGTCCAAGAGTTGTCGTCCAAGTGGTAGTTGTGTTTATCTTCCTTCGCAGTGTAGACTGTCCACCTAATGGGAAAATTCGCCCTTTTACCTGCCCTTTTGCTGACTTCAATTTGTTTCGTAGCTACTGAAGACGACAACAGGCATATTTTTCACGAGTGCAAGCCGTTTCCCTATTCGTTCTTTGACTCTTTTCCATTTCTTCTGGACTTTGGCCGTTCAATCGCAAGGTTTTTCGGAAATTTCTTCAACGCAGTTTATTTTGTACTGAACACTGTTGTCATAACCGTGTGTGAGGTCATTTCTAATATCTTCAGCTGTCTCAGATATGCAATCAAACTGGTTGAATACCTAGGATGTGGTGTTCGAACAATCCTGCAACTGAACTTCAACTTTGTGTCGTCCATGTTCGATTGGCTCGCCAAGACTGCTCGGTTTTCGACAGACGCTCTTCGCTCTTTCAGCGAGGGGATGGTCAGTGGGGTAGTCTCCGTCCTCCAAGGTATTTTGAGCCTCATTCGGGGCGTTATCAACTGTATTCCAACAGGATTTTACCACGCTTCGCAAAGTGCAGGGGCAGCTAAAAATGCAACTGGTGTTTTAATCTATCAGTCGTATCTGGGATGGAAGTATGTCCTACAAACTCCAGCCTCAGCACTTTTGACCATTGTAACGAGCGTTAGAGCTGTTATGGAGTGTCTCTTAGTGTCAACCTGGAACACTGGTTTGCTGCTAGCAGAATTGCTCTATTCAAGTGTGACATCACTTTTTCTTGGAATTGAATTTGTGGGGAAAACTGTCCAGACGTGTGCAAATTCAGCCTGTCATCAAACAGCTAACTTCTTGAAATGGTTGCTATATTACTTTCAAGCGCTGCTTACCTTAATAGGATGCTTCTTTCAGGAACTTTTCTTTGCACTTGTCTGGGTGATCAATTTCACTTTTGGCAACGTTATGCATGGTCTTAACCTCGCATTCACTACCATTTGTTGGGCAGTTTATACTTCATTGATTGAAATCAGCAGATGTTGTCTTGATGGCTTCAGAAACATTTTGAATCTCATTTCTGCCACAGTGTGTTACTTGCCAGGGGGAAAATGGACTCTTCTGGGCTTCACTTCAATTGCATTTTTGATTTCGTACTCTTGGATTGTTTTAAGAGTCAATGTTTTCACTGTTGCGTTTGAATTTTTGGAAACTTCTTTACAAGGCATTTTAGTCTTTATTATGACTTTTCAGGTGCCTATCATCACAAGATTTATGCAAACAACTAGCAGACATGAGAAACCTCTTACTGTACCTACATATAAGGATGAAAAAGAAAGAGACTTGATGGAGCAGTTAGAAAGAGAACGAGACAAGAATTTGTGCGTTGTCTGCCAAATAGAGGAAAAAAACGTTGTTGTCATGCCATGCCGACACATGTGTATGTGCCGGAGTTGTTGTACTCAGTTGTTTAGGATACAAAGACACCATAGAAAGACTTGCCCTCTGTGCCGCCGTGCCATCACTTCAACCTTAGAAATTTACTCATAAAGCAGTTAAAAATTTCACAGAACTGAAGTTGAATAGAGCCAATTATTTGAGGTCCTTTAAACAGCTACCACTATTCACCAACACTGAATATTTTTTATGGGCATAGACCAAACCATTGGACAACTATCTTCAGCAATATGTTTTATTTCTGTCAAAAATGCTGAAATATTTAGCATTTGAAATCTGCAGTTTGGGACAATGCCACAAGCTTGACAGACATAAAGCATCCAATCACACAAAATGCAATCCAGAGGTTTTTTACTTGACGAGATAAAATACTGCACATTGTACCTTGGCGTAGCCTTACAGTGGCCACCCAACAAACATTTTTACAAGTTAGCCAATCAGGTTACGCAAATGACAGAGATGCCTCCATTTGGTTGTTGCATGTTTAAACTTTATACGGAGGTGTCAATCTGTCAATCAAATTCACGTACCTTGATCAGTGACTAACTTGTAAAAATGTTTGTTGGGTGGCCACGGTAAGGTGCGTCACACTGTAAATGTTTGACAAAAAGTACATAGAACTTAAATGACAGTTTGAATCAAACATGGCAGAACTGGTCATAAGTTCACACATTTAAAATGGACAGTCCACTTAAAACTGCATCATTTTTGGACATGTTACTTTAGTGTTAATTAAATAGCGCTTAATCATTTCCTAGCAAACTCGCAATTGCATTAAGGGTCAAATAAAAAGCTTCATTTAAGTTTGGAAAGTGACTGTCCAGGGACAAAGTGACAATTATTGGTTGGCAGTTAAGTGTGGAAAACTACCTATCTGCGAACTTTTTAGAGTTTCATGGCCAATTCTGCCATATTTAAAACCCAGGAGGGAGCTTAAGCAACGACAACAGCAAGGGCAATGAAAGTGTTGTTTTAAAATGTAACTTCCCATTTTTGTAGTTCCCTTTTGCAATTATTCCATTTTGTTTAACATGAGAAATGCTAGCAAGCTGTCCAGTGTGTAAATTACTGTGAACAGTGTTAGAGTAAGAATAAAAACAGAGGGATTTACCATCATGCACTCCCTTTGTTGAGAAAACCTATAATTTGGTCATTTCACATCATTCTGCAGAGCGATTGTTTTTGCTTATTACTCCTACTGTTTCTGACATTCTCATTGCCGTTGCCATCCCCGTTGCCTTAATAAGCTACCTAATGTCCCGCTTTCAGGTGATCTGTTCACATTCAAACGAAAAGGGCAATAGTGTAGAAATGTATAATTGAAGATGTTGTATGCCTCTTAAACTTGTTCAAGATTTGAACTATAGTACATCATTGTCTGCGTTAGACTAGAAGACCATTTACATTTCATAAAAGCATAGTGTTTTGTAATTATTTACAAGTAAACCATTATGGAACTGTACTGAAGGTTCCAGTTTTGCGTTCCCATCTTCTCACATAGCAATTATTACAGCCAGTTAAACTGCAGTTTGCTTTACTGCAATCAAATATGATTTGCATACCATGATTCAGCAAGTTGGGACAATATCAAAGTACTGAAATTCCACACAATGTAAGTTCATGGAGTATGTGCACTGTACTTGCTCGTTGTTAAAGTTAAAGGTCACCACAATGATAAAGGAAAAGATCAGGTTGTTTGAAATCTTTACCAGTTCGTTTTAATGAATAATTTTGTCATAGTTGTGATTGAGTTGTGGTGGAGGGGAGAGGGAGGTAGAGCATAGGGCAGCGATTTTACAGTCATTCTTGGCCCGCGGGTAGGGTTATGATTGATCTTGCTGTCTCTGGGGTAGGGCCATTTGAATTTTTCTCTTCGCCCGCGGTGGGGAACGTCGGTTGTCTTGGATTCGAGAAGATAACACTCCCGATCACGTTCACTGGCGTTTTTGAAATGCAGTGAGATCTGGTAAATCATTTACATTGTACAAGACGTCTTTATTCAGGCACATCCAGTCTTTCGCTACAGATGGCTCAGAGCTTAAGTGTCTGAGATGTAAAGGATCTTTATTCAGCGGATTACCCTAAAAACTGGTGGAGGAATAGTTAAAAAATATTTAAAAAGGTAAAGATTAGCTTTGTTCCCTTCCACACATGTTGCGACCTTTTATAACCTTTAGTTTTTTGACCTGACATTTTTGCCTTTTGTGGACGCGCGGGATCGAGCGAATTAACTTTGTTTTAACTGGTTTATTTTGAAACCTGCCTGCCCATTGGTAAATTCAAAAATATTGAAATTAATGATGCGAGTTGTTGTAAGCGCAAGCAAAAAAATGAATGGTTTTTGAAGTTCCCGAATCTAAGAAAATAACAATACAAAAGTCTAGCACTCTGAAGCTTCTTGGTTTTTTAACGACTTTATTAGTTCCACAAATTACTGCAAAGTTGTTTAAATAGCTTACCAATACTTGCACCGCTTTTTGTTAATGATTTATGAAAAGGAGATGCTCCATCGATTTCAGTTGCGAAAAAACAAAAACGTTAGTTTAAGAACAAAAAACATCAACAACTAAGGTAAGCTCAGGTTCACACTGCAACCAGGTTGACAATCCGTGAGTTCGTGATCATTGATCTTGAAACCCGAGTAGCTCAAACCATTCCTGAACATTAACAACTATTGTAAAAGTTAAGGATGTTTTGAGTGCGGTCATAAAATTTTTAAAATTATAACTGATATCTTCAAAACCTTTTCACGCGATTAAAGATGATCCTGTTGTGTTTCAGTTCTAATTTTTTTCCTGTCTGAGTCAAGGGTCAGACCAGGGGAGAACTGGTTGGGATTTTCTGGTACTTTCGACTACAAATATTATCCCTGGGGTGAGATATTTGACGAAATTTTCTCAAAAATGTCAATTCTCAGCCTCTCCCTTCCCCAGCCCCCGCCGTCTCAACATTGGTAGGTACGTAAACGTTGTCGTAAGGATGTGGTAAGGCTGTAGGATCTGTGCAATGTTTTCAGAAGTCCCTTTGATATAGGGTATAGTCGTTGTAGTGACAGGTGGCGAGTTTGTGTTCGTGACGTTAGGTTCTGTCCGGTAAGTGTTGCGTGTAACAAAGTAGCGCTTGTAGTTGTTCTTACTGAAAACCTTGTCCGAGTTCTTTGGTTCGTCTGCTAAACTGTCGTGTTCCTCTTCTTAGGTCCTTATTGCAGAGACTGCTTTGTGTGAAGACCAGGGGGATGGGGTGGGGGGGGCACTCCCTTACATGGGCTACATAGGTATGTGCGGCGCCAAAGGGTATGTTTTTTTAGCCGTTTTGGTCTGAAATAGGGTATCAATTTTCACTATTTTGGTCTGAAACAGGGTATAGTTTGTGCAATCTCGTCTTCAATTGGCGGCTAATTATGCAACGTTCTTTATCTGAGTGTGAAATTTTAAGCTCGAAACTTATCCTACTTAATAAAAGCGTATAAACATTGCGTTTAACAGAGGTCGGACTTAGGGAACTGATTAGGTAGGTCTGAAAGAGGGTATTGATTTAATGGTCGGGTCTGAAATAGGGTAACGAAAATCACAGATTTTGGTCCGAAATAGGGTAAGGGTTTCAAAAAGCGTGCCGCAAACCCCCACCCATTTTTATTGGGAGTGCCCCCCACCTCCGGGGTGTGAAGAAGGATTGTAAGAGTATTTGTCAAGAAGTTGGCCAGTGTTGCTTTCCTGTATATTTTGGTGAATTTTAGGTTCAGATTCAGAGATAAAATCCCATCTTGGAGAGTTTCAAAGTTTGAGGAATGTCTTATTATGCGTAATTTTTTGGTTACTGGCTTATTACATGCCCATCCCTATTTTGCGACATGCAACGAAAAAGACAGTTGCTAAACAAATTCTAATTCCACCTGCGAGAAAGATAAGAAAATGTGGACTGTCTTAGAATGCGTTTGCTAACACTGTAAGACAAAATGAACTACATATATAAACAAAACCATAAGCAGAAACATAAGAACGAACCCCACTTATTTGTCTTACGCTATTTTCACTGGTAACGCGCTTAACTTAGCGCAAGAAAAACATGACTGTTCGTATTTCTTCCGGGTATGCCTATGCCTTACCAATTGAAACAGCATAAGGCAAATAAATGGGCTCGTTCTTACTTTTCTGCCTATGAACTAATGAAAACCAGCCTTCAGAAAGAGAACCAATGACGATGCGGATGACTAACACTGCTCAAGTGGCAGAGTGCAGCTGCCAGACTCCGCCTATTACCTACACCGGAGAACATCGCACTTAGATTGGTGGGGAAAGAATTTATGGTGCGGCGCCTTTAACATTTTGTGTGCGTGGAGTTGTACGGTGCAATTGAGCCTTGACACTCGCCACAAACAAAGTTCGGCTGGGAGTAAACTAATAGCAACAACAACGCAGTGCAATCGTGGAAAGCGAGCAAGAAAAGAGATCGGAAAAAAGGAGCCTGCACTCTTTTCAGCGTGCTTTCAACTTGGGGCTTAAGAGAATTTAACGAGGATTTCCCTAATTATTGCCTGGTAGAATTGGTGTTGTTAAAGGGAACCTCCACTCCTACCAAAGAATCACTTTAAACCGCAGGATATAGTATTTGCAACAACGTTAGTTTTCTTTTTTTCCAGAAGAGTATCTATAGTGGAGAAAAACGAATTTCAGAATCGCGTATTTTTGTTTTCAAATTTCCTAGGTGCCGCCATCTTGAATAATTGTGACGTGTTTCGGTTGCTCTATTGTTCTGACACAAAGAGCTTTTGTCTAATAACAAAAGGACAACCATTTTACGTCACAATTATTCAAGATGGCGGCGCCCGGGAACTTTGAAAACAAAAATAAACGATTCTATAATTAATGTATTTAAGGTAAACGGGCTTTGTTAGTTAAAACTTCAAACAAATTTGATTCTAAAAATTATTTCGTGTGATTTAAAGTGAACTTTTTGTCAGAGTGGAGGTTCCCTTTAACTATAATTTCTTTCAGTGCATGCATGAAAGGATGTCTGATCCGGTACGTTGAAGGTTTTCGACTCCGAACAGTACCGTGACCAACGTTCAAATTCAGTACAAAATGAAAACAAATACTGGAACGTAGGACACTTACCTTTATCAGCACCGCGCACGAAGGGGAACCGGGAGGGGAGGGGGAAGTGAAAGCTCTTACTTTATGCATGTAGCAATCCAGGTTAACAGCAGAGAAAGGAAAACAGCTTAGAAAGTTTATTTATTCTTTGAATGTATAAGTTGTTTATGAGGAACTTTACAGCTGTAATACATAAAACTACTTCTACATCAGTTCTACTTGTATCTTTAACAACTTCGCTATTTACTTTCATAACAAGACTTACAGGAATGCGCGCTCAAAATACACTGTTTATTGGTTGGCAACTCTTGCTTTAAAAACTTGAATACAAGCTGAGACTTGAAATTTATTTAAATTTCTATTTCAAGCCACCTGCATGATAACGATACGTATAGAGACTACATGACCTAAAGCCGTTCGGGCTGTAAGCTGTGGACGCCGCCTGATGCGAAAACCCAATCGAGTCATGTGCCATGCCATGCGGCCATGTGCCAGGTGAAGTAGAAACATCAACAAACCAGTTTTAAGCAAAGTACATTGTATAGATGACTATGAAGTTCTGCCGGTAAACTTTCACGATAAACTACTAACAAGGGTAATCTTTGTAACAACAGTTGTTTAAATCAATTATGACTGAAAACATTTAATTTCTTTATAAATTATTTATTTAAACAGTTGTCTACTCGCAATTGCAAGACGCTTTTTACTTGAAACATTGTACCCGCTGAGGTGAAAATCGTAACTTCATGGCCAAACTGTGGCGGTGAGGGCAATATGTCAGAATGTGTGAATTATTTGAAACGAGCGTTCGAGCTTGCTTCAAAGTAAAAAACAAAAAAAGAATCACGCAGACAGAAACAATTATAGAAAAAAATTCCAAAATTTAGAATTAGAACCAGACCAGCCGATAATTGAGAACTTTCAGGAAATCGCGCAAAAGAAATTATATAAAGCGGAGACAATATAAAAAAAATTCCAAAGTCAGTTTAGAATTAGAACCGGGCCAGCCGATAAACTAGAGCTCTATATCCGGCAAAACAAATTAAATAAAGCCTTCAAATCTTTATTCGAATTCTGATATCAACCCTGTTCGTAATTATGACTACTCCTCGTGAGTTTTACGGCTTAGAATTTAGAAGGACCTCAGTGCAAGACAAAAACACACCGTGATATCAAACGTTCTAGGCCTAAATTCGCCGACCGGTTGGCTCAGTGGTAGAGCACCGGACTGCTGTGCGGGAGGTAGGGGGTTCAAGCCCAGGCCGGACCAACACTCAGGGTCTTTAATAATTAATAATAATATTATTATTATTATTGTATAGTGGAAGTGCACTTAGCTTGCAAGCTAGTTCACAGGCACTCCACTTAAATCCATAGAAACAAATAATTCAAATAAACTTAACATGACAAGAATCCCAACCGGCGGGAGGCAACCGGTTGGCTATTTTACAAGGATGACCGAGGAGTTGAACCAGGTAGTTACCCAGAACAACACCAGCTAGTGGCCAGAGCGGGATTTGAACCAGGGTCACACGCATTGAAATCCAGCGCCCTAACCACTCGGCCACCCTGCCTCCCTTAAATAACTGAGGAGAAAATGCTACCTTTGTAATGACATGGTTAGAAATGAAATGAAATGGTTATAATTAGGGAAATCCTCGTTAAATTCTCGGATAAGGACGACAAAACCGGAGGACCCGTCTCACAGCACTGGTGTGGGACGTTAAAGAACCCAGACACTGATAAAAAAAAGTAGGGAACGTACTCCCCGGTGTGATGGTCTATAACTTATTCTTTTCGTTTTTTTACTCTATACTCCGGCTTAATTTTAGATTATAAGAGAGCATGCCATATAATAAACGTAACGAGAAATGTTCGCATGGAATATTCCAGGAGACGATAGGTTTGAAGATGTTTCACGACATGTGAAATACAGCCTTCGAAGTGTCAACAGACCAAGAAATTAATCGAAAGACGAAAAATACATCAAACCACTAATTATATCTGTACCTTTGTTCCTCTTCCCTTCTCTATAGTTATCCTCAAATTGTTGAGTGCTATAACACTCTCCATCACTATCCTCCTTCAAATAACGCAGTTTGTTTCTCGACATGTTGGCTTCTCTGCTGGACTCTTGAGTTGTTTGTCAAGTTGAAGACTGAGGCAAAGACCACGCCACAGCATGCCACGTGCTTGACAGAGTTATCTGATTGGTTGACTGGGTTGAATAGCTAACACCGATTTTGCGAATAGACAAGTACCGACCCAGTTACAAACTATTTTCTCGTTGTTTTTGACGCTTGAAAGAAATTTAAGAAGATCAGACATGTCTTAATAGCCAATTGGGCAAGATTTCCACAGACGGCCTCATGATAAATTGTGCATACATTTTGTGACTCAAACTCTATTCGGATTAGTATGACAGTGATGCATGTATAATTAATGTCAGGTATGGGGCCGTGCGGAAATCTTTCCGCCAATTGTTTTGGCAAGATGATTTGATGGGCCTTGAGAATTCTTATATCGAGTATTTCGAATATCTTTCTATCACTGTATATAAATACAACGCAAAAATAAGCTACTTTCGAAATATCAAAATTCAGCTTGATAGCGAGGCCCAGAGGACAAAAAAAAACTAATAAATAGGAACGAATTTCAAGGAATGTGAAAGATGATTGACATTTATTTATTTCACTTCGTTTGATTTTGTCCTCGGGGCCTCGCCATCAAGCTGAATTAATATTTGGATATTTTGAAAGTAGCCTATCCGTTTTGGTCGTTAATTATAGATGTTTTTCGTGAATACTTTCAAGCAACGAGCTGACAAGCTATCTAGGCCTAGTCCACTATCTAACCATAAATCCTCACTGAATTCCTCATACTGATTCTAACTCTGAACCTAACAATGTAACGCTTGTCTACTAATACTGCCTCTTAATCCTAACCGTAACGTCTTGCCCTAAACACACAATGAAAATTTGTCTTTCACGGAACTTCCGGCCATTCTGCGCCATGACTGGGTGAAAATGAGATAGATGCCAAAACCAGCGCTCTGACTTCAGCGTACACTAGGAACCCCTTTCACACTTCCTACATTAGCTGGTTGTTTCCAAACGCGAAACGTATCCTTCCTGCATTAGCTGGTTCTTTGCAAACGCAAAACGCTCATGTGAACGCAAGCGCCAACGCTAACACTCAGGCTGAGGATGGCACTGACGTTGCAATAGTAAGTAAGTGAAGAGTGATCATCGCAGTAAATTTTCCAATTTAAGCAACTGGAAAGAAAGAAGCCTGAAAAAATCAGGGCTTCAACGGGAATCGAACCCGTGACCTCCGCGATACCGGTGCGATGCTCTACCAACTGAGCTATGAAGCCACACATTGGGAGCTAGGTCAATTTATTGAGTTCATATTTTCCCGCACAGTGAAGTGATGTGAAGTATATATGAAATAATTCATATTTGTACTGCGGTTGTAGATGCAAGTGAAGAGTGATCATCGCAGTAAATTTTCCAATTTAAGCAACTGGAAAGAAAGAAGCCTGAAAAAATCAGGGCTTCAACGGGAATCGAACCCGTGACCTCCGCGATACCGGTGCGATGCTCTACCAACTGAGCTATGAAGCCACACATTGGGAGCTAGGTCAATTTATTGAGTTCATATTTTCCCGCACAGTGAAGTGATGTGAAGTATATATGAAATAATTCATATTTGTACTGCGGTTGTAGATGCAAGTGAAGAGTGATCATCGCAGTAAATTTTCCAATTTAAGCAACTGGAAAGAAAGAAGCCTGAAAAAATCAGGGCTTCAACGGGAATCGAACCCGTGACCTCCGCGATACCGGTGCGATGCTCTACCAACTGAGCTATGAAGCCACACATTGGGAGCTAGGTCAATTTATTGAGTTCATATTTTCCCGCACAGTGAAGTGATGTGAAGTATATATGAAATAATTCATATTTGTACTGCGGTTGTAGATGCAAGTGAAGAGTGATCATCGCAGTAAATTTTCCAATTTAAGCAACTGGAAAGAAAGAAGCCTGAAAAAATCAGGGCTTCAACGGGAATCGAACCCGTGACCTCCGCGATACCGGTGCGATGCTCTACCAACTGAGCTATGAAGCCACACATTGGGAGCTAGGTCAATTTATTGAGTTCATATTTTCCCGCACAGTGAAGTGATGTGAAGTATATATGAAATAATTCATATTTGTACTGCGGTTGTAGATGCAAGTGAAGAGTGATCATCGCAGTAAATTTTCCAATTTAAGCAACTGGAAAGAAAGAAGCCTGAAAAAATCAGGGCTTCAACGGGAATCGAACCCGTGACCTCCGTGATACCGGTGCGATGCTCTACCAACTGAGCTATGAAGCCACACATTGGGAGCTAGGTCAATTTATTGAGTTCATATTTTCCCGCACAGTGAAGTGATGTGAAGTATATATGAAATAATTCATATTTGTACTGCGGTTGTAGATGCAAGTGAAGAGTGATCATCGCAGTAAATTTTCCAATTTAAGCAACTGGAAAGAAAGAAGCCTGAAAAAATCAGGGCTTCAACGGGAATCGAACCCGTGACCTCCGCGATACCGGTGCGATGCTCTACCAACTGAGCTATGAAGCCACACATTGGGAGCTAGGTCAATTTATTGAGTTCATATTTTCCCGCACAGTGAAGTGATGTGAAGTATATATGAAATAATTCATATTTGTACTGCGGTTGTAGATGCAAGTGAAGAGTGATCATCGCAGTAAATTTTCCAATTTAAGCAACTGGAAAGAAAGAAGCCTGAAAAAATCAGGGCTTCAACGGGAATCGAACCCGTGACCTCCGCGATACCGGTGCGATGCTCTACCAACTGAGCTATGAAGCCACACATTGGGAGCTAGGTCAATTTATTGAGTTCATATTTTCCCGCACAGTGAAGTGATGTGAAGTATATATGAAATAATTCATATTTGTACTGCGGTTGTAGATGCAAGTGAAGAGTGATCATCGCAGTAAATTTTCCAATTTAAGCAACTGGAAAGAAAGAAGCCTGAAAAAATCAGGGCTTCAACGGGAATCGAACCCGTGACCTCCGCGATACCGGTGCGATGCTCTACCAACTGAGCTATGAAGCCACACATTGGGAGCTAGGTCAATTTATTGAGTTCATATTTTCCCGCACAGTGAAGTGATGTGAAGTATATATGAAATAATTCATATTTGTACTGCGGTTGTAGATGCAAGTGAAGAGTGATCATCGCAGTAAATTTTCCAATTTAAATTGGAAAATTTACTGCGATGATCACTCTTCACTTGCATCTACAACCGCAGTACAAATATGAATTATTTCATATATACTTCACATCACTTCACTGTGCGGGAAAATATGAACTCAATAAATTGACCTAGCTCCCAATGTGTGGCTTCATAGCTCAGTTGGTAGAGCATCGCACCGGTATCGCGGAGGTCACGGGTTCGATTCCCGTTGAAGCCCTGATTTTTTCAGGCTTCTTTCTTTCCAGTTGCTTAAATTGGAAAATTTACTGCGATGATCACTCTTCACTTGCATCTACAACCGCAGTACAAATATGAATTATTTCATATATACTTCACATCACTTCACTGTGCGGGAAAATATGAACTCAATAAATTGACCTAGCTCCCAATGTGTGGCTTCATAGCTCAGTTGGTAGAGCATCGCACCGGTATCGCGGAGGTCACGGGTTCGATTCCCGTTGAAGCCCTGATTTTTTCAGGCTTCTTTCTTTCCAGTTGCTTAAATTGGAAAATTTACTGCGATGATCACTCTTCACTTGCATCTACAACCGCAGTACAAATATGAATTATTTCATATATACTTCACATCACTTCACTGTGCGGGAAAATATGAACTCAATAAATTGACCTAGCTCCCAATGTGTGGCTTCATAGCTCAGTTGGTAGAGCATCGCACCGGTATCGCGGAGGTCACGGGTTCGATTCCCGTTGAAGCCCTGATTTTTTCAGGCTTCTTTCTTTCCAGTTGCTTAAATTGGAAAATTTACTGCGATGATCACTCTTCACTTGCATCTACAACCGCAGTACAAATATGAATTATTTCATATATACTTCACATCACTTCACTGTGCGGGAAAATATGAACTCAATAAATTGACCTAGCTCCCAATGTGTGGCTTCATAGCTCAGTTGGTAGAGCATCGCACCGGTATCGCGGAGGTCACGGGTTCGATTCCCGTTGAAGCCCTGATTTTTTCAGGCTTCTTTCTTTCCAGTTGCTTAAATTGGAAAATTTACTGCGATGATCACTCTTCACTTGCATCTACAACCGCAGTACAAATATGAATTATTTCATATATACTTCACATCACTTCACTGTGCGGGAAAATATGAACTCAATAAATTGACCTAGCTCCCAATGTGTGGCTTCATAGCTCAGTTGGTAGAGCATCGCACCGGTATCGCGGAGGTCACGGGTTCGATTCCCGTTGAAGCCCTGATTTTTTCAGGCTTCTTTCTTTCCAGTTGCTTAAATTGGAAAATTTACTGCGATGATCACTCTTCACTTGCATCTACAACCGCAGTACAAATATGAATTATTTCATATATACTTCACATCACTTCACTGTGCGGGAAAATATGAACTCAATAAATTGACCTAGCTCCCAATGTGTGGCTTCATAGCTCAGTTGGTAGAGCATCGCACCGGTATCGCGGAGGTCACGGGTTCGATTCCCGTTGAAGCCCTGATTTTTTCAGGCTTCTTTCTTTCCAGTTGCTTAAATTGGAAAATTTACTGCGATGATCACTCTTCACTTGCATCTACAACCGCAGTACAAATATGAATTATTTCATATATACTTCACAATAGTAAGTAACGCGAACACTAAATTCAGCACAAACACAAATAAAAGAGACATAAAAAGACAGATCTCAGCTTGCTCCATCTCATCTATGATAATTCTATGATAACAAGTGATACACTTTTTGATCTATTGGGCGACGGGGTGAAAGGCGGAAAGAGACGAAGACGCAAAGAGAAGGAAGGACAAAGGGAAAAAAAGCACTCAATGCAAAAAGAAAATGAAAAGAAGAGGGAAAGAAAGAAAGAAAGAAAGAAACTTGATCTCATCCGATAATAACGTGAATGTGATATTTCATATACTTCTCAGTCGATTTGGCGAACGGGTGAAAGGGCAAAGGTAAAAAAGGATTGACCATGCCGGCAAAACATTGTTGCATTTACTACGTAAATAAAAGCGAAGGAGCGAAGGGCAGTTGTACGTTTCCGCAATAATTATTATTTTGCTGCTTGACTTTGTGTTTGGTGAAAAGATCAAGGCGGTATGGTGCAAGGTGTTGAGTACAAGTTCTTGAAAACTGTTCATAACCATAAGAACAAAATCATTTTGTTCTTGCTGCGCACGTTATTCGTGTCGTAATGTTACGTCGGGTTATGAATCGAGAACGGGCCTAGTGACAGTGAACTGTAAGAGATATAGTGCTGTTTTAAAGGAAAAATACCTTCGCCTGGGATTAAATCTTTTAACTGCACAATGACCCCTGTTTTTATTTTGATTTTTTTTTTCTGTTTTTCCTTTGACAGATCACGACTAGCTCTATAAATTCTCTGAATTTCATTTAAAAAAGGAGGCAAATTTCAAAGTTAGAAGTTTGGAGTACTTCCTGTTTGTTAGCCACGCCTTACTGAATTTTGTTGTACTGTGACTCGGCCAAAAAGAATTTGGTGACCCATGACGACTTCTTTGGCATGTTTAAAATTCTTTACAACATAAGAAGCTCATAGTTTCATTGTCAAGAGCAAAACCTTGAAAATATTGTCAATGTTAGAAGTTTTTCGAGCAAATGGTTTTAATTCCGATGCAAACACAAGGGTTTTGAAAGAAGCATCGGAGATTCTTCTTAGATTCACCGCCTGCGTTTTAGCGGTTATTCTTACAATCAACTTTTTTTTAAACTTCTCGGTTTAAAATTCAAGAACGAGCTCCACGTGCTATTTCCAAAGTAAAGACAACAGCACGAAAACATCAATATTGAGAATACAGATTTATTGCACTCTCCGTCATTGTCGCATCGCCAGAAATCGCGGACATTTCGAGCCCGCTAACAACTACCAGCGGTATACTGTATAACGCAAAGGAATAAACACTGAAACGAGTGAGAAAGACGCTGTTTCATACGATATATTGCACAATCTAAGCTCTGTAGATATTTTATTTGGTGCAAAGTAATTTTCGACAATGTCCGACATTTTTTTGGTTTAAATATTAGTGTGATAGCCTTTATAAATTAAGCTGTGTTCGATTTTCGCGCGTATTTACTTCCATTCAAACCAAATCTAGGGTTACTGGGGGACTGTAACCCAGTTTATATCCCATGAAACACCAGTGTTGATCAACAAAGAAAATGGCGGCTCGTGCAGGGAAAGCTTCGAGTTTGTAGCTTTCTTTCATACATAAATATGGCGTCCGCTTGCCGTGCTACAGACGAAAAATGAGAAAGATAAGGACGTCCTTGGAAGTATTTTGCCGTGGGCAATTCATGCATTTTTCGGCAGAATTAGATCGTTTAAACATCGTAGAAGTTATATCGAGTCGTGATGATTCACATTGTGAACGGGTTTGCTTGCCAGTGGACGAGTTTGTGGCATGACTTCGCTACGATTTTAAAGCAATGTATGGAGAATGGAGCATCAATGTGTGATGGATTGGTCGAGGCGTCGGGAAGTAAGTAATCATCTATCTAAGTAGCCGTTGATAAGTCAAATGCGAAGCTTGTACACTACTGAACATGTATCGAGTCGTGATATGACGAACCGCAATTTAATTATTTATATATATGAAAATAATTTCATATCTCCATACATTTCTTTACATGAGTTTGCCGCCATTCTGGCCTTGGTGCGCAGGCGCCGCCGCCATCTTGTCCTAAATTTCTGGCAATGGTAAGTATGATTTTGTCCACTTGGTTTGCGCACGTTCTAAATGAGTCCTGCTAAATATGAAAAAATCAATTGTAATCAAGGCCTAAAACACTTAACATAATAATTAGCTAACATTTGATGTTAGTAATTCAAGAGGTTATGAACATGCTCAAAGTGAATCACTTCAACTCCATCTTGCATTTCACAACAGTTAATTTAAATCAGATATAACCTTCTTTAATTCGGGATTCACGCCAGGTCTGGTCCCTTGTGATGTGGCTCTCGGTCATAGTGAAGCCCTAGCAAATAATTTATTCATGTTAAGGTTAACAAAATATTTACAAACGGTAACATTCAGCGGGAAATAAAAGACATGACATGGTATGTAAAGGAGTTGCACATTTCACTGTCTTCCAAGGTGGGAAGCAGCAAAAACCAGTGTGACAGAGAACAGTAAAAACAAGTCTCTTCTCATTTTTTCCTTTTGTGACCTTTCTGTTGCTTTTGACGATATTTTTTATTTCGAGAAGAGCATAGCGCTAAACCAATTTACAAGCACAATTCATGATGTTTACTGTTTATCTTTATTCATTTACTTTATTTTTCCACAAGGCAATTACTACAAGAGAAAGTACATAACAGGAGAAAAGAGGCAAGAGATAGTTACAACTGATAACAAGCCTTGGTTATAAAGTATATCAACACAAAAAATTAGTGGATACAATGGAGAACATGGTAATTAACAAATAAAAGACAACTGAAAATATAAAATATTAATATTGCAAAAAATAATGTTTGAAAAGAGAACTCTTGAATAGTTTCTTGGTAGGCCTAGAGTGGATAGAGAAGGGGAGATTGTTTCAAAAGTATCTTCTAATAA
>OX419335.1:25309660-25344660 GCA_948470475.1 Galaxea fascicularis | reverse complement strand
CTGAAGAAATTTCAACCCTTCTAGCCAGGTCAACCCCAGTTTCGAGAAGGGTTACCCAGCAAGGGGGGCTGACCTGGGTTGACTACTGTTTTCATGTAAACGCTTATAAACATTCAACCCAGGGTAAAAAACAACTCGGGGTCATGTAAAGAGGCTCTAAGAAGCCATGTCCACGATGTTACTTGCTTTGTCACTTCCATTAAATGGACAAAGCAAGTAACGTCTTTACTTATATGACTATTATGGTCATTAGTCCATATATTTTGTACATCTTACTTAGTAGATTATCACATTTTCCATTTTAGTGTATTAGTTTTATGTATGGCACGCCGTTTGTAGCAAAATTCAATCAAGTCAAATATTTATTCAATCCAATCATTTTGGTGTGATGCAATTTAATTTAAGCTTCCAAACATATTCAAACAATCCGAAAAAGCATTCAATTCAAACCCATGTTTCTCAGTTCAATTTAATCAGAGTGAATATTCATTCAGTCCAATCACGAAAATATTTATTCAATCCAATCACGGAAATATTTAATCACTTCAATCGCGATAACTATTTATTCAATCCAATCATAAAAATATTTATTTAATCCATTTGCTAAAATATAAATTGAGTTTCAATCCATTCCATTCTTGTAGTTATTCAAACCACTCAAAAACATATTCAATGCAATCCTCGAGAAATTAATTCAGTCTTCCTGGGGCGAGCGTGGCCAAAGCAGAGAAGCCAATGGTGCTTCCCGCCATTTTGTCCACTATGTGAGCTTTACGTGGACCTTTACATGCAGGTATGTGTCGAGTGTTTTGTCTGGCGTTTGACAATAAATCATTACTTTATCACGCTTTTATTAGCTAAAAATGAGTATTAAGCGCTTTTGTTTAACTTGATGGGTTTGCTTTAAATACCTAAAATCTAATGTTATGTGAATAAAACTGACTTACCTCGCTTTCATGTCGTATTCTTTGTTGTTTCACGGTGTCAGAGGCAATTATGAAGCGTTTTTAGCGAGTTAGCGCTGGTGGTGGTGTCCCACTAGGAAAAAAACACAAGGCTGGCTGGCTCAGAATCGAACCATCGTACTGCGAAGCGCCAAATATTTGCAATGAGATTTGTACACCAGCGACCGACGTACTGGGAAGCGAGTTATTCACGCTTCAGCTGATCGTGATTTTGAAGCGGCTACGTCCATTCCTCGGCAGACACCGTGAAACAACAAAGAATACGACATGAAAGCGAGGTAAGTCAGTTTTATTCACAGAACATTAGATTTTAGGTATTTAAAGCAAACCCGTAAAGTTCCCATACAAACCCTTGTAAATCGCATCTTTCTAACACAACACCGTTCGAAGGCAGGAGTCACGTTCGTGTACGTTTCATTTACATAAATTATTTCCTCTCATCTCGCGTTTGGGCCGCCTGTGATCAGAAGCGTTAACATTGTTTGCATTCGGCCTTCTCTGTGGTGGCGGGGCGGCCTGTAAATTATCATTCTGGAGGATTCGCGATGCCTCCTCAAGCATACGAGCGGCACGCTGCACTACTGTCCTGATGAGACTCATCCATGTCGACACGCTGGAAGTACGGAAAGATGACGTAAAATGATAAAAACTATGTCTAAAACTGATCATCAAGTTAAACAAAAGCGCTTAATACTCTTTTTTAGCTAATAAAAGCGCGATAAAGTAATGATTTATCGTCAAATGCCAGACAAGACACTCGACACATACCTGCATGTAAAGGTCCACGTAAAGCTCACATAGTGGACAAAATGGCGGGAAGCACTGGCTTCTCTGCTTTGGCCGCGCTCGCCCCAGGAAGACTGAATGAATTTCTCGAGGATTGCATTGAATATGTTTTTGAGTGGTTTGAATAACTACAAGAATGGAATGGATTGAAACTCAATTTATATTTTAGCAAATGGATTAAATAAATATTTTTATGGTTGAATTGAATAAATAGTTATCGCGATTGAAGTGATTAAATATTTCCACGATTGGATTGAATAAATATATCCATGATTGGATTGAATAAATATTTTCGTGATTGGACTGAATGAATATGCACTCTGATTAAATTGAACTGAGAAACATGGGTTTGAATTGAATGCTTTTTCGGATTATTTGAATATGTTTGGAAGCTTAAATTAAATTGCATCACACCAAAATGATTGGATTGAATAAATATTTGACTTGATTGAATTTTGCTACAAACGGCGTGCCATATTTATGTGTAAAATTATACTTGTACCTTTGCATGTTCAGTAACAGAAATGTTTTATCAACACAAGTCGAATGGAAAATTATGTACTTGAAAAAATGCAGTGAAGGTCACTTATTAGAGAAGGTAATGCAATTTTCTGTACTGTGATGATACATGTACCTTGGGGCCGAAGTTAAATAAAGAGAGGAATTGAGATCTCGTTTTGCCAAGTCTGTGTATTGTAACGACAATCGTTATTGTGATTGCCACATGGGTTCAGACGTCCTGATTGTGAACCTACTAGAATACCTGTGTAAAACCAAAAACAACTGTCACAGAAAAGCAGAAAATCAAGTGTGATTTTTCAGTGTTGCATATTGAATCACTGCCATCTCAAAATTGTATGTCATTCATTTTAGGCAGTGGCTATTCGTATGGGAGCAAGCTGTCCAGCGGTCTGAGTGCAAACATGGGTTTGGTGGGGGGGTTCTCATTCCTGTAGGCTCACAATTCCATATAAACCTTGTACAGCCGTGCCTGTATGAAATTCGCCACTTTGTTCATTTTAATACTACGATTCATTACTGCTGGCATTTATTATACTGATATTTGATTGACATGCTAGAGATACATACAGTAAATATATAAAGCCATTCTCTGGGTACCTGTGTGCCATTAGAAGTACTGTATCATTGATTTAAAACTGTTAACAATATTTCCAAGCGGTACATGCAAATTATGGTGAGGTTTATGAACTCAAACAATAGCATGTTCTTTACTATGACATGACTATGAATTTAATTGCATCCATTTGCCACTTGGAAGTCTGAGTGAACGCCAATATGGCCTCTAGTTACACAAAAGTCACCTTTCACAATTCCCCCAAAAATTATATTGTTTATGTTCTTGAGTTGCTAAGTAACCACAACATACATGTATACTGCAGACTATGATGTGAGCAAAACCTTGAGCCCATGAGTCTGTGAGCCATGGCGTGTGTAAACTACAACATATGCAAGTCTTATAAAAATAGACAAAAGCGTTCAGACTGCCTTTAGAAAAGGTAATTTGCATTTTGATACAATCTAAAGCTTACCATCTTTCGTGACGCCTTTCACTTCTTTCCACGTTCCATCTACACCTCTGATGTGAATTCGATCCGTGTTGCTCTCAGGCAAAGCTTCCTGCAAAACCTCGCGGACAAGGGAAACTTGAGGCGACTGAGTGACCACAGCAACGTAGAGATCGTTGCAATTTAGCGCGGCTGCCAAGAACTGTTTAAAAGATGGCCGAACACGAGACGCCAGTGCTTTCGCAGTGAACTGCCAGCTCCCTTGAGTGTGAACACTGAGGATTGTGAGATCAAAATCTACTGCCACTAACTTGACACTCAGTGACAGCAACTTTTGTATCATGCTAGCATATTTGTCCATCTTTCTCTGCCCTCCTGTTTGATTTTTCTCGAAAGTACGGTGACATGTCCAAGAAAGAACTTGATGTAACTACATCTGAATTGTCTCTTTAATCCCCACTTTTGCTCGCTACGCAATCTGGGAAGGATCTGGCTATCAATTGAGTGATTTCCTACAGACGCTAGCGTTTTCGGTAAAGGAAATAATATTGTCCAAATCTTTGTCATTGCTGAATGATTACCGTTTGCTGCTGCGAGTGACAAGATTGTATGAAGCTTCTTTCTCTCTTGGGTAGTAATTCAGACCGACTAATTTTACTAACAATACACGTACACACATTAGACTAACAAAAGACGGATCGAAACGCACCAATCACTGTGTACAGTCTTCACAGCCAATGACAACTAGGCTTAACTGACAGTCGACCAATAACATCACGACTTCGTTGACCAATCACATCAACGACCAGAGTACTTATACCATCCACTGACGTTACACAAATCACTTGACTCTGATGATGACTTCCGCTCAGGTTGTCGAAACGTCAGTCAATGTCACCACAAACAGTCCTTCTCAGGACTACACTCACCCGGACGATCGTACTTCACTTAATTATGACATAACTCCTGGGTTCAAACCATTTACGGTAGTAATTCAGGTCAACAGAATTGATTTGCAGGGGAAAAAATATGCTCTATTTCTCCAAAGAGTGATCACCTACAATAATTCAGCCCTCAACCTAAAATACTCCCCCATTAGGTCTCATTATAGCTTTCACGAACGAACGTACTGGTGGAACGGCTATTTACCAAGGAGCCGTACTCGTTTCTGGCCTCCTGCGCAGACCATCTTTCGGCTCGTCACGCAATCTCAAATAGTTTTCTTCATCCCCAACGAAGGGTAGCGCAGTTTGCCTGACGAGCAATAAGAAGTTCTGCGCAGGAGTTGGCAGCTAGAGACCTTAATTGAAGAGGAGTGTGTGACATAAAAGAAAACCTTTGGTGTAGTAGTCTCAAAATATATGGATTTTTAAAGACAATAAAGATCCTTTTGTAACTCGGAAAATGGCTATGCAATATCTGAGTTCTAGGCGTAAGGTTCATTTCACGATATACTTAGGAGCCGTCGACATATTCACTTCAACCACGCTTGAAGTAACTGGACTTAAAGTCAGAACCCGTTTCCCCTCCCCTCCGTAACGTCCACTTGAAGTATTGCTGCCCCAAAACAACGCTAGTGACATGCATTACGTGAAGATATAAACATTATCGACAAAATACCGCTTAACTGCAAATAACGCTTTTGAAACGTAGAAAAAACTTCTATAAATCGAAAGATGCTTACTCGTACCATCTCTGTTGCAACGTCTGTACATCTGCTTTTTCCTGTTGACGTTTTTGATTCCGACTTCAATATTCGGAAGAGAAAACCAGGATCTACTGAATAAGAATATCCCGTGTGCCATTCTCAACATGACGTCAACTTTATTAAAATTTGGCCAAAAGTACCCCCACTAACGTCCAAAACTGGATTCGCCTTACCCCCTTCCTGCCTAAACGTCCCGTTTAGTTTCATGTTAGGACGGCCCCTTATGTTAACACGCCATAGTAGAAAACACAGGATTGCACAATAGCTAAGGGTAAGTGAACTTAAATTATCTGGCTTACAGTTCACTGATCATAATTTGGTATCAAAGGATGCAAAATTCTGATTGTGGTGATTGCCGTCGATCGCTCGACTCAAAGCGATATCAGTTTCCAGTTTCACTATATCTGACCCGACGAGTAAATTGTCACCTAAATGTTACGCTTTTTTACAGCAGTTCACTTCAGTACAGTTTCCTAACAAAGACTAACAAAGGTATCAAAACCATACACCCGCTATTACCTTATAATTCATTTTCTATTACCAGTGGTTCGTAGCCACTTTGATTGTATCAAGCCACTGAAAATACGGCCAATCAGAATATGGAAAGGTCGTTGTGGTCGTTGTATACTCACGTTTCAAATACCGCATACCGCATTTCTTGTTTATATGTTGTATTCTTGGTATTTCGTTTAGCATGATATAAATTAGCCAAGAAAACACAAGGACAAGTAGGATATCCACAGTTTGTCATCCAACACCTTGAGACAATGTCAAAATATGGTCATATGTACTACATCCGATATTCGTCGCGCGTATACGGGACAGATATCCGTAATTTCAGCTTTTTTTTAATGTTTTTCAATTTTATTTTTCCTTATAATAAACTTTTTGAGCTGTGCTTTGTTATCAATGTTTTGAATAATAAAACGGTTATCCTGCCCAGTCTTGTGGAATACTCTCTGATTAAGCCAAAGTCAACCAGGTGATATTGCGCGAGATTTCCGCACAGGACAAGTGTTACATACAGAACACGAAAGAACATTGCATGACCAGTATTGATACAGCTGACAAAAATGAAAACATACCTAAGCTGAATTTAGTTCGAGCTGATTACAC
Organism: Galaxea fascicularis; assembly: GCA_948470475.1. NCBI lineage: Eukaryota > Metazoa > Cnidaria > Anthozoa > Scleractinia > Euphylliidae > Galaxea > Galaxea fascicularis. The sequence goes on along the minus strand of OX419335.1, from coordinate 25,338,559 downwards.
GGCTGGCTGCGATCATTGCTTCGACTCTTGAACAGGTTCAAGAAATACCACACTAAGGATAAATAACCCACAAAATGCAAAGTTTATTGAAAATAAACCAATTACAAATACTCTTGCTAAATAGTACCAAAGCGACCTTTATAGCGACCGAAATGCAACACCCTATACACGTGTTTCGATGAAATTTCAAACGAACATTTTTTTATCTCAAACTTTTATCACATTCTGTCTGGCACCGGCTTGTTAACCCGGGTAAAGCTACTTCAAAAAATACATTTAAAAAATTCGTTTACACCTACGTTTTATTAACAAAAAAGTCCCTTGCATTTCATTGGTTAAGCATATGATTTGGCAACAAAGAAAGAGTGTTATACTGTGATTCTGCTTCTACGCTGAGGTGTCACCCCGCACGCGCTACTGTAATCCTTCCTTGTTCCATGGCAAATGCTTGTCCACGTGGTTTTTCAGCTGATGGTGCTGATGCTCCAAAAACCAGTTATCGTTGTCTCCGCGCTTGTCGAACTTCCACCAGTCTTTGCTTCCCCAGTAATCCTCTGAATAAGAGCTATCGTGGTCCCAGTACTGATCGTCGGTCCAATCAGGGACCCAAAATCCGAGATTGCATGGGGTATACGAGCATTGCATGGGGAGCAGGATGGACTTCCCGAAGCTGGCACCGGTGTCACAGTCAAACTGGACCATGGTCTTCTCCATGGTGGTTGGCTTATAACACATCGGGACAGAAATGGGGGTTTTGGTGACACGTCCGGCCCACATTTGCTTAATGATCTCCTTTCCAAAACAGCTGAGATCGTCTACAATTGCGTTGCAAGTGCCGTTACGCGCAAAGATTACTTTGCTGTAAAACTCGCTATGAATTGATTTGTCTATGTGAGCTTGCATCATTCCTCCGTGCGTCATCGTGTCTTCCATCATGGGGTGCTGGTGTCCTATCTCCTTTGCTATTTTCTCATTCCAGTGCTTCATAAGTCCCATTGATGGCTTATGCATCATATTTGGCATCATAGTTTTCATGCCGTGTTTCATGGGTTCCATCAAAGTCTCATGGTGCATCTTCATTCCGGCCATCTTCATCTTCATACCGTGCTCCATTGGTGCCATGAAGTCCATCTTGGGTCCCATTTTGGGTCCCATTTGGTTGCTCGTAGGTACCTTGTGCAAATTCCACATAATATGACGCGGATTTTGTCCTTTTGGCTTCCAGAGCATCATTTCTTTCTTCTTCCACATCCCCATCACGGGTCGCATTGATACCTTCTGTGGCATCATCGGGCCTTTTCCATGGCGACCCATGTTCATCTTCATCATCTTCATCTTCATCTTCATCTTCATCGTCATGCTCATTTCGGGCTTGAAGGGATTCCAGCAATTCTCTTCACACATATTTGGATCTAGCTCCTCTGACCAATCCGTAACTTTAACTGCAGAGAGAAAGGATCATCACCATCTGAGTAAGTCGTGCTATGGTTTTGTGAGAAAGTTTCCGGTCAGGTCAAAGAAAAAATATTTCCTCAGGCCATATAATCTAAATACGCATCAAGAAAAAACGTTGGCGCTTTGGAGCAAAGCAAAGCATTTAAAGTCAGCCCGTCAAAGACGTCCTGCGATTTTTTTGTCTGTGACTGTTAAAGTAAGCTACCCGTAGAGGGGAAACCCATTTTAGTGATGTGCAGTTCTTATCCACCGACAATTTATAAGGTGTACCAAATTCTACTCAATACAAAGTCTTCCGAATATGGTCGCTGGCCTGACAAGTACCTGCCGAAGTTGGTAAAGATCATCCGAAATGGAATCCGACTTTTTGATGTGATTACCTGATGACAAGCTGATAGTTTGAAGGGAGGTTAAGATGATAATTACCTGAGTTTTGTATGATACCCTCCATGGCGCGCAGGAACTCAGGACCAAGTACAACCTGGTAGGTCTGGTTAACAAGTGGTATTGGAGACAAGCTTTCAGTCTCCTCTCCGAATATGCCATCTTTAAACATGTTAGTTGACAAGATTTTTTGCGCCTCGAGAATAGCCTTGGTGATCTTCCATCGCCATACTCCGTCGTGCATGTTACACGTGACAAGTACACTGGATGGTACGTGGCCAAAGTTGCACTTGTCAACAGCTCTGCGCCCGGTTTCATTCATCTTCTTTCCGTCTGGACACAGAAGGGCAAAGGCATCCTCTTGGAAGCCATGCTTTTTTATGGCGTACCAGTCGACGAACGCAACATCGCCATCATGTTCCTTGAGGCACTTCATTGCTCCTTTGTAGTCATAATAGTGTTCGCTGGCAGTATCCATGGAACATTTCATATCGCCATCGCCGGCACAAGCCTTGCACATCTTTTCTCGAAAATGTTTGGTATAAATGTTATCCCACTGCAAGATTTTCCATTGTTTTATTAGCCAGTAATAACGGGAGCTGAGCAAGGACATCCTGTAGATCACCAAAAAGGAAACACATTATTTTTTAATTAATGCTGTCAGTATTGCGGTACTGAGTGCATCAAAATTGATTCGCACGGAAAATGAGTTGCACAAAAGTAGTCTTCCATCAGCCGGCATTCGTGTTTATCCTTCCCCAATCAAACGTGTCTCTGCTCTGCGTCAGAAAATATTTTGCAAGCTATCACCAGTCGCTTGACTTTAAACAGTAACTGCCGCGACTTGTGATAAAAAAATCCAAAGGATAAAATATATTAATTAATTACCTGATAAAGAAGTCCTTATGCATGGGCCCTGAACTGCTGTCTTGGATGTAATCGCCGTATTCCGTGTTCATCCATTCCTTGAATATTTTCCAATCTTCATCCGTCCACATGTCCGTGTAAAGTTTATAGTCTAACTCCACATCCCATAGATACTCGGCCCACGTCATAAACAAGTCCCATTCCATGTCGGTGCAGTCTTTAGGCTTCTGCCAGACCCAGCTGATCAGCTTCCATTTGGGTATTTCTAAGCCGTAGAAATCTTCCAGACCAACATAGTTTGTCCAGCTAAAGTCTTCTTTAAGCTGAAATGTAAATTTAAAAAGTAAAGTAAAATTTGTGAGAAGATGATGTTCTAAGGGACGGACCGTTAAAAAAAAAGGTGTGACAGAGGGTTGGAGTGAAGGGAGGGGGGGGGGGGGAAGTGTCAGCTTCATGATTTTTTCTTCGCCCATTGCTTGTGCAAGGTTTCTTTTACAGGTGCATGACTTTTTCTCTTTGCTTTCGTTTTTGCTCAAGTCAGACCTCCATCATCAGAACTCCATCACTAATGGTTCGTCCCTGGGAACAAAGTAATTGTTCTTGACTTCTGGCAACAAACAATAAGGAGCATTGGGCGACATATGCTGGGGGTAGGAAAGGAACATGAACAATTCACGATGCGTTTGTTTTTACTCTCTCTCTCTCTCTTTGCGGACAACACCTTGCGATCCACATGAAATGGTAACTATAGTGACTATAACTTACAACAAACGATAAAACCAAGCTAATATTATTATTTCGGTAGCTCAGCGATCCATTAGGTCCTATTATTAACCCGTGCGTTTCCTTGTTACTCCATAATAGTTCGTAATAGTCTGTAATAGTCAAGCGAATTTGTTGAAGGAAATAATAAACATGTTTCATCTTTTTTTATCATTTTCTCGATTTTAGTGACAACTGTGTTTGATGAGGCGGAGATTTTGCGAGTGAAAACAAAATACAGCGCATCGTTGATGGTCTCTCTAAAAGAACAGTTGTAACATAAAATGTTTCATCGCGATGTGAGAGATCACTTTGCGAACGCTACTTTGGCAGTAGTGGAAATAAAGCTAGGCTCGATTATCAGCCGCTGTCCGGGAAAGAAGCCCGCGCTCCTCCCAGACACGAGAGAGCGGCGGAAATCGAGCCTACCGAATTCAGCCTAAGCTCGTCATTTAAATGACCTAAGCTCCCAGACGGTTGGCTTCTAAAGCACTGCACCGATATTGCAGAGGTCTTGGATTGAAAACCTGGCAAGCTTCAATTTTTCAGGCTTTCTTTTCGATACCTGACTGCTAAAGTAGCGTTCGCAAATCCGACGATCTCCGGCTAACGTCTTCAGTGATTTACCAACATTTCAATATACGATTGTCATAAATCTAAAATCTTAAGTGTTTGGTTGCGCGATGTTATCGACATCTAACTAGAGACTGAAATTCTAGTTACATCTGGTAAAACATAAAGGAGCTCTGTCATGCTATTTCGGTCCGCTGTAAAACGCTAAAAGATGTCGTTGAATCAGGAAAACCCAAATATAATGAAGCAGTTCATTTACTCAAGACTGTCGATGGTGCCGCAGTGAGACTAAATGCTATCTTCTTCTGTTACGGATGGCAAGGGTGGAAATGGATTACACTTTGAAAAATCCTCGCACGCCATTTTGAAGCCATTGCTAAAAATGTATACTATGGAGAACTTTTCCTGCAAAAGATCGATTGATATCTTTCTGCTACATTTCAAGGACTGTTTCGGTGTAAGTGAAGGTCATTAAGTAGTATTTCTGGAAAACAGCAAAACTCTCATAGACCCCCTTCAACGAAATGATACCACAAGCTGGAGAGAAAAGGAATTTTGTTCATGAAATTCTACGTACCAGCTCCATCATCTGATGTATCTTTGGCGTGTGGAATGCGTGCAAAGACGGGTCCTCTGACGTCAGCATCATCCTCAGCTTTTGGAACTCTGGTGCGTGGAAGTCAAATTCCTTGTGCATTGCTTTGTAATCGTTATCAGCGCCACCCTTTTTATCCTCCCATTTACGCCACATAGGTGTCTTGTAATAGTCTTCCCACTTGGTGTCATGCATTAGGGTTTCCCAGTCCAATGTCTGAGACAACAGAGGGTGTTTCATCAAGTCCACTGTGTTTATTCCAGGCACGCAGCTGTCTCCAAAGTGACTTCTACGAATGCCAAGATCGATGTTAGTCAATGTACCTTTCAGATTCATTCCAAGTATACAGCCAACTCTCTTTTACGGACACCTTCCTTTTTCGGCTCGTAATTCAGAGAAAAAAACTTTACAAACTGTTAGTGTGTGTCTAAAACACTGCCGGAGTTTTTGGTTCTCTTCAGTGTCATCAGTTTCACGCTGTAAAACTTTCCTTCTTTACTCAAAGCGAAAAGATACATGTTTACGGGTTCAAATGTTCAGAGCAACCACACGGGTTAATAAAAAGACGATTTTGCTTTATCACTGAGTCAAGTACAGGTACTACTAAAAAGAAGACAAACTTTCATACAAACCGACCTTCTGTCTTCAAACTCTCCTTACTTTTGACTGAGTTTTATGAGCTACTAATATGAAAACTAATCCGTCTCTACAAAATTGGTATTCCGTAAAGTTCATTTAATTTTCTTATTGTTAAGTTTATACTGGAAAAACTCTTTCCAAAATAATGTGCTTGCTCAGCTTGTCAGCCTCTTGAAATTTTAGCGGGAATGGTTGTCGAGTCGTCCTCCCTAAATCCAGATCGTAAGGTAAAGAGTGGTCTGTGACGGCCACCTGATCGACGTCGTAGGAGAAGGCATCGATTCGTTGCTCGTATGCTTCGGATGCCATAAGTTCTGCTCCTCATACCAATACAGCATGAGGCATGAAAACCCGACAGAAACGAAAGGGAGAACGAGGTATTTCGCGAGCGACCTCTCGGTATTCGTAACAATCTGTGCAGCGAACGAAGTAACCTCTGGCGCCCAGGGTATTACTCGTAAGCTCTTTATCATAACATTTCCGCGACATCGTCAACTTAATTGGCGTCATCATGGTAGTTGTTATTACAACTGTAAATGCTATTGTCATTCAGTTCGTCCTCACTTTCATCACCACTTCCTTAACAATTACAGTGATTCCTAAGTTATTATTATATAAGCACGTCTTACCTAATGGATTGTAGAAAAGAGGTGGATCGTTCTATTGTGCCATTTGCCCAAAGCCATCCCATGGGATGAAGGAAACCGCTGATCTTGTGAACACCTGCATTGCACATCTTCATACCTCGCATGTCTTTTGGGGGAACCCTGCTGTTTTTGAGCATGATGCCAATGGTAATACTCTCTGTCAACGGATCTTTGCTACAATAACGGCATTAAAAAGTCTGAGTATGTCGTGATAATTTTGCTCTAGCATCTCCAAGCAACGTGACTATTGTCATGTATTTCCTTCTGCTGATCCGCCACAAGCGAAATGCAACTTGAACTAAACGCGTAGGATCAGTGCGGGAATACAAGGAAAACTAATTTAAAAGGGAGAACAATCTGTACATGTAATAACGAAATAAGAAAACAAGAAGTGATGTTAAAGCTACTTACCCTTTGTTGTTAAACCCCATAAAGGGCGCCAAATTGTGATCCTTTCCAGCCAGGAACATTTCAGTTGCGTTAAGTTGTACAATGTCGGCCGCATTCTTCGTCACCAGTTCAACACACCCTTCCTTAGAAATGGCTTTTACGCATCCCCAAGAAGCTTTATGTCTAAGATCTGTTAAGAGATTAATTACGGTACTTAGACCCAATTTAGCGTTTATCGAATCCAAACTAAATTTAGAAACTCAAAAAGAAACTCAGTAGTCATAACATAACCTCAGGCAACGTTTAATTGCAAATGTTTTCAGTAGTTGCAAAAAGATGGGAGACAATTGCTTTCAGGGCAGTCACACTTAAAGCCTTGATCAAGCTGGAGTCACCCAGACACAAAGTTTTGTTGAAATCACTTCGTGCAGTAAGAAGAACTGATCAGTAACTTCGCTTGAATGGCAGCGATATGATGCTTAACCCTCATGCAAAATTTTTCGCAGTTGTGTCAAAACTGAAGTTTATATTGTTTCATACAGTATTTATAAGTGCAAGTTGAACAATATGAATCCCTATTTACAAGTTTATAAAGCCAAGGTCAGAAGTGTTTATCAAGTAGAAAAAAAATTGCAACAAGCCGGAACAAACTTACAAAACATATTAGGAAATGGAATAAACTTCTGCAGTGTTTTGACTCGTAGCATGAATGCCCTGAGTATCTTATGTACCCCCCCCCCCACCTCCCTTTGTACTGTGTATAGATTTTCAAGTAAAGCAGTGAAGTTCTTGACGGTTGTTTTCCTCTGTTTAGTATCTGTTTGTAGGCTGTCCAACTGTAATTGTAACATTGTAATTTATCTTTGAAGTTTGACCTAAGATCTTAACAGTCCCTGCATTGTTTCTGAGCTCTGTTTTTCAGTACATATAGGATGAAGGTTAATCCGAGGAGTTGTATTGTGACTAATATATAGACAATAAATACAAAGAAGTAGGATGTAATAATTCGGTGCCATCTTCAGCGTGGGAGTTTAACTGAATACTTAAGGGTGGGGGTTAACAAAGAATAAAATCTAATGCTAACAATCTCATGTCTAACCTCGGATTTTGTAGAATTCGTCAACCATACGCATGCATTTCGCCATTTCCTCGTCTCCAACGACGCAAATAAAAGCGCGGGGCTTGGGCTGGAGCTGCTCACAGGTCTTCCAGATGTTTGACATATCGGTGGTAAGGAAATCCTTGTATGTGTGGTCCTTTGAAAATAGTGAAGTAAATTGGGTCATAAGTGGTCTCAAGTTTGATTGCACAGATTCAAACCAAAACCTCTAAACAATTTTGAAAGTTAACTTGTCCCTCGTTTCAGGAAAAAAAAAATTGACAATTTTGAGGCTGAAGACGTAAGAACCATACCGTTGGGGGTGGGAATTGGGCCGCTGGGAATTCTGCGGGAGCCTGGGGAACAGCGGGTGGGAACTGGGACTTCAAAAGATGAAATTGCGATAAGGTCGCAAAATCGTGGACAAATGGACGTTCAATTAAGATGGAAAATGTCAAAGAGTGGAAAAGAGGAGAACCAACATGATACATAAGCTAGAACTCACTGTGGGAAGTTTTTCCAGCGAAGTGTAGTGATGCTTGAAAATCAGGTCCTCGTTTTTCATGTTTGTTGCGTCTTCGTCGAGTTCTTCTTCATCTTTAATGTCGGCCTCACCGTTCATTAAGGGGGTGTGACCGTTCGTTATGGGGCAGTATGGACTGGAGTCGAACAAACTGAACTCTTTTCTGTCTTCTTGTGATGAGAACTGCATGGCGGCGTTCTCAAGGGCAACAGTACAGTTTCTGATCCAGTGTGTTGGCTTTTCTTTAGACACCATTACGACCTGTTAAGAAAAAGCGCATAAAATGACTCCCGTTTCACTGCACCTGTAGCCTTTGTATCACAGACTGACAAGCCAATTAATTGTTTGTTATGCCAAAAAATCGATGATCATTTTTGGCCGATGTCCTTCCGGAAGGATTTCAATGCACGATCACACGAACGTTTACAGTTTAACCCCTATTAAGCAGCCACCCTCGGGGAAATGATCGTGGCCGCTTGAGGGGGAATGGCCGTTAAATAGAAGTAAAAAGCAATGGAAGGACCCTCATCCGAACTTTGATTACTGGCCGCCTAATAGGAGGTGGTGGTCGCTAAGAGTTCGACTGTAGTTTGAACTTTTTGTTGTCTTTAACTGATTGACTGATTGACTGGTAGGCTGACTGACCAACCGATCAATTAATTGATTGATAGATTAATGTTTTATTGAGATTATTAAACATGATAATACTCAATCTGAGAAGAAGCTTCAGGAGCCGATGGAAAGTCTCTGTACAACAGTCTCATCTGAGACTTTCAATGTTGTATGCATGCTTGACTTAAACTCGAACCTCGATATACAAGGATTGTATGAAAACTCTAACTGACTATTGCGTCACGAGCTCAAATGATACCTACATCTAGTGTAATACTGTCACATACCTGAGGATGTTCCACCGTCAAGTGGCATCCCTCCTTGGCAATGTTTTCCCACGCCAGAGGTTGCCTTTCCTTTTTGCACACGATATCAAACTCCTCAGAGAGCTGCTGGTAATGCTTCGCGATGTCATAGGTGTGAAAGAAGCCTACATCTCCATGTCCCTCGCGCAGGCACTTCATGGCCCCTGAGAATCCGTAATGTGATTCCTTCGGTGACATCGTCATGCAAAAGTCAACTTGGTCCTTTTTACCTTGAGTACCTGGGTATGAGAAATAGCAAAAGGGATAAAGTATTTCGTTACTTCGAAAACAAGTTAAATACCTGAATGTTTTTCACTCCCGGAACCTCACACCCGGGGGGGTATACTTCCAGAAAAATTGGGTGGGGGTGTGCGGCACACCTCCCGAAACCCTACCCCATTTCAGACCAAAGTCTGTGATTTTTTCCTACCCAATTTCAGACCTGATCAAAAATTTGATACGCTATTTCAGACCAGCATTATAATCAGACCAAAACGGCTGAAAAACATACCCTTTGGCGCCGCACATGCCTATATCGCCCAAATAAGGGAGTATCCCCCCTCCGGACCTCACACCTCCCACCATTTCCTCCAACTCATTGTACAACATCACTCGTGAATATACACACCTCACACTGATCTACGTTCTACTTGTACGCTCTAGCAAAGCTCTACCTCTCTACTGAACGTTTCACACAACCATGAAGGTTATGAATCTGGAAATGTCTATATCATATAACTTGTTGTTCATAGGCTATCGTATATTTGTTTAAAAAAAAAGGCACAATTTATCACAGCTGTTTGCGTTATATTTTTTCATATATATTTTTAACTTTTATGTTCTCAGATGTTTTACAGGGGAACCTTGGAGGACATATACTAAGGAGAAACTAAATCAGGTAACCGCGCTTTAAAAATACATTTATCTCCATTTGTCTCCATTTTCCGAAGTCTCAGGTTCAAATGATACCTGGGTATCTCATCCCCACGCCCCAATACTATGACAGCACAAGTTAATTCAAACGGGGTTACTCGTCGTTTTTTTTTTCTTTATTTGATAAAGCAGGCCAGTAGTGAGAGCCCAAGGCTGCTATAGACTAACAAATTACAACAAATAAAAATAATAATAATAATGTCGCTAACTCTGCTTTAAAAACAAAAAAAATTAAAAAAAGGAATATTAATGCCGTTATAACAATCAATCATTTCCTTCTATGTACATTTTAAAAATAAATGAACATGTCAATGTCCTTATTGTAATTGTTGATAGTTCCTTTGGCAACGTTACTTTTCTCAGTTGAGTTTTGTTACGCTTAAGGGCAGTTTTGAAAGTTTCTAGTTTGCCTAATGTCCTATTTGACTCATCAAGAGAATTCCATATAACTGGAGCTCTGAAATAGAAACTATTTCTTCCAGTACCTGATCAGTTTTACGCGATTGATGGTACGAACTAAACCTCTGCGTTTGGACTCAGAAAAAATGAGAAAAGGTAGCAATGTCATTCAGACCGAGCCTGATCTTAAAAACTCTTATATGTATGTATATCCTATATCTTCCCATTTAATGGTATTCAAGACATCTTGATCCGGAACCTCAAGCGTATTGGTTATCAGCTCCGAACCTGCCTAGCAATATGGACGAAGTGCAGGAAAGGGATACATTTTCCTTGACCTGCTATTGGTTTCGTTTAATAACAATGCCACACAGAAGAGGTAGAGGGTAGAAAGGAGGAAAAGCCGGTAAGTTCTACTCGAATGGAGAGGGGGAGCAAAAACATGCAATGAACATGTGATATGCGGTGTGGAACCTTTGCATTGAGAGGTTAAGGATTCACTGTGGCCAGGAGGTATCTCTTTTCCCTTGTTATATTACTGATGAACGGACTTTGACCATGAAGCAGGAGGTCCATCTAATACGTGAGGAGACTAATACATAAAGCGTATTAAGTGATTGAAGCTAAGAAATTTCCCTTAAAATTTCGTTTTCGAGGGGCCAATTATGTTTCCAAAAGTCATCTCAACATCTCCAGAAAGCTGTCACTAACTGGGGAATTCCAGACACTTATTGCTTCTGCAACATAATATTCATCTAAGGATTCCGAAAACATATTGTATATGTTAAAGTTTTTTTTATAGAAGAAAACCTCAAAATTAAGATCTGAAAACGATCTGAAAAGGCAGAACTGAAACAACATTTGAGGTATATCGTTTTAAAGCCCGTTTTCACTGATTGCGGGCCCAAAAGCACAGTGAAAGCAACGTTGATTTTGAACTTTAGAGCGTAATCCAAACAACAACATGTCGCTCACACTGACATGTCCACTTGCGATTTTGTTTCCGTAATAAATACATACTGATAAACTGAGACTGTAATCTCATATGGCAAAGGACTGAAGACCAATAAACGATATGATTCTTAAGGCTTGAGTTGTTAATTTTATGATAGCGCGGAAGGATGTATAAACCGAAGAAGAGCTCTCTTGAAATACCATCACGCGCAAGTAAAGGTTCGGAAAATTGGATCGAGGTAATATGGAGGCCTCTTCACATTGCCGTTGGTAAAATCGAATACTAAGACAACATACAAGAAAATGGTGGAACAGAGAATTAACTCTGGAGTGTAAATTAAAGTGCTAATAGAAACCCATGAAAAACCCACTGGGCGTTAGCCCTAGTAAAGGGTATCAGGGAACCACGCGAGGCAAAGAAAAAATTCTTATGACCTCGGTGTGAATCGAACCCACGACCTCCGGATTAGATCTACCGTTGCTCTGCCGACTAAGCTACGAGGTCGGACAGAGAAAGTCGGGGACGATTACGATGGTGAATCGCGGCGAAGAGAAAGTAATGGTACATATATATGCTGTGCCGCGTAGCACTATAAACACATACAAGTGGTGGAACAGAGAATTAACTCTGGAGTGTAAATTAAAGTGCTAATAGAAACCCATGAAAAACCCACTGGGCGTTAGGCCTAGTAAAGGGTATCAGGGAACCACGCGAGGCAAAGAAAAAATTGTTATGACCTCGGTGGGAGGTCGTGGGTTCGATTCCCACCGAGGTCATAAGAATTTTTTCTTTGCCTCGCGTGGTTCCCTGATACCCTTTACTAGGGCTAACGCCCAGTGGGTTTTTCATGGGTTTCTATCAGCACTTTCATTTACACTCCAGAGTTAATTCTCTGTTCCACCACTTGTATGTGTTTATAGTGCTACGCGGCACAACATATATACAAGAAAATGAGTCGCAAAAAGTGATGATGAATAGAAAGACCTCAAAGAAATTTGCATGAATCAACAGATATCACTGTTTTGGTACTGTTTAGGGTACGCGCTGCTCATTTCACTCATGCTTTTTCAACGTCGGATTTTCAGAAATGAACCGTTAGCATTACAAATTAAAACATGATGTGCGGTGCTTGAAGAAATCTGACATAAATCAGTTACCGTCGGGTTGCCGTTTTAACTAAACACAACCGGAAATAACAGTATATATTCTACCCGGCAATCAGAGCGCTGCTTTTTAGCGTTAATAATACAATCCCTGGAAATAAAAATAAAAATCAAGCACTTGAACCTTGCCACCAAAAGTCAAGTATTTCCGGACTACTTTAGGTTGTCAATTGTGGATCAGAGTAAGCTGACATGACCATCTCATATAATGTTGATAGCTCGAGTTTCCAAGAGATACATGTATCAAATACGCCATGAAATTTTTTCGCTGTAACAATAGATGAAATGAAGAAAATAGACTGACAAGGTAGGAGACTTGAGTTATGAGCAACAATTTTTTCAAAATCTCAACAATTTCCTTTTTCAATTCAAATTCTTCTCTTAAGGAAAGTACGAATGGCTTATTTTTTTCTTGGCTAAACTACAGAATACAGGGCCACTTATTTCCATACTATTGAATAACAATGATGCAGATTGTTATATGCTTCGTTCTACAAAAGCCTCCGACACATGTAAATGAGGTTTTTCTCTTTTCAGATTAAAGTGGTCACATTCTTGCGTTCCAAACTGAAATTAAACCGCACTTACTATTAGCAACATTTGGTAACTTTGATCTTTGGATTTTGATAAAGTCCAGTGCAGATCCAATTACGATGGTATTTGGTTACTGAAAACAACCATTTGGAGATACAAAAATAAATTGGCTTAAGGGGATGGCACATCAAATCATTACCGGAATAATTCACTGACCTTTACACAACCTGCACAGGGACTCTGGGTTGGTCATGTTTGGGTTGTATTTCATATGCTGGACACCCGGAACGCAACTCTCTTTGAAAAACTCCCCAGCGCTCTCGTAAACATTTCCGACCTTCGGGACAATGCCCTGGTTGATGAGTGAACACATCGGTGCCTTGAATGCAGCCGTGGTGTCCATTCCGGGGTGGCATGATTTCTTCTGACGCATGTCTTCATAGGTGTTTATGATGAAGTTTGTTTTCTTCACTAAAACGATGGAGTAATGCTTGTTGTTGTTTCCTGGTACTTCTGAATCGTCGTACTTCGCAACCATTATTGGTTTCATGTCGTATATCTTCCCAGCCTTGTAGATCTCTTCTCCTTCGGCCGTCATGATGTCTGCGCACCCATGTTGAATTGCCTCCATACAAGCCTCCTTCGAGTTCTTCTTTACACAGCTCCAGCGCATTCTCGGGGTCACCCTGTAGTTGAATTCTGTGGTCATTCTTTTACACTTTTTCATCTCGCAGAGGGTCGTGACGCACCAACGAACACTGTTAGGCATCATGTTGGCACCCGCGCGCATTCTCTTTCCCATTGTTTCGCATTCTTTGTGTGGTTTCTCTTCCCCAACCGTCTTCACTTTCCAGTCTTCAAACTGCCAGTGTTTCTCCACGGATTTTTCAACCTCTGGTCGGTGCTGTCCCAAAAATTTCCCTGCAGATATCCAAAAAGAAACAAAAGGGATTGAAGGAAAGCAACACGAAAGACTGCGCTGAATCGCAAAAATCTTTCAACCAAACTGAACATTCATCGAATTCTGCGAAAAAATGATGGAAATGGCTTACAGGAACGCACTTCGCCGTTAGAAATGTTCAGTTGGAGCGGACTCGAAGGCCAGGATTTAAAGAAGGCAATTGAAATAAAGTTTTAAATGTGACTCCTTCTTCATGTTTGTAGCGGCCTTATTTTAATCTATCAGGGAATCATTTGCCTCTTTAATTCTGCTCGATACTTTTGTTTGAATGGCCGCCCAAAAAATTAATAGTTTGTCAGAGCAGCGTATAGTGTTGATAACCCCGCACGAATAATAAATATCTAAAGATTAGGTCCTTGTGAAAATCGTTAACAAAGAGTTTTGCATCATAAGATTTTGATCATACCAAGTATGGTCGTAAAAGTGCAACACTGGCAGAAAAAAATTAACTTTTTAGAGGGAAGAAATGAAGAATATCGTATAAATGAAATCTGTATCACTTATAAAGTGATATGAATTGCAAAGGATGACAAGAACGAATAAAATTCACACCTCGACCATAGCTCCCTAACAGCTTTTCAGCAACTAAAATAAATTAGTAGACTAAAAAAGTAAGAAAAACTGCGACTAATGATGCATAAATTCCTTGGAGGATTTCTAAACAAATAAATGGAATTACCTGGGAATCCATCAACCAGGGCGTAGGCAGAGAACAGCAAAATGACAAGCACTTTCATGTTGCAAGGTCTCCTCTCAAAAGAGCTGCTCAGTGAAGAAGAGATTTGGCGATGCGCAATTTATACGCTTGAGCGATCACCTGATGCAGTCAAGGTATCTTAATTACCATTTTGCTTACATAACCTAGCAGCTTCCTGTTATTTTTCTTTCCAAGGTGAGCATTGGAGACATCTGTCAAAATCTGAACCGTGGATTCTGGACTCTGGATGTGGTACGTGCTATTCATCATTTCTTGTTGAATGTGTTGTAACTTGTGATACTCATAACTCATGATCAAAGTGACTCAGCAACAAACAGTAAACAAAGATACTTTATTATGACCTTTAGCGCCTTTCGTTCAACTGGCTTCCATGAGAGAGATAAATGTATCATTCATTTTCAGCTGGGATTGGCATTATGTGGAAAACAAGCCAGTAGTTGCTCACTCTGGACACAATTAGCAATAAGTAACTCTGGTTCTTCGTCTGTGGCCTAATTTGTCTTCACAATATTGCCATTTAAGTTAATCCAAGGCAATCAGTAAGGAAGAAAGATATCATCAAAAAAAATTCCATGCTGTCATCCTGAGGTACAAAGCCTCATTCACAGGGCTGTCAAGTGCCCCAAAAAAGAACAACTCCCACCAGTGTGCAATCTGTTACAAGTACGCCAGAGGGGGAGAGGGGAGGCGGCGGGGGAATAGCCGTTTCTGGAGGGAGCTAAGACGGATAAATGAACCATGCCATTTTAAACCAGAAACTGTCACACTGTCTTATGCATCCATAACACGGAGTTCGTTCGAATTCTAACTGATGATGACACGATCTGATGTGGTTGAACATAATATGTTATCCTAATTGGCGCCCAGGTGTAAAACTAGTACTCCCCTCAGTCCAGAGTCTAATATTGAGCCAGTACAGATCTAAGCTTCTAATATTTTTTTTTATTGGAAGGCAAACCACAAAGACCCTTTATCAGCATCGGAGGACTACCTGACTCCCCCTTCGACCCTACTCTTTCCGCCTCCTTTCGGCAGAAAGAAAGCTAACATATTAAAAAAAGGCATCAGCAGAAGAAATACTGTAGTAGTAAGTGTGAAGCCACTCTATACACTGAGGAATCATTTTATGCTAATGCTCAGACGTTCACCTCAAAATCCACAAAATAATACGGGGGCGTGTTTGTTCCTTTAGTTTGAAACAGTGCAAATAAACTGGGGTTTTGATTTTCAAGGGTAAACAGCCCTACGAGATATTAGCAGAGGCAGGATTGACTCATAAGGCTGATTAGTCTTAAAATGCTGAAAATAAAACCTCTCACGGAGCAATAAAAGGCGAGTCGAGCTTGGGCTACCTGTTTTGTACCTAAGCTTTCAGTCTGGATAAGGCCTTAGGGTGGAGTTGTTCACACGGTGAGAGGAAATGTCCAGCTTGTGATTTTGTTAGAGGCCTGTTCACTTTATGAACTTTTTCTACCAGTGTTTTCCACATGATTGTTTTTTTTTTTTTCATTTGCCTTCTTTATTTACCTATCATTTCGTCTTGTCGGTTTGTTTTGTTCTATTTTACTTGAAAATAGGAGTTTTTCAACCACACAATTGATCAAGGCTATCTGTACAAGACATTTAGTTTCATATATCACTATTTCTTACTATTGGTTTGCAAGATTTGAATAATGAAATGACTGGACTTTGACCTCGCGTGAGCCGATTCTCTATCTCTGTTTTAACAAAGACCTTTTGCACGTGCATGCCATCTGTAACAGATCTTTTGTTACTGTTATTTATGTCTAGAATTCAATTACGACATTGACCGCGGGACTGTGCACGTGAGGAAGTATTAGTATTTGATCAGACCCATATCACACCATATCGAAACACGTATGGTGTTTCACAGGACCATCACCTGTATGCATTAACAAAAAAAAAACCACCACCAATCATTTTGCCCCAATTAGTGTACTCAGGTAAAAGATGTAGTGTGAGAATCATGGTGATCTGGTGATCTGACACTTCGTGTTTGGAGTTTGCGCAGTTCAAGTTTGCCGGCTTAGTAGTACACTGATGCTAATCCAAAGTATGGCAGAACAACACGGGAGTGTTTCCGAACCGGCCCCAGGGTTGCGAGCTACCGCTTGGAGTTTTGAGTCTTTTCATGGGGTATGCTTCTCCATTCTCAAACTCCTGACCTTACCGAGATCAGACCAAAATACACCATTCTCCACAGTGTGTTTTGAGACCTGGCTTCTTCAAATCCAAACCCATGCATTTTCAGACTTGCTTTCAGGAATTGCCGGACTGACTCTGTTGTAATGTAATTAAACCGTCAATGACGATCGAGGTCAACGGAACCGTGTGGGTAAAAATTCGGGTGATCAATGCGATGGCATTTTTGTTACATTCCATTCTCCCTTACCCAGTTTTTGAGACAAAAACGTTCAAACGTTTTACGCTTTCGTAAAAACCACACCAAAAGCGGCAATAAGTCGCTCAAATTTTATAGCTGTTTTCAAACCAAAATAGCTTAAAAAGCCATATCCTTTGGGCAAAACATATACTGAATTATTTAGAAGAGCAATTCCCGGGCCAGCCGGTAGACATAAAACTTCATCTCTTTCGCTGCAGAGATGAAACAATAAATAAAGAAAGAATATTGTATTGTATTGTATAGCTTTGCCTTCGTTAATTTACATAATAATTTGCTCATTTTTGAGTCCGCGGATGAAATCTAAGGAAGTGGCCGACTTTATTAGACAAACGTTCCAGTAACATTTGCCATTTGTTTTCCCCGAACTCGTCCGCTCTCAAGGAGAAAACAGGGTTACCTGCTGAGAATGAGGCAACTGTGTCTTTTTCGCAAAATCAACTTTGAGATGCATGCCTGTGTATATAAAGTTTGTGATCATCGGAAAAAATACCTTAAAAAGAATTAGCAAGGACAATATTCTGTAAGATTCTGGAAATTTCAGGTTTACTTCAGTCTAAACATTCGTAGCATTTTTTAACCGGCTTTTATTGACCACCTCAGACTAAGTACTTAACGTCTCCCAAATATACAATGAGCTATCCTCAACCTTAGCGTTATCACCGCAGTGTATAATTTATATAAATTATGCTTACTTTACGTTTGTTTTTTTTAAGTGCCACATTACATGTATTATACCACCAGAGTACTTAGGAAAACTATGCTATAGGGAGTGGTGTATGTTAAACGCTGATCATACTTTCCAGTTCAGAAGACGACTTAACATGTTGGCTGGGAATATGAGGATCATGATCTTTGTTAACATGTTTTGTTATATAAGCAATAGTATAAAAAGTGGCGCTAACAGTGACTAGTATTTAATCTAGCCGAGCCGACAGATGCTCTACTAGTTGGGGGACTCTAGATCACCTCAAATCAAATCAAATCAAAGGTTGGTTTTCGAGGCGAGGGGAAAACCTAAGTGCCCATAGAAAAACCTCTTGGGGCAGAGTAGAGAACCAACAAACTAAGGTCACTTATGGCGCCGAGTCCGGGAATCGAATCCCGGGTGGTGGAAGGCGAGTGCTCTCACCACTGCTTACGCCAACTCTGCCGGCAAAACAAGCTACTGATAAAAGCACATGAGAAATTGAAAGCGCTCGGGGAACTTTAAACTCACCGAAAATTTGAGCGTGACGGGTTTTTGAGTAATGGACCTTTCAACATTTTACAAAAAGTGCATCTGTGAATGGTGGGAATAGTTTAAAGACGTCAAAATAAGGTAAATCTATTTGCGGAATGAAGGTTTTGAAGAAATTGTCGAGCTGCACCAGTGGTAAAGTGAAATGCAAACGTTTATCAGCTGAGAGATAATAAAAGTACTGGGACACAATTATAAAGAGACTTTAGGCTGACGGCTAAAAGAATTTGTACGTGGGTTATACACAGAGAAGTGGAAATACACTATACAGCTCGACATGGCAACATGAACAACAAAAACAAGTTAGTCTAATGGCACTTCATGCATTTCATTTGTTACGTTCCGTGGGCAGCCGGGGATTGTGAGTGCCTGTCTGGACTTATATAATATGTGTTTTAAGTTAACGTAACTTCTGTTTCACCCAGAAAGAGAAAGGTGTGTTTGGGCAGGTAAAGTTGCTCCTGATTTTTCCCACGTCTCCAAGCTGAAACACTTGCCTTGTCTAATTAATATCTGCCCTTTCTCGACAGTGCATAAAAAGCGGCCAGTGATTTCAATGAATAGCTACACGGGTCCTGATATTTTGTCTGCAGTGAAGAGAAATAAAAGCTAAGTATTGCATCGAGCTCGAGAGCCTTTGTACAAACAGAATGATATGTCGCGCCAGATGAAGAACAAAAATCGTCTGGCTGTTAAGCTAACACTCCACAGTAAGAAACAATAACATCAAATAAGGAAGTCCTTAGAATGGACCTGTATGGGCATGATATAGTGTTTGCTTTGATATGCAAGCGCAGATGTCTAAGTGAAAGCCTAATTTAGTTTAGTGTCAAATCGTTCTATTTCACTTGCATTGAAATATTTCATACAAAGGGAAAGGACCACATGTATATACATATAATTCAGCGAACGCAACGTCTCCCTGCGGACGTAATACTCTTAATGAGGGCAAAGAAACAGTGAAAACGTCAATCACGTTAGATGCTTCCAGCCCTGTTGAAACTTGCAGTCGTCACAGGGTCCAAAAATCAACCTTCTTCAGCCGCAACTGCTTTGGCTCTCTGGTTTGTCAAAAGAAAGTAATGACCTCATGGTTTTGAACTTCACTCATCTCATTGTTTCCTTCAGAACCGAGCCCCGCCTATTTTCATTTTGTTTTGTTTTTTCCTTCTTGAAAATGTCTCTTCCGCCTGAGCTATCAACAGAACTGGCTGTCTAAAGCATGCACGATTTCCTCGCGAGAGAACAGAATTAATATCTAATTTCTTTGAATAAGATTACACGGAAAAGCTGGTGTAACAAACGCGAGAACGCCGCGTTGCGTACGGAACTTTATTTGAGCCAGCAGAGCAGCAAGACAAGGTTCACATCTCCTGCTATACTTCTGTTATTTTTAACTAACAAAAATTTACAGAGCCATTGTCTGTTCCTTACCTGGCTTAAATCTGCCTCGTTCTCCCTCCTGAACTTTACACTATTTAGCCAGCTAATATTTCTCACGCCAAAGCAATCAAAAGTAATCAAATTATTCTTGTTCTCATTTATTATGTTGGGCACAAACACATTACAAAAGTTTTCCAAACGTTTCTCTACTGATGCGTGCAGAGGTGAGGCTTTTAAGTCTTAAATACTTAACTTTCTCACCATATATTTCTTGCATTAAAAGCACGCTAGTGAGCAAATACAACGAAGGCAGGCTATCGCGCTGCGCTGTATTTTGACTTCTGAGGAACTGCATGATACGTAAGGGTGTATACCTACTCTCATTTTGATACTTTACATTTTCTGACAAACATCCTTTGTCAATCGATTTAGTTTTAATATTTTCTGGTGTGTGGGTGTACTATCTTACATTAAAAATCAGTATTTACGTTGGACTAAAGCTGTCTGACTGTTTTGAAACCTTTTTTCCTCTAAAAAACACCTCAGGATTTCAGCAGTGACCAGTAACAAGAAATAAACTGCCACGTAAGTTAGAACAGTTATTGGACATCATACGATGTACAAACAGTTCCAAAGATAAGTGGTGTTCAGTTCGTTTTAACCGAATAATGACACCTTAAAAATTCGATCAGATCCAGAAAGATAGATCTCGAGTAAAAAAACTTCGAAGAGAAGTTATCCAAAGCTTTCTGCAGACTGCAAAACCAAGAACCATAGTTGTGCAGCGTAAGAAGCAGCACCACAAAAGGAGTAGGACAGATAAGCACGTCTTTTGAGTGGTCAAACATATCTATTTTTTCTTCTTTTAAATTTTTTTTTTACATACAGTACTTACTGCATTGTCGAGGCTGTTCTTTCTCGTGGAAAAACAGTGCTCAATGGACTCGAAAATAACAAATCAGGGTCTCTAACTATACAAGATGCTAACACTGTTGACGGAACGTGTTATTTGGCGGGTTTTACGAACATGTTCCCGTTAGGAGCAGTGAAGGTCGCCTTGTTGAAGTTCTGGCTGTTCGAGTGTGGGGCAGGAATGCTGGACTTTTAATATTCACAACTTTTGTGTCCATAACCTGACAATCTATTTGCATCATAGTCACCACATCTGTGTTCCTACTGTCGCCTTGTTGCCACTCGGTCCCTAAAACAATGAAATATAACACTCTGAAACAACTCTCTTTAGATGCGTTTACTCCGCACTTGTGTTGAAAAACCAATCGTATTTTGTCTCTCGTGTAACTGCGCAGGGGTAACCACTTCGTATCGGTTTTGTGACACAGCTGGGATTCAGTTCTGGGTCCACAGGAAAACCATCAGTGCCCTCACTGCTTCCAAAGCTCAAGAAGTTTCTGTTTCAATTTCTGTACAAACGATCAACGCAAGACTTGTTTGTTCAATTGAGCATCGAAAGTAACTTGCGTTTGGTTTGGTTTTGCATTGCTTCGCTCTCTTGATTGTCCAGCAAATTCGCTCGACTTTTTCAACCAATGACGAGCAAAACCAAAACCACATTATACATGTAACCACTTAACTTACTGTTTGGTGGTGCCATCATCATGAAGGACATTTTCGGTCTTTGAGTAGCGTTGTACTCTGTTGCGGGAAAAACTAAATGATCCTGAAAAGAAAGAGATTTCTTCGTTTAATTCATCTGTCAGTGGTTTCCCTCGGGGGGGAGGGGGAGGGGGGATCGGGCATAGACACGGAATTTGGCTCAAAATTGCCTCCCTTGGGTTGGGATTTTGACAAGTTTGTGTTGCTCCAGGGTCAGGAGGATTGTCAACATTTGGTTGGCGAGGACAGTAGAAGTGCCATACACAACGTTAAATCTATGGTGGGCGTTCACAGAATCTTGAGGGGGTAAGTGATGAGTTATTTACCATATTTCTCCTATTTTTAAGTTTAAAAGTTTCTTCTTTGCATTATTAGCCAGTAGATCGAATTTTCACCGTGTAAAATTATTAATCATTGTGCAAGTTGCCACTAATATTAAAGTCTCTTACTTTTGACGATTTCAATATGGTTTCTTTAATTAAATTGTTTCGATATTTTACAAAATTTCCCTAGGGTGAGGGAATTTGAATGGACGTTTTTGCCCATAGGTAAAAGGATTGCCAACATTTGAAGGAAAAATGTCAAACCCCGTGGGTATGCCGGATCCCCCTCCCCTGGGGGAAAACCATTGACGGGTGCATTAATATGTTGTCGCGTGGGACCAAACTAAAACAACAACATATTTCCCTTCCCCCATCCCCTATTCCCCATCTACATACACCGAAAAAGTCGATACTTACTGCTCGGAATGACACGACATACAACTGACATACAACGATACTTACTGCTCGGAATGACACGACATACAACGTGTCAAATTTTCTGTTGATTTCTTCCTCAAGAGTCTTGTACCTGAACAAAGAGTACGCACAAGTGCACAATTAATTATTACATGTAAATTAATCTATAAATTAATCAGCACACAGTGCAGCATTCAAATAGCTAGAGACAGAAGATACAAGAGGAAAGGCACGAGTGAGGCGATCAAAACAAAAAATCAAAACGGAGTGGATAAGATGAATTTAGCTTACAGTATGTGACGAAATATACAAACCGAAGCGAATTTGTAGCGTCTGTAATGCGTTACTAACGAAACAACGCACTGAGCTTAGAGACTGCGAAAGCATATCATCCTCGAGCAACAATTTTCGAAATTTAAAGCGTTACAGAAAGCCCATTTACACTATAGAAAAAACTAGGTCCCAGCCATTAAAAAGTGGCCCGAGCCATTTTTTTAACTGTTTACACAAGTGCAATAGAATAATGGCTTATGATAAAAACGGCTTTAAGGTCCCGTAATTAGCACAAAGTTTACACTGCTGATTTTCGGAGTCAGGCCCTCATGAAGAAGAGGAAACGGAACGAAGACGCGTTTACACAGCACTCTTGAACAGCATAAAGGGGTCCGGATTCGTGTTTTTTCGGTTTTGGGGCCATAGGCGGCTTTGGCCCTAAACCAAAAAAAAAAAGCGGCTCCGGGTCCATTTCATGAAAACATGGTACGGATAGTTTACACGGCAAAAAATATATGGTCCCTACCAACTTTTTATTTGATCCGGGTTTAGTTTTTTCCGAAATGTAAATGGGCCGGTAGGGACATGTTCCACTGAATACACTTACTTGTCTGCGCTTTGGAACAACTGGACGGCATTCGTAGAGGCATGGTTGTGCTTTCGTGCTTTTGTGCTTTTGTGCCTGAGAAAACGAAAAACAAACAAACGTATGTTACGGTAAAAAGAATTTCGTCAAACGTTTACCGTTTCACAGTTGTAAAAGTTCTAACACTAAAAGAAACTTGTGCTGTGCTTTCTACGGTTGTAAGAACAGAATGTATATGGTCCGATTTGAGGCATGGCAAATGTACCAGAAAAAATGTAATGATACGCCGGGCCATTACGTTCTCGGTAGACGTTTTTAGGCACTTGAAAAATTATTAGTTTGCCCTCATTGTTAAATGTTAATCATCTGAATATGATACGATCACATGGTACAAAAAACACCTTGTTGGGAGCAAATTGCCCACGGTGATATCCACAACAAAAGAATATTAAGTTAAGTTGCATTGTTTTGGTCTACAGCAAGGTGTTCTCTTTGTACCATGTGATCGTAAACTGCAAAGGGCCTATTCTTCTTTTCATCTTTAAGTCTTTTCATCTTTAAGTCTAAAGATCGGCATACACCAGGGGAATATTCACAAGGATTGAAATATGAGGGGTCATTCGCAGATCGAAACACATTTTGGTCCCCATGGAGGAAATTTGTCCCCGCGAACGTTTTCTGCAACTACTCTCTGCGAATATTTCCTTCGTGCGTATCAACTTCAATGAACTGTTGAAAGAAATGCTGACCTGGATATTTTTCGTTTCACGTTAGAAGTACAGTTTGATGCTAATCTCAAGGCAAGTTCTTTGATGGTAGATTCCATCTGAAAATAAACAATAAATAAATAACACTCATGATAATGATTATTAATGATGGTAATGGTGTAATAAGCCCGTGAGAATGATGATATGCTAGTTGCTTGGCAACGGGCGAAAGGACAACTTAAAATAAATCAGAGTCCCAGGCAGGGACGTTAAATAATTAATTAATCTCCAGAAACAGTTCACAGCCTGCAAAATACTTCTGACAAGTTCAAGAATAAAGATCACCTTGGTTTGTCTGCGTCTTTGTTTTCTCTGTTTTAACAAACGTTCATCTTCATAACTTTTCACCCATCCTACAAGGGCTTCATTAATCCTGACAGAAAAAAAGGAGAGTACAGTAAGTGATAATTATGAACATGAAAGAATGACAACGATCTTCCACGATCAAAAGAGGGCCACAGTCTACCTGCCTACGAGGGCTGTCTTATTAAGGCCACAAAAAAATACAATGTAATGGTCCTACAGCCTGCACCTACACTGCACAATGCAGTCAACATAGACTGAACTGCTTAGTGACCAAACTGAAAGGAAGAGTGAGCAAGGGCCCCATGGAAACGGCTGGGTTAAATGTCATAAAAATAATCCTTACCTATTTGCTTCTGTCTTGTTAAATGAACTTGGGCAGTAGAACTGTTCATCTAGTGTTGCATTCTGCTGATTAGTTCCCATCTTCCTTCTTGCCTTAGAAATCCTCTGCTTTCTTTTGGAATTCCTTTTCTTGTACCTTGAATCGCTCAGGAAATCCCATTTGTTTTTGATAATCATAAGGTCTTTTCTTTCTGAACTTCTACTCTTCCAAAAAGATGTCTTCCTCTGTGAGGTATTGAGCATGTTGGGGTCTGATGCCTTGGCTACTGGCTGCCTGTCATGCAGTTGATTGACAGGTCCAAACACCAGAGGCTTATCAAGGTCATTTCCATCATCTCCCTGGTAGTTCAAAAGTGCTCTTCCATGATGGATGACGGAGTTGGGTAACAGATCTCCTCTGCTGAACTTCCACTGTTCCTTCAAATTGCTAAACAAAATTTACCCAAAGAAAGTTAAACAAGTTGATTACCAATCAGTTTGCAAGGAAGCTGGTGACAATCAATGTCACATCATGTCATTGTTACAGTAAATCTAAGTCACACATGACCAGTTAATTTGAATGGAGATCCTTGCTGTTGTGAGCGCAATTATATGCAATTGCGTAAAGAAGCCTGAAAAATAGAACTCAGAAAAAATGTTCATGCACGACACACAACTTAGATTAACTGTAATAAAAGTTCAGATGGGAGAGAAAAATATGATGACAAAGACCAGGCTGTTCCTGTTGCAAGAACATCAAACCCATTCCCTTCCTCAAATTCCCACAACTGCCTTAAACCTTAAGCTTTTTGGCCATCCCACACCACTGCCCTTTGCTGTACACAGGACTTCAAGAATATGCCTCTCATTAACAAAAAACAACTGGTTGGTAAACTATCATGAGGGGAATTTGTACTCTTCAGTTATACAGTACGTTGCTTTCTCACCTGAAAGGGCCAATATTTAATGCTACAAACAAAATAACAGCTAAAACGCATGTAGACTTCTTTATGGTACTTGTTAGCTCTGGATTTCTGCTCCTCAGCAAGGTGTTCTGTGCAGACAGATAATACAGAAAATATCAGACAGTGTTAAAGATTAGAAACCAGGTTCACTTTATATGTCATTCCTTAAAACATATCATTTTGTAGCAAATAATCACAGAAGTCAAGTCGCTCTTCAGCTGTACCTTTTTTTTATGACCCATAATTTTGACAAAATTATTAGATGTGTTTACTAATAGTTAAAATTGTGATACTGAACCCGGGGGGGGGGGGGGAGAGGGCCCCCCCCCGGGTACTGAACACTGGTACTGTGGGCCAAGATGCAAGGGGAGGCTTTTGAAAAACTCACTTCACTTTCATGTTGCAAAATGGTATGATCACATTCAGATGCAAGGGGTACTTGGAAGATGTCTATCACATGAACCTATGATGTGCTTCAATGGCTCAAGCACCCATAAGTTTCCCATAGTTCAGTGGTAGAACATCCAAACTAGTGATCTGAAGGTCATACATACAAGTCTTGCTAACTTCTGGAATAGCTCTGTATTTTTTTGAAGTGTGGGTGTTGCAGTATAAAATCATACGTCTATCCATTCGTAACTTACCATCAACATCATTTATTGAATGGTAAAATCTAATATTCAAATATCAAGGGTTTTTGACAGCAGAGATTAAGATAATCATTATGAATGCCATCAAGGTTGAATTGGACAATCATATTTTGATTAATATTGGGTAACAGTGTACAGTACATACCTCCACTTCTAGTTCACTGACTCGCCTTTTTAAACTTTCATTCTGTACTCTTAAAGATTCATTTAAGCTTGATATCTCCTTCACTTTGTTTTCAAGGCTTTGCAAGTACTGGAAAGCAAAAAATTAAGATTGTTACATGTAGACATACATATATTAGACGCATGTTTTATCGCTTGTAAGGGGGAACACGACAGTTCCAGCAGCTCAATTTACACATTGTACAGTCAGGTGTATTATCAAAATCAAAAGAGAATAAAACAAAGCTTATAATTATACATGTATAGAAAGCACTGGAAATAAGATTGAGAACCAACACCCAGTGCTTATGATTGCTTTTCTGGTAGTATAATGGGCAGGTCAGGGAACACAATACATGCCGAACTTTATTTAAAATGTTCACATATCTGATGCTCAATATGCTCAAAATCAATTACAGTGTATATAGGTTGACTTACCTCTTTCTTTTTCTTTCTTGATAGGCAAGCTGATTCTCTGTTCTTTATCATTCTTTGTTGTCTCTTTAAAAGCTTTGCCTAGAAAATTAGTAATTAAAAATTATTATCAAGTTGGCTCTAATACAGCCTGTATATTTCTTCATCCTTCATACCTCCATGAACTTACCATTGAAATTATCACAAGAAAAGAAAGACAAAAACAACAAGAGTCAAACTATTTAACAAAAAACAAATGTGGTGAGCAAATACACATAACATAGTACTCACATCAGCCTCTACAGCATTGCTTCCAGGTGCTCCAGCTGTGACTGTCTTTGGAATTGCAGGACTTACTTTGTTCTAAAGTTTAAATAGAAACCTGTTTATTTCTTTAAACAGGGTTCCATCACTAGCAAATGTTACACAAACTAAGGGTGCTTACCAAAAGTCAGAACTGGCCACATGTAGAAATAAACTGATCTGGCTCAACAGTTCTGTGTAATAGTGAGAAATGGACTGGTCTGGCTGGCAAGTTCTGACTAATGGCAAGCGCCCTAAGCCATGACCTGTGATCATGCTCAAGTTGGCATGTATATTATATTCTGACAAATGATGAATTTTATGTTTTTTCCAACCCACACCAAACTTCTTGGTCCCTCAGTCTGCTTTGTTTGAACTTAGTAATTCAAGGCTGCAAATCTGAACTTCCATTTGATGACATCTACAGCTGTACTAGTCTAAAGTTGGCATTCACACGTTATCTCTTCTTGCAACTGCAACTCTGCCTGGTCAGGCTCATAAAGCTGCACAATTTTGTACAATGTCACGTGAGGCCCCTTTCAAACATCATGCTACTGCTGTGTCACACTCAATTCATTGAATTAAAGTCGACAGTAACAGGACGCTTGAAACCAAGTCATGCTACTGCCATGTAGCACGGCAGAGGTTGCCGTGCTACATGGCAGTAGTAGCACAACTCAGTTTCAAACACCGTACTACTGCCCTGTCAAACTTAATTCATAAATTATAAATGCATCTTAAAAGTCAGTGAAACTGGTTTGTTATGGTTTAACGCATGTTAACAACAAGTTTTTAATTGGACTGAATCAAATTCGACATCTGAAGCCAAGTCGTGCTGGAGTTGTGCTAAAGTTGAGCTAGCTAAGCACAGCAGTAGCACAATGTTTGAAACCAGCCTGACTGAACTTTAGATTTGATACTTTTATTTCAAGATAGGACCCTGTCATGACGCTATTCCTTAACTGAGTTAATTTACTCTGATGGTATAATCAGTGCTGTATTGAATTTATGCCCTACCACTTAACAGCAATTTGACTGAACTTGCAACCTTGACAGTCTTGAACACATTACACCGAACATACAATGTAACACTAAATACTTGATACTTACCCCAACCACCACAGACACCACACTGGTTGGTATTGAGCCTGTACAGGGAATGTAAACTGGAATACCTGTAATAACCAAAATATGCATTATCATTTGACTGGATGATGCTGTGGCATAGGACCAAAATTACACTACAGTCTATTTTAACACCTCATTCTATATTCTAAATCAGATTCCTTTATTCCCTCACCAGCAGCAGGTTTTGTAAGAGCTGGTTTCTGAATGCTGACAGGAACTGTAGTCACTGGCATGGGTTTAATGGGTTTGACATTGCTTCCACATGACTGTAAAGGTACCACTTCTTTTTTAACACTACCGACTGGTGTGAGGGTAGCTTCTGTTTTAATTCTTGAAGGACTTGTGAGTAGGCTAGATTGAGGTAGTTCAAAATCTGCACTAGGCTGATGGACAGGTGAGCTTTCCCCATTTATTAGAAACTAGAACAAGATTGAACAAAATTTGTTATTGGTTGTAACTTATACACAGTCACCATGGCAACCATTTATAATATTCATTGGTATCTCCATGGAATTAGATACAAGATCCCAAACCCTTAGAGTAAAAATATGAGGTAAAGGACTTGTTTGGAGGTGGAAAAGAGACTTGACAACAGATGCACAAAAGGTTTAAAATGTGTAGTGACTATAAATTCTCTGTTATGCATCATTACAATTCTTCACTAGACTAAATAAACAACTGTCTCCATTTGGTGCAAAAATTTGCTTGGATATTTGTCTGTGGACATTATCTGTTCCAAGAAGCGAACAGTTTTCCAAGAGTGAAGCTCAAGGAAAACTGTGAGCTTCGAGGAACTGATAATGTCCAAGGACAAATATCCAAGCATATTTTTAAAGCCAAATGAGGGCTATTGTGTTTATTATCCTTGGAGAATATTACTGGATATTCCCCAGTTTTAACTGGGGCATATTCAGTTGCATGATGTGTTAAGACCAATTGCATGTGAGTGAAAATATTTGATGGATCACAATGTATGTTATTTGATATTATTTATGCAGGAATATCCAATGAATAGTATTGCACTACAATAATATTATTAATGGACATCAGACTTCCACAGAAACATTGCAAAACTTTTGCAGCTATGGTTTCTCCACATTCACACAACATA
>OX419335.1:25297160-25304660 GCA_948470475.1 Galaxea fascicularis | reverse complement strand
GCAGATGAGGAACACGAAACCATCAATCTGTGACCGTTGGCTTTAGTTTAGTTTGACTACAAAAAGAAAACTTCTCAATTTTCAGACAGTCCAGGACCATTTTCCGTTCATTTACAGCACACAGTTACTGAGTATTTTTTCTTTGGGGCTACTGCATGTAGTAATGTAACTGCAGCCAGCTTCTTCTTAATTCATTTGCAAAAGTACTTTCCCCACATATTTAATTTTTGTTGGTAAAAATATCAGTCATTGAACAATAATTATTACACCACTAACAGTCATCCACAGTTTGATGTGTTTGTAGCAAATACCTGAGACATGGCCATGTGCTCTTCCTTATTTTGCCCTCGATCCCCACATCCCTGAGAGAGCTTGTTTGTATGCTGTGTAACTAGAAATGTTTATTTTATTGTCATATGGTGGCACAGCAGTTTCAGATGAAAGTTGATTATTTTGCTTGCATTCCTTGTTTAGGTGCCTGGAAAATTCTAGGTTTGTTTTATATGTAAGTTTCATTGCAGAAAATTGGGATTTTGACTTACATGAAATATCAATGAGGATGCATGTGCATGCCTTTTTGGTCTTGAAATTAGCATTATCCATTAGCAACTTTGGGTTTTTGAACTTTACTAACACATCCTAGTCATGAAGAAAACTTAAAAAATCCTTTATCCTGCAGTGAGATTCTGGGGCACTTCTTGGCATTAAATTCTAATTATACAATGTGCATGTGTAGGCAATCAAGTTTTCAGGAGCAAGATGATGCAGGCAATGCAAAACCCTTCATTGTAGGCAAACTCATGATCAGGCAATAGGATCAGAGTCCCACCACAATTAAATGAAGCTTCATAAAATTTGCATTCAACATTAAAGATTGAAAGTTGAAGTATGACAATAATTTATGTGACATTCTAGAG
Source organism: Galaxea fascicularis (assembly GCA_948470475.1). Taxonomy (NCBI): domain Eukaryota; kingdom Metazoa; phylum Cnidaria; class Anthozoa; order Scleractinia; family Euphylliidae; genus Galaxea; species Galaxea fascicularis. The sequence goes on along the minus strand of OX419335.1, from coordinate 25,303,743 downwards.
TCACTGTGCATGATGTAGAAAGACTTTCATCCAGTTGTGAATGTGACCCAAGAAATAGCAAGTTATTAATCTTGTTAATAAGCATCTGAATTAAACAATTTGGCACACAACAAAAACAATGAAAGGGTTTTCTGCAAGACTATCACATTAAAAATATAAGCGAGTTTGGATAATTTTTGGTTTTACTAAAAGTGCCTGAATTTTTGCATGTGGTTATTAATTAGACAGAAAAGAAAAACAGTGTCCACTACATTCTATTTTGCTAATTTTTGGGCCTAAATATATGTCTCAAAAGCAATTCACAAAGCATATGGCCCTCCTGACAGAAAGAAAGAGAAAGGGGCCGGAGGGGAGGGAGAAGACGCAGGGCAATGTATTCTAAAGGCCACAAGCAAAAAATAAAAAAATGCAGGTCCAAAAAGTCACTGATAGTCTTGCATAAAAGCCTTCAATAATTGAATCAGCAAGTTTTGAGCAACTTTATATTTTGAGCCAAATCGTCACTTGCCCCCTTTTTGCAGCGAACCCTTCAATTAGTAACTGGAATTTGATGGTATGCAACATAATTAAGTACACAAAATCTGCAGCTTGAAACACAAAATCTTCATGCAAACCAGTCTACTTGAATGGAACAAACTAATTGCTCCGAAGAATTGGGCTGAGCTGCAAAGCAATAAACTGTGACTCATTGCCGTGACTTGTACTTGCATGATGATCAACTTCACAGGCTCTCTGCTCTAGCAGATAAACTTGAAGTTCCAGTTTTCTTTTCTTCAACTTTAAGTTCTCCTGTTTGAGCAGGAGAGCTTTATACTGCTGCTCCAGGATATCACTGGTTGTTATTTTCCTTTTTCTGGAGCCAACGTTGACTTTGGTGCCACTCTTCACTTCATATATACTTCTGCAGGATCAATGGCTACAGTCTCAACTGGAACAGCAGCAACTGTCTCAGTTGTCTCAGCTGTCCCAGCCAGAGTGACATCAACTGTTTCAGCTGGCATCTCAACAACTGAAACAGCTGCAACTGATCCAGTTGGGGAGCCAGCAATCTCGGCAACGCATGCAGCAGCTGCAGAATCCACATGTACTTCAGCTGTAACTCTACCAGGCCCTAATTCAGTTATAAACAAAGTGACAAGTGCTGTATGCTGTTACAGTACCATAACAAAATTGTATTTTCAATTTACCACTTGTATTGTGATGGTATATGCAGTGCTAATATTACTATACTGTGTCAAAAAACGTTTCTGTGGCTGTGTTAATCACTTTTGGAATTGAAAGGTTTTCTCTTTGTTTGTTTCTTTTGCTTTGCTTTGTTTTCTTTTTTTTTTTTTTTTTTTTGCAGCTTTGATATTTTCGTCTATAGTCATGTTTGAGAGTTTAATTATCAATTCCCAATATAAACAATTCAGGATTGTCACCAATAAAGCATTCAATAATCAGTTGTCTTTACAAAGATATGAGAAGTTTTCCAAGATGAAGCCTAGTCGCCCCTAGTATTAGGCTCCTTGTAGCTATTCAGCAAACAACATCTTAATTTAATAAATACAATTATTCAAATTAATCAAACGGTTACTGCTCTTCCTCTGGCGAAAAATATTAATTTCGAAGTGTCTCTATGTCCGGCAGCCGGACAGAATTTTCAAGTGAAATACTCGGTGTCCGGCAGCCTGATTTTATTTGCTTTCAGGGTTGATTATGCCAATTAGGTTAGGGATTAGGGCTAGGATACAAGGCCGGAATATGGATGTTTGTATTTGGTAATCACCGATATGAAAATCATAACACGAGAAAATTTCGACTGCCGGACACCGAGTATTTTGAAAATTCTGTGCGGCTGCCGGACATTATAGACACAGCGTATTTATTTCGAATGTCGACTCCGGCTTGTTTCGACTTAGCTTCCAAAGCTACCGTACAATAGTTTAATTGTCATTAAGTGGACTTATAAGCGTACTAGTAAGGAAAATTTCATTGTCGATGTTTCGCGCTTGTGTTGCATAATTACGTTCTTTCTGTTTTCCCACAAATAACTTACTTGTTGGAGGTCTAAAAATTCGTGTGTGCCAAGATAAATATTCGGTTTGCGACTCTTTCTTGTGCTTGTGTGCGTACTAAACAAAGACTGGCAGAGTTTATGTGAGCTAATTACGCGTTATTAAAACTAAAGTTGTAATGGCTTACCATTTGTTTCAAAGCCAGCGAGGCCGCTGAATGAAGGTGTATCTTGAAAGAGCTCTATGAGCCTTTTAGACGTTTGAGATGGTTGCTTTGGGGTCGGTCCTCCTCCAGTTTTCCTCGTCTCTTTCTGATAGTTCGCAAACTCTTTCTTAGCTGCCGAGTGGATATTTTTTCATTTCTCTCTGACCTCGGACACTTCTCTCTTCTCAAAACCGACGGAGTTCACTGCAGCGGTTATATTCTCCCAAATTTGTTTTTTTCTTTTATTGGTGACGCTGTTTGTGAGTTTGCTTTGAAGAATTTCCAAATTTTCTTCGACTTTCTCTGTAAGCATATTGATTTCAGACGGGCTGAAATTATGCTTTCGCGGCTTGCGTGACTTCTCCTCGGAGGAAGCCATTTTGAGTCGAAAACAAACAAAGAGTAAAAGAGTATTTTGGGATGCTAACCGCGGGTTAAACTCGGTTAATCCGAGGTTAGATAACCTGTCCTCTAAGGGGCCGACCATTTAACTCTTGAGGGGGGGGGGGGGGGGGGTGGGTGATTTTGAAAAAAAATTTCCTGCAAGCGCTTGGTGGAAGAAAAAAATTGCATGCAGCACAAATGAAATAGAAAAAAAATTCTTGCACTGCTGCAAGCAAGAAAAAAAATGTTGCAAAGCTATTTCATCATTCCTGGGGGGCTTTACAATTCTCGGCAAAACTGCAACCATTCCGGATAATCTACAAGCCAGCGAGCCACTCTGGTTAGCCTATTAAAATAACACATTGATTGGCCTAAATAACACTCTGGTTAGCCTAAATGTCACACTGGTTGGCCTACAGTTAGCTTAGGTAGCTTGCGAATTGCCCTTTGAATGAGATAAGGGATTTCTCGCTAGCTCGGTTCACATGGCTCCAAGTCATAGGAGTCATGCAAGCCATTACGGTTAGCCTAAATTACACATTTGCTAGCCTAGTTAGCACTGCAGTTAGCCTACAATTCCTTAGGGAGCTTGCGGTTATTGGGATCAGGGATTTCTGGCTTGCTGGCTCGCACTGTATCCAAACTCATTAGCTTATCACAAGCAGTAATGGAGGTAAATTTTTCTTTTTGAAGAATCAAGTTTTATTAGACAAAGAAAAATAATTTGTCATTTTTAATATTTTCAACTGAAGCAGTTTCATGTAATTACTTTATTGAACTCGATAAGGTTTTCAGCAATGTCATATAATATAAGACAATATATAAAACATTTGTTTTGGAGATTTCAGTCCACTTTTAAATTGTAACTAATGATTCTAGCAGTAATTACCATGCTACGAGCATTTCTGAACTGCTTTTTGCTATTTTTAGCTATTTTTTTAAATTAAGAAGCTAAACATTTTCAAATCTACCTCTGTAGCATCACTTTATAACATGAGAATATTGTTATAGGTAATATTAAATGATTCTAAAGAATGACATTCCGAAAACAATAAATAGCATGTAGCTATACAAGAATGATTTTGTATAGCTTACAACATTTTAAGGCTTTGCAGCTCCATAATAGAACTATTACTGCAATAACCACAATGTAAATGTAAATACATTATGTAAATGTAAACACGACACCTTTTTGAGGAAAAAAAAATCCTGCAGAGAAACGAGGAGAGAAAAAAAAATATCCTGCAGAGCATTTAGGAGGGAAAAAAATATCCTGCCCACCAGGTTGCTCGGAAAAAAAAAACTTGCTGACCAGAAATCACCCATCCCCCCCCTCAAAAGTTAAATGGTCGGCCCCTAACCGCGCTTTGAGCAACGCAATTTTAACCGCGAGTTATGAAACCCACGGTTAAGAAATTTAACCTCCGGTTAGGCCTAAACCGAGGTTAGTTTAACCCGTCTTTCGAACAACCGGGCTGGTGGACAAGTGACAGCAAAACATGTTCTAATGCGACGCAAACCACAGGTGGCCCAGACGTTGTTTGTGATTTACATATGTATGGTGGCCCATTAGGGCCATAGAGTTTTTATATCTTTCCTGTTTTTTTTTTTCCTTTTATTTTCCGTTTCTTCTTCTTCTTCTTCTTTTTTTTTTTTTATCTATTTAGTTTTTAAAACTTTTTTGCCAAAAAAAAAATAAAAATAAAAACAAAGTAAAACAAAAAATAAAATAGAATAGGACGATGTTTTTTTTATTTAGAGAAATTAACAAAAAAAAATTGCACGTTGCCCATAAGGGCCATAGGCCCACAGAGGCCATAGACCATTGGGCATTTCGACTTTAAATATCCCACAATGCACAGACAGTAAATTTCGCGTGAAAGACAAAATGGCCGCGGGAGTCATAAATAGCGATTGGCAAGAAGATGAGAATTGAGGGATGATTTGGTCAAATATTTGAGGCAAAATTTGTGCCGAAAGGAGATTTTAGACTTAGTTCAAATCAAGTATCCTGTGCTGTGTATGCATGGAGCCCGCGTACCCTCACTCGCCGAATCCAATATTTCGACTTCCAGTTTACGGATTATAGCGTGGATATTGACGATGTACGCGAAGCTGTTGAGAAAGAGATGAACAGTCCCGGCAGTCTACTCGGCTACAGAGCTTTGCATCAGAAAATCCGGGAAGTTCATGGCTTGAGCGTGCCCAGAAATCTAGTATATGCTATGATGACCGAGGTGAACCCACAAGGACTCAGAAAGAATTCATTTGAACAACTTTACGTGTATGATCTTCTACGCTATTAAACAACTCTTCAATGTCATGCATTTGATTTTTCTTCATCCATTCCGAATTCCACACAGTGCATTTGCCTCGTAAGCATTGCGAAAGGTCCCGCTTGCAAATTTTTATTTTTGTAACGAAAGCCTTACTTGAAACGGTTCGAGCCATCTCATCTCGGTGACAGAAAACTCCTCAAGTGTCAAAGTAACAACATCATGCAGTTTTAGGAGTAATTAGCTTGCCAAGCTTTAACATTAGTTCCCTGTTCGTTTCTTTACTACTCTCGCTCTAAACGCATCCCAATCCTGCTTTTTCCGCTTGGACATTTCATAAAATCACTGATAGTGTTTAGGACATGGCAGATGGCATAAACACAAACCCAAAGTGCATTGTGGGATATTTAAAGTCGAAATGCCTAATGGTCTATGGCCTCTGTGGGCCTATGGCCCTCATGGGCCACGTGCAATTTTTTTTTTTTAATTTCTAAATAAAAAAAAAAACATCGTCCTATTTTTTTATTATTATTTTTTTTTTACTTTGTTTTTATTTTTGTTATTTTTTTTTTGGCAAAAAAATTTTAAAAACTAAATAGATAAAAAAAAAAAGAAGAAGAAGAAACGGGAAAATAAAAGGAAAAAAACCCAGGAAAGATATAAAAACTCTATGGCCCTAATGGGTTGAGACAGTATTGCGCCATTTAAGAGAATGTATGAAAATGGTTCAAAAATCGCTCTAAATTCAACTTGTAGTCAAGGATTTTTAAAATAAAAGAAGCTTACCTTGGTCTGCGCTTGTGTTATTTTGAAGTCTTTGTGGCAGCTGAGTCGTTCTAAAGTCGTTCTAAAGCCATTTTGACGATTTAATCTTTTCCCAGTTTGCTTTCCAGTAAAGAGAAACGAAAGGCTGGCGACATGGTCGGCCGACGGTTCGCACTCGAAGCTCCATAAATTCCACTAAAATGCTCGGAGCTCGCCAAAATTGCCTCACGGCAGCCGTCGATAATTCTTCTTTCTAGTTGCTTCGCCTCGGATTCCAAGGTTTATCTTATCCGCCCGAAAAACGCTCCTTTTCGAGCGCTGGCTGCCCATTTTTGCTTCGTCTAGATCCGTAACGAGTTATCTTGGCCACGGATTTCAAAATCGTTGGCTTAGCGACCCCTCCGTCACGACAAAGTTGCCCTCAACCGTAGGGAGGCAGAGGTCAATTTCCTCTGCAAGCGGTGAGTTTCCCGCCGTTTCTGGTGTAATTTGACCTATGCCTTCCCACAGTTGAGGGCTACTTTGTCGTGACGGAGGGGTCGCTAAGCCAACGATTTTGAAATCCGTGGCCAAGATAAAATGGCTTTAGAACGACTTTAGAACGACTCATCTGCCACAAAGACTTCAAAATAACACAAGTGCAGACTAAGGTAAGCTTCTTTTATTTAAAAATCCTTGACTACAAGTTGAATTTAGAGCGATTTTTGAACCATTTTCATACATTCTCTTAAATGGCGCAATACTGTCACGTATGTAAATCACAAACAACGTCTGGGCCGCCTGTGGTGTAACGATGAAGTATTGGTGTGAACAGGATTTCCAAAACTTAAAAGTGGTGTACTTGTGTGCAGTTGAACGGTTTATACGATACCTACCATCTGAATCACCTCATTTCGGAAATCCTTGGACAGAGGAATACCTGGTTTGAGGTTTCGGCCGTATTTGTTTATTGAAAA
>OX419335.1:25222160-25292160 GCA_948470475.1 Galaxea fascicularis | reverse complement strand
TTTCTGATTTTGTCCCACTTTTCCACCCTACTTTACGCCTCAATAACAGCAACTTCTTGAGGGTAAAAGAGCATTTTTATTTTCAAGTAGTGTTCTTCTAAGATTGAAAAAATATTTTAAGTAATAAAAAGCCACTTTGAATATTCGTTTCAGTAGCACTTTAACATGGATTGATGTCTTGTTCGCGTTTCAAGCAATTAAAAATCCCTATGCTCATCCTACGAAACTATGTTGTGGGATATTTTGTGAATATTTGGGTGATTTTTGGGTACATTTGAGAAGAGATATTTTTTCTCAAAGGATTAGTTAAATTTAGGAAAATGGGAAATATTGAAGATTTAATGACGGTTTAAAATTGGAAATTGAAGTTAGGAATGAGTGGATGGACACCAAAACAGTTCCTGAACAAACCTGCAATGCCCTTGTGGGGTCTCAACTGTCTGGTGGTGTTTCAAAACATATTTTACATCTCAATTCCTTCTTTAACCCTTTAACTCCCAAGGGGTTCTCCATTGACGAGTAAAATCGTCTGGCGTTAGACAGAGTAAAATCTATAAGTGCCATTTGGCACTATCGGGAGTGAAAGGGTTAATGGGGACATAGTTTTTGGGTGAAGATGTGGTTAACCCTTTAACTCCCAAGGGGTTCTCCATTGACGAGTAAAATCGTCTGGCGTTAGACAGAGTAAAATCTGTAAGTGCCATTTGGCACTATCGGGAGTGAAAGGGTTAAACTCCTTAAAATTCCATTCCAATTTACGTTGTCCCGAAAAGAAAACCAGATATAAAGAAAAAAAAAGATACAAGAGAAAATATTTTAAAATCTGGATTTTAAGTTGACAGACTCCTTCAAAACAGGTATTTTTACTCAAACAAAATTTGGGGCCTCAGAATCTGTGCCCCTTTTATTAATGGTTTGGATCAAAGGTTTTGGAAACTAAAAAAGGGTTTCAGGAATAAATTTACTTTCTGTACACTAATTATTTTGTAAAAAGGACTGGGACAAATGCTGATGTGGTAATCACTAGCATTCTTGCTGAGGCCCTTATCGATTGCGCTTGTAAAAGTATCATATCACCCCGCTGATGCGACAAGAATTGCCCGATTTGTTCCAAATTATGCTTAAAAGTGTTCCTTTTAATTTTTTTAAAACGATGATACGTTTTCGCCAAGTATGCTATAAAAACACAAGAGAAAAAGCCCAAAATTAAACATTGACTGGAAAGTATGACATCTTCACCTTGACTGGCTCCGATCGCTAGCAATTTGAGCTGGTTCTGACCAATCCTGTATCGAGCGGCTGTTCCTCTGGTATCTGTAAGTTGCTCGACGCCATTTTGTTGGCTATGAAATCGGAAACTGGGACCGACGCAACAATTACTTCCGGTGAACCTGGTCCTAAAGGAGACGAGCGCGCAGTATTGCGCTTACCTTATCCCACCTCCCCAGACGGATAAAAAATAGACTGAACCATGGACAGAACTTGACCATACAAGTCACGACTCTGGTTTTTCCAAATTATGCTAGTATAAACGTAATAAGGGCCTTGATGACAGAGATGACGACGACGACGATGGCGGTGTTCAGAGATAGGTTCACCGAAATGATTTTGGCTTGATCCCATGAATTTCACTAGACGTTACAGCAGTTTGAAACAACCACGAATTTTACAGGGGGAAAAAAGGTACGGTAACTGGGCAAACACAGCCCCTACTGCGAACATTTACGAAAATCAATGTTTGAATTTCCTCGACTTTAAATCCGATGTAAATGAAACCTTGCAGTTTTACTGTACTTAATATGTTGATTCTCTCTGTCACTCAGGTATTTCATTTGAAAACTTAATACTTCGATAACCGTGTATTGGTAACCTGTGTCGCAGACAGTAAACATACCGCTGGTATACAGGTTATATCTAGGTTTTCACCAAGGTCTCGAGTGCCAAGTCCGGCTGCACCGCAGGCTATGTATTGCGTGTTGCATTCTTAATCCTAACCGATTTTCAAGAGGATGTTTCATGAAGATGCAAGCAGACCTGTAGCACCATTTGACCATCACTCGCAGAGAATTACAGACCGAAAACTTACTACGCTGGCTAAATTTATTTCTTAAGAAGATCGAACACCACAGATAGTCCGAAGTCCGGATCAATTACGTTTGAACATATTTTGTTGAATTGTTACAGCCCTTGAACTACAGGTCGGGAAGAGAGAAAGTCACCATGGGCGGGGAGGTATAAATATCGGCGAAATGTTTTTAGCAAGCACCACTCATTTCAGTTAGCCCATCCCCGAATTTTCGCTTGTAGGCCTAACTTAAGTATACAAGCGAAAATTTAAATTTACTTAATTCCTATTCCATTCGTAGCTTAACATTATACGTTGATGAGTCAATGTTTATATTCAGCAGGAAAAGCATTCATTGAATATAAAATTCATCCATAGACTGACGCGACTTTAAAAATATAAATACAGTAAGTAATTTACCCTCTTCGTTAGAAATAAGAGCCTCAAGAAAATTTCTGTACATGTCAGTAACCTCAAATAATTATCTTCTTCAGAACATCTCCATATGATAAAAACTCTGCGCAGTCTCAAATAAAACGTTAAATCAATATCCATAACAGCCGACTTCAACTTGTAACAATTTGTTTACACTGCTATTATTTTCAATAAACAGGAAGCCTTTTTACTTGATTTCAGATTGCTTTTAGTATGAGCTCGAGGTCAATAATCGTTTTCAAGGAAAAGTCACAGCCTGTGTTCAAACAGCGGGCAGATTTTCTGGTTGCTGTCCTCAAACTCAAACAACGCTATATTCTCAGATTAACCGCACGCACTAACTATAACAACTTAAGAAAGTTGGAACTGTGTTTTCAGGATCAATTGCCACGAAAGATTTTGGAACTTTTAACACGCTACTAAAAGTGAATGAAGTAACCTTTGAGTTCATGGTGCAACACTCTCCTAAAATAGTTCAACAGGAACTTCCCTATCGAACGCCCTGTTTTGTGACAGTTTCGCCTTGGTTATGATCATAACTTTGACCCACAATTCCCCAAACACACAAATTTACAAGATTGCAAATTAATAGACTAAACGTTGGTCAATGTGGGAATTCAAGTGAAATGCTTTCCCAACAGTCCAACTTAGGTTTCAAAACCAACATTAGAATCCAACAATAAAATAAACGTGGGTCATAAAAACTGCAACTCTATGAAGTCTCTCTTTGGCGCACTTTTAAATCGCAACGCATCCCGATCAAAGAGTTAACAAATTTCGTCCTAAAATTTATGCGCACAAACGCATACGCAAAATGTTCCAAGTCTAGGATACAATTAGGCGGTCCATGCTTCGTTTGTCCTCTCAGAGGCTATAAAAAAAGTCATCTCGTGACTCCTGATTTAGTGTGCGCTCCCATAACACCTCGCGATCACAAATATTAAAGTAAAGCGGACCCCAAAAGGCCGTGTGCTGCCGTTAGTCGAGAAGGAAACGCCGGCCCAACAAATCCAGGATGAACCAAAACAGACTAAGACTTTATGTCAGCTTTGCTGTTCTTCGCTCTCTTCGAATGTGATGAGGTTCTGTGGAATCTGCGATAGAACACAGGGAGTTAGCATTATATAATTAAACAAAACAAGCACTGTTTGTAAACTGACCTTCAAATCTTGTTTCTCTTTCGTGGCTTGTCGCACATACGTGTACCACGTGAGGGCAGCCGCCCTGGTTCCCAGTTTAAACTTGTATGAATTTCCTACGAAAAACAGGAAAGTCTATTTAACGTCCTGTTCAGATAGACCTCTAGCAGAGTCACACGTATGTAGATTTCTGGATTTATATTGCATATTGTCTGTCGTTTCATAGAAGGAAAGCTTTCATTGCACTATAGAAACATAGAGGGATTCACCCACGTTTTCCATTCACGAGAACGCCTCAAACAGCAAATCCATTAAACTGGGGAAAAAATCATGTACAAGAATAGCTGTAATGATAAAATTTACCCCTGGTGTCGTCCGTCAGTTGAAATGTATCAGGGTGGCGCGGATCATCCAGTAAAACAACAGTACAGTCAGTTATGTTCACCATCTTATGTGGATCTCTTTTGAACTGCAAAAGCAATGTAAAAATAAACTTGTAAGCCACACCTACAGCAAGCGGTACAAGAAAATCAAACAGAGGTAAACAAAGCAAAAAAGCAAAGAGAAAAAAGAGACTCGGCATACCGCAGCTCTGTCACGCCTTCCAAAGGTTCTGTGCTTGGGAAGAAAGAAGTGAAGCCAGTTTCCACACAGACCTGCCCAGAACTTCTGCCAAGATGACACCTACAACAAAACATAACCCTTGCCTAAATTGTCCCTTTACACCCTTGAGGTGAGGTTACAAAATGGCCGATGGGCTGTGGATGTTTGTTACCAGGGATGACCTGGGAAGAGGCGTTTGCCAGACAATTTAGGCTTTAACACGGAAGTCAAGGATCAGCAGTGATTGCCCACGACAGTTAACGATTAATATGAACTATGAAAATGGCATTTGATTTCTTTCACAAGAAGCAAGGAATGACTGGCATTGACCTCACTCCTACAAGACATGGAGACACAGTGTTCACTGTTGTATTCTCTTGGTTTTGGCTAAATAGAGATACAAAAGAACCTTACCGCTAGCTTCTTTCCCTCCTTCAAAACTTTCTTTCGTTTGACAAAACCTACAGAAGAAAGGCCCACAGTCAGATGTATTTATATTGTGGGTAAATCACAACATGTAACGTAGATATCAGCGGCACTTTTCGATGGAGCAGTTTGCTGAAAAATATTTTTTAATACACTTCGGGAGTTTTTCCTGTTTTTAAAGAAGTGTTTTCTCCCAGAGACGTACAAAGCCTCGTTAATAGATCAAGTTTAACGGTTCAACTGGAGTTGCATGCATTAACATTCTATACAAGTTGCATCTTCAAGAATCAACCCCCAAACCTCCGCAATGAGACAGGTTAACAGAAACATATTGTCGTCCTCCCCCAAAAATGAGAATTGACATTGTCGTAGTTAAGGTATAAAGAAATACTGTCCATGTAAATTTGCTACTGACAATCTTCAAGTGGCTAGCTTGCAAGCGCCCACTAGATTTAAATCTGAGATTTTAGAGTTCATTTGATCCTGAAAGAGGACCATGAAATTCGAATTTCTCGTGAACACAAACTTTAACATTGAATTTGTGGTGCATGGATTTACTTCAGTTTTGCAGCAAACTAAAACGAAACGGTTGACAAAGTGTGTCCAAAAGCTTTTGATAAGTCAAAACTATAAATAATGAGGACATTGTCTTATTATGCATTATTATCGTTTTTGGATTACAGGCATCCAGAGAGTATCCCGCGATGCTAGAGCAGGCCTCGAATACGCCCTGGATGGTCCTGTTCTTCAATTCCAATACCTTCAACGTCGAACTCTTGCTGATGCGTATTGACTTTGCACTCCTCGGTACTTGTGTCACTTAGGATGCTGCAGAAGAAAAGAAAATACTAAGCTTCAGGTGCATAGGAATTTAAATTGTATTGTTTTTTTAGCCAGAGATTTTCCCGCTACGGAACGCCCATTCATTGGCTAGTTCATGGTTACAAGACATCTAACAATGAAACTGTTTATCGCCAAATGCCATGATATTCATCTTTATTCAAACTATTCAGGTACAAAAAAAAAAGACAAAGAAGAAAAAGAAACTAAAGGAAACGAAATGATATAAGATATGTAACTATTAACTATATGTACAATTTTTGAACTAGTGTGCAACAGTCAAAGGAGCAGAGCCTTCGAGTTGGCTGCTGCTATGACATCAAACGGGAAACAGTTCACTGTTACCCGCTCATGCTTCATTTCGCGGGTAACACTGCGAAAACTATGACATCAAACGGAAAACAGTTCACTGTTACCCGCGAAATGTTGACCGCTGTTGCACGTGATCAGAGCGTGCAGTTGAAGGTGGGCTGATGTTGTCGCTAGAATCTCAGCGCGTTTTTCAAAGTTTCCTTTTGTGTTGTTTTCCACCGGTTTAATCCATTTGTTTTGCTATATAACAAATCACTTGATGACTGGTCCCTTGGGGAACAGTGAATTTTGTTTCCCGAGAATCTCAGTGTTTCCCTTAACTTCCTCTCGAGAGACATTGAGATTCTCGGGAAACAAAATTCACTGTTCCCCAAGGGACCAGTCAGTAAATGTTAAATGCTACAAATGGAGAAATCTTAGGACAGGTGGTCTCTTGCGAGGGATATTTGTGGGAAGATGTTCAAATTCCGAGTTCTTAAATCAGGGTCACGAAACACTGTAAAAGCCAAGAGACCTGACCTGTGCCTGTCTATTGTCAAGTCTGATCTGGTCAGTTTACCTGTGAAGAGACAAAGAAAGTGCAAGATACTTCATTAGTATCATTTGAGTCTGGATGACATCAGCGGCATAAGCCGTACGCGCCCAAGGACCTATTTATTGAGTCCAGACAAAAGTATCTTTCGTGTGCATTTTCCTAGACAGCGATTCAATATGAACTGATCTTGAAAAGTAAACTTTTGAGTCTAACACTTTAATTTATTTTTAGGCAAAGTAGTGCTTTAACCGACAGACAAATAGTTCTCGGGGTCCACAACTCACCGAGGCACGAGGCGGGCGTAGTAACCGAGAGATACAATAATCCTAAGAAAAAACAGGAACTACTTGTTCAAATGAAATCAGCTTGTGGGATGACGGTTAGTACGCGCGACTACCGAGAAGGAAACCAGGAGGCTGTCTATGAGGATGTCTACCACATTCGCATGACAGAATAGGAGTCACAATCACGGGAGCAAAAGTCCGAAAGTACGAAATTCCAGTCTTATGATGACAAATATTTTTTGTAAAACTACTGCTTTTCAGGCCTGACATTTCAATAAGATTGTTAAGTTGTGGAATTAAATTTGCACAATTGCTCTGCCATCCTTTCCGCTTTTCAAGTATTTCATTATGTGTGTTTTGTCGCCAAATATTACTTTCATATTACGCTCAGGCTTTGATGCAGATATCATTTTACCTCGTCCTCAGTTTGAAAATATTGCTACCACAGGAACTAATCTTGCTCCTCTTATATTCTTCTTCACAGGGCGTGGGTACTTTACATTGTAAATAGTTTTTTTTTTTTTATAATTTCCTGATTAGCCTTTTTTTCGGGCCAATTTTCGTAGCTTACATGTCTTTCTATGTCAGCCGAGAAGCAACTTACACGGGTACTTACGTCTCGTTCGCACTCTCCCCTCGTTTACGCAATGACTCCCAATAAACAAAGTTTAAGAAAGAGACAAAGAGAAGGGGTTGGCTGGAGTTGGTTTTCTCGCAGATTCCCTCCTTGATTATACGACAGTGTTCTTGAAAGAAACGCCAAACTAACTTTGCTTGGAATGTGCCCATTACAGTTCTTCACTTTGTAGGAATTTGTTTAAACGAAATACCCCACTAACTCTGCTGATTAACGTCATCGTGTTTAATTAAGTATAAACAACAAAAAAAGGAATAAAAATAATAAAGAAAATAGGTCAACCAGGCGTATTCACTTCAGTTTGAACACTGATCATAATTTAAGGTTTCTACAGTGTGGGTGTATACTCACCAAGGGAAGACTTGCTCTCATTAATAAGCATACTGTCGTCAAGTAGATTCCGTGATCCTGTGCTGCTAGCTATACTGCAACTGCAAACCAAGTTGAATATTTCCCAGTGTTAAGATTGGAATGCAGGGACAAGACTCTTTAAAACTTAGTTTCTGCTGCTGCGGTCTGAGTGGTGAGGATCTGTGCCTAAGAGGGGTCTTGTTTTATCAAACGAAAGGTCTTGGTGTTCCAATTGATTTGTAATGAAATGGGGAAAAATATTTGCAACTTTACAGGACGTAAAATAGGGCGTACATGTGTGCTCTACAAAAACACGACAAAATTTACTAGTACCTTACCTAACGAAAGCAACATTTCACTCACTAAATCTTGGAAAGGGTAGGAAGGAATCGACGGGGGTACTCCAATTTGACATCACCATTGACTAAACTTCGCCAACGTCACATACAACAAGCAAGGCCGGAAAGACGCAGAGGAAGGCGGAGAAGGCGAGAGATTTTGGTCTTGTATTTGGCAGGTCGGCTGAACGAGTGGAGGACAGGAGGCCGTGAGATGACAAGTAAGCAACAACTCATTCACTTTAGCCGAAAGATTTTGGGTTGCGTGGCAGAGGGACGAGGAAAGAGTAGTCGCGCTACGCTAGCAACACGCAGGAAAGTGCAGAGCTTGAGCCCTCCTCGTGGCGCGCGCGCTCCCCTCGTTTCACGCGCATCATACTCCCTCTTTGTTCCTTTTCTGGTGTAGGTTAGAAGGATCAAATGCTGTTAAGTCAAGTCACGAATCAGCTTACCATAACGACTCTGATGATGACAAATCACCTGCCATAATACTAAGCACACTGAAAGAAATAGTAAGCATGTCATGATTAAAACCTCATTTCGCAGATGAAGCACTGTAGGTTGATCAAATCACGGAAACCTTTGGTTAAGGATTTCATTTCCTTACTGTGAACACGTTAGAACTAAGGACCAATGCTTGATTTGAATGCACAGCATGATGCAAAATTACTCCTCAACATCTTTGTAACGATCGGTAACATTTGATCACCTGCTGATGACACTTGGATTTGCTTACAGCTAAATTATGAGGCCTTCCAAGGGGTAGAAGCGACAAGCGACATGGCTCCGAAAACAGGGGACAATTTTCTCCCAAAACGACAACCGAATTGGCAGAACAAATGCGATGATTTTGCAACAGGGACAATTCACTTTCAATTCCTCTTTGTATTCTTTGCGACAGTGACATTTGACCAAACAGGCGACAGACAGAGTCGTAAACGAGCGAAAAAGCGACACCACACCACCCCTTGGAAGGCCTCAATTAGTTTCTGTGTTTGAAACTGACTCGAATTGTAAATCTTCTGTTTACTCTTCCTCAGTTCTGTTCGTTTTTTTACGTTCGCCCGCAACATAAAAAGAGAAACGTAGCGCAAACTTATGCGAACGTAAAACTCTTTGTGGAGAGCCAGCCATCAGAAAAAAGACTCTCGAGACAATCTTCTCATTCATGTCCGATAACCATCGCGTCCTCGATATTGATGCGATGGTTGCTTTGATGAATGTGGCTCTGACTCAATCAGCAAACTGTTAGATTTTAACATAAAATCTGCCAGGTTTGCATTATAACTCACTTGGCTCCTAAACTGACAGATTTCCTGTGACCTGGAACAAACTTTGGACGGGACGGAAGAGGTGAATTCCGTGGAACACCTGCAAAATTGGCAAAACAGTTAGTTGGTCCCACGGTGTAATCCGTAAACTTGCAAGATTAGCCTGCGGTGCAGCCGGTCTAGACACTCGAGACCTTGGTGAACACCGAGATTTATTGTGAATACTGGCGGTATGTTCACTGTCTGCGACGCAGGCTAGCGAAAGAAATGCTCACAAAACAAAACGATGCACGTCGATAAAATGGTTAACTGACACATTGCTAAACAAGACAAACTTTTTTGTTAAAAGTTAAATGGTTCCTTACCACTTATACTTTCTCTTGACTTCGACGACGCTTTGCCATTCAAGTTAGAGCTACTAGGTTTAGGTTCAATTTGAAGGGACAACCTTAACAATATAAAAAAACAGAGTATCACGATTATAGTTCTCACAAAATAGCTGACTGAAGTTTGGGCTGCCTCTTTTACGTCATCATTCACTATTTCAAGGGGACCCAACAAGTGTTCGGTGGAGGGTAGTTCGCCTTAGGTTTTCGGCGTCCAACAAAGAGTGCAGTCGGATTTTCGTAACTGAAACATGGCCTAAAATACTCAAAACAGGGAAAAACCATTACCCCCTGATGTTTTCGGAAGAGTTACATTATTTTTGGCAGTCAAAAACGTCAGCTAGCATTTTCGGAAAGCCAACAGTTCCCTAGAAAGTTCATGGAAAGTTCACTCTAGCTAGCAATTTTCTCAAAGGAAGATCATTGTTCTCTAAAATTCTAAGGCAATAAAAATTTCGGCTAAGGAATCTGAACAAATCAAATTCGTCCAACTAATGGAAACATACGGCTTTAAACAGGCTTCAAAAACCATAAGGCGCTTACAGCTTTACAGCTTTTGATTGATTGGCTCGTTGGGTGCCCTGCTATTTGAATTCATTTCTCACTTGTAGTTGTCATCCTCGACAAACTTCTGTAGCTCCTCAATGTAGTTTACAGAACTTAGGTAGCTCTGAATGTAAGTCGATGGCTCAAGGTTTTCTAGATAAAAACAAGGGGAAAACATGCAAGTATTTGTTACATGTAAGACGTGAAATAACTGTCGCAATGTGTAGACCTTTCATACGTCTTACAGTTACGAGTTTTTTACAAAGTAATTTATTTAGCTCCGACATTTTCAATGTCTACTAGAGATCAAAAGATCTTCTGGAAAGCAGCTGGCAAGTTATAAACTTAAGCAAAAACGACAATTTTCTTGTTTTCATTAGCAAAATTGGTTTATATTACAAATTCAACTTTACACTTGGTGCTTTCAACAGAAGATGACAACAGCAGTGTCAAAACAGGTATTGTAAAATCCAATCAATTGTCATTAGAATTCCATTAAAGATGTCACTTAAAATATGCAGCCACAGTGTACATAAAATCTAATTTTGAGGCCTTACCATATTTTGACAGCTGAAACTCTGATATCAACCTTATGACATCATTCATCTGTAAGAAAACACAAACACTAGTAAATGAGCAAAGCATGCACTTAGAAACACGCACTTACAAAATCTACTCTTTTTTCTAATAAGAACCTTTTTTATGAGAACGCCGAGGCTCAGATTAGCCAAAATTTTAGGAACATGCTCAGAACATACCCAGGCCGAGAGTCAGTAAGAACGTCTTTATTTTGTTCATTTGTTTTTGTTGCGTTGTGAACCTCTGTGTTCAATGCTTAGCGTAAAGTCAAATTTACCCACAGTTGGCTGGTGCGATATCTTGTTTGCGGCATCAAAGCAAACCGCACAAGCATGTGACAAGCAACTTAAAGGTTTCATGGTCAAGTCCGTATTGATTTATCATGTAACTTACGAACAGCTTTAGAACGATTTCAGGCTCAAATCGCCAAAAAAATAACAACATTCGCCCTCAGCTCCAAAATTAGACGTTCTTATAAAAAAAAAAAGTGTAATGAGATGCAAGCGTATGATGTTACTATTAATGAACAACTTTCAGTGGAGTATTCAGTTGGTACCTTGCGAGTTCTTGCGTCATCCAGGCCACCCGTGTTTGGGTGAATTGTGTCTATGTAAGTTAGATCTGCCAGATACATCCCTAGTACGAAAAACAAAATATGAGACAGTCTGTAATGCTAAACTGGTGTACATGAATATTTGATCTATCTTCTTTGTACACGTATGCAACTTTGTTGGACCAAAAGTGAAAACAGTTTGCACAAAATAAAACGTTAAGTATAAAATGTAAATGCCACGTCAATTCAATGGATGAACTAGCTTGAAAGTGGCGGAAGCACTCGCTCAGGGACCGGATAGCGTTTTCATCAATATAACCGTTAATTGATCTGTAATTACTAACGTTGAATCTAAAATTTAGTAAATGCATGAGAAGGATATTATAATAAATTGTGTATTTCTAAAAAGGTAACAGCAAATTGTTGCAGCAAACTAACGAAATAGTGGATGGGTTGCC
This sequence comes from Galaxea fascicularis, assembly GCA_948470475.1. Classification (NCBI taxonomy): domain Eukaryota; kingdom Metazoa; phylum Cnidaria; class Anthozoa; order Scleractinia; family Euphylliidae; genus Galaxea; species Galaxea fascicularis. The sequence continues at coordinate 25,280,402 of OX419335.1, read as the reverse complement.
TGCAACAGAGTGGATAGACCAACCCAGTTAATTGCGATGCTGAGCGGGTCATGGACTATGGTTCAAAACTAAGAGAGTCTAGTTTGCAATACTCTCTACCTCCACTTACCCAAGTATGGAATACAGGGCAGTTTGACTGAACTCAAATATTCCCTCAGGTTTTTCCTAAGTACAGTGTACGAAACCATGAAATAATTAACTTTATCAAAACAGTTTGCATCTGTAATGACTGGGCCCAGAAACTGTTATATTTTGAGAATTCAAAACACATGACATTTTTACGTTTAAAATTAATGTTGTGTGTTTCTCATATTATTTTTATACTGGTCTCCTGATATCTAGACGTTTTAATACAAACTAACTGTTTTTAAAGGTCTATTAATCTGTAAGTTCACAAACTACATGTACACTTCAATGATTGTCTACAAATTATACATAACTGGTGCTAGAAGGGCAAACGAAACAATGTATTTAATAATCACCCTGTGAAATCGCTGTTATATCACCTGCTACTTAGCTGATCGGGTGGTAACTGTTGGGGGGGGGGGGGGGGGTAAGTCGGCTAAAATCAGGGGACATTCCGCAAGATGGAGTAGGATAATTGTTTTTTATTATTCAACACATTGGCAACAAAGCACCACTTACTGAGTTTATAACAGGAAAAAAAAAACAGAAAACCACCATTTTATCCCGAAGCAAGAAATTACCTACACAGTATGCAGTATGCTAAAAAGGTTTTGTCTTGACTATTGCCTAAAAAATGCAGCCTGAATGATCACAATTTAAATTATTTCATACTTGTTTTCTTCCTCTGAAAGAAGTTCTGCTAACTTGTCAAACATAGCACGATCTTTCCTTTGGATTAACTGCAGTAAGACCAAAAGAAGGCTGTATGAGAATATCACTGGTCAAAGCTCCACAGTAGAAGGATACCACAAAGAGCAACAGACAAACTTCACTTAAAAACATACAGTGTAAACAGGACTAGAAAGTAATTATTAAAGTCTCAATTGTCAAGTCTTGAGAAAAGCTGAATATTTCAATTTTTTTTCTGTTGACACAAGTAAATCAGTTCTAAGACTGTATAATTTCATACATGAAGGGTACATGAGGTGGACAAAAAAGCCTTAAATTGCATTGCACTTACTGCCCATGTCTTGTTAAGTCTGTAGATGGGAGCACTTTGAAGTCCAGATATTACAGCTTTGAGTGAATGAAGATTGTTCATATCAAAAAGTTTCTGTGTGATTTTCAAAACAAAGCAAAAAGCAGGTAAGAGTCACCTTGGTTTTAAAACTGTTTAACCCCTTAAAGTGTCCAATGTAAACCTCTCCTTATAGTAAACTGCTCTATCAAACATAAAGGTTGTGAGAAAAAAGGAAGAAATCAACAAGTAACAACAAGTCACTGATTGTTTCACAAATTCTCCTCATCATTACCATAGTATGGAGAACAGTATGGATCTAATATACACGCCAATATTGTGGTTCAAACGGTTAATTTTGTTTTTTTTGTGCTTGTTTGTTTTAATTGTAACCCTGCACTGTGCTTTAACTTAATTACCTTGTCAACCTACAGGTGCATGGAACAAATTAGAGAACAATAATTGTTTGCACAAATGCTCACGGGCTTACAAAGTCCTACCTTGGCTATCTTGATAAAGTGAGTTAAAACTGCAGCTCTGATCTTTGGTCTGTTTGCATTCAGGATTTCCCTGACAACCCAGAAGCTCACCTGTCAAAAATTTAATAGATTCTTTACTGTACTTAATGCTGATAAGATGGGTCGACTGAGTTAAGGGTTGAAGGTCAAAGTACTATAATTGTATGGCTTAAAGGGGAACTGTCATGGGAGTTTAGTTGTTTTGTGGCCTAAACTTTACATAAATTGCAACTTATGACCTTTTCTCCTGTCAAAACATTCCTTGAAAGATATCAATCAACTTTTCTTGCAGGAAAGTACAAAGATGTACATGGTACATCTTTGGCCATGGTTTCATTAAGAGAGAATTTGAAATTTTTTTCAAACTGCAGTCCATTTCCATCCTTGCCAACATATGAAGACACTATTTAGTCTCAAAGCAGTAACACAGTCCTGTGTAAATAATCTGCTTCATTCTTTTGGAGTTTTTCCTGATGTAAAGACACCTTCTAGCATCATACAGTGGACCAAAATAGCATGACAGTGCTCTTTTAAAGAAGCCAGTGAGACAAACGTTGCTAAGCAAGACGTAAAACATTGGTAGGATACGATAAAATACCAGGATGATACTTGTCATGACTCAATTTATCTGCAACTTACATGGTTGAATCTCTTTGTGAGTGTCACAACATTTGGTGCAAATTCATACTTGAGTTTCTTTGTCCAGCCACAGCCTGACAACTCCTGCAGTAAATGTTTGTACAGTCTAACCTCGATTATCCAGACTCGTCGGGACCCTCGGTAAATAGTCCGGATAATCGAGAGTCAAAACAAAAGGTATACAGCAAAGAAAACATCATTTTAATTGTGAAATCTACACAGCCTGTATGTATATATCAGCTGAACACATTAGAATATTTCTTTGTCTCGTTACACTTGCGAATTTTGAAAAGCACACAGGATAATACGCTGTTTCAACAGTCTTTTGAAAGGATTATTGGGCTTTTTGCGACTTTGAGTTTTCAAGATCACAACTAATTAATATTGATGAAAAAATTGGGACCAGAGAAAAAAGTCCAGATAATCGAATAGTCCAGATAATCGAGGTCTGGATAATTGAGTTTCGACTGTACATGTAAACTTACTATTGATAGAACATTATAATAATTATAATATTCTCCATCTGTATGTATAGGTAATCACATGATTCCGAGTGCAATTTGCAATAAATAAGCACGAGTAAATTTTTTCAAAGACCAACAAAATTGCACGAGCCCGTAGGGCGAGTGCAATTTGTGGTCTTTGAAAAAATTTACGAGTGCTTATTTATTCCAAATTGCACGAGAAAAATCATGTGATTACTTACTAATAATACACTTGAAAAAATAGACTACTTATAAAGCTTCAAACCCATACATTGACTACTGAGGTACGCAGAAGGCATTGCCCTCGATCTTCCGAAACTTGGAGAAGCTTCGAAAATATCCGGAGATCACCGGAAGTGTTCGGTAATCCTCGGAAATCTTCGGTAATGTTCGGTAATCTTCAGAAGTGTTCGGGTGATCGTCGGAAATCGTTGGAAGCATTCGGGTGATCTTCGGAAATCTTCGTGTGGTTTTCGGAAATCTTCGGAAGGTTTCGCACGATATTCGGCGGTCTTCGAAATACATCGGTTGGTCTTCGGAAGTCTTTGAGTCTTCGTTTTAAGTTCGGAAATCATCGTTGTAATTTGCACTCGTGTTACACTTTTTTGCACTGGTGTTACACTTTCTGCACTTTGTTACACTTGAACTGCACTGCTCTCAGCCAATCACAATCGAGTAATTTTTTCAAGTGTATTATTACATTAGTAAGTTTGTAGCCTCTACCTAAGCTTTTAGCTTATTACAAGAATGTCACTGTTAATAATTAAAATAAAAAGAACCTACAGTGTAGTAGCTGCTCAGTTTGGGGAATGACTGGTTGTGTCTGAGTTGCTAGCTACATGTAAGTTAATAGATGTGTTAAAAACATCCCTAAAACTAATGGCACACCACTTCATGTACGTTTTAGTATAATTAATACATTATCATTATATTTGTCTTACTAATAATTAAAAGTGGGACGGGTGAAGTTTTGTTCTGGCATGATCACATTGTAGTATCTCACATTATCATTACAAACGTCTTCAGAGGTTTGTAGGGTGCAACTTACATCAGGGTGAATCAACTTGAACGCAGCCAGATCCAAAATAGTCAGCTGTTGCTGTATTGCCGAGACAAAAAAACAAAGTTTGTTAGTTAAGATCACAAGAAAACAGATATACATAAAGTTAATTTGTTGCAAGGGAAGCATCAATGATTCTCACATGTACATAATATTGTACATACAGGGCTGTTATTAAGGGCCCATGGGCCGCTGACTTTCTCCTCATATTTTGAGGTATAATTATCCCCAGCTACTTTAACATAAAACCAGCATTTTGACTTCACTACAGCACCTTGAATCTGCAGCTACATGTATTTTTTTGTATATGATCCCCACTTACTTCAAAAATTAGTGACATCCCTGTACATATGAATAAAATTTCATCATTTGAAAACATCTGAATGTCAAGTTACATGTATATGTAAGCACATGTACAGTCATGTACTTTTTATTCATTAATAAATATTTGGGTCAAATGTTATAACTTCCTGTGTATAACAAAAATAGTTGTTAATAATTATTTTTGTGCTAACTTGCAACAGCTACTGTTAGTAGAGGCTCTACACTACACTACAATGTTCAGATATTTTATTTTTAGCTTGTCTGGCTGAATCTATAGAAGGTACAGTGATATTCATGAACATGAAAAGAAAAATTATATAATTATACAGTTTTCTTCACCACAATTGAGGCTTACATGTATGAAAACACAGATTAAAAGAAATTACAATTATTTTGACTTTTGATTAACAAATGTTTACAACAGAGCAACTCCTAGAGGATGGGATGCAGACAAAGGCTAGAGTGATGTAAAAAGGAGGCCACAAGATCTTTATGTAGATCACCACTTGTGTTACCTATGCTGAAAACAGCAAAAGGCAGGGCCAGCTAATAATACTTGCCATCCAAATTCCCCAGATATTGTCAAATTATTATTAATTGTTTTGGATCTCCCCAACCTCTATGGCACTATTGGCAATTAATAAGCTCTAATATCAGTACACATGCATTGATGCCTCTGGATTTTTTTCTACAGACTGGACATTTCTTGGAAAAAATTCTTCATACAAAAGAATAATCGACTGAAGATATTTTACCTTTGGCACCATTTTCTTTGTCATGACCAGCATTTTTGATCAAGAAATCACTAAGGGACTGTAAAATCATACATAGACCCCTATTATAGATAAGGGATATGGGAGTTGATACAGGTACATCAATATTGTACTTGTAACCAAAAGAACGGCATAATTTGGATAGTTTGCAACTTTTGTCATGTAAAGAAATTTAGATGTAAACAGACTGCTAAAAACTGTTGATAAACCTGTCCTATACTCAGTCACTAGGGAGTTTAAGCAACGATCAAGGCAATGGCAACAAAAACGTCACTTCAAGACATGTAGCTTAATGGTATTATTTGCAAGTATTTTGCGATTATTCAGTCTCATTCAAGTTGTACAACATGGGCAAAGTATCCTATATTTGGATTGGTATAAACGGTGTTGAAGAAAAGACACAGAATGAGAGATTCACGTTGCAAGCTCATGTTGTCGTCAAATCCTTAACTTTGGTCAGGTCATGTAGTTGCTTTGCAGAGTACGGCAAAGAAATGTACCAAATGCATCCTGCATGTGCAGCATGATTATTTTTTACTTGGGGTGCCTGTGGCTGACCACATTATAGACTTCATTTTCTCTACAAATCGACACATTTTTTGTTTTAATTTTTGAAATTTTTTAAACATTGGAATGCTTTGTATTGTTCTAAACTGCTAGTGACAGCCGGAAAAAACAAAACAATGAAAGTATTATGTCATAGCTTTGAGGTCATAGCTTTGGTACTGGTACTGTGCAGACGTGCCTTACTGAGCTCCACCGAAGTAGTGAAATATTGACAACCGATAATGACTCGAAGGTCAAATTCTGCTTCAAATTCTAATGCTAAATCCCTTCAAGAAGAGAACGTCTCTTTGAAGAAAGAAATAGAAAGCTTGAAGCATGAACTTGGGCGGATTTCATCTGCGCTAAAGTCTCATGAATCTTCGCATGGCGGCCATAAACCGCACCCTGAAACGGAAAAGTCTCTGGAATTTGTCGGAGCCGAGTACGACGATCTAAAAGGTCTTCACAAAGCAGTCCAGAACGACTTAAAGGCGCTTAGTGACCGACTCAATTCTCTTAGCGCCCGAGTTGAAGAAATGGCCATCGAAATTGACAACTTGGTCCAACACAGTTACAGCTTTAATGTTAAACTCGTTGGTGTGCCCGAGACTGTTGAGACAGGATCTGAGAGGGAGCCTGCTATAGACACGACGAAACTCTGTGTTCGCATCTTTCAAGCTATGGGTTGTAACATCTCCATTAACGATATCGACATAGCCCACCGAGTGCCCGCACGAAATGCTACAAACGGCCCAAGGCCGATCATATGCAGATTTGTAAGGCGGCTTATAAGAGAAGAAGTCATGTCACACCGACGAGAGATCACTAGAGTCGACCCAAAAGATGTGGGCCTCGGTGATACTGCTGATTTATCTAACTCTATGGTGCTAGACCACCTTACGCCGAAAGCCCAGAAGCTTCTTGCAGAAGCAAAAAAATTCAAGATACAACATAATTACGCTTTCTGCTGGACGAAAAACTCTGTCGTCTATCTTCGATTCACGGAAGACAGCCGCGCCATCAGAGTGAAAGACTTTACAACTCTCCACATGTTAGGCCAGCGGGAATCAGAAACCCACAGATAAGTGTAATTGCTTTTTGCCTCTACATTTCTCATTATGGCAGGGAAGAGAGATTGTAAATTGTCTAAACAATTGTTCCGTGAACTACCGTATAACGGCATTAACATTGCGTATGCTCATGGCCAGTTTAATAATAGCCTGCCATCACAAATACCTTCAAGAAAGTGCCTCGAGCGACTCACTAGCATTTTCGATGTTGATATATTTAACTTAAATGATGAAAACTCTACGGTCGACCCAGATCTAAATTGTTTATTCAAAAGCATTCGTTGTAAATATTATTCTCCCTTTAAGCTTTAAGCAACAATTTAAACCTAATGAATCCGCCCTATCGAAGCTGTCTTTATTCCATACAAATATCAGAAGTCTTAGGAGCAATTTAGATGATCTTCAAGGCCACATTCTTCATGAACTTGATTTTCATTTCAATATAATTGCAGTGTCAGAAACTAGAATCTGTAATGATATTCTTGACTTCAACCCAAACATTCCTAATTACAACTTCGAGTTTGTCCCAACACCTCTTTCTGCTGGAGGTGTTGGAATGTACATTGATGAAACAATGAATTATACGGTTATTGAAAGAACATCTAATGAGGCATTCCAGGCTTTGTGGATTGAACTGAAGTTTATGAAGCAATGTAACATTATCTGTGGCGTTATTTATAGGCAACACAATTCTGCGGAACGTTTTCTAGACTATTTTGAAGATGCTGTTGATCGCTACAGCGCTACAGGAAAACCGATCTGCCTCTTAGGTGATGTCAACATAAATATTCTTCGTGCTCAAACTTGTAACTATGCCCAACAATTTCTTGATTGCCTACAGAGCTATGCTCTTCTTCCGACAATCGATAAACCGACAAGAGTGTACAATAATTCAGCAACACTTATTGACAATATTTTTACAAATAAGTTCTGTGAATATTTTGCCAGTGGAAACATTGTTTCTGATATTACTGATCATTTTTCCCAATTCTGCGTCTTTCAGTCATCCATTGAAGCAACTCAGCCTGCCAAAATTACTGTTCGTGATTACTCAAAATTCTCTGAGCAGAAATTTTTGCAGGATCTTTCACAATTACATTGGGAATCTCTTCTCTCTGGGAGTGATGTCGACAAGCTATTCTCTACTTTTTATAACAAGTTGAACAAATTAACCAACAAACATGCCCCACTTCGCTCTTTGTCTAAACGTAAAATTAAGCAACTGTCAAAACCATGGATAACCAAGGGAATTAGAAAATCTATAAGGATCAAGAATGAGCTTTTCTTTTCTGGTGATCGAGACAAATATAAATTCTATAGAAATAAAATACTGCACCTTTCCCGAATTAGCAAAAGAACATTTTATCACAATTATTTTACGCAAAATGTATGCAACATGAAAAAGACTTGGGAAGGTATAAATGCACTGATCAGTCATAAAAAAGGTAGTAAAGCAATCTCTTGCATTAAGCGGCCCGATAACAGTATTACCGCTGAACAATTGGAAATTCCAAACATTCTTAACAAACATTTTGCTTCCGTCGGACCTCAATTAGCATCCAAGATACCGCACTCCCCTATACACTTCTCCCAATATTTACCTAAAGACAGCACTCCGTCATCATCTTTTGCATTTGACATAGTCTTGCCCTGTGAAATTGTAGCTGAGATTAACTCACTTCCTCGAAATAAAGCTCTAGGACTGTACTCTTGCCCTGTTCGAATCCTAAAGGTTGCATGCCAGTTTCTTTCTAAGCCCTTAGCTATTTTACTTAATAAGTCAGTTCAAAGAGGCATTTATCCCTCAAAGCTTAAACATGCAAAAATAATACCAGTATTCAAAAATGAAGACGAGTCTGACCCAAACAATTATAGACCGATATCACTTTTGTCTGTTTTTAATCGTATCTTTGAGAAACTTATGTATAAGCGAGTAAAATCTTTTATTGATAAATATGACATACTTTCTAAATCTCAATACGGCTTTAGAGAGAACTGTTCTACAGAACACGCCCTTATTGATATTGTTAGTAAAATACAACTTAATTTTGATAAAAGATTATACTCATGCGGAATATTTATAGATCTTAAAAAAGCGTTTGATACCGTGGACCATGATATTTTATTGTACAAATTGGAACACTATGGCATAAGAGGTATAGTTAAGAGCTGGTTTTGCTCATACCTTAAAAATAGACACCAAACAACACAAGTCGGCCCATATATTTCTAAAACTGAGGTTAGTTCCTGTGGTGTTCCACAAGGTTCTGTGTTGGGTCCTTTGTTGTTCTTGTTATACATCAATGATATTTCTTATTCGTCTAATCAATTGAATTTCTTTCTCTTTGCCGATGATACGAACCTTCTCTATGCTGATAAGAATCTGCGCTCGTTAGAAGCTATGGTCAATAAGGAACTTGCTAGTGTATGTAATTGGCTTACGGCAAATAAATTATCTCTTAACACCAAGAAATCAAATTTTGTAATTTTCCGGCCATATCAGAAACGATTGGACTTCTACGTATCTATAAAACTTTTCAATCACGCTAAAAATTCTTTAATTCCCCTAGAGAGGAAGGACTATGTTAAATACCTTGGTATTCTCATCGATTCAAACCTCACTTGGAGGCAACATATATTATTTATCTCCTCAAAGATCAGCAAATCTCTTGGAATTCTTTCGAGACTGAGGCACTTTGTTCCCACTGATACGTTATTAAGCATATATCGGTCTCTGATTCAGCCTTACATAACTTATGGCATTGCTGTATGGGGTCAAGCTGCTCAAACAAATTGGGAAAAATTGCTAATTTTGCAAAAGCGTGCTCTTCGTTTAATTCATTTCGCTCCATACAGATCTCATGCAATCCCGCTATTCATCCAACATAATATCCTGCCGCTGAATTTTCAATATTGCAAGTCAGTTTGCACTATTATGCATGACGTTTCTAACAATATTTTGCCGGCAAACATTTCTAACCTATTTCTTCATCCAACACAAGTGCATAATTATAATACTAGATTTTCAGAGGCTGATAGTCTTAACATTAAATATTCCAGAACAAATCAGCTAAAACACTCATTTTCTAGATTCGGTGCAAGGATTTGGAACAGTATCCCTCAAAGTATCCGAGTACTCCCTAAACATAAATTTAAGGCCTCTTTACATCAGCTCGTTTTACATATTTTGGAATTGGAGGATACTTATGTTGACACACCTACTTTAGTTAGTAAATTAAGTAACATGACATGCAATGTAAAATAGGTTTTTAATTTTGTAAGCTGTATTGTTATAATTTCAGTTCATCTCTGTATCGTTTATATAGCTATCTTTTCTTTCCTTTTCCTACTTTCCTTTTTCTTTTTCTTAAAATAGATACTCAAACTAGCTTTATCTAACTGCAATTTCTATTTTATCTATTGATCTATTTATTTATTCAAAGTGCATATCGTAATCATTATATCTTTTTACTTATCTCATACTCATAATTACATTTACTCTTAAAACAGTCCTTCTCGCTACCCGCCTAGATTAGCTTTAGCTATTTGCGGGTTAGCGCTGTTGTGTCTCATGTTGATTAATTTTAATAAACTTGAAACTTGAAACTTGAAACTTGTCACATTGTAACATGATAAAGGTGAAATGACTGTGAAATTTTACTGTGTGACCCGGAATTTTACTGAGGTTGTGACCTGCTGAGCGTGCATTTTGATTTTTAGGGGAATACATAAAGGTAAGTTTCTGTCGGAATAAATTGCCCATCTTCTCATAATCATTGACACATTTGTTGAAAAATATTTCAAATTTATTCAAATCTTAACTGCTAGTGACAAACAGAAAGGAGACAGCTCCAAGTTTGAAACAATAAGGAGACTCATTAGATTATTTACAATTAAAAAGAGGAAAACTTGCCACGCTAACTAGTCGCACATAGAAACAATATCTCACTACAGTGAGTCATCAAAACTAATTAATCTTTCCATCAAATAGTGTACCCCACGTTTATGCCAACTGGCATCTTGTTTGTCATTGCTTAAACTCCCTATTTAATTATTAATTTACCTCTTACGTATTGGTTTCTGGTAACCCTGTTCCTTGTTGTGCAATATAATGCAAAGGAAGTTGCCACACGTAAACCCCATTTTACTCAGACTTCTTGTGGACAACTTTCTACAGTGCACATTAAAAGTTTATCTATAGTACCCCTGATAGGGAAAGTTCTATTCACTTACAGTGTAGCTTAAAGATATTAATTGATAAAAATAATTTCTCACTTACAGCAAATTCTTCAGGTTGAACCTTTTGAACATCAAACACCGCTGCATCAAATTTCTTCACATCAAGTGAGTCAACTTCATCATCATCTGACGACTACATGGAGAGATTTCAATAAAAAAAATCCATTTACTTTTTTGACCCCTGTATTAACTTTTAGCTTGCTAAAACTATAAAATAATAAATGCCACTAACTTGGGCCATGGCCATTGAAAAACCTAACCGTTATGGAATGTCTTACATCTGGGTCGTTAACTTAAAAACAGTATGGTTGTTTTCACCATACGCTTATAGTTGTCGTCAATGCTTGAACATAACATAACGCTAACCAAGCTTTGGAACAAACTGGTCAGTGCTTGTAATGGGAATTGTTTCAGGTATTTGCGAAAGATGAGCAAAACTGACTGATTCAAAGAAAAGGTACATGTTGTTGTACATAGTCAAGTGCTCCACTAACAAAAGCAAAAATTTAAAATGGTTCATATCAAGTTTGTCTTACCTCACCAGAGGAATCATTAGGAGGAAGTTCTTCAGCAGACATGGCAACATTAACTTTTGGTGAGAGTTCTGATTCAAGTAAAATATGATTGGTGAAAGAGCTGGCCATTGGGACTGACATTGTAGTGGCCTGGCTTGAATCTTGTTAAATCTAAAAAGCTGAGATAAAAAATATAATAAAAATATAGTTAGTAACATTTACTGTAACTTCAGCCAGTTTTAGAGTGGATTTTATCATACATGTATTTGATAGAACATTCAGTTGATTTGGAATCAAGGTTCGTGTTAATATTATCATTAGGTTATTTCTAGCAGAAAAGAACATTAATTTCCCTTACAGTAGATTCTGAGGTCTTGCTGATCTGGCCTTGATTTCTCAGGAAGTGGATATGTTGCAGTTAAAAATTAAATTCAGGAAAAAAATCAATCCCCTTTGTCTCCTAACCCTAATATTGAATAAATAGGCTTAGACGACAAAGGAGTTTGAGAATTGACCTACTTTAAATGACAAACAATCTTTACCAGCAACAGATATCACAGTTAAGTGAATTAAATGGGTGACTTTTGAAGAAAAAGTATGTTACACAATTCCTGCCCTGCTTTTCGTTATCCATTCTCTGAGCTGAAGCAAGTACAATTATATAATTTAGTCTACAATAAGAATGTATGAGACACAAAAATTACAATTAAATGGTGATTACAAAAAAGGAATAAATTCTATTCATCGATATGCAGTACTTAGTTTTCCATCTGTTTTTTCAGAGATACTGTACAGAGCAGACTTCAAGTATTAAGAATTGATAATCTATACATGTATATTTGACCAGAGTGATAGCATGACAGACTAAATAATACAGCATATCAATACCAACACTGTCCATCTGTCTGCCCAACATCATAAAATGTAGTGATAAAAATTCCAAAATGTCGCAACAATTTTAAGGATTTGAATGTAAGACCTGCAAGAACACATAGACCAGCACAATAGACGAGCAAGGTAACAATTAAACTTTGTTATGGAAATTCACCAACTGAATCACTAAAACGAAGCATAATTTGATGGTGCTGACTGTTTTCAGTTGAAGAATGAAAACACTTCAAATAATTATGAGCAAAAGTGATGGAAATTAAGCTCAAGTACAATGGACAAAAGGAACATTAAAAGAAATAAAAGTGAGTGTGTCAAAGTTACCTGAAAATAAATTTTGTGACATCTTGCACAACAACATCTCACCGAAAAAAAAACGCTGGGACGTTTAAATATTACGAAAGCGATTACACATACAGAACAAGAAACTAGTACCACTGGTCACCCAAACAGATGTACTTTGAGGCGGATCATTGATGGAGCGCCACATGTAATTGAAAGCAAGGTCATTCTGGATCATTCCACTCCAAAATTAAAAGTGCAAAGAACTATTATAGAATATTATCATCGATTTTTATAGAACGACAGATTAAACTGTGGATGCTTGCCAAAGAATAATGCTGCACAGTGTGCATAACCGATATGTCAAAATAACTTAAGTGTAAGCTGTTCGAGCGATTATTTGCTTTAGGCAAGATATCTTATCACAATTAGCTACCTTTTGGGAAAAAAAATGCTTACACCGACCTTTGTCATCCACCAGATCTATTTCTTCTTGCTCTGTTAAAATCCATCACGCATTTTACTTTTATCTCGGATCAAGTTGTACGTCTGTCAACCCCTGTCTATTGCATGAATTCATCATCACAAATCCATAACCCGTGATCAGCTTGAGCTTTACAATCCCAGGTACTCTTAATTGAACCTTTAAGCAGTAGAACACTTGTAGTGTCTTCGAAGTTTTCCTGAAATTTCTGAGAAGCGGTCCGGTCCGGAAATTGAACTTGCTGTGCGAGGCGTTTTCAATTTCAGATCTACACCAGCATGCCAGAAGTTGGAATTCTGGCTTTCGTCAAATACTATTTCGGAGTTTGTTAAGAAATCCGGAAGTTTACCTTGTTTGGAAAGAGAAAGGAATATTCAATATATTAGTCTATGCAGCGTTAGTTTACAATTGTAGTACTTTGATGAATCGTTTGAAAATGATCATGCATACCAGTTTGTCACGCGCTTGCATGACACGAAAACACGGTACGTGACGTAATCACTGCTGTAATACCTCGCTTCTTCAAAAAGAACAATATGGCGTAGAAGCTAGAAGATTTTGCAGGAATCAACCGGTCGTAAAAAATAAACAAACAGTAATGCTGTCACAGCAAGGCAACTTCGCAGAACGCGGCGTCACGGCAAGGCGGTGTTTGGTTGTGCTCATGCGCGGTTTGGACTTCCACTGACCACGCATCCTGCATGCTCAGTTGATATTGTAATATTTTTCGGTTCCTCGTGCTGTGAACGGAGTTTCTTCGTTTACGTATGGCCAACCTTTCCGGGCAATTTTCTGTCCATGATGGGCAATTTGAAGACGCTGAAGAGGACACTAGTAAAGTGCCTATTTTACTGAGTAATTATAGCGCTATTGAAGCTCCAGGAAAAGCCGTCGAACCCCCAAACGAAAGCCAAAATGGCCACTCAAGCGACCACGTGAAGTCTACGTCGAGCAACTCTGATAGCGAGGATGAAGATTTTGAAGCATGGGATTGGGAAGACGAGACCGGCGATTTCACCAAACGCTACAATGCTTCTAGATCGGAAGTTAACGTGACGAACGCTTCTGGTAAACGTCAGTCGACATTGCAGCCGAACGATAAATCACTTGAAAAATTTGAAAATCGAATTAGAGTTGAAAGGTATGAAGGACCTAAGTTGTCCAACAAAGCCGCGAACGTTTTGATTCAAGCGAGTAAAAAGCTTGAAAATGACAGACTGCGTGCTAAGGACAAAGCAGATAGGGCGACTGTTGAACAAGTGCTCGATCCTCGCACCAGAATGATTCTGTTCAAAATTCTAAACAAGGGAGTTATCTGTGAGATTAATGGCTGTATCAGCACCGGTAAAGAAGCCAATGTATATCATGCTACTGTTGCTGATGGGGGTGAACGAGCAGTTAAGGTGTACAAGACATCCATTCTAACATTCAAGGACAGGGATAGGTATGTTACAGGCGAGTTTAGATTTCGTCATGGTTACTGCAAACACAATCCCCGTAAGATGGTGAAGACTTGGGCTGAGAAGGAAATGCGTAACCTTACACGTATGCACCAAGCTGGTGTACCCTGCCCTGAGCCAGTGATTCTACGAAGTCATGTCCTGGTCATGGGGTTTATTGGGACTGATGGCTGGCCAGCGCCACTTCTTAAAGATGTCACACTGTCAGAGTCAAAAGCCAGGGAACTGTATCTTCATTGTATTCAGATCGTTAGAAACATCTTCTGGAAATGCCGGCTTGTTCATGCCGATCTCAGTGAGTTCAACATGTTGTACGAGGGAGATAAGCTGTATGTGATTGACGTGTCACAGTCTGTTGAGCATGATCATCCTCATGCACTGGAATTCCTGAGAAAAGACTGCACAAATGTGACAGAGTTTTTCAGGAAGAATGGTGTGTGTGTCATGACTGTAAGGGAGCTGTTTAATTTTGTCACTGATCCGAACATTACTGATGACAATGTTGATAATTATCTAGAAAAAGCCCAAGATGTCGCTGCCAATCGTGGGGTAACAGATGAGACTGCTGAGGAAATAGTCACTGAAGAGGTGTTCAAGAAAGCATACATTCCTCGCACACTTGAGCAGGTAGTAGACTTTGAAAGAGATGCCGAGAAAGCTAAAGAAGGGAAAGCAGAGGAAATCTTATATTGCACTCTGACAGGTTTGAAACGTGATCTTACTGGAGTGCAAGCTAAGCCAGAACTGCTTAAAGACAGTAAAAATGGTGGAAGTGAAGCTGGTCCTGAGGATGTAAATGACAAGAGCCATGAAATGAAGGATGCTGGAAGCAGTGGAAGCTCTGATGATGAAAGTGTCAGTGAAGATGAGGCTGATGAGCAAAGTGGAAAAGATTCTGAGGAGAAGGAACAGACTCTGAGCAAAAAGGAACACAAGAAACTTGTAAAGGAAGCCAACAGGGAACGGAGGAAAAACAAAACCCCTAAACATGTGAAGAAACGAAAAGAGAAGCTAGCTAAAACAAAGCGAGGAAGAAACAATTAAGTATAATAAACTTGGCTTCTCAGAAGCTTCTAGAATTTTTCAAACAAAATTCAGCATCCTTGAAGAATTCTTTAATTTCAGCATTGACCACCCGGGTGGAATGAAAAATCAACCCTTTCTAGAAGTTAAGGGTAGCTTTTAGTAGTCAGTAAATGACTAGAAGCTGAGGTCAAGATGTCCAGTAACTTAAAGAGATCCCAAAATGCTCTCTCTCTCTCTCCTTTTCTTGTGGAATCAAACTCTTGAGTTAAGAATACCTGACAAATTAAGTCTAAGTAACCTGAAAGCCACTCATTGGGCACTACAGCCACACGATAGCAGGCATTACCCCTTAAATCTACCAAATTATTAAAGTTTGAGCTCAAATTTGGGCCTAACGCTTCATCAGCATGGGATAGCTAATACCCAGGCTCAAGTACCCACGTGAATGAGTGACAACAATACCACACAAATTAATGTGTCTAGGTAAGCTGAAAGCCACTCATTGGGCACTATGGCCATGTGGCAGTGGGCATTACCCACTGAGTTTGAGTCTGAGCATTAGCAGCCATGGACAGCTGTTTCGGCCTTTTCTGGCCTCATCAGCATGGCATAGTTAATCCCCAGCCTCAAACTTTATTTGATAGATTTAAGGGGTAAAGCCTGTTGCCATGTGGCCATATATAGTTCCCAATGAGTGCCTTTAAGCTTAACTAGAGACATTAATTTGTTAGGTATTCTTGTCACTTAAAGCCACATCCCACAAGCTTCACATTTACATTTCTTGGGATAAGAGCTTAATTAGTAAGAATAGAATAATTCTAATAGGCCCTATTCGTATTCTCGGTATTGAACTGGATCTGGCATGAAGTGGAGGTTCTTGCGGGGGAATACATTTACATATGAAAGGATTCCCCCGCAAGAGCCTCCACTTCATGCTAGATCCAGTTCAATATCGAGAATACGAATATGGCCTATTATTAGTGAGAACATGGCAGCAAGGATGAAGCCAACCCGGACGATTTGTTTGAAATTTCACAAGGAAACAAAGACAAGCTTACCAATGCGCCCCAAGTACACCGTAGCTATACTAACGTTCTGGTATTTGGTCAACGAGACAAAAGTACAGTGTTACCAAGTATTTGCCAAAATTGGATAACTATTAAAATATCAGTGAGATTCGATTATTTTTAGTATCATCAAATTAATTGTTCTCCACAATCGCTTTAGTGATAAAGCGGCCCTAGAAAGACCTGTTAAGTATACCAATATCTGGCATGGCTTTTATTAAGGAACTGTCCACAACGATTGTTTCTGTTGCTTTGAAATCAAACGAGCTTGTGTGTTGCATTCATTATACGCAACCAAGAGTGCTTGTATGATAGAGAGTTGTCTTGATATGGATTTTTGATGTTGACATTACCGAGGAAGGGTTTGAGACCGTGAGCAGAATTATCTACTCAAACGTCATCTTCATTTACATTTCCGACGATATCGTTACAGTGTGAAGGCAATCTGGAAAAGTATGACGGAAAGTAGACTGTAAAAATGGGTTTACCTCGATGAAAGAACCTGACGAGGTTTTCTTTGTTTTGTGTTATTCGTGAGTTGCACCGGTTCTTACACTAAGGTAAAGCCACTGAGAAAAAATAGAGTAAAAACTCTGAAATTCTTAAGAGTCGATGGCGAATCAAGTAGTCAAGCTTTATTGTTACCCGAAATGTTTGCCGACTTGTTAAATTGTCATTCATTTCGCAGAACGGCAAGAACTCCGCCTAGCCCATGATTTGTTGTTTCAAATCCATCATCATGATACTTGATGTGTTTTCTAACTGCACCGTGATTACGTGTTTAAATTTCCCATTGACAGCCGGGTTAATCGTTTGTCTCACGATATTGGTAAGTTCATCGCGTCGTCGCCATCGCTACTGGCATTCATCTGATGGTGGGGTCGACTGGCGGCATAGTGTTTTAAGTAGCACTGTGACTGTTGGTAATTGGTGCTTTTCGATCCCCGTCATTGTTGGGATTCGACGCGGCACCATCAGTGGCAGTGGACCAAAGCCAGGTACCGACCGGATGTTGTTTTCTCTGATTATGGGCATCCATCCATCCATCTTTCTGGAATCTGAATTCCGTTGACTTGTGTTATGGCCGGAAGTTTAGAAAAGATCGATCATCGATCACTCATTTCTCGCTTTCTCGAAAGTCTGTCTTTAAATCAAAGTTACAGCTAATTCAAACTCAACACTCACTTCAAAAAGGAGTACTGAAAAACAAGGCTGAATGTGGGCCGCTTCCTTGCGAATTTATTTGGGATTTTGTCGCAAAAGAGGGCAAGATATCTAAACTACTCATGAACAGCCTTGGATTTAACAACGAGTTGGTTCTGTCAAATATCGTACTTTTAGTAAATCGTTCCATAGTTAGTAGAGGGGACCCTCTACTATGATCGTTCCAACGGCGGAATCAGTTGGTGTAGAGGAACGTTTTCAGGCTTGAAACTGAAGTACCTCAATGGTTAAAGATCTCTGTAATAGTAGACTTCACCCACAAACATTGTGTGCCGCGACTGAAGTATAAACTGATGAAATTTCTTGGGTCGATATATTTTCATTTAGAGTAATTCAACTATTCCACAGCTTAAGATTTAACCCTGACAGTTTTAAAAGCTTATTAAAATAAGAAGGAAAAATAGTTCTACACTCGCTATTATATCGCTCCACTACCCCTCCTTTCTCGTGTAATCTTGAGCTGGCGATTCTTCAGGGGAAAAGTTCCATCTAAATTTTGAGGTTAGCAGTGTCGCTCGCAGAAATGGTCTTTGCAGTAGCCAACAAAAGCCGCCAGCTACGCAGGCTGCAGAAGGAGAGCATGACTTAATTCTGTGTAATCAGCTCTTTCGCCCGAGCCAAGTCGACATGCATAGCATGACTTTCTATTCTGCAAAGTTTGACTCACTCGGAAATGAGTGTACAAAAGATTTGTCTTTCCAGGGGGACAAACGGGTGAATCTGCCTTGTCCAAGTTCTTTGCTAGACTTTGCCTTTAAACTTATAGTATTTTGTGTAGTCGGCATGCAAGGAATGGAAAAGTTCTCGAGCTCCTTTCTCCAGCACAGCGTGTATGAGTGAAAGTTCATGTTCACCACACATGTCAAGTAAACAATACACTCCAGGGATGAGGGATTCCTGTTAGAAACAAAACAACAAGTAAACAAAGGAAACTAAGAAAAAAGAAACGGTTCAACTCTGTCGAAATAACAACAAATACTACTCATTAACCAAGAGTGAGGTCACTACAAGGAATCTGAGACTGAGGCCATGATGTATTGCGAGGTGAATACCAAGGCCGAGGTCCGATGTTTCCCTGTTATGACCGAACGGATGAGGGTAATAAGTTATTTATCATATGGCTTTTTATAGAAAAAAAAAAAGAAGAAAAGAATTGTATAACATCAGAAGATGTATTTTGGCTTGTTCTTCCTCTCCAGAATCATAGACCTCATTGCTTGAATGTTCCTCTTCGTAATCTTACAAGTTCAGTCTACTGAGATATTTTTGTCTCACTTAAATTCTATTACTGAGAGATAAAAGTTTCGCCATGAGTTTTGCCGCTTGTCAGTTCACGAGAAAAACATTGTAATGCCCGCGGGCGTTACCAGGAAATCCGGCCTGCTCAGCAGCCAATCAAATCGCTCGTACTATCGTTGCCATATAATATAGCTATTTATTGGAGGGAGGATTCTTTTATTGACAAACCCTGATAACTGACGGTATGGCGACTGACTGAACGCTGTGAATGTAGTCCGCGATCATGTAAGGAGAATACTGAAAATGAAACGAAACAAAAAATACAGTCAATAATAAGCCGCAGTATTCCACGGTTTGCTCACACTCGTGAAGATTTTCTGCGTGTTGTCTGAGCAAAATTTGACTGTACTATAGGTACAATCATTATAGCTACCAAAAAGAGGTTGAATGTTTAACTTGCTGAGAATACCCAGAAAAATTGAGTTGCAGGTACCTTGGAGAACGAGCTCTTGTGTGAGGATATTTCCTGATATAATCTGAAACAGGAGTTAATCAGTTGAAATAATAAGTTGGACAGCTGATAAGTTCAAAAACAATGACAGAGCAAATCAATAGACAGTTGAACAAGTAACAAACTACTGTAGTTACCAAACTAAGGGAGCATTCATTATTTCTACCTGGAGTGAGGGGGAGGAGGCTGGCAAGATTCATGATAAAACTGCGAGAAAAGATTAAACCTCCCCCCTGTGCCTATATACCTTTCCAGTAATCCTCTTCTTGATTTCTATTTTTTTATATATATATATATAAAATTCTCTCATCACCCCCCTCCTTTCTTACCAGTCCCCCTCCTTTCTAACCATTTCCCCCCTCCCTCTCCCCCTTAGGCATAAATAGTGGACGCTCTCTAATGGCATTGCTTTACGACTCCTTCAAACGACAAATTCGTGTTGGCAAACACAACATGGCGCGAGTAAATGCTACAACGATGGTAAGCTACCATTTTGGTACTGTTTGTCAACACGTTTGCAAACCACCTTGAAACCCTCCTCACAAACCTTTTACCCTGAAAACGATTCGCACAAACCTTGCCATTCGTTGTGCACTCTGTGTCAATGTAGCTGGCTTGAGATGAGCTGCTTTCTTGTTACTTCCATTCTCCGGTGCAATTTCCTTGCGTTCATCGCAGCTCTGTATCAGAAAACACAACAGATCTGATAACGTAGTTAAGACTTGGAACACCAAACTTGACAAACTGGTTTTTATCTGCACGACCTAATCAACGCAAGATTGTCTGCAATCTTTAATTCAGTCGCAAGCTCAAAACTGACAACGATTGCAACAAATTGGGTTCTTGCTCATTTAGGATTTCAAAGGTGCAGTAAAAAAGTGTTAGACACGAATCTTCTACATCTTAGAACAGATCGAATCTTTACATAACATGGACAATGAAGCAAAACTTTAACTTAGGGCCCGATTACATGGCGAATTTCAGCCCGGGCTGAAATTTCAGCCCGGTCAACCGGGCTGAAATTTTGTTGCGATTACATGATGAACTTCAGCCCGGGCTGAAATATTAGTCTCGGCACCAAATATGAAATTTGGCGCGAAGAGTCTCGGGAAAATCAGGCAGCCATGTTATTTCCTGCTTTTCAGCCCGGGCTGAAATTTCTTTTCGATTACATGAGATTTTTTCAGCCCGGGGCGCAGTTCAGCCCGGGCTGAAAATCCTAGCCCGGTTTGGTCAAACCGGGCTAGGATTTTCAGCCCGGGCTGAATTTCGCCCCGGGCTGAAAAAATCTCCATGTAATCGACAATTTGATTTTCAGAGGATTTGTTTCGGAAGCCGGGATGAAATTTCAGCCCGGTTAACCGGGCTGAAATTCGCCATGTAATCGGGCCCTTACAGTCTTTCCCGTAAAACCGTGAACACCAGAAGAAATTTCTGGAATGTTTATTGTTTCGCGACCAATCAGAAGCAACATGAAACCACAACCTAATTACCGTTACTGTTTGCGGTTTAATTTTCTCACGTGTGATTGGCTTTTTACTTGAAACACAATAACATTCCATAGATACTTCTGGTGTTCACGGTTTTACGGGAAAGACTATAAGAGAGAAAGACATTGAGCTGCAACGATGTCGGTAAGATTAACATTTGAAAGCAGAATGACAGTTTTACGCCTACTGGATTATATTACTAAAGGATACTCCGCACACACGTGATAAAAACGTGTACAGCTCCATACACAGCCTCCGAATGCTGAAAAAGCAGTGTGCTCAGTAAAGTATACTGTGACTCAAACAGCTGTGGAAAACTGTGGATAGAAAAGTATGATTAAGTCTGACGACACATAAGATTTTTTCGTTCCCACCATGACCAAATTAAATGCAAATCGCTTTTATGCCTTCTCTCTCTGCCCTCATACTAAACCCCTTAGCGCTGCCTTGCTTGAGCTCTGTTTACTGGGCAACAATAAATAATACAATGGGTGTCGTGAATGGGTTTGATTTTTTGGAGAAGACCAACAACAGCTGTTGAAAATATAAATGGGATCTCTGTGTAATGAAAGGGTTCACATTGGAACACTCCCTTAAAGCATTTTAAAAGTAAACTTTTGTGAATTGTAGTGTAAATTGTAGTGTCTGTCTTCTTGTCATTAAAGCAGTACACACTGGAATGACTGAGCGGTGTCATTTCTACGTTACAACTCTAACGGTGGATCCCCATGAAAAAAAGAAAAGACTGTTTGCAGTCTACCTATTTAGACAACTTGGTACAGAGGAACAACATGGAGAGCAGAAATGGTTTTCACCTAAAATCGATCAGTACTTTAACAAACGAACGATACCGAACAATCATATGCATATGAACAGACAAGCTACCAAACAAGTAAAGACAAACAAACAAAGAACTTTAAGTGGAAACATTATAATAGATATCACACTCAATGGCGTCCAAAATTTACCTGTTGCCACAGGCCTCCAGCCTGATGATGACCCCACTGTGCAGCACTAGCAGCGCGTTATGAGGAAGAAGCATTCCCTGTAATTGGCGATACCATAATGAACAAGATACGTTGAAAGCACATTTTCCACATATGCATTGATCACAAATTACAATTATACCAGGGCCGCGAAGCGGCCTGCCAGTATAATTGAGATTATATGAACAGACGAAGGAAGAAATATATGAGAATACAACAGGTATTGTCCGCTTACTTGTGCTTCGATCCACGCTTTTAACACCCCTAGAGGGACCCCCAAAGAAAATGAGGGGGTGATGTAATCCCATGACACCCCGAAGGCACATACCATGTGCTCCCAGCATTCCCTGCAGCTTTTTAACGCTGACTGAGAACGGAGAAATCAACACTGGGAACTTAGCAGCACAAAATATAAACTATGAGGGAGGGTGCTGGGAAGGGCTCATATATTTCTCCCTTCGTCTGTTCATATAATCTCAATTATACTGGCAGGCCGCTTCGCGGCCCTGGTATTATATTTCACAGACTCCAGTCGAAATATATGAGAATACAACAGGTAGAGTTCAACACCAAGCCAAAAAACATTGTAAAAACAGCAACTTTAATGCTTAACAAAGAAGAAAACATAGCATGACAGCAGCATAACTGGGGACATAACACCCCAACATGAGGTACAAGAAAACCTTGTAAACAGTTATGAAGGTTGCAGAACAGCCTGGCAGTAATCAGAACTGAACACTGGCTTATAGTAGAATTTCTGGAAGGTAGAAACAGCTGACCAATCCGCCATCTTCATAATCACCTCCAGAGAAACATTACCATTTGCAGCAGCTGTAGTGGAAGCACTGCGCACTGAATGTGCCTTGAAAATACTAGTGTTGATACCAGCATCCTGTAGAGTCAACCGCAACGAACGCCCAATGGTGGCAGAAGAAACTGGCTTGTGGGGCTTCACGTATGAGATAAACAGATGGTCAGGTTGTGAACAAGGCACAGTAGGACGGACCAGTCGAGAAGCCTTGAGGTAGCAACGCAAAGCCTCAACAGGACATAACCTCCGACTGTGAGGGAAGCGAGCTATGAATGCTTCAGCGAGTTGACTGGGGTTGCCACGTTTCCTGGGAGCAGAAAGGGAGAAAACAACTCCTTCTGGGATAACCCTGCAATATCGAAGATCGAATCTGGCCAGGGAAGAAGATCTCTCTGGGCAGGCCAAGGCAAAAAGCATGACAAATTTCCTGGACAGCTGCTTAAGAGTTAGAGACTTATTATGCCCTAAGGAGGAGATATAAGCAGTTACTTTCCTGACATCCCAAGTGTGTGGGTATCTTGGCCTAGGAGGACGAGAGTTGATAATGCCCTTCATCAGTTTAACAACATGAGGATGTTGACCCACAAGGAAACCATCAATCTTTGGGTGAGTTGAGGAAAGAGCTGAACGCAGCACATTAATGGTGCGATACTCCAAACCATCTGAATAGGCATTGGCTAGGAACTCGAGGATTTTAGGAAGTGGGGCTGAAACAGGATCAACTTTCCCTTGAGAACACCAGCTATGCCACCGAGACCAGGCTGACTGGTAGGTTTTGCGAGTGGTGGACCGAGTGGCTGATAAGAGTAATTTGGTAACCTGTTCAGGAAAGCCCTCTGCTTGATAGCATTGCTGGAGATGTGACACACGGTGAGATGGAGACGGGGGAACATGGGATGTACCCTGTCTGGATCGGATGGGTCCTGCAAAAGGTGGGGACTGTGAGGCAGTAACACAGGATTGTTGATCAGGAGGCTCAACAGGATTGGCCACCATGGTTGAGCTTGCCAAACTGGGGCTACAAGCACTAGATCTACTCTGTCTTGAATAACTTTGTTTAGAACCACTGGAATGAGATTGAAGCGGGGAAATGCATAACCTCTGAGAGGTTTCCAGTGAAGAGTCAGAGCATCTATGTGAAAGGCTCCGGGATCTGGCCTCCAACTTATGTATTGGGGAAGCTGGGCAGTGAAGCGACTGGCAAAGAGGTCGGTATTGCAGTTTGGAAGAAAAGGTACCAGGATTTGTGGGTCTAGACGCCAGTCGCTGGAGTCGAGGAAAACCCGAGATTCTGTATCGGCTATAGTATTTTCCTTGCCAGGAACATGCTGGGCCGAAATTAGAATAGCCCGCTGAAGACACCAAGTCCACATCTCTAGAGCAAGAGACATCAGAGGGACTGAGTGGGCACCTCCCATTTTGTTCACGTATGCCACCGCGGTGGTGTTGTCCAACTTCAGCAAAACAACCTTGTGAGATTGGTCCTTTACAAAGGCTTGTAGAGCTAGAAATGCTGCTTTCAGTTCTAGTAGGTTGATGTGTTGAGTCGACTCTTGGCTTGACAACTTTCCGTTGGTGGTTCTGCCTTGGCAGGATGCACCCCAACCGACCTTTGACGCATCTGACAGGATTGTCAAGTCGGGAGCCGGGGGAGTTATGGGGCTGCCGTTGACTGAGCGTAAGCTGGTTATCCACCAGGACAGCTCTTCCCGACTTAGGGAATTGAGAATAATTGGGAACTCGGAGTTGAATTGGTGGTCCTTCAAAGTTTGTATTAGAAGAATTTGAAGAGCCCTGAAATGTAAGGGGGCTGACCGAATGGCAAGGCAACAAGACTCCAGAGTGCCTAACAGGCTGGCTAGGTGACGAGCAGTCATTCCAGGTTCACATAGGGCGCTTTTGCAAGTTGTAAGAACCTTTTGGACTTTCACCTCTGGAAGATGAAAGGTCATACTTCGAGAATCTATGAGAAAACCAAGATAGGTGATTTTCTGTGTAGGAGTCAGTGTTGATTTCTTCCAATTTATCTGAAAGCCCAGTGACTGCAGCAGAGTTAGGGTCACTTGGGAGAGATGCAAGGCTTCCTCCCTGGAAGCAGCGAGGAGAAGAAAGTCGTCCAGATAAATTATTATGCGATAACCCTGCTTTCTGAGGAAGGCTGCTACAGGCTTCAGAAGCTTTGTGAAAACTCGAGCGGCTGCGCTTAGGCCAAAAGGTAGGCCTAGGAAAGCATAATGTTTGGAGTCCCATATGAAACGGAGAAAACGTTGAGACGACGCGTGAACTGCGACTGAAAAGTACGCGTCTTTTAGATCGATACTTGTCATGAAGTCCCCTTCGCGCAGCAGTGTTTTTAAACAATGAAGTCCTTCCATCTGGAAGTGGGAATTTTGAACATATTGGTTTAAGCGACTCAAATCTATAACAGGTCTGGTTTTGGGGACAAGGAATAAGCGACTGTAAAAACCCTGGTCGGAGGGTTGGACCTCCTGAATAGCCCCCTTTCTCAAAAGGTCCTCTACTTCTGTAATGATCAGTTTGGACTCTGGATGAGTTACTTTTGTAACTGGGGGTGAAGACTGAACTGGAACTGAAACAAAATCTATCTGAAAGCCCTTGACAATATTCAAAACATCTGGATCTGAGGTGATTTCTTCCCAACGGTTTAAGTAGAGGTTGATTCTTGTGCCACTGTCCGTTGAGGACGAAAAGGGCGGTTTTTTGAGCGAGCTTGGGAAAAGTACTTAGCATTGGGTGTGGCAAAGGAGCGCGTGTTGTTGGGTCTAGCCCCATAGCGTTGGGTAGAGGCAGGTCTCTGGGGTATCTGTCGCCTTACATTGGATGACAGGTTCTTAGAAAGGCCATGAGACAGGTCTGCCTGCTTTAAAGCAAGAGAAGGGAAGTCTTCTCCAAACAACATCCTCTTGGCATTGGGTAGGGGTAGGTCCCCTAAACTGATTTTGGTTTTATTAATGGCTGCTAGAACCTTCTTGCGTCTTAAGGCTGACAACTGATAGTTAGAAGAGCCAAGCAGACATAGAGCCTGCTCTAACATTAACTTTAGATCCTCAGAAGGAATGGACCCATTTGATTCAAGTGCATCATGCAGGCAACAAAGAGGGCCAGTGGCATTAAGCAAAGCACGCTGAACAGATGCTAGTTCCTTGTCACGCTCCTGGACATATTTCTTGGTTTGAAAATTAGGAATCTGGTTGGTGATGTTAGTATCAAGCGAAGGAGAAGCTAACGCATCAACAGCAGGAACACTGCTGACTTCTAATATGTCCAAAACCTGGTCGTGCGAAAGCTTCCTTCGGAAGTTCTTTTCCATGAAGGCAGAGAAATCCGTGGAAGGTTTCCAGGATGTGGAGCTTGCATCAGGATCGTAACAGGCAGATGTATTCTCGGTGTTCTCATTCGAACCAGTATTCACGGCCTGCGCATCAGGCACTGCAGAAAGTGAAGAATCGTTTGGTCGTCCGGAGACCGCATTTGATGGCTTAGTAGCCTTGACTGGTGGCTTAATAGCCCTGTTTGGTGGCTTAAAAGCCTCATTTGTTGGCGATTGAGCCTGCTCCTCAGATAAAACCTCGTTTGAGAGATCCTCAGAACCCAAGAGCGAAATGGCGTCATAATTGACTGCGGTTTCCACTCGTGGTGGTGGCAATTCTCGCTCATTTTGTTCAAGTCGAGACTCGAAGAGACTCATGCGGTCGTTGCAACGAGAGACATCCTTCTGCAGGCTTTGAAGAGAGGTTAGAATGGACTCCAACATAAAGGTATCGTTTCTGTCCGCGCTTTCATTCGATGAAGGACGGCGCTTAGGAGATGGCGACTCGTCAGCGCGTGAACGAGAAGTCGAGCGTGACTTGCGTTTGCGATGCGAAGGCATCAAGAAAACAGTGAGGAAACTCTTTAGTTGGAGTCGAAAAACCGCAGAAAAGAATCCTGGAAAGGAATTATACGCAGTAGAGAGAGAAACGGTAAAAAACAAATGATGTAAAGCGGGAAAATATTACTTACCTGTACACGGATCGAAGCACAGCGGAAAAAGCTGCAGGGAATGCTGGGAGCACATGGTATGTGCCCTCGGGGTGTCATGGGATTACATCACCCCCTCATTTTCTTGGGGGGGGGTCCCTCTAGGGGTGTTAAAAGCGTGGATCAAAGCACAAGTAAGCGGACAATACCTGTTGTATTCTCATATATTTCGACTGGAGTCTGTGAAATATAATAAGGAATGAATTAACATCAGTCAAGACAGCAAAATGCAGGGCTGTCATTA
Source organism: Galaxea fascicularis (assembly GCA_948470475.1). Lineage (NCBI taxonomy): Eukaryota > Metazoa > Cnidaria > Anthozoa > Scleractinia > Euphylliidae > Galaxea > Galaxea fascicularis. The sequence continues at coordinate 25,253,336 of OX419335.1, read as the reverse complement.
AGGGCCGGGGGCCGGGTTTTCCCCCCTAGTACTTTAAGGTATATCCCCGGCTAATTACGCGGGATGAGGACCGCGTTAAGGCGTTCGAATTTCGTTTTCATCGTAACCACAAATTGCAATGTTTTTTTAAAGTTTCCCGTTCCCGTGGGAAGTCTCGAGAGAATGGTGCGATTTCATTGGCTCTTAAGAAAATCGTCCGATTTCATTGGCTTTTCATCATCCTGGAATCACGTGCCAGGCTCGTGCAAGGACCGTGCCAGGTCAAGATGGAAAACGACAGAAAGGCTGACGTGAGAAAAATGGCTTCCTTGTGTATACGAGGCGTGAATTTACAAGATAGTAGTTTGCCGGTCTCAGAAGGAAAACACCGCTCTTTAAAGCTGTAAATTAAAAGAATACGTTGTAAGAAACACTCGGCAGCCTCAACGGTGGAGATCAGTTTGTTCATATTAAATGAAGAAACCCTCTTCGAGGACAGATAACTGTTAGTGTGGTTTTGTGAGATCAAAGCGAAGTTCGTTTGAGCTCTTAGACTGGGAATCCACCTTGCAAAACATTACAGGTTTGGATGTTAATTTTTACCGTGCTTTTATATGCTTCAATGACTGATTCGCCGTGTGTTTCCAAACAACTTTTCTCAGTCTGATCAGTGAAATTCGAGTCAATAAATTAGCTAAACAAGAGACTCGCAGTTCGCTTGCTTTGCTTTCGCCTAGTTTTACTCGAGGCAAAAATTAAACGCCTTTGCTTTTCAGCTGTAAATGGAGGCTTACCGGAGTAAACTTAATATTTAATCTGAAAATTAACGTTCTTTTGGTTTTGTGTATTGAACGTTAACAATTGCACAAACTGTCATGCCACAAATTTGTGTGTTTATTGAACCGTGGATAATTGGATAGCCAAGCCTGTGCTTGAAACCAGTGAGCCATTGATCAAACCAGTGAGTTCACACGAATCGAAACAGTGAGTTAACTACCAATTGCTTACATTTACATGAACATTTATTTGTGCGTATGAAAAGATTCTGTCTGTGATGGGGCAACCATTCAAATTTAGTGTCACTGTGACATTGACAAACACATCCCACGTAAACGCCTACAGGCGTCTTGTTTTGTTAAATCTATATCAGCCTTTTCATATTATTCGGCCATTCGCCTGCAGACGATATTTTTTGGTCTGGTTCGCTGACAGTTTGGGTGGATGTTCAGCAGTGATAAAAATCCAAACACGATTTGACACCTTTTCTGGTCCGCATGTGACATCACTTTACACAAATATCTGCTTTGTTAGCATGGAAGCAGCTTCAACAGCTGGAAATTACCAGTTCAATATCGTGCGATTCTCATGAATTTTAGCATTTGAAAAATTAGTGCTCTCCGGTAATTGCAATTCACCACGACGGATCACGCAAGCACTTTTCGGAGCAAAATCCCACAGGATGGACCTGATTTTTTTCGTTCTGATGGCGTTCCATGTCGTTGGAGTGCTGGTTAACTTGCGGATGTTAGTACATTGTTTGAAAGAGAAAGCGAGGTACAGTGTTCTTCAATCTTGCAGATCAGGCTTAATCTTTCAGGGTATTCTTCATGTGGCTGTCCTTGCGTTGAACGCCGAGGAGTCCGTGAGAGTGTTCAGCGCGGAAGAAACAAAGAAGTGGTGCACTACAAACAACATTTTTATCGTTTCCTTGGGGTTCGTGATGGTCTACAACTTACTAGCAATGTTGGCCATTGATTACCACACTATACTCTTCCTAAGGCGAGTTCTATCGCCTCACGTGGCCTTGCTGGGAACATTAACTGCTGGAATCGCCACTGTTAGTCTGTTGTACTGGGCAGGATGTTTTACTATAGAAAGGCTGTGTTCATCACACATGGCGACTACCGTCGGCTGCTCACTGCTGTTGCTTGTTACGATGTCCATTGTGTGGCATATCTGGTCTGGCCCTGGTGAATACGTGACAAAAAAAGTGAAATCATCCGAGGAAACATCCCATGATTTGTCGGATCTTTTGATCAAAAGCAAGACCAGTACGTTCGTCACCTGTTTGTTTTTGTTCTGTGTTGGTTTCGCGCTGCTTTTGGAACTAATTAGCTCGGAAGCTAGTTTCTCAGACATCGAGCAGGTCGAAGACTTTATATTTTATAAGAAGGTGTTTTATTTGTACGTGTTGTGTTTTGGTGTTGGAATATCTTTACCTCTAATTTTCCATGAGCTAATTGTTTCCAGTGTTGACGAGGAAGTAACTGCCAACGATCCTCCTGGCGAGAAAGCGTTTCGTGTTTAGCTTCTCGCTTGTACGCTCGGAACTGGTTTGTCTGTAGGGCCGGTTGAGGAAAACCGGTCGCAAAGTTGGATTTTACAATCACGAGAAGGTGCTTAGTGACGCATATAGGACTCATTAGTTTTCAGTTGGAGTACTGTTCAAGATTTATTCAGCGATACCCATTAGTTGCGTACACTCTTTTTTTTTTTGATAAGAACGTCTAATTTTGGAGCTGAGGCTCGGACGTTCTTAGTTGTTTCGTGATTTGTGCCTGAAAACTTTCTTTACGTGTTCTTACGTTACATGGTATAAATATGATGCAGCGCCAACCAACTGCTGGTACATTTGCTTTACAAAAGCATTGAACATAGAGGTTCACAACGCGACATAAATTCACCAGATTTTGCAGTGAACTGACGCAGAAAAGTTTACGTGCACATAGCATACTACTCATTTAAAAAATTGAAATATTATGAGCAAAATAAAGATGTTCTTAACTGACTCTCATCCTGGGTTATGTTCTAAGCATGCTCTTAAAATTTGGGTTAATGTCGGCCTCAAAGTTTAAATTAAATAAAATGCGTTTGTATGTATGAATGACACTCAGAGATAAAGGAGTTTAAGATCAGGTATAGAGAACTACATCAGTTCTGTAGTGGCTCCCATACGTAGGCTACACTACAGAATACAGGGCCAATTGCATAACAATAGTGCCCATTTCTAACAAAGCCTCCGACACCACCACAGGATTTAGTAGCGATCCCTTTGAGGGTCACAAAGATGGTCGCCGGGAAGGTAGGTCATGTAAAATACCACAAAATGAAAATTGAGAAGTACGTACAGTGAAAGAACCGGTTTTATGACATTTTAAGAACCCACCGACTGCCACGATGTGAATAAAGTTTCAAGTGCTCTATTTGTCAATGAGAGCAATGTATCAGCACGAAATTCTCCCTGAATATTTATCTCATTGCTGTGAAGAAAATATTAAAAGAGGAGTTCTGAACAGGCCCACGGCCCCAACACACCATCTCAAGATCAACTGTAATCGTTAGCCTTGTAAAACGGTGTAGAATTAATCATCATCATCAATTTAGTGACAGTTTTCGGTCGCGAACATTCAGTTGTGGAAGGTGGTAAAATAGACGATGGTGGGTTGCATTCGATCTTTTTGTTGAATTTTGTTAAAAAGAGAAGGTTTGATTCGTCATGCGTTATTTTATTTTCAGAACCCGATAACACAGAGGACAAATGCTCTCAATTGTTGTAAGTTTTAACAAACCCCAAATCCACTGATCGTATCAATATACAACACAGTTCTACTTGAATGCTAATAATGTAAGCTTATGTTGCCAACCCAAATCGCATTACCAAGCATTTCTTGCGGCGTAATTAGGCTAAGTTCACACGGTGCCGGACGAATTTTCTACCGGTTGAAAATTCGTCCATTTAGGGATTCCGTTCACACGGAACCACGCTAAACGTACGAAAACTTAGTCGCCTCGCCGTTCAAAAATTTGAACGCCAAAATCGAGGACGAATTTTTAGCCGGTACGGTCGAAAATTTAACCGGCGCTTTGTGAACACCTTGACCGTTTAAATTTTTGTACGGCAGAGGTGCGGTTGCATGGATCCATGATAACTAAGCTGGCCATGAATGACTGAAGAAAGGTCTAGAGATGATGAAGATACGATGTGTCGCATTATTAATCACTGTTCTTGCTAATATCTTGCAAATGGCCATGACATGCGAAGCTTTCAACGCACGAAGGCGACAGCGTGCTGGACTTCTGTTAATGTCAGATAAAGTGTAAAAGTCTATGGCCAAATTATCAAGGGCCGTTTCATCATCTGTCCAAGGGAAATATTTGTCGCTATCAGGTGTCGAATCTTTACCGTTATCCCTACCATCGATTGCCTTCCACTTTCTAGACGCCATTTTGGAGTTTGATAAAGTACTTAGCGCATGGGCAGATGGTAAAATTACTGACAAAAGTTAAAATTCAACCGGTTAGTCAGTTCAGTGTGAACAGAGAGGAAATATTGCACAGTTCCGTGTGAACAACATGTCAGGTCAAATTTTTCAATCGGTCGAAAATTCGTCCGTTACCTTGTGAACGTAGCCTTAGAGATAATGCATCTATCAATGTTAAGCCCGAGGGGAGGGACCTCTATTGACCTCTATTGCCTTCCCCACCCTCGGGAATTTGACTTAGAATCGGGGTCCCAGGGTGGGGACGTTTGCTTTTTTTGCGCAGAGGAATGAGACCAAGTCACATCGTCCCATGTGCTCGTCTGCGGCGGCCATCTTGGAAATTAAGTACGGCTGTTTTTAATAGAGGTAAGCACTTGTTTTTATATTTTGATATACAAAAACACTACTTCTCACTACTCATTTTCAATATAAATCAATGATTTGTAAAATATGCACAACAACTACTATGAACTTAAAGGATATTGCTTCCCCAGGGTGGGGATATTTGATCTGATTCGACCAAATTTTTGGGCCCCACGGTAGGGATTTTGACCAAAAGTTCTTGTGAAAAGTCAAATGCCCCACATATGCCCTTGGTCCCCCCCCCCCCTCGGGCTTAACATTGATAGATGCATAATTGATAGCAAAACCAGATATAAACGGCTGTTAACATTAGTGCCGATAACAAAGTGAACTAAAAAGACTTACATGTAATGTAACAGATCTCAAGTTGTAAGGTGTTACAATATATCCTATGACGATAACTGAAATGGGGTGTCGGTAAAACGCTAACTCGGGTCCGGAGTCGGGTCCGGAGTCGGGGCCGGGGCCGGGGCCGGGGCCGGGGCCGGGGCCGGGGTTTTAGCTTAAAAAAGACAAAAACAACATAAAAGTAAAAAAAAAAAAAATAACAAAAGGAAAACAAATTATAATAAATGAATAAACAAACAAATAAATAAATAAATAAATAAATAAATATCAACCAATACGTTTGTTAAACGGCTGCTGTAGCAGAAGCCGCAGAACCCATGTGAGTTTTTTCCCGCCAAAATAGTCACGTGGTCAAGCTATGGAGGAAGAAGAAAGGCAGTTCGGTGAGTTGAAGACATCTGGATTCAATTTTGTGCCTTACAACTTGAAGACTTCTAAAAACTATGACTAGGTGTTTTATCTTTAAAAGGAGAGAACAGAATAACGCTGCTGTCTTCGGAATTTATTTCGCTACGTTTATGAATCGTGCTGCATCGTGTGTTTGTCAACTTTATGTGCGCAGTTATGTTCACGACAGCTGACACGATCTTCCAAATCTTTTCATTGTGGGCATAAGTGCTTTGCTTGTCTGTATATTCAGTTGGCTGTCAGATAACTTTGGGATGTTTTATTTGCATACTTTGTGGTGATATCAGATTCCGAAGGTAAGGCAAATGACTGCAAGAAATGCAAGCATAATGATATGAGCTAGATGTAAATGATTGCTGGCGAAATTGAAACTGTACATGTATTGGGGTAACACCAAAAGTGCCCGTATGACAATTTTTTGTCTGTTCTACATGATTTCGTTTTTTGTTAAAGGGTGTTCTTTGAAATTAAAGGTAGCACGCGTCTGAGTTGATAAATAAAGTCTTTCGAAGAAAATACATGTAGGCGAGTACAATACACATAGCAAAAGTCTCCTACCCTGCAAATTTCCCATCTACGATTCCTTTCGATCTCTTTCAGGCAGATGGTACTTTTGAGGGTGACCACATACAAGAAATGCCACCACATACGCCAGAAATGCAATGACACTCGAGCGAAAACCACGGGACCTCAGTGATTGCCAGCGGGGTTGAGGAAACAGTTTGGTATACCAGCATGAAGTAGACATGAATTACCAAATAAACGTGACATATCGGTTACAGTGGCGTTACGCCTTTGTTGTCTATTTCAATTTTCCCTTTTCAGTATCAGGAGAGTTTAATTTGATCAGTTCATACTTCCCAAGAATATTGAAAAAGTAATTAAGTTGTTAGATTATTTCTTTATTTTACTTTCTATATCTTTGAATTTTCAATATAACCTTTTTAATGTTTTTTTTGTTTTGTTTTGTTGTTTTTTTTATATATAAAACGCAACAGCCCGGCCCCGGCCCCGGCCCCGACGCCGACCCCGACCCCGAGTCCGCGTTGTACCGACACCCACTGAAATGGTTGTTCTGAAAACCAGGTAAGTTGACATGTTTTTATCGTAACCACAAATTGCAATGTTTTTTATAAATTTCCCGTTCCCGCGGGAAGTTTCGAGAGAATGGTGCGATTTCATTGGCTCTTAAGAAAATCGTCCGATTTCATTGGCTTTTCATCATCCTGGAATCACGTGCCAGGCTCGTGCAAGGACCGTGCCAGGTCAAGATGGAAAACGACAGAAAGGCTGACGTGAGAAAAATGGCTTCCTTGTGTATACGAGGCGTGAATTTACAAGATAGTAGTTTGCCGGTCTCAGAAGGAAAACAACGCTCTTTAAAGCTGTAAATTAAAAGAATACGTTGTAAGAAACACTCGGCAGCCTCAACGGTGGAGATCAGTTTGTTCATATTAAATGAAGAAACCCTCTTCGAGGACAGATAACTGTTAGTGTGGTTTTGTGAGATCAAAGCGAAGTTCGTTTGAGCTCTTAGACTGGGAATCCACCTTGCAAAACATTACAGGTTTGGATGTTAATTTTTACCGTGCTTTTATATGCTTCAATGACTGATTCGTCGTGTGTTTCCAAACAACTTTTCTCAGTCTGATCAGTGAAATTCGAGTCAATAAATTAGCTAAACAAGAGACTCGCAGTTCGCTTGCTTTGCTTTCGCCTAGTTTTACTCGAGGCAAAAATTAAACGCCTTTGCTTTTCAGCTGTAAATGGAGGCTTACCGGAGTAAACTTAATATTTAATCTGAAAATTAACGTTCTTTTGGTTTTGTGTATTGAATCGTTAACAATTGCACAAACTGTCATGCCACAAACTTGTGTGTTTATTGAACCGTGGATAATTGGATAGCCAAGCGTGTGCTTGAAATCAGTGAGTTCACACGAATCGAAACAGTGAGTTAACTACCAATTGCTTACATTTACATGAACATTTATTTGTGCGTATGAAAAGATTCTGTCTGTGATGGAGCAACCATTCAAATTTAGTGTCACTGTAACATTGACAAACACATCCCGCGTAAACGCCTATAGGCGTCTTGTTTGATTTAAAACCAGCATGTTGACTTCACCACAGCAACCAACCTCGTCCCCAGGGCTTTTCCCTAGAGAGAATTTCTTTCTAGGGAAAAGCCCTGGGGACGAGGTTGCACAGCAACTCGAATCCCCGGCTACTTTTTGTATATCCCCACCTATTTCAAAAAATAGTGACAGCCCTGAAAATGAGAATTACAGTAGGGCCGCGAAGCAGCCTGAAGTGATAATTCAGATTATATTAACAGACGAAGTGAGAAATATACGGAGTCTGTGTAATATAATCTACGAACCTTCCCAAGAGAGAGAATTTTCACCATCACGCCAATAGCTAGAAGAAGAATCCTAAGGTTGAAAGTTTTCAGTTCTTGCAGCAAAAACTGTAGGGCGAACAAAACCTGTCGGGAAGGCAAAGAAAGATAATCATCAACGTCATAAACAAAAACAAATGAGTTAGTTATAAAACAACAAATTAAGGTAAATTAAGTAAAACAAGAGCACAATATTTGGAGTGGTGAATACTAGTGGCAATCGCTGAAGAATATAAATCAAATAAAACATTAAACATACGACTGCAGTCCAAACTGCCACATGACAAAGAAACCTTCACCACTGGTTTACTTGTTCCCGGTTGCCCCAAACACAGCTTGCCAGCCATTATTGATAACACAACACGTGGTGGCATTAAAAAAAAATAGAAAACTCCCAATGTGACTTCCTTGAGTGATTGCATGACGGATGGAAGCATTTTGAAAGAGAAAATGATTCAATCCGAATATGCATTTTCATTTTGTATTTTGCATTTTCATTTGCATTTGCGGCGTATGCAAATGCTTCCATCTCTAAAACTAAACCGTCACATCGCATTTTCGCCGGCTACTTACATCTAATTCCCTTCTGAAGCCGGATTCTCTGGCTAAAGTTTAATGATATTCCTGTACCGCCGAAACTCGATGAAATGTAAAAACATACCTTTGGCAGCTTTGGACGCAATTCCTTTTTTCTATCCTTAGCAAACTGTCCACTCAACAGACGGAACCAAACTTGAAGAGAGACGCAGAGTCTGTCGAGTGACTCCTTGCCGGTGGCCTTTGTGGTCTGTATTGAACAAGAGAACAAGAAAGCGCTAACTCTTCCACGATGAAAACAAATTGTTGAGTACAATCAGTAACTGATTTAAGCGTTTAACAGTAATCCTTGTTCACAGGAGACCCAACAAGAGTGGCTTGATTTAACACTTAAGACTACCGCAGATATGTATGCGGCTACAGGAGATTCAGGACCCTGGAAAGCAACAAAGCACAAGAAGACAAAAGAGCAAGAAGCAAAAAAGAAACAACATGACAACAACAAACTCAGGATTGAACGAGATTCGAACCATAAACTCTTCGCTACGGGGCCAATACTGCGTGTTTCTGAAAAACATTTTTGTCCTAAAAACTACTTCACGCACACATCAGTGCTCATTACCAGAAATTCTGTTTTTAATAAAACTGATAGGTAAAACGCTCAGAAAAATGTGCAAGATTGAGAAACTCATTCTGCTAATTTGCCTTTTCCGTTTGTGTGGTGGGCCGTGTTTAATAACAGGCTGGACAGACAATTCCCCAAACCCAGGTTGGAGACCTTGAGGTACCCGTGTCGCCATGTTCGTGGGTTGGATACCGCCCGGCTTCTATACATTTGGCGGCTTCATTCCATGCAAACTGCTTATTAAGTAACTACTACCGACTGACAATCACTTGTTTTTCGACTTTAAGACAATTAATGTAAGAAACATACAAACAAAAACTTACGATTTCATCGCACAGGCCTTCAAGTAATCCAGGCAGCAACAAAGGATCACATCCCTCCAATAAAGACACCACAAGGCTGTAACCATCTTCTGTAATGTCCTTACTTTCTGAATCCTTCATTTCAACCATCATTACCGTTTCTACTAAGTCTCTTTGGTTTGCATTAGTTTCCTCCGTATTCTCAGTAACTTCTGTCGATTTACTTGTGTTCAGTTCAAGTAATCTAAGGAAATGTAGCGCTGACGCTAGAAGGCGGACGTGAAAATCGTCAGGTAGATGCAGTTCCACTCTTGAGCACGACAGACAAACTACTTTGAGAAAATGGAGAGAAGAATGAACGGTTCCAATCTGTTAAAGGCAGAAAGATAACAATTAGAATAAGCCAATGTTGATAATTAGTTGTCACTGTTGGTGGATGTGTGCTACACACGGAAGGCGGAAGCACCAGGTAAGGCATTAGCCACATGTGCCTTAAAAAAGATCGAGATGCACTTTGAATTGTGTAGGAGGGTCTCAGAGAATTTAAAACGGAAGTTCCAAGATCTGTTAATTGTCGTCACCTCAAATGTCTCCACTGATTTATTCCATTTTTATCTCTATTCTCATTTTCCTCTAATTTTCCTTCGTATATCTTGCGGTTAGCGTTTGTACTCGTGATTTCTTGTCATTTCGTTTAGGTGTGTTTTTTAAGGTGTTGATCTTGTCCACCCTCGATTAGCTTCGTGGCTATTTGTGGGACAAGCTATTACAGTTGAAGTCATTTTGTAAATAAATTGTTATTTGTTTTTGTGTGTTTTTGGCTGACGAAGAGGAATCATTGTGACATAAGAACCAGTGCATGTACAAGCACAAGCATCGACATAAACCTAAGCATAAGCTCCAGAAGAACGCAACGGTTTGATATTCTTATGCTTGTGTCACTGCTGCCCTCACCAGCATGCAAGCATCGTATGCTTGTGCTTATGCTCATACTGCGTCGCTTGTGAGGATTAGGTTTTAAAGCCTCTTAGCACCTTGACATATCTCACTGAACATGTATTTGTCGAAAGATATATTGTCTCTGCCACAAGAAAAACAATTTCCCAGCTGTTCCAGCGAATCTAGAAAAATTGAAATCGCATTTAGTAGTTTCTCAACAAAGGCGCCTCCATAACTTGGTTACCTCGTTTCCTGGAAAAGGTAAGGTCATGTTTCTGTCAAACAGATGATGAATGACCGCTGCTAAAGCTACATCAAACACACTCTGCCACTCACACTTTTTTAACTCCTCGTTTACACGCTGCAGTTTCCTGAAAGCAGAAATGATGTGAGTTCAAACGATATGCTACCTCGCAAGCAACGCCTTTGCTTTAGATATAAAAAACAAACTAAAATAATACATCTGCTATACTAACAGGAGAACTTCACGTAAATTCATTCCTGTAATATCTGTATCGTGAAAATCACTCCTTCACTCATCCCTGCCCATCCTATCAATTAAACGTTATTCGCAAGAGCAAAACTGATAAAATTACCATATTTTCTCATAAAAGTTCCTCAGACAGTTATTTAAAATTTTTGACGTTTCAGCTTTGTAAAGGATGATTAAATGCTGGACAATTTACTGACTTTGGCCGGTGGAATTCGTCCTTCTACTAAGTCTGTTTTGCGCGGGGCTACTGATAGTCTCACCTTCAAGCAAACGAAGGGAAGGTGTGTTGGCAAAATTTTGAAAACTCTTTAGCGCGATCTTCATTATGTTAAGTTCACCTAGTGACTTATAAGTGAAACACTGCTACAAACGGCTGCGTTCGTTTCCACAACCAGATACTTCTCTCCACCTAATGACCCAAATCTCTTGGCTGTGTAACAGACTCCGAAGGAGAGCCCCAAGGAAGCACGGGGTGGGGGCTCACAGGGGAGACGGAACTCCCCTGCGTGGAGGATAGGAGGAAGAAGGTCTCGTGGTTCGCGTTAGTCTCAAACTTCGCGCGCGTTCTAATATACGTCTCCGGCCACGCGGACTATAAATACCTTGACTGTTCAGACACCGAGAAAATATGAAGCAGAGATCTAAAGGAATCGATCAGAACTGGAAATTCCAATAAAATATCGTGCCATTTGCTTTCACTTTCTTCTTTGGAGTTTTTGCCTTTATTTCCTCTTCCCTTTTTCCGTGATGCTTGCATTACCGCGTTTAGAAGTTCCAATAAGGTGGGGCCGAGTTTTATCACAATATCAGACGAAATTCGTATCATCTTTGTCGAGGAGGTCTTGCTTGTCAAAACCTAAGAGAAGGAAATAGATGTTTTAGCTGGGATAAGCACATAAAGTTCCGTGTGCAGCGAGAAATTAGCCTTGTTAAACGTTCAAGTTGAGACTAAAGGCTAGCTGGCATGCGACGCCAACACAAATGCTAGTAACCGTGCAAAGCTTAGAGCAAGTCCCGTCACTGGCTCATGAAGCAATAGACTAGGGAATCAAAAAACAGTGCCTCTAAAGCAGGAACCTTGTAAAAATATTTTAAATTAAAAATTTCATTAAAAATTGATTGAGTGAACTTGAGAAAAACCTACAGTATCTTTGCTGAAGTAGTCACATCAGTGTAAACTGGAGTAGTATCAATTATTGTTCCGAAAAACTCTGCCCTCACCAACAGAGCGTACAGTCCTGTAATGCGTACATGGCGCAAGGGTCACTTAAACAGAAATCCTTACCTGCGTATTTTTTTTCAAGAAGAGTGGCTTAAAACTTCATCGGACATGTCACGTGTTCTTGATGGTTTAACCGAAGTTGCTGTTGGTGGTGAATGTTTGATCCTTAAATAGGTTGACAAGTCGTTTCATTCTGTCTAAAACGTTAATCGTGAAACTAGCCGATCACAACAAATACAATGTTCTGGCTGAAGCTGTCTGTTGCTGAAACGAGGACTTACCTCTTCACAAACTGCCAGAATTCCTTGTATAATGATGGAAATTGCGTGATGGGAACTCAGAGCTTTCCTCACAGAATGCTTTGAATTTTGCAGGACTTCCTTGGAAATACTTTGCAAGTCGTCCTGTAACTGAAATGAAGAAACCACCGCAAACGTTTAAAGCGATCATACAATACAGAAGAACTAAGTATTGTGTTCTTCTATTTTACAAGCACAAAGACAAATAGAAGATAATTCCTTTTTTACCTTTTTTATCGTGCTGTGCTCGTTAGAAGTTGACTTTGAGGGCGCTTTAAGTAGATACTTGACAGTTGAGTCGAGGAGGCTTCTGGTGACACGCAACAAAGCCAGGATACCACTTGAAATGTTTGGATCCTGTTGAGGTAGTAAAGCCACATAACCAATGCCGGTTAGAAATGCTAAATTATTTTGAATTAGCGCGTATATTGCGTCAAAGAGTCTAGCTGCAAATATCAAACCATCTGACAAAACTCGGGTGCATGAATTAGCTCGACAAAAATTGGTCCACGAAATAAAATTGAGACCACAAGAGGTAGCCTGGTCTAGTTGTCAGAGCACTGAACTTGTTACCCAGAAATCTCGTGCTCAGGACCTCACCTACGAGGTCGTGTTGGATTTGTTAAACCAGAACCCAGTCGGTTCTGATCGCAGGTCGGAGGACGGAAAAATCAGCCGGTTACTTCCACGTCAAAATCAGTCAAACGTTTGTGAGTTCATATATATTGTTTACCGATATTTATAAGTAGAAGAAATGGGGAAACTACAAACAAGCTGAGTAAGTGAACACACTCTTTGAAAACGAGTACTCAGAATATCGCGTCCAGTTGAAATTGAATCTAATAATACGTTAAAACATGAACAGCTGTCAAATCTACAATAAAATCGGGATCCAAAGTTACGAATATCTAAGACCGTGGCGCCAAAACTCGAAGACGTCAACGAAAAGTAATTAAAAAACACTTCCAAGAGCAAACCATCTTCTCCAAATGAACCAACCACGTCTTGTATGTTAGTTCATTATTTCTTACAAGTAACCTAAGAGACAAGCTAAGGTATACGTAAGACCTCACCTTGTATAGCTTCTGCCATAGTTTAGTTGACGAGCTAATAAGCCAAGCGTGAAGAGATTCTAAATCAATCACGTGATGGGATATGAACCTTTTTCTGCTGAAGCAGCCATCAAACATCACCGTCAGAAGCTGACGGCTCAGCATCAGTGGCTTTAAAATGTCGGGGGAACCTTCCTGCAAGAGAAGAATGCTGCTAGATCGCTTTTCAAAGTATTTTGTAAAGATAATTAACATGTCGATAAGCAACATTCAATGGAGAGTAGGCGCCAACTGAGAGCAATGCAGGCAAAAGCAAATGAAGTGGAGTAACCATGGCAACCTCCCATGGGTCACTTCCCCCTGACAGTAAATCCGATCCTGGCCTGGTTAATGCAATCCCAAAAATTTGGAAAACTATTCTGAAAAACCCTACTCTGAACGACACACATAATACCACTGTCAACACCTTAAAAACGAGTTCTATTCACTCCGCTCTTTTAAACACCATCTTCGTTCCTCCCACTGCCGAACCCAAAATTATACGCCACGGATTTACTGAAAATTCCATCCAGAAAGTTTATCTTATGCCATTTGCAGTCACCAATGAAGTAAAAGTAATAATGTTTCAGTATAAAGTCATTCATAACGTGCTTCCAACCAGTGCTACACTGACGAGACGGCATTTCAGAAAGCCCCGTATGCAACTTATGCAACGCAGAAGAACAAACGTTGCATCACCTGCTAATAAACTGTTCAGTGACAATCGATTTCTGGGTTCAGTTTCAAGAATGGTGGTACCAAAAAGCAAATGAAACAATAGCATTATCCACAAGCCATATACTCTACGGCTGGCATGATAGGACAAAGCATTGGCAAGTCCTAAATTATTGTTTACTAATAGCCAAATATTGCATTTTCTGCACAAGCCTTTGCGGAGATGTTTTAGATTTTCAAACCTTTTTTTCGTTCATTACCAGCAAACTTGAAATTCTTAAAGAAACAGCAGTTGCTAAAAAAACACTCCCGAAATTTCATCGCACGTGGAATTTTTTACTTTAATTTTACATGCTGCTGTTGTTTTTTTGGATTATCTGTAAGAATAAGAGCAATGTTACTAACCAACCCTAATTTAACTTAGTAGCTGTATTGTAATGTATGTATTCTCACTAGTGCATGTATAAACAGTTTAAGTATAAGTAGTGCAAGTTACAATTGCGCAAGTGTAAACGAAAGTATTGTATACGTATCAGTATTGCGTGTAGTGTAAATGTTGCGTCCTGTAAATAAAATTGCTGTAATAAAAAAAAAATCCGATCGGGGGCAAAAAGACAGCAAAAAGCGGCAAAAACTACACAAAGCAAACCACGCGGGCAAACCTCTGCAGCAAATGTTCAAATGCACATACGCTAGGTGATCACCCGCTCGTCAACAGATAATCTCCCAGTTAACTATGATAATTATAGATAATCTCATTACAAAATAACTGCAAGGGTGTAGTCTCGACATTCACTAAGACGAATTATACAGCGCGTAATGACTCATACTGTCCCAATACCACACCAATGAGGACTGCTAACCTTCAATAACACGGAAGAGAAGACCATATCACACGTGAAGATGCCAATTAAACAGCGAGCGTGATTGTCATCAGACAGCCAATCAAGAGGTAGAAATCCCAGAACCTGGCAAGTAAAAGATAAAATAGTACGTACTTAACAAGTGCTGTGATTGGAGGACGACGTAACTGCTTGCATGCCGCAAACCGTTACATTTTTTACAACACTGTGCGCTTACCTTTAAGAGTCGATAGCACTCTGCCCCTGACAAATTCGCCTCAAAATCCTCGGTAAATAACGCATTGTTCGAGATCCTTATGAGCTCACATCCAACTGCGTAAAATGCGCTTAAACCATCCACGTATTGTTCCTGAGTCGTTTCTTCTTCTTCTCCTAAATCTTCTCCGCCGTTGCCCTCATTATCTGAACTTCCGTCGGCTGAAATACGTGAACAAATGATTGAAACTTAGTGTTGGGTAAACTTAATTACGGCAAACAGGAAAGAAGTTAACATAAACGCAGCGCGGTGACGACAGTACTCAATAGATCGTTTTCACTCACGTGACTAGCGGCCATATTGGTTTGATAAAACAAAAGAAAGCATTTGCTTAAAAATAGAGTTCAGTTCCCAAAGGGTCAGCCTGGTACACCAATATGGCCGCCGTTCCTTTGTTTAGGTACACCAATATGGCCGCCGTGACGTCATGTGAAAACGATCTATAAATTTGTCTGAATATTTTCTCTATCACATTTTCTCTTGTCATGTTATGCCGTCATATTGTCAAGTTCTTTTATACATGCAATGCAAAGCGATGCAATGTCATTTCGTGTCATGTTATGTCATGTCATGTCATGTCATGTCACGTCACGTCAAGTCATGTCTTATTAAACGTTACATAGTGTCGTATGATGCCGGTCCTGTCCTTTGCTATCCCATTTTACCGTTCTCGTCATCGCCAACATTGTCATTCTCCTCCTCATCATCGATGATGTTATCTTCATCCTTAACAGTGCTTTTACAAATCATCTCTTCATTCTTGTTTTCAGCTTTAGGAAATTGTGGTGTTGCAATGTCTTGAAGAAGCTTTGATAACCGTCCTCCCAAACCGTCACCACTGCTAAAATAACATTGACAAAAAAGAAACGATTTGTTCCAAGCTCGATAGTACTGTTGAGTTAAATATTCCAGTATATTTTCTCGAAATCTTACAATACTCGGGCCGTAATGGCCACGGGGTCAGGGAATGTTTACCTCAACCCTGACATGCATGTGGTTTGGTAACCAAAACGAATATCAGTAGACTAACCATGAGGGATCGATGGATTGTTTGAAATCTCCCCAAAGAGCGCACACTGTACAAGTCTGAATGGCTAACATCTCGTGGAAAGCCGCGCTTTGGATCATCGTCTCAGATACGTCAGACATGGTGATAAACCTTCCGAAAACAAATCCAAGTGAGCAGGGTCAAAAACGCTGAACTAAAAATCGGTTCCACGTGAATTCGGGGTAGGTCCAGTCCTTCGTGAGGGTAAACAGTCAAGATTATAATTTCAAATTAAAAATGGCCTTTCGCCCTCACAAACTGGATCCACACACAATCCACATGGAAATTATCATCAGTAAAATTTTGTATACCCTTACACGGCATATCTGTAGAAGGTTCTTCAAATCTAGCGTTCGCATCTCCCGGCAACCAGTTCCACATCATTTCACTGGCTCTGCAGCCTGGTGATACTTGCGGCTCAAGAAAATGATAGAAGTAGCTGGTACATTGGGGTATTGGTTGACATATTTCGCTTACCACTTGCGTCGCCCACCCAATACCCCATAAGTGTGTAGCTTGATCACAGGTAATGTTTGACGAGACAGTTCTTCTTGTTATCAGTAGTGGAATGCTATTGCTGGATTGCATGTGATGTCATGCCTTCCATGTTGGTGGTCAAGAACAATAGTCTGTCTCTGCTGGGAACTAAACTTTATTTTTATACAAGTTCTGCGAACAAAATTTGTATTGTATTGACCACCAACATGGCTGCCTTGTCACGTGGGTGAAATCGAAGAATTGCGCAGCAAGTTACGGATGGAATCGCATATCTAGCGAGTTAAAGTTGTCTTTTTACAACCTTCTGAAATGCGTTACATGTGTGTGCTACTTGCAACGCAACACTCTTTCGGCAAAGCGTCGTAAAAAAACAGAAAAATACTTGCTTCATGTTAACAGTGCCTTTGTTTGACATGCAGCAACCCTTACAGGGAAAATCTTGGACGCGTGCACGTTAATAAGTGACTATAAGAACATGAGCCTTTCAACGTTGTCTTCACGAGTTGATTGTACATAAGAAAAAACATAATCTTGACGCAGCTTTAAATTCCCTTAAAAAATTGCTTTCATCTTTTGTGAATATTTTGCTTTGTTCTTAGGCAAATGCCATTTAAGTGTGCAACAATAATGTAACCATCAATCGAAAACGAAAAACAAATAAACCGGAATCCCAAAGGACAGAAACACCCTTCCTCTACAAATCGCGTGAAAGAAACATACCCTGCTGTAGCATGTCTACTCGCTTGGCTCCCTTCTCCGACAGTCTTGATGAGCAGTTGAGCCAGTTTTAACTGCTGGTCAGCATTGCACGGAGGAAGAAGTACAACAGCGTTTCTCGAGACCAAATCCCAAAGTGCAACTGGAGCATTCTCTTCACTGATTGTTAACACCTGTGGGAAGGTAAAGACGCAAATGGTTTGAACAAGGAACTGAAGGAAGAACAAAACTGTGCCTTACCAACAACATCACTCAGTTTCAATCGCAAACCTTGTATCAATGGCAGTTTTTATCCGGTACCATTATTTTGTTTCACCTCAAAAGTGAAAACAAGATACATCGTACTTTGCGGAAACTGAAATTTAGTGACGTTAAGTCTCTAAGGGGGTGAAGAGACAGAGAGTTTTGCTTGTGGAAATAAAGTTGGTATTTATGCGAGAAAAGGGCTGGACAGTAGTCCCTAGGGTGTCTGCTTTCTGAGGGGTTCGTCAGATACCTGTGTATCCCAAGACGTGCTGTTCAGCACCTTATCACCAACACTACTGCAAACACAAGACACCAGTCTCTGAAACTCAGCGTATAATTCTGGTTCCTGATCTAATTTCTTGTTTCTGAGTAGCATAAATCTTATGCTTTGAATACACAAGGCATTCTGTTGAAAAAAAAGAAAACAATGCAATTAGGATTAAATATAGAAATAGGACTGAGATTATCAGCCTGAAATCAAGGTCCTGAAACAAGGATGGGAAGACGCTATTAATGGCGACAGGTGGGACAGTCAAGTAAACTCTCAAACAGTAAACTAACTCAGGCACTGTTTAATGCGAATTGAAAGAGATACGATCCCCTCAAGTTAGTCTATAACCTGAAACTGCTTGTAATATGCAAATGCGAGTCTACTCGATCAGTTCTTACCATCACTACGGAGTACAAATTGCATAGCTAAGGCAGATTATGCATACACTCTCTCAAGCAATACAGCACAAGCAACACTTCAACAATCTATTCTTTTTAACCAAAGACATACAGAAAAAAAACGTTCTTAAGGCGCGCGTTAGTAGAGTCACGAGTGGATATTCTCAGGTAATTGATAAGCTCGCGCATCTAGCGGTAACTCATTCACAACAGTAAAACTCTCTGCGTGTACTAAGATTATTGCCCTAAAATGATGTAATGAAAAATATAGATAGCGGGTTCTTGTTCAGAAGACAATGACCTTCTTTCAACTACAAACTTCAAAGAAAATCTGCCATTCAGTGTATTTTCAATATGTGCGTCGCCACAAGGGCATGCGTTTCTTTTGAGAGCCAGCACTTGTTCAAATGCAAACTGCGATGGGAATTACTTCGTGTAAATTAAACATAAAATGTCGTGAGATTTTGAAAAAATCATCAGACCCCTCGACAATCGCAGGCCTAAGAAATGCTGAATAACCAGGGATCTATACTGACAATGTTATGCATTACCACCCTAAACAATTTGGACAAGACAGTCGCAAACGTCGCAGTGTCTGAATCGCTGACATGTTCAACTGAGACGTTCGAACCCAAGGAAGTATCTACCCATTCTCAACAAACCTTAAGATAGCAGAGCCTTCCTCGATCACGAATGATAATCGTCGCGTCCTTGGCCTTGTTAGGAGCAAAGCCGCCTGTCTCAGCACTCCAGCGAACTGATGGTAGCAATATTTCATTTACTTTGTCATCCTCAAAACGTTGAAACTTGCTCAGGAAAATTTCCAGCTCTCCCAAGGTGTATTGTAACAAGATGGTGGAAAAGCAGGCTGATTCCCGTTCCTGCAGCAAGACAAGAAGTTCAGTACAAGAAACGCATAAACTCCAACCGAAACAAGTTATAAAGCCGGTGGTTCATGATAACTTACGTTATAAGGTATTTTCCTGTACGCTAACTCTGTTAGGGGTTCAAGAACACCCTTCACCGTGTTTTGAAGCAACTGTCCTGCTGACTGCAAAGATGATTTCCTTTTTAACTGTTCTCCAGTTACTCCAAAGCTTATGTTAAGAAGAAATGCATGGAAGACACTCATAACATACTCCAGTTTCTTCCACACAACAATTGCGTTTGATGAGGTCTTTTTCTTGTGTGACTTCTTCACTAAAACCTGTTCACTTAAGGATTGTAGTTTATTTAAGTAGCTTTCTTTGATCTCCCCACAGAAAATGTTCCAAATGCCTGCAATCTGACCAAAGGGAAGTCCCTGGATGGCTGTGCTGAATCTAAAACGTTTAAAAAGAATTAAAAAAAGAAAGCGGGAGAAGTGAGGGTTTTTACTACCATTTTAAATATCATAGCTTGTAACAGCTATTCGGCCAAAACTTCGCTAAGAAAACGGTATATAAATCCATTACCATTACTAAGAAAACCTGCGAGCCGGGTCTGTCATAAAGGGAGAACTCGTCTGACTTTGTTAAAGAGAAGACAATTAAAACCTCAGTGGGACAGGCACGTTCAGCTTGACCGTCTATGGACGGCATAGTGATTATATTAAAGAGCTTGCAAGTATAACAAGCTACGTGTACAAAATGTTATCAGTTCTAGATGCCTGGGATTTATTCGGATATATAGCTTTCAGGCCCATTTTTCCTCAGTATCCGCGATCAGTGTGGACTGCTAGCAGTCTCTCTCTTGCTCTAAAATCTGTGGAACGAACGCGATATGCGAGCGGCCAAGCCGAAAGCCGGCAGTTTCGTGGGCGCCAGTTACGAGCGAAAATAGTCTCTCTTTTCGCTTGTACTGGCGCCCACGAAACTACCGGCTCGCGGATTCGCCGCTCGTACATCGCTCGTACATCACAGATTTTAAAGCAAAAGAGAGACTGCTTGCAGTCTACGATCAGTGGCGTAACAGTTATTTCCAAGGGCCAAAGCCATGATCCCTGTGGGGATCCCTGTGTCACTCTAGTGCGACTCATTGAAGAAGAAACAAAACTGACTTAACTAAAACTGAATAAAGAAAACGAAACCTGCCTCTCTTGGAAGAGAGCTGAAAAGTTACACGTAGACAGTTCCAGATTTCTCAAAGAAACTAGTATAGCCAACACGAGCTTCTCAAACTACAAGGGAAAAGAAAATTATTTAACATAATGATAATAATAATAACAATAATAATCACTGCCATGATCTCGCAGTGCTGAAAGATAATCTAACAAGTTGGCTTTCTGTCAGACAGCCACAATTACCTTCATCCCTTAAGAGACAAGTGTGATTTTTTTAATCAGGTTTCTTAAAGCAAAATCTTTTAACGCATGAAATAACAAAAAGTGCTGGTGGTAATACTCTTCACAGCAAAGAAACCGTCAAAAGCGGCTAACACGGGTTTCCAGCACTTTCCAGCAAGTGTACTTTGATTGATTAAGACTACCACTAAGTTATCCGTTAATACCACGACAGTAGTGAGAGATAAATGTTCAGTTGGTAAACAAGTTACGGTAAATTTCTGTGGCAACAGTATAAGGTGGTAGAAACACCCCCAATTCTAGCTTGGAGTGACCATTACTCAAAAATGAGCTTGACGATTCACATTTTATTGCTCAGTGGTTATTAGCTTGTGGAGATCCAACATTTTGCAAAGTTTGAAAAAAAAAATTACAGGAGCGGAATCAGAGCCACCTCAAGATTTCGAAACTGGCATGATCTTCTGATGCAAAACCTTTCAATTACGAAATCAATAAAAGGTAGCAAAGGGAAACGACTACGAGTAATTATCTTTGACCGCCGACCGGTTGGCTCAGTTGGTAGAGCATCGGACTACCGTGCGGTAGGTCGTGGGTTCAATCCCCGGCCGGACCAACACTCAGGGTCTTTAAATAACTGAGGAGAAAGTGCTGCCTTTGTAATGGCATCTGCAAATTGTTAGACTTTCTAGTCTTCTCGGATAAGGACGATAAACCGGAGGTCCCGTCTCACAACACTTCAATGTTCATAACCTTGTGGGACGTTAAAGAACCCACACACTAATCGGAAAGAGTAGGGCATGGAGTTCCCGGTGTGCTGGTCTGGTCTTTGTGCTATTTCATGATTGGGTGGGTTGGATGATGTAAACCGCATTTGAATATATAACATAGAAAATGCGGTATATAAATCCATTACCATTACATTACATTTACACTGAGTAAGTAAAACTTTGGAATAAATCACAGTAACATTAAAGGCATCGAAAATAACACGGCGTAACGTGACATTACATAAAATAACGTGATTCAAAATAACGTAACATTAATTCACGATGCTTCGGAATAAAAGTCTTGAAAGGGAAAACGGAAGATACCTGTCGCAACTTCACGTAAGTAGAGATGAGGGATGACAACAAATAGTTATAAGAAACACCACCGGTCTTTTCTGCTTTCCAAAGCATCGTCCAGATTAATTCCAAATGTGGCTCCAGCAAGGAATGGTTGAGTTTCATGAAGACATCAAGGCACTGGAACATTGCCTCTGAATCACTGGTGTTCACAGAATTAAACAGAAAAACAGGAAAGATAAGTTCATTTCAACGACGTTGCCACGGATACGTGATATTCCAGGCAGCAGCATCGCAATACTGCCGCAATTAAAGATATCGTGGCACATTAATTCTGCCCTAGGGTACACAATTTTACAAAGGGGCCTAAATGTGTGATTCCGTAATACGAATGAGTAAACAAGTAAGTAAACTTTTGCTCTCTTGAACACTCAGGTGCCAGTTGTTTTGGAGTAGTTCCGTAACAAACCTGAAGTAATTAATTTCACTGCTGTAGCTCAGACGTAGAGCACCCGAACAAGTAATCATAAGGTCATAAGTTCCCAGTGTGGATGCATCATTTACATGTATTTCATGTGTAACACAGTGGTTTTCAGTTGAGTGTCGCAACTAATCTTGTGAGTGGTGAAGTGCGGAAATGAAATCAAATGAAGACTGATCTTCGTAGTTGTTAACGCAAATATACGCAATTGCGTAAAGAAGACTGAAAAAAAGTTCATGCATTTGATTCATTTCATATTCACCACCCACATTCATCACTTTCACGGGAACATGTGAGCCTACAATTGACCTGCTCCCAACGTCAGTGGCCTCATAGCTCAGTTGGTTAGAGCGGTATCGCGCACCGGTATCGCACCGGTATCGCGAGGTCACGAGTTCAGACGCCGTTGAAGTCCTGAATTTTTTCAGGCTTCTTTACGCAATTGCATATAATTGCGTTAACAACTGCGAGGATCAGTCTTCATTTGAAACTAATCTTCTTTTGCATTGGGGTTGCATTGTGTCACTTTGTGATTGGTGGGCAAACTTCGCGCTACTTTTCTCGACAAATGACCACCAAAACCAATCACACCCAGTTCTGATTGGTTCATTACCCTCATTACGCTTTTACATCTGTTGTGATTGGCTTGAGTAACTGCTTTGATTTGGCTTATACAGCACTAAGATGGGATCACTTTAAATGGTGCGTAAATGTGATGAAGATCGATGCACCCCTTGATAACCAACTTTTCCAGGCTTTCAAACGTTTGGCGACTGTATGCACCATGGCTACTGGTGATTTGAATATTTTGACTGTTATTTAGCCTTCGTTACAACTAAATGCTTTTATGAATCAAGCTTACCAAGCTGCTCCAGTATGGATTAAAACTTCTAACAAGTTATTGAGCCAGTTAAATTGCGAAGACCCATTCAAGCTGTCATCGGCTACCTTAGAAAATGAAACGATACAACACATCTGTTAATTTCACAAATAGTACGTATTAGTGGACAAGTACATGTGATTGCCATGTGACAAAGAATTGTGTTGGAATTAGCTCAAATTAAGTGGCTTTGTGGAAACCTCATTAAAATAAGGGGATTATCCGCAAGATTGAGCAGGAAAATTGTTTAATTATTCAAGACACTAATAACAAAGCACGGTTTATTGAGTTTACATCAGAACAGCTGAATTTTTCTCCGCGACGCACGAAATTACGTACATCGTCCGGTAAGACTGTCGAGTGCGCCTGGCAAATATCGAGTGCAACATGACCATTTCTAGAAATTGCCACAATGCGCTGAATAATAAATCACGCAATGGATCAGATTTGTGGGTTGATGTGATTTGTGGGTTGATGTTTAGTAGTGCGACTACCAAAGCTTTTAAATTCCGGATCTATTGAAAAGTCAACTGAAATTTCACCATAACATACTTGGTAAATGTCGTAACGGTGAACACATTCCAACAATTTGTGCAACAAGGTACAAACAGATGCAACATCTTTACATGCGCCATTCAGGATACCCAGCATTTCACAGACTTCAGTGAAGAAGTCGAATTCCACGGCTGATGTGGAGGGATTTAATTTTCTGTAAAATGAAACAACCAGAAGCTATTTCATTAGCTTGATATCAGATTTACAAAAGGAATTACAATTTACAAAATAAGAACAATTTTACCCTAGAGAGGCTATTTCATCCATACATGCAAGTAATGTTCTTGAGGGTTACCAATGGCTCAATTCGCGGTGATACCGACAACATCAAAAGCTGGATTAAATGAAAACTTGGGCGTTACAGATAGATTCGCTATACACTGTACCAAATGACGATGTATCTTAGAGATTTAGTCAAGGTTGTTCAAAGAGTGAACTGGTGAAAACAAATTGAATTGTCTGAAGCACGCGAAACTAAAGACGTATCCAATCTAAAGCTCTTCAGTGCTTAATACTGATAAAATTGGAAATTTACTAGGATAATTGCAAAAACACATTGTGCAAGCTGTCCCAGAGCCTCCAAAGACGGTAAAGAGTTTGGCAAGCAAATTTGAAAACCAATGCTCATACCAACCAACTAGCGATCGCTTATTGATATGTTTCCCAGGTAACTGAAACTATTGATACGGACCGACATGCAGGTTCGGATTAAACCCAAGTTATTTGTTCCAACCGGGTGAATTCAGAAGGAAGTGTTTTCATAGCACACCAAGAAGGCTCTGTCGATCTCATTGAATAATACCCACCTACTGACGATGACAAATTCTTCGTATAAGAATGGAAGAATTTCCAGACCTGCTTCTTTTCTAGCAATCGTTGTCTTATCTGGCTCGTTCACCTACGAAAAGAAAATTGCAGTGAATACCCGACACAATATTGCTTTGTAAACAAGAAAAACTTTTAAAAAAAAACATGCACTTGCACATGCACTTAAAAAATATGCACTGTTATTTCCAAGGAATATCATAACACTTTTAACACTTTTATTGAAATTAATAGAAAAAACACTTTCAACCAAGACAATCAAACACAACTTACTGCAGCACGCACTACTCCGTAACAATCAAACACAACATAACTACAGCACGCGCTAAGGTAACAATCAAACACAACTAACTACAGCACGCGCTAACGTAACAATCAAACACAACTAACTACAGCACGCACTGGCACTAATGTAACAATCAAACACAACTAACTACAGCACGCACTAACGTAGCAATCAAACTCAACTAACTACAGCACGCACTAACGTAACAATCAAACTCAACTAACTACAGCACGCACTAACGTAACAATCAAACACAACTAACTACAGCACGCACTAATGTAACAATCAAGCACAACTAACTACAGCACGCGCTAATGTAACAATCAAACACAACTAACTACAGCACGCGCTAATGTAACAATCAAACACAACTAACTACAGCACGCGCTAATGTAACAATCAAACACAACTAACTACAGCACGCACTAATGTAACAATCAAACACAACTAACTACAGCACGCACTGGCACTAATGTAACAATCAAACACAACTAACTACAGCACGCACTGGCACTAATGTAACAATCAAACAACTAACTACAGCACGCACTGGCACTAATGTAACAATCAAACAACTAACTACAGCACGCACTAATGTAACAATCAAGCACAACTAACTACAGCACGCGCTAATGTAACAATCAAACACAACTAACTACAGCACGCACTAATGTAACAATCAAACACAACTAACTACAGCACGCACTGGCACT
Source organism: Galaxea fascicularis (assembly GCA_948470475.1). Classification (NCBI taxonomy): domain Eukaryota; kingdom Metazoa; phylum Cnidaria; class Anthozoa; order Scleractinia; family Euphylliidae; genus Galaxea; species Galaxea fascicularis. Next base: position 25,228,013 of record OX419335.1, on the reverse strand, counting down.
AATGTAACAATCAAACACAACTAACTACAGCACGCGCTAATGTAACAATCAAACACAACTAACTACAGCACGCACTAATGTAACAATCAAGCACAACTAACTACAGCACGCACTAATGTAACAATCAAACACAACTAACTACAGCACGCGCTAATGTAACAATCAAACACAACTAACTACAGCACGCGCTAATGTAACAATCAAACACAACTAACTACAGCACGCACTAATGTAACAATCAAGCACAACTAACTACAGCACGCACTAATGTAACAATCAAGCACAACTAACTACAGCACGCACTAATGTAACAATCAAACACAACTAACTACAGCACGCACTAACGTAGCAATAAAACACAGCCTATCTCCAGCACGCACTAACGTAACAATCAAACACAACTAACTACAGCACGCACTAACGTAACAATCAAACACAACTAACTACAGCACGCACTAATGTAACAATCAAACACAACTAACTACAGCACGCACTAACGTAACAATCAAACACAACTAACTACAGCACGCACTAATGTAGCAATAAAACACAGCCTATCTACAGTACGCACTGACGTAACAATCAAACACAACTAACTACAGCACGCGCTAATGTAACAATCAAACACAACTAACTACAGCACGCGCTGACGTAACAATCAAACACAACTAACTACAGCACGCACTGGCAGTAATGTAACAATCAAACACAACTAACTACAGCACGCGCTAATGTAACAATCAAACACAACTAACTACAGCACGCACTGACGTAACAATCAATCACAACTAACTACAGCACGCGCTAATGTAACAATCAAGCACAACTAACTACAACACGCACTGGCACTAATGTAACAATCAAACACAACTAACTACAGCACGCACTGGCACTAATGTAACAATCAAACACAACTAACTACAGCACGCGCTAATGTAACAATCAAACACAACTAACTACAGCACGGAATAACGTAACAATCAAACACAACTAACTACAGCACGCATTAACGTAACAATAAAACACAGCCTATCTACAGTACGCACTAACGTAACAATCAAACACAACTAACTACAGCACGCGCTAATGTAACAATCAAACACAACTAACTACAGCACGCACTGGCACTAATGTAACAATCAAACACAACTAACTACAGCACGCACTGGCACTAATGTAACAATCAAGCACAACTAACTACAGCACGCGCTAATGTAACAATGAAACACAACTAACTACAGCACGCACTAATGTAACAATCAAGCACAACTAACTACAACACGCGCTAATGTAACAATCAAACACAACTAACTACAACACGCACTAATGTAACAATCAAACACAACTAACTACAGCACGCGCTAATGTAACAATCAAACACAACTACCTACAACACGCACTAATGTAACAATCAAACACAACTAACCACAGCACGCACTAATGTAACAATCAAGCACAACTAACTACAGCACGCACTAATGTAACAATCAAACACAACTAACTACAGCACGCACTAATGTAACAATCAAACACAACTAACTACAGCACGCACTAATGTAACAATCAAACACAACTAACTACAGCACGCACTAATGTAACAATCAAACACAACTAACTACAGCACGCGCTAATGTAACAATCAAGCACAACTAACTACAACACGCACTAATGTAACAATCAAACTCAACTAACTACAGCACGCGCTAACGAAACAATCGAACACTGACTAACTACAGCACGCGCCAATGTAACAATCGAACAGAACTATTAAATAAAACTAACTTGTGCGCTAGTCAACGTAATAATCAATGGTCAGCTGTTTCTGCCTAAAACAAACAGGCTCAGGTTTTTGTTGGAGAAAGAAGGTTGGCAGAGAGAGCATTGCAGCAATGCAACATAAGAAATTTTTTTTTTTCACTTTTTAATTGTCTTTCGAAAGTTAAGATATCTGTTAAGATGATATCTGATGAAAGTTCACGATAGTTTAGTAATGTGTAACTACCATGCTTTGTTTGACCAGGGCTTTAGTCGTATAAGCAAAACCAAGGTAAACACGCGAGTCCATCGCGAAAGACGTAAACAGCCCAACGAAACAAGCAATACACCATTTTGCTAATGATCAGTTCCAAGTGAATTGTGGGTAGATCCAATCCTTTGTGGGAGCAAACGGTCAAAATTAGAATTTTAAATTACGTCTGTAAATGGCCGTTTGCCCCCACAAAGGACTAGATATACCCACAATTCACTCGGAACTGATCATTAGCAAAATATATTACATTGAAAGTGGGGAATGCGAGCGAGTCACGACTAACTTTGCTTCTCAATAATCGAGAAAAGTGGCTCAAGGGGAGGGGAGAATTCTGTGCACCGTTCACAGAGCGAAACAAAACAAAAATTAGGTAAGTGAAAATTGATTTCGACACTCAATTACAAGCCACTCTATTACACACCAAGACATTTAAACTTACAGTTTTGTCTGAATCTGATGTTACTTCCCACAATTTATCAAAGAGAAGCTTGGTATAGGTGGAAATTCTTGGTTTCTTGATGACAGGTTCATCGGATTCTCTCCCCTTTTCTTCCCTGGCGACTTTTAAGGCCTGTTGATACTCTGACATATGATCCCTGTCAGCCAATAAGAAATTACCAAACTGAAAATTACTATGTGTGAGCCACTCAATTCATTTTAAAGACATACCGGAATAAACGTCTTGAAACATTTTAACATTACATTAAAATACAGTCAACTATACTTCGAAAACTTGTTATGTATGGAATAAACCTGAAGTCTCACCAATGTGCGTGCAACTTAAAAGACTGGATCATGAGCAACTTTGTATTACATGTTAACAGTTTCACATTATATTCAATAACCCATTCGCTAACTTGGATAAAATATTGCATTTTCAAAAACTGGGATCATTAGCATTGCTAAGGTATATACCCAAGCGTTAGTAGTTAGAGGTTCCCTCAGCTCGATTTTCAGCCTTGTGTGAGCCCGCGTTCCTTGCCCAACACCACTTGGTTGGTTGGGAGGGGGATGACGACCTGGGATCCTTACCATTTACACGGAAAACCCGGAAATTCTGGTTGGAAAATCAAATGGTACATACCATTCCATGTTGAACGTTTCAGAAATTATGGGCCATCGGCTTCATCAATACACTTTTTCTGTCAGTTATGAGCTTTCCAACTGATACTAGTACATTCTGTGAGTTATCAATTTTGTGTTTGGACAAGCTGCAACATTGAATATTTACATGTACACTTAAAGTTTCCGCCCGGATGGATCGTGTAAATGGTAAGCGCCCCCGGACTCCCAAAACGGCCGGAAATCGAGCCTACGGGTTCCCCAGCTGTTGCATAGACGAGTTTATGAAGTATCCGACTTCGTGGAGAATTTAGTAAAATATTTCAAATATTTCAAACATTTCAAAGCCTTTGATCAGGACTGTCACTAATTGTTGAAGAAGGTGGGAATATACAAAAAATAGCCGGGGATTCGAGTTGCTGTAGTGAAGTCAACATGCTGGTTTTCTATCAAAGTAGTCGGGGATATACCTCAAAATACGAGGGGGAAATCCCTGACCTCCGGCCCCTAACGAGTGGTAATGACAGCCAACATAAAATCTATGTGATGATCATGTGTAAGCATATTAGTTGATAAACTTTACAATTCGCAGCCTTACTTGTGAAAAAGAGATCTTTTTAAGGCCAACTTCACCAGTTGTAAGATGTCTTGTGCCTTGTTTGTCCACCAACTGTTTTCTCGACATTGATCTTGTACTGCACTTAAGAGATGATGGAGACTGGTGAGTGGTGCCAGAAGCTGCTGGCAGATGGCGGAAAAAACCTGCAGAAGATATGGATGAAGGCGTGTTAAATATAATTAGCTGACTGGTATAAAGGTGTAAATGAGAGTAACTTTTTAACCCCGGTGCAGACGCCAAATTATTTTCGTTTTGCTTCTTAAAGAATGCAACGAATTGCCAACTTACTGTGCATACTGTCCAGCTAAGAAATGATCCCTCATGGGATTAACAGTCTGTAACAAACTTTTTCTCACGAAATCAGTATTGAATAGCTGAGGAATTAGTCTAGAAGAAAAATCTGACGCAGTGATGGAGAACCAGCCTATCTATATACCTGCCTCCTCCACATTTCTCTATACGTTACTCTGTGGTCCGCGCGGCATAAGTTTTGTCTTCTTGACAATCGCCTTTACGCTGAGAAGCGTTCATGAGGTGCATAGCACGCTAGCAAAATTGTACAGTATTCGCCAAAATTGACCTGCTCCCAACGTCAGTGGCTTCATAGCTCAGTTGGTAGAGCATCGCACCGGAATCGCGAGGTCACGGGTTCAAGCCCCGTTGAAGTCCTGAATTTTTTTCAGGCTTCTTTACGCAATTGCAAAAATTGCGATCATAACTGCGACGATCATTCTTCATTTGATTTCATATGCGCAGGTCACATATGATTTCTTTCATATGCATCATTCACCCAGTATTCGCTTTGTTGATGATTTCCATAAATCCTCTTTGCACATAACCCGGCATAGTAAATCGAACGTTCGAAAATCGAACTCAATCGAACTCAATCGAACTCAATCCGTGGATTGAGTTCGATTGAGTTCGGCAATCGAACGAAATCGAACACCACACTTTCAGTGAGTTCGATTTCCGAACAAATCGAATTCAATCGAACAAATCGAACTCAATCGAACTCAATCCGTCTGATTGTGTTCGATTGAGTTCGGAAACCGAACTCAATCGAACACAATTAAATGGATTTCGTTCGATTGGCTCTGGTGAAATTTTTGTTGCGTTTTTTTTTTACTATTTATTCAATAACACAAACCCCATTTATAAACTGTCCACGGCAGTTAGAGGCCTTTCTCGCCTATTTTCTTTAAGACCTTGAAAACTTCGCCATCCTTGACGTCAAAGCGGCATTCCTGGTAGCCTTTGACCATACATTTGAAGCTTACGATCCACAACTCGTCTGAAGCCATTTCTGCGGAATTTCTTCGTTTACGAAAACACGTGCGCTACACTCAGGGCTGAAGTAACTCGAGCTTCTAAGATCTGGTAATGGATTTTCAACGTCTGTTTTACATAAATCACGAGTTCGAAAATCGAACGTTCGATTGGGTTCGATTGATTTTTTTTCTTTTCGGTGAGTTCGATTTCGTTCGATTGCCGAACTCAATCGAACTCAATCCACCGATTGAGTTCGATTGAGTTCGATTGAGTTCGATTGAAATTTAGTTCGATTGGGTTCGATTTACTATGCCGGGACATAAGTACGTTCGTATAATGATTAGCCTCGTCTTTCCTCGAACGTTTTTATGGACATTTCGGTACTTTCTAACGGGAAACGTCTGGTCTTTTCGACATCATCTCTAGCTTAGCGCATTCTTACCGTGCAAGTGTGTATATCGTCTGTCTTCACTTTCTCTGTACTTCAGTATTAATGTTATAACAATCACGATACAGACGCCAAATTCATCGGAGGTACCAACGGCTATTGGAGTGAAAAAATGTCATGAAGCGACTGACGTTGAATACAAAGTAAACCAACAGAGATATCCCTCACTTAAAGGTTGCGCAAAATAAACAGCCAGCAATGGCAGGCACCAGAAAGAAAAGGGAACAAGGAGAAAAGTGGACATCAAGGCTTGCGAACATGCTTCTCACACTCTTAAGAAAGTGAACAGTCCATTCCTTTTTTTCTTAGAACAGTTGCACAAACGGAGGGAGAAACGATAAAAATTAGAGAGCAGAACAAGAAGGGATTGGTGTCTCGCGGCTCCTCGCCGGCGGTTTAGTAGTTCGCCGCGTGCTAGATCTAGTG
>OX419335.1:25167160-25217160 GCA_948470475.1 Galaxea fascicularis | reverse complement strand
GGAAACACCGCGAGCTTGCAGTGGTATGACACGTGCATATCCGTTATCGCCGCAATCATAACGATCTATACAACAATCCCTGTTCAGCATTTTGGATACGACTGTCATTTCAATGGAATGATAAAAAATAGATTACCTTTTTGTTCTGGTTTCATTTCTTAGCAATCAAACACGAAACAGGGATAAATGAAGCGACTTCTATCAACTTCACTCACAAACTACATGTACTTTGTTTTCGTCCGCCACATTGAAATCTCGTCGGAGTAGCAGACTGGGGAATAGATTATGATAACTGCTGTCGTTTTGCTCGCGGGCGATTAAAAGGCCCCGAGGGAAAAATATGCGGCTGGTTAGTTCCCCAAAGAGTACTAAGTCGAGGGAAACACGGAGACTGGAAGGAAAACAAAACTATTTCTCGAGGGCCCAGACATTTTCAGTGCTTTGTGAAAACAACTAAAAGAAAAGAAAACAAAGTTGGTCAAAACTTCGAATTCATTGAGTCTTTTTTTTACATTTTCGCCAGGTAGTCAAAGGTGTTAACAATTGCCTCTTGGGAAGAAATTCCCTCGCAAAATGCATGCCAGAAAAGTAGTAACGGCATTTTTTGCTTCTTTCAATTTATTTGCAGAAAGTTTTTCCTCTATTAGGTTTTGTGATTTTTCTTTAGATAGATTAGAAAATCGGAAGTCATCTTAGCTGTTTACTGTATGCAGACGATTTAGTATTAACACAAGACTATCTCGTCGGATGATCATTTTTCAATTACGAGAACATTTAGCATATGAGAATATTTATGATAACGCTCTTACTGTTTTTTTTTTTTTAAATAAGCTTATTAAATTACTTAATTTAGACAGGGGTTCTAAATTTTGGATATTTGCAGATATGGTAAATGCAGAGACGTAGGCCATGCACGCCTCTCGGCCAATCAGAGCGCGCGTACTATCTTAGTTATTTTATAATACAAATTACATGTAATTTACTTTAATTTTGTTAAATAGCTTAATTAAATCTGCGTTATTATGTGAAGACCAGCCTCGACTAGCTTGGTGGCATTCTCGTCCCCAGAGCCCTCGTTCCTTCTGGCCTGCGGCAGAGATCGAGAGCTCTGAGAGCTCTGGCTCTCTGGCTGGTTCCAAACCACGAGGTCCGTGAATCACGGACTTCCGGTTCTTCTGCGCAAACTCAGAAGTTTGAAACAACAGTGGTTGTTAACGCCTACAAAACTGCACCTTCACTGCGATTGCGCGTATTTCGGAACTGGCCAGAGCTCTCGATTTCTGCCGCAGGCCAGAAGGATCGTGAGCTCTGGGGACGAGAATGGCTTGGTGGCTATTTGTGGATGGGACAAGCCCCTTACCGTTCATTTGAATTTGTAAATGTTTATATAACAATACCGAAGTATTGAATTAATTACCAATTGTTTGTTTGTTTGTTTGTTTGTTGTACTTTGCCACTCCATTTGTGAGCCGTGTTGTGAAAACATCAGAAAACATCACACCATCGGATTCTCGTTCCGAGCTTTCAGCAGCATACTGATAAGCAATTTGTTGCCAGCGCGGGATCCACTTCCGTTTGGCAATTAAAGCCCTCAAAACAGCCAATGACAGTCCGCCTCCACGGAACTGGACCCTCACGCAATTGGAAATACATGCAAGTAAAAGCTAAATTTGGCACGCGTTCAATGTCGCCATTCAATTTCATAGTTCTCATCGGTTTCGCCATTTTTGGCATTCACTACTGGCTGAATAATAAAAGTTATATATTTGAGGCCAAAGATGTTGCAAGGATAGCCGAGCGCCATGCAAGAAAAGGTAAACATCATTTTCGTTTCGTAATTCGTGGTCACATTGTTTAATATCAGAAACAATTAGGTCTCATGATGGAGTAAAGTTGTCCCGGGTAACAGGACTCTCTCAGCCGAGGTAACTTTAGGGAGCGTTTGTATGAGAAGGAAGCTACCCCGCTTCTCGGAGACAAGAGCTGTTTCGGAATGATAACAGCGCTAATTGGACATTCACTATCCATCCTTGACCGAGTTGACGTAAGTAGGCGGGCCAGAGTGTTAAATGGAAAAGAAGTTGTCCCGGCAAGGAGGAGAGCAGCTGCTATTCTTTGCAAACGAATGCAATCGATGAAACTATTGTGTCACATGTGTAGCGTGTTCCACTCTGTTAAGTTGATTTCTTTTTTAAGTTGAATATTTAGTGGACCGGGTATTTTGCAATCAAGCCGGTTTTTTAATTAAAAAGTTCATTTTAAGGTAGAAAATTGCTGCTCAGTTAAGCTTAAATATATAACAACCAATTGCAAATAGGCAAGATTTCCATACAGCCCCATACATTGATAATACATATTATTATATACATGCATTTTGTGACTCTTTTAGTTTTCGGAACAGGGCCAGGCCCTGTTCAGACTAGGTGCCTGTGCCCAGTTTTTGGGAACAGGCACTAGTCTGAACATAGCTTTTCATTGGTGCCTGCGTACATATCCGAGCACCGTGCCTGGGCATGGGCAATACCTCCAAGGGTAGTACTCGGGCACCATTCCCGGGCACAGGAACTTGTCTGAACACGGCGACAATATTGTGAAGTACTCAAAAAGATAAACTGGGCACCAAGCCTTCTGCACGACTATGAACATCCTCGGTCCAGGGCACTGAGGTGTCTGGACAGCATCCTTTTTAGTGCCTGGGAACAGTGGGGCAGAACAGGCACTTAGTCTGAATGGGGCCTTGGTATCACAGTGATGCATATCTAATATTAATGCATGGGACTGTGTGGAAGTCTTTCCACCAAATGTACTATCATTCTAGAAATAATTCACTCCATGTTCCTTTTGTACTGCGTTGAATGCTTCCTAACAATGGAAATTCAGCTCAGAATTAAGGAAACACGTCTTAGCTAATTCATTTTTCAAAATCTTTTGGGAAAGCATGGCCTGAACCCCCCAGAAAGGTGATGCCTTCATTGTCACAATAGATGCCTTCTCACTAAAGGCAACAAAGGAGGGTAACCCTACCATGGACAAAGGGTGAACCTGCCAGCGGAGTCACCCTTTTAGTCCAGCCAACTTTGCGTTTCTTATGTGAATGGCTTGTCAAGTTTTGTAAGGGAATGTATACGAAACTCACGTGTCAGAGTAGCCATGAAAATATGCATTGAACTTTGCACATTTATTATGCAATTGGGAATCCTTATGTGATATAAGGCCAGATTGTCACCTCCTAAATACTAGCGGGACTTCAAACGTGATGTTTGACGAGTTGGCTTCTCCAAAAGGTCTCTGATGAGTCTAGAAGATCTCTTGGAAGAGACAAAACATGCATAACAGACTAGCCATGAAAAAATGTATACATTGGAAAAGTTGGCTAGCCAGGGTAGCTTGGGTGTACAGGTGACCCTTCCTAATGACAGAGGGACAACTTTTCTCCATATAAAGTAGGGCCTAACATGAATTTTCTGTCACAGCTTTAAGACTTACATATTAAGACTTATAATTCTATCAGCAAATGAGCAAAGGACAAACCCAGCCTGTTGCCCGATGGTTGTTTCACCAAACGACGCTGTTTTTCTTGAAGCAAAAGAGCTTTCTTAATCTTGTTATGGAACTGTGCTTTAAGTGTGAACATATTTGTCAGGGATTACTTGAAATTTTAACTGCACAGTTAAGAGTTGATTGCATTATTAAACTTAATCCCTGGAATATTCTGAAGCTGTACACTTACATGTAACTCGTAACCCGTGTTTGATTCTTTACCAGATACAAGCCTACAAGCAAAGTTCTCAAACATTGCTTTGGAGATGGAGAAGAAGTACCCGGGACATATCTTGCCAGAAGAGCATAGAGATTGGCTGTTTATAAATGCTGGAGGCTGGATGGGATCCATGTACATCCTTCATGCATCTCTTACTGAGTATGTGTTGTTTTTTGGCACAGCTATTGACACGTCAGGAAACTCAGGTACACAGCTGAACATCATCATCATTTTGTACCAGTGTTCTCAGCATAAGTTAAGAAAAATGAGGGTAAAATATTTCCTGGACAAAATTTTTAAGAGTTTAACATTGTTTCTGGTGTATGTATCCTTTCAAAGTTTAAACAAAAGAGTACTTTTCTAGCAGCTCTTCCCTCAGGTACTCAACTACCAACCAAGGACATGCCACGGGTAAAAATCTCATGTTTCTTAAATTTTGACAAACAACCCGACTTCCTCAAAGAGAGATTCAGACTTGAATTAAAGAAGGTTTGCATAAAATGTTTGAGGTTGGGGGATCCCAAAGGCTTTCCTCTTATTCCTACTCTGCATTTTATTGATTAAAATTACTCTGGTAAGTTCTTGTTTCTTTATAAAGCAAGTGAAAAATGGTCCATTTCAATGCTACTTTCAGTCTAAATCCACTTCAGCTCATCCTAAGATCATATGATTCAATATTAATTTTGTTCTTTGCCTTTCAGGACGGTACTGGGCCAACATTTCCGACTCTATACTTACTGGATCCATTCGGCGGTGGAAAGAGGGAACCCTCCAAAGCGAAGTGTACTCAACTGGAGACACCTTTTACCATCACTGGGGTGAAGTAGCTGGTGTGCAATTTACTGCTGGGACATGGATTGTGGAATATGGGCGTGGTTTTATCCCTTCTACCCTTGGGTTTGGTTTATGTGATTCTGTTTTCAGTACGATGGATTTCATCCAAATTTTCAAAATTCTTAAATTGTACGCAAGATCCTTGATGCAAGAGACACTGCTACAGTTTTTTGAAACCATTAAAATGCTTAAGCAGTAATAAGAAATGTAATAAAACAAACTTTTAGTTTGTAAGGCTGTTGAAGAAGCTGAGTCTAGTTAGTGGTTCTGACTGCCACAGGGGACATAAGGCAGCAAAGGTTTGACAGGCACAACCTTGCCAAGGGAGACTTGGACCAAGCGATTATGAAAGAGTACTTACAGTATAATTCAAGAGAGCAAGTCATTCTCTTTGCATGTCATACCTCATACCGTAGTTTGTTTACCATTGCTACTTCACACTTGTAGCCTGAATTTTGCCATCTTCTCGATCAGTTACTCAGTGTTTCTTGTGAGCAAACAAGCAAACCACACAAGTACCTACAGCAGAATCTTGAGTTGCGACATGATTGGTTCTCAAAATTTTTTAACATCCCCTTACTGACGTGGCACAGGTCAGCTGTCGACAACAAAATAATTGAAGGACTTGAATTGGTTGAAGAGGGCTTAGCAGGGTTCTCAGTAATTCAGCAGCCAAATGCATTAAGTAAACAGCTGACAATTCAAGTTTTTAGCACTCTTCACAACTTTATTAACACTCATTATTTTATGAAAGTAGGTGGCAAGCATTTAATGAGAACCCTGGCTCAGTGAAAATGTCATTCTGCTAAAAATAGATTGGCAGACCATCTGAGAAAGCACTTGAATCTCATAGAATGAGATCAAGTAAAAACTTTTGTTCTGCAAGGTTTAGTCCCTATTTCTGTAACTTCTTTAATTAAACATAATTATTTGTACATGTAGTTTAAAAATAAAACAAAAACTTGAAATATTAGTGTTTGTATTCATTAAAGTGCACCTAACCCCAAAATATTTTTCCCATTGCAGCTTTTTTCCCTTTTTGTTTTTTTTTTTGTTTTTTACCAAATCCTGACTTTTTATAGGCTTCAAAATATAATAAAAAACTAAGCATCATTTGTTTCACAAGGGGTGTGGCTCTTCTCCTGATTTGACATTGCAATCTACTTTGTAATGCCAAATCAGGAATAGCCATGCCCATGCCCCTTGTAACTAGATTGTCAAATAAATGATGCTCAGTTTTGAAGCCTATCAACATACAAGGTTTAGGGGTAAAAAAGCTGCAATGCATTTTGAACAGGTGCAAAGATTCATTATAAAAAATATTTTGGGGTTAAAGCTTATGGGTGCAATGAAACTTATGTCTCTTATGATAATCTTAAGACAATTTTTTTTAAGTTGTTGATCCAAATAATTACTAAAGGGGAGAATTTTGCCTTATATCAAGCATGCTAGGAAAGCATATATATGTGAGTTGAACTCCATTTAACAGTTATTACGTTGCTGCAAAATAATGTTGATATAAAACCAAACTCAGCATTGATTGAAGTTGGTGGGGCCGACAACAATATCAATGAAAACTGATTTTATTTTTATTTTATTTAAACTGAGTAACTTAAAACACAGAGCTTTTTAATGCGAAAAAAAGAGTAAACCCCTTAAAAAATTGTTTTCCTACAATAAAATATCACCCTGAAAATAAATATCAGTGTTTCTGGGAAATGGTACAATATGTATGGGTAATCACATGATTTTGAATAAATAAGTATAAGTAAATATTTTTCAAAGACCAACAAAATTGCACAAGCCCATAGGGCTCGTGCAATTTGTGGTCTTTGAAAAAATTTACAAGTCCCTTATTTATTCCAAATTGCACGTGATTGCTTATTTATAATACACATGAAAAAATAGACTACTACATTGACTACCGAGGTATGCAGAAGGCAAGGCCTTCAATCTTCCAAAACTTGGAAAAGCTTAAAAAATATCTGGTGATCTTCAGGTTATCTCCGGAGATTGTCAGAAGTCTTCAGAAATCCTCGCAAGTATTCAGATAATCTTTGGAAATCTTTGGATGATCTTTGGAAGGTTTTGTATGATCTTTGGACATCTTCAGAAGGTTTCGCACAATCTTCAGCAGTCTTCAAAATACATTGGTTGGTCTTTGGCAGTCTTCAAGTCTCTTCATTGTAATTTGCACTCGTGTTAGACTTGAACTAATCACAATCGAGTAATTTTTTCAAGTGTATTATTATCACCGAAACCAGTACGTATGTAACCCACTTTAAAAGTGCTTAAAAGCAGGCTGGATAAAATAAACAGTTAACAACATTACATAGCTTTATACATATGATCTCAAAACAAAATGAGTGTAACTAAACCAGTTATTCATATCACAGAATAATGGCTGAAGAATTTGGGTCAAACACCGAGTTCCACATGAGCTAAGCCAAATGCATAATCATCTTGATGTACTGACAGTCAGCCTCGATCTATTTCATGATCTAGTTGAGCTTGTTCAACTGAATTATGTTCAATATTTGACTCAACAGCTGAACTTAACAATATCATTTGGGTCGACCTTAACTGTATTTTAGTTTGGCTCATGTGAAGTACAGTTGTTGACCTAGGCCTTACAATTGTTCATATTCAGTAATTAACTCGAAGTGCTTGATATGTCAGTACAGTGGAAGTCTGTCAATATTACTGCAATGAAGCCACAATGGTTATCACTGCCTAAAGCTAACAATAACCAAATATGAGAGACTGGTTGAACAACCACATCTACAATAGTTATCTTACTGAGATAATTGCCCCAGTATATTGAGAACAGCTAAAATAATTTTTTTTATGTTTCCATGGTCTATACAATTTAGGGAACCCTGACAGAGAAAGACAGCTTATAATAAATAACTTAGAAGATGGAATAATAATTGATGTACAGTTCAGTTTTGTCTTTGTTACTCTGTACTTGCAACTTAAACTGAATTAGAGCCAAGTGTTCAAAACAACTGGGCATACTGAATTTAAATAAAGAAAATCTGCTGAATAAAAAGTTAGGGATTCCCAAAAAAAAATTATTGGCTAAATTGAAGTGAACTGTATGGACAACAATTCAGGTAAAATGCCTGATTTTCCTTCACATCCCAGAAAAAATATAGTTGCTGTTCAGTATTGATTTTAACACCCCCATGACTGTCATTGTTATGTGAATTTAAGGTCAGTAAAATGACTGGTCAGTATAATATTCCTTTTCCTATTAATTAAAAGAACCAGACCAATGAACTGTTTCCTGTATGTACATTTTTAAATTCCAAACAGTGTAAGTGCAGGTCTTTGATGAAGTTGTGGAGAAGCATGCCACATGTTGACAGTAATGAGTTAAGAAAAGAAAGTCCCCTGTTCTTGTTATTGCTTTAGTCATTTCAAACTCTAAGTACCTCGCTATACTTTTGGCATTTGCTGATTATAATTGTGACAGCTGGCATATAACTCTTATTACAGCCCTGTATTGCAGGCAATTTTCATCTCTGTGTACATTACAGAGGTTAACAAAACTAAACACCATTTTGTCCATGCATATGTCATGCATTATCATCATCACCAAACGCAACACAAAATGTACACACTTTAAGCTACGGTAATACGAGCAACAAAAACGTCCAACTTGTCTGGCAACATTGCTGTGAAATTAGTTGAAAAGCGATGTTGCGCGTTTTACATCCCACATACAACTTGTCTCGCAACAAAAAAATGTGTTGCAAGTTGCTGCAGCGTGTTGCAGAAAGTAGAACAGATCTCTACTTTCTGCAACACGCTGCAGCAACTTGCAACACATTTTTTTTGTTGCGAGACAAGTTGTATGTGGGATGTAAAACGCACAACATCGCTTTTCAACTAATTTCGCAGCAATGTTGCAAGACAAGTTGGACGTTTTTGTTGCTCGTATTACCGTAGCTTTAAGAAACAGCATTTCCTGTATCAACGTCCATTACCAGTTGTGGCTTCTCTGAGGCTAGTAGAGCTTCATTGTCAAATTCTCCAACATCTGTTCGATACACAAATGGAACATCAGTTATAGGATTCAAGAGTGAGAAATCAAGGTCATCATAGTTACAATTTGTGAGCTCAACTGTCCAAAAAGGCTTTTTAATACTAAATCTTCTGCTTTTGTAATGTCGATAAACTAAAGACCCAGTGATGGCGAGGAAGGCAGCTCCAAAAGCACTGCAAACGGCTACAATTATTTTCTCCTTAGTTGAAAATTCTGAAACACAGAAAAGAGAGCACAATTAATTTTCTGTGCTTAAGGCACATTATAAATACTGGGTAATGGATATCATAGTCCTCCATGAGACAAAAAAGGCATTTTTATTTTACCATCTTTTAAGTAACTTAATTTGTGTAGATTTCCCTGCTTCACATACTTGTAAGTTGCAGGCAATGTTGACTTTATACACTGCACTTATTTGCATTTGTAAAAAAAAATTCTTTTTCCATCTAAAGTATTCTTAATAGGCCATATTCATATTCTCGGTATTGAACTGGATCTAGCATGAAGTGGAGGCTCTTGCGGGGGAATACATTTACATATGAAAAGATTCCCCCGCAAGACAAGAGCCTCCACTTCGTGCTAGATCCAGTTCAACACCGAGAATATGAATAAAATTATGGCCTATTCATACAAGTCATGTAACTTTCTAAAAAGCATTCAGTAGTTAAGTTTATAGTTTTGTGCTTTTCATGCATCCTTTCAAAACAGTTTACGTTTATGTTTATGTTTTAGATGTCACAATCCATAATTGTTGATCACTCTGACAAAGGGCTAACACTCAAAATGTCAGCTTTTAGAATCCCTGTATGGTGGTCAATTTACATTATCAACTACTTCCCCACTGATGCAGCATCACAGTTGATATCACTACCCTCTTCACCACAGATATTGCTTTACCCAAAAATTTGCTCTTCAGATTTCTTGAAAATGTTGAAAAGCATATTAAAAGTAAAGGAAAGATGTTGAAAGACTTACTTTCAACATGTGTATAAAATAAGCCGGCCAGTACAACATATACATTTAATATGTGGCAAGCTCTATGAGAGGGCAAGATGAGCCAAATTTTGTGTTCTGATTGGCTACCCGAGCAGGCAGTTTTGTTCCCACAATGCAATTTCTCCAAAGTCCAAGTGGGTGCACAAATGTTTTCTTTTGAAAAATATTTTTGACATGGCAGTAATTTTCTGTGATTTCTCTGCCAGGATGGAACTAGAAAACAAGAAAACCGAAAGCATCAATAAGGATGAAACCAAAGACAACAAAACATCACTTTTGCATATAACTGGCTTCCTTTTCAGTGCTTGAAAATAGACAAGAATAAAGATCATTTTTTAGCGTTCTTTATGTGGCTAAATGCAATTTAGGCAAGGTTAAACTTGAGCCAATGCTGCCAGCAGTCTTGCTTATTTGTGCAAGTAATCTGCGGGGTGGGCACCTGTAGAATTAGCAGGGACGTATTACATGTGCTTGGCTTTGAGCGAAAACTGCGGATCATCGTTTGCCAATATTTACCGATTGATTCAGTTGTTGCAAAACTCTGCAGATTAATTTTACTGATTGACTGATTGATTTTTATTGAAATTTTGAATATGTTACAGATTACCAGACCCGCAGGTAGCCTAATTCTTTGAGTGAATTTTTGCGGATTCTAGCCCTTTCCCTCCCACTCATTAGTGGTTAATGCTGGTAAGTTAAGTATGGTAAATGGTAAGTATTCTCAATTTCTTTAAGTGTGTCAGTGCCTATTGTTGGCTGCTCACTGGGGTGGTTCCCACTCACAGAGTTGTCATGGTTACCTCCCTCCTGTGCCTGAATTGGATCAGTCGAATCGAATTGGTCGAATTCCGCCGACCTCTATGGCAGCAGCTTCAATTCCAAGCTCATCAATTGGTGATGAGTTGAAATGCCATAATTATAATAAATCCTTTATTGACCAAGCTAGTTCAGTCAAGATGGCTGGATATTGGCTTGTTCTCTTTTTGCACTTTTATGGACCAAGATGAAGTTGAGGTCCATAAAAACACAAAAAGAGAACAAGGCCAATGTCCAGCCATCTTGACCTCACGCTTGGTCAGGATTCAGACCCTTTTCAAGGCCTCATAAAGTTTTTTCCCAGGACCATAATGGACATTAATTATTTTTCAGTTGTTGGATTTAATCCCATGTGGCTACTCCAAAACGTTTTTCGAGAAACCTTTATAACTTCAGGGTACAAATTTCCAAGATATTCCAGGACCTTCTTCCATTTTAAAGGACTTCCTAGTCCTGGAAAATACTACACTAAAATTCAAGTACTTTCCTGGATTTCCAGAACCCACATGAACCCTGCATTGTACTTAAATGAAACTAGTTCAGTCCACTTCTGTAGATTCAAGGTTCTGAGGAGGGAATCTACTAGAGAGGTACATGTATGTAATGTTTCCACCATCACAAGTAACTATTAGATCCCAGTGAATGATTGCTTAAGAATAATAATAACTATTAATAACTATTAATTACTACTAACAGCATTTGGCTTGATAGCAGAGTTATGGTTAAAAATTGAAGCTTTCTGGAAATCCACCGAGCCATGTGTATGTGCACCTGTATTTGTGAAGAAAGTCAGTGCAAGACTGTCACTTCTCAAACTATTTGATTAACAATAAAAAATCTACTGTAAGGTTTAATATCAAACAGGTTGCATATCTCATGGTAAATGTCTATCGGTTCACAATCTTTGATATCTAATATTTGCTTTTGAATTTTAAACTGAGTAGAGAAGTCCAAACTGAGTTATGCAAAACAATAGAAACTAAGATATACTAGCCAAATGGTGTCACTTGAGGGAAAAGTATCAATCGCCTCTCCATACCAATATTACGATTACCAAGCTTGTATCAGAGAATATTTTTTAAAATAAATAAATAAATAAAACAAATCTGGTTTTACACCTTTTTTGGGATCAGTTTAACCCTAAACCAATTGAATTTCTCTTATCAATACTTCACCCAAAACCTCTTCTATTGCAAGTAGCCCATGGCCAGTGGCTAGTGTTTCAACTAGTCCTGGGTTAGTGGACTACTGCTACAGTCAAGCATTAAATCACCAACCAAAAAAAACAAAAAAATAAACAACAGCTTTGGACCACTCTAACAATAGCAGCGACACCATTTGGATAGTAGCAATTATAAACAATGAAATGCTTACATTGTACATTTTATCTATTACACTATAACTAGAAATGTTTATCATGATGTACATGTACACCACCCGAAAAAATGACAAATTATCCAGTTCAATGTACACCAACATAATTGTGACTCCTTAATAAATATAAACATGAGACTAACACCTACCAGACTTCCTCTTGGTGTCCACCTTGTCATTTAATGTTGTGCACTGGCTTTGCATGGAGGAGCTCTTTACACCATGTTCACTATCCATACAAGGCCTGCATTGTGAGACTGTCCAATTTGATTGGCAAAAAAAGCATCTGCCATCACTCACATCATTGCAACCTGTCAACTGGATAGCATCAATAGTACCATTGCAAAGACAAGTATCGCACGATTCATGAACTCCAGTTGGGTTGCTTTCCAAGAGAGCAGGACACGTCTCACAGAGCAAACTGTCCACGACATTCTTTTTGCATCTGATACAAGAAAGTGTACTGTTGCCCAGTAAGCTGCATGCAGCTGATGATATATTCCTTAGGCACCATGCACAGTGGTATAGCAATTTGTCTGTTAAATCAGCTGCAAATAAATAAAATGATACAAAATGAAGAGTGCTTTTTTTCTTCAAAATCATATTATAAATTATTTTTTATTATCTATTGTCACTAAAAAATAGATACCATAATTAAATCTTTGAGCACTTGAAAATGAGAGACTCACTGTAAATAACTAAACAAAATTAAATTAAACTGATAGACTGAAATAATCACCTTTTAAAAATCCCCATGGGCAGGGAAGCTTATCAGTAATGGCTTCTTATTGGACCACACAGTACTCACTTTACTTCACATCTTTATCTTTATCTAATACTGGTAGCTGAACCACGGAACTACCAAAACAACATGGAACAATTTGAAGAATGAAAGGCTTTCATCTTGACCCATCTTGAGGAGCTTCAGATGATGAGCCGATATCGATCTAAGCTTAAAAGCTTACGTGAGCTTAAGCTTACACGATCGTTAATATTAACCACTTCAAAAATTCAGAAATATGTGGCTCTTTTACATCGGAATCGAGGGCTAAATAATATACAAAAGAATCTTGAGTTTCATGGGAACTTAATTTCGGATGCCGCATATTAAAACACTCTGAACCAAACACAAAAGCAAGGTATATAGGAACTTCAACTTACGCTGATTACAGCATAAGCACGTGAATGTACAAACTCGAAAACAAATGAATATTATTATTTTGATCATCACATGAACCGTAGATACTGTGGTATATGCAGCGTTCTTACCTTTAGAAGTGTCTTCTTGTGCTGTTATCACCACATAAAGGATCATAAGAATAATTAACCGCACTTCCACTTCCATTAATTATAAGTGCTTGATGAGGGCACGAACGAACTTTTTGAATCGAACACTTTGCAACTTTGCCCGAGGTAGGACGACGTGGCGAACTCACAGCAAGGGAGTGAGTCTTACCCAAAAATGAAGCTGAAAATTATAGCCTTAATGTAAGATGTTTGCTCTGCTGAAACGGAAGCATTCAGAAGACTTCAGAAAAGCCAGCACCAAAATTTTCCCAGGACTTCGAAGAAAATTTCTTAACTTTGTGGCCGCTCCATTGTTACGATCGGGCGGACACTGGGACGAGAGCTTTGCCCAGAACTCGGCCAGGTGCTTTACTCCAGTTGCTCTCGTCAAACGAAAGCCTTTTGTACAGAATTTTTAACTCGGCTAAATTACAATCGACTACATTCTGAGCAGCCAGCTTAAGTACAGGCTGTTTGTTTGTTTGTTAGATTACCCCGGGCCGATTTTGTGCTACCTAGTACCCTGGACAAAAATATTCATGGCCGACAACAATAATAATGATGTCGTGGTTATTCGGGAGGAAATGAAATTTCACTCATGAGATCTCGTTTTCGGGAAAAATGCAGCATTTCCAAATATAGGGTGCACGTAAACATCTGTTGTGGAGCATTTGCTTGCATAATTAAGTAATGTATGGAACTAATTAAAGATTAATTGTAACATTGAAACAAACGTTAATTTAGGACGAAATGGGTGGGAACATCCTGTGATGTGAACGAATGTGGGACATTTCGTGTCCTAAATACAAGGTGTGACAGTTATGTAATTGGATTAGTCTAGGTTAAAGTGAAAGTCATGCAGGAATCGCAGGCGGTGTTGGACACGGTTCACGTGACATTATTCGGCCAATCATAACGTCGCCTTTGCAGAAGCAATGGCGGACACTTTCGTCTCGGAATGTCAAGAATGGTTCATCGTCTTCGACCGATTTCCACATTGATGTAAAGAAAGAAAGGAATATTTTCTGGGAGCTTCAAGTTTAATATATGGGCCAGTTATTGTTCAAGTTTTAAATTCAGGTAAGCATTTTTTGTATTAAAACTAGTCGATGGAAATCTTGTTGAATTGAAAACGGTTGTCACGCACACGCGTTTGACATGGACAATCATTTGTTCGATTTTCGACAATCAAGGGTCAGTATCGGGGATTATTTTTGCACAGAACTTTAGTTCGATAGTTGATCTTTAAGAAACGTGCGGCGGGCCCAGGCGGGCCCCGCCATTTTAACGATGAAAATCTGCCTTGAAGTTTGGGCTTTTTCGTAATTTGTCACATCTTCTCCTCAATTTCACGGCATTTCGCGGGAGTTGATGGTGTGATTCCTGTAGAAGTTTTATTACTATAAGAGTATGTATTATTGTTGTATTATGTTGTAATGCTTTCCTTCTATTTGTTTTTAGTGTTTATGTGATCCAGTTCTTCGGCATGTCCTCAAAGCGGCCTTTTGGCCCTCAAGTGGAGGCACTCCCAACTAACCGCCAAAGAAATGCACATATACACTGTATGCAGATCATCCATACAGGGATGCTTTGACCAAGAAAAATCAAATGTAACAATATTTTGACAGGCTACTGAATGGTTTTACTAGCTCTTAAAACTTGGGATGGTTATTCCCCTTCAAATGCAAGTTGCAATGTCATAAAATACCCTGATTTGGCCCATGCTGTTAAAAATTTCATGTCATGAATGCCTTGCTGGATAAGAGGATGGATGAATTGAATTTAGTTAGTTCTTGGCCAATGTAGCCAACTTGTTTGAATCCAAGTCCATAGTCAATAAAAACACTAATTGCATTTGCATAATTTAAACATATTGTCTGGTTTAATATGTGTGCAACCCCCATAACCTTAAATGGAAGGGTATGTAGCACTAAGGCCTCCTGAGTCTCTCCTGTCTGACTCAGGGTCTCCCTCATCATCACTGTCTCCTGTACTTTGTTCACTTAAGCAATCAACCTCACATGAGGAAATGTAAACAGATTCAACACTTCTATGGTCATTTATTTTTTATTTTCATCTCAAGAAAGCATGATGTGGTCAAGGTTACATAACCGTGTCTTTAACTTGAGAAGTCCAGATTTCATTGCATGCTCTGAAAATCATAATAGCCTTTTGTAGAACTCCATTCTGTCTGGCTGATTTTGTCTTCCTCCGCTCAATAGTCAAAAATGGAAAACATGGAACAGTCCATAGCAATGTTCCTTGTTCCACACTGATGACCTTCAGTTGAACAATTGCATTGGTACAGTCAATATGAGGTACAATGGGAGGTGCTGTTGTGTCAGCTTCTGGCAAAGTAATGAACATAAAATGTAGCTACAGTAATATTAAAATCATTACTTGATCACCACTTTGTTGACAACAACACTTCAGTCCAATGAATAATTTTCAACAAGAGTTACTTGAGATTTACTAGTTATATTTATGCCCATAAACCTGCAATAAAAAAAATTAACCTTATTTACTTCCATGTGCAGTCTCTGAGAAAAAAAAAAACATTTCTGGCACCCAAGCCGGTTTATACATTTACACCCCCTGTACATTTAATAGATAAACTGAGTTTTTAGTTTTGAAATTTTGTTCACCTGGAATTTAAGTGTGTCATGAAGTCAGAATCCTCTGATATCACAAAATCAGTGAAGCCTTCCAAGTTCAGGAACTACACACTGAATTTTCTTCTCCCTGCAAGACTAAATAAAAATAATAATAACCTCAGCGACAATGGAAAAATACCAATGCAAATACATTACATCAAAATACATTTTTCTGGCATGCATTTACTCAAATTCAAGGCAATGCAATGAATTATGCTTCAATATGTATAAACTTAGCTTACAGTTAAATTATAGAAGTAATGACAAGAACCTTTCAAATAATTAATGCATGTGTAAGACATCAAACTTACTCAAAAAAGGCAACATTGAGTCTGTCAGTTCTTTAGAGAGTTACTCCAATACAACTAAAAGAATTTTAAAACTTATGCATACCTCAAACACCTTCAGGGCCATTTCATTTGTTACATCCACTGCTTTTAAAAAAAAATCCTTGCCTTGTCTTTCTCTCCTTGTCTCCAAAGGGCCAACCCTTGACTGGCAGACTCGTCACGATTCCTTTTGATTAGAAAATACAGTGACTGAGACTCGATTACTCAAGCTTTGCACGAGTTTTCGATTCAAAAACAGTAACACAACATTGCTTTGTTTTCGAATTATTCTCACCTTTTCCTTGTGGATTCCTCTTTTTGTGTTCGACGAAAATCCATCAAACACCACGATAGCGCGTATCTTGTTGGTCAGCAATAAGACTCCAAATAAGAAAAAAGTGCCGATCGAAATTAAGTGGGGTTTGCCCGAGTTGTTCCATGCAGTAAATACGATCGAAATTAAGTGGGGTTTGCCCGAGTTGTTTCATGCAGTAAATACTCCCATTATGCATCCAGCAGTAAGCATTTATAGCTGCTACTTTCCCCGCGAACGATTTAATGTGTACATCTTCGGAGATTTCTTTGAGCATGGGAAGCAGTCCTCATATCTTGACTATCTTCTCCCTCGACGGAGTTGTTTACCGTCCGGCGATCAGGCGAAAATGAGAGCTGTCGGAAATTTCTCCCGGCATGCTTTGAGAGTCGTGTCCAACACCGCCTGCAGGAATCGGAAATGTAACTGAATGAACAATAAACTTGTAATGTACAAAATTAAATAACTGGGAAATTAAGGATGTACGTAACGGGGTGTAAACTTCCGCTTTTACCAGTAAAGTAGATAAATAGAGAAATGTTGTACGTGTAAGGGAGACGTTGAAAGGATCGTGAATGGAATTTGTTACTAGATTGAACGAATTTGTTCGTGAAGCGTCAATAAAGTACCAGAGAGAATACAGTCCTGAGTGTTCAACCAGCGAGCGCGGCGATTTTCCAACTGCTGAGGAAAATTCCGCAAAAACATCAAAATCACGGTCAGTTTCTTTTGAGTTAACGCATACGTCACAGACGTCCTCGCACGGTTTTGTTTCCGCAATGTGCTCTGGTGTAAGGGTTAAAATGGTGTTATTTCAAAAACAGTACTCTGATACTTTTATTACCCATTCAAATTTGTTCGATTTCGTCAAGTATCATCTTGAAATCCATAGATTCTTATACCAAGGGTCCCTCTGGTCTGCAAGCTCGACGATGTAACTGTGATTCACCCTGATAATGAAATTATTAAAGATGGTAATGGTGTGACATGCCCGTGAGAAAGATAATATGCTAGTTGCTTGGCAACGGGCGAAAGAACCAAGTAAACAACCTGGCTCACCAGGAATTCCTGTAGGTCAGTGGTTAGAGCATCCGACCGGCGTTACGGAGGTTGTAGGTTCGTTGCCAAGCAACTAGCATATATTAATAGTTGCCGATTTATAGATGATTTATAGACATAGTCTTCAATACATTGACAAGAATGTATGTTGTGATCAAATGCACATGAAATGTTACAACGTGGGCAACCTCTTAGAGGGGTGGCGAATGGTAAAATCCGAGACTCGCCGAGACGCCGAGACTTGTCTGAAAATCCGAGACCGAGACTGACCAAACATGTGAGACTTCGAGACGGAAATAAATACATTATAAACGAAACTTCGAGATTCTTCGCAATGGTTGTCGAGATTTAGAGATCGAATGAAAAGTTTATGGCAAGATCCAAGATTTCAGAGATACCATTCGTCACCCCTTCTTGGTTTGAGTCATAACTACATAACCTCTCAGCACTTCTTACCTACTTCTTTAAGTCTCTCCAAGTCCCTCTTGCAATCTTGGAACTGCCTTCAACAGTTGCTCTTTAATTTGGACAGAACTGTCTTTGCGCAGTTTACACACACATCCAATTTTAAAATACGTGAGCAATGACACGTCGTATGCGGTACTTTGCAGAAGAGTTTTTGAGACAAATAGACTTAATTCGATGCCCGGGGGGCGGGGGTACTCTCCGGAATTCGGGATAGGGGTGTGCTGGCAGGTTCTCCAAATCCTGATCCTATTTCAGACCAAAACAAACCATTTTTCACACCCGTTTTCAGACCTGGCCTGGCTGGTTACAATTCTTCTCTTGGCTTGGCTTCATTAGTGAAATCAAGAATTAGTAAACTTCAGCTCGAATGATATGTTTTGGTTACCTTTCTTTCTCTACTATTCATTTAGAGTTAAAGGGAGAAATACAATTATACGCTCTCGCGGTGCCTTATAAACCATACCCGATTTCAGAGCAAAATGGTCAAAATCTATACCCGTTTTTGGACCAAAACGTCTTGAGAACCATACCCTTTTTGGTGGCACATGCTTAAGCCCGGCGCACACTTGAGGTATCAGCTGAGCTCAAGTGTGCGCCGGGCTTTATCTTAATTAGTGGAGTACCCCACGGGGCCCAATGGCTTCAGTTTCTTCGTTTGTTTCTTTTAGCATAAGTAATAATGAAGACATTTTATAACATTTTAGAAGAAAGGTCAGCCTTGTTTGCAAATCTCACTAATTAATTATTAAAATGATATTTTTGTCATTTTGACAATGGTGTCTCATCGAGAGGTTTTCGCTTTTAGTTTATTTGATTTAAGTTTTGAAATTGCGTTATCTTTATCGTTCATAAACGTTCACTGTCTTGTGCAAAACCGACTAAAAGGTTTACAAACAAGTGAAAGATTTTTAATCATCTCGCACTTAGGTTCTAGGGTTTTGCTCTGATATTGAAAAACCTATCATGTTTGAGATTAGTGACAGTTCCCTGATCGTCATTCACGCCCATCTGGCTTACCAGTGACAAAATTAAAAAAACTTTCAGTCAATGTAAAGCACTTGAATTTTATTTCTCCCATGTTAAGCTAGTTACCACTTCTTCACTTAGCTTTTTATGTCATTTCAATCAACACTGGCCAAACAACCGCGTTCAAAGCATCTTCCCATTTTGCAGTTAGCTGTGTTCTGACATTTTTCTAACTCGATTTTCCATTCCTCTTCATAAGAACAAACTAGAGTGAAAAATCGACGGGGAATCTGAAAAACGATACAAAAAGGGTTTCCGTGACCACAATCTATCCGACGAAGATTAACGGGCTGGCTGCAAAACTCTTCAGAGTTAACACCCATTGTAGCGGAGCTCCGCGCGCGCCGAAGGCGCGCGCGCGCGGAGCACCATTGATAAGAAAATATGGTAACCCATCGATCCGAGAAAATTTGGTCATGACGTCACCGTACGTCCATCCGTACGTACGTACGTACGTACGACCGTCCACCCCCTCGATGTAAGCCAAAGTTCAAATGTGACACTCCAGTTAACCCTTTCGTGTGCAAGCTCGCATATAAGCGCGCTTCCATATGGACTGTTTTTGGACAGATCATTTGTCCATACACGTAGTCCTCAACCCGCGTTTTTGTGGCGGGAAATTGCATGCCAAATTTTGAAGACAGTTTTAAAACAAAGTCAGTTTTGTCTATTCGTTGGCGGAGTATCAGTGACAAACAACGGGAGAAAGAACAAGAAAGGGCACAAGTAAACAGGCAGAGTATCAGTGACAAACAGCGGGAGAAAGGAGAAGAAAGGGAACGAGTAAACAGGCAGAGTATCAGTGACAAACAGCGGGAGAAAGAGCACGAACAAACCGGCTGAATTGTACTGTCGAGCAACGGGAGAAAGAACAAGAAAGGGCTCGAGTAAACAGGCTGAATCGTACTGACGAGCAACAGGAGAAAGAACAACAAAAAGCTCGAGAAAAGAGACGAAATTATCGTGAGGAACAGCGAAAAAGAGAGCGTCTCTTGTCAAGCTGTAAAAACATTACCTAGTGTCAGGGAGTTTCAGCTTTTCCTCGTGTTTGCCTGCAGAAGTTTGCATGAAGAGAAAAGATCGTGTGGTCTGGCAAGGTGTGTTAAACTGGACGGTTTTGCCGCTTAAATCCTTAATTGAAGAAGCTTCCTTGATAGGCATATGCAGTAATAAGACTTACTTTTGTGTGAAACGACGGCTTCTGCTTAAGCTCTGCGTTCGGAGTGATTGTTGACTGACTTAAACTGTGCGCAGGTTAGTACTCCTGTTTTGTCTTTTATATAGACATTTATGCCAAGAAAATTGAATAGCGATTTGTCTCAGTTTGTTACTTGTCTTATTTTTCCCGATTTCTACGAGAAACGTCGAAGAGACATTCGCATCGGTTTCTTTTTTCTTACGTTTTGTTTTTTTCACGCTTTCATCTCAAATTGGTTTGGACTCTTGCTTTTTTCAAAAGGTTTTCTATCCAATAGTTCATCTTGGATCCTAAAACGTTTCGTTTTTTCCTGCTGTCGCTCTTTTTAGGGCACAAAATTTGTTGAAGAAAAGCCAAGCGAAGTCCGGACGGGTTATAACCTCGGCCCCGCTTGATAAGTTTGACATTTGGAAAACTCTCGCAAACAACGACTCCTTGCCAAAACTAAACGCGATTTTTAACAGCTGCAGCATTGGAAATGCCAGCAATATGTTGTCTCTCGCAGCAATTCTTAGTAAAGCAATAATTTTGTGTGAAATGAAGGCTAGTTATGTCAGCTCTGCGTTCGGAGTGATTATTGACTGACCTAAACTGTCCGCATCCCCAGGTTAGTATTCCCGTTTTGTTTTTTATACGGACACTTATGTCAAGAACACTCGGACTAGCGATTTGCCTAGGTTACTCACGAGTTATGTTTGTTACCTGTCTTATTTTTCCAATTTGAACGAGAAACGGCGAAGAAAATTTCGTATCATTTTTTGTTTTCTTACGTAAGTTTTGTTGTTTTCACGCTTTTATCTCAAATTGGTTTGGACTAAAAAATGCTCGTGTTTTTTTCCAAATGTTTTCTATCAAATATTTCATTTTGGATCCTAAAACTCTTCGTTTTCCCTGCTGTTGCTCATTTTTGGGCCCAAAATTGGTTGAGGAAAAGCCAAGCGAAGTTCGGACGGTTTATATTTTCGGCTCCGCTTTTTTAGGAACAAGAGCCAGATTGACATTTGGAAAACTCTTGCAAAGAGCCACAACTCCTTGCCAAAAGTAAACACGATTTTTAACAGCTGCAGCATTCGAAATGCCAGCAATATGTTGTTCCTCACAGCAATTCTCGTTGTTAGTTAAAAAATCGCAGACTTAAAAGGCTAATTGCAGTAAAAACTTCGTCTTTAATTCAATGTTTATTGACAAATGTTTTTCTGAAACCGATTTGTTTGTCTGATGTTGTTGTCATTAACAGTGTTTTAATACCGCCCACGACTTGTAGTCAAGGTTTGTAGTTTGCAATATTTGTAATTGATTGAAGTCAAGAATAAAACCATTCTCAACCATTTGCAGTTGATCACCTGAGTTGATTCATGGCTTATCGTGCCGCAGTCACCTTTCACAACGAAAAGTTAAGTCATTTTCGCTCAATGTTTTTCGGTGTTACCGACGGCAGTCTTTTATCGTCTTAGTTTACTCTTATAGCTCACAAAAATACGCCATAAAATAGCCAAAACAAGGCGAACAAAGTACTGTTCTTCTTTTTCGGGTGATGTCGAAGAGTACCCACTTTGGGGTTTTAACATTTTGTTTTGTTGTGGAATATTTCGGTTTGTCGAGGTTAAAATGTCAACGATACATGTTAGAAAATTGTGACTCAGCCAAAGCACATAACCGGTTGTGATGTTGGATTTAAAAGTGAGACACTGGGACTGTTAATCTATAGTTTATAGATTTACACCATTTGTACTGAAATGTAATCGAACTGTGATGAAGCAAAATCGTTTATGCACATAGTCATGTAGTTCCTTGATGCAACGTGGCAAAGGCCGATGATAAATCGAAAATGTACGTTAGCACATGTTTGAATGGTGGCTGTGGCTCTGCAGCAAAACAGTAAAAAAAAAATATTATCACAATACAGAAGTCCTTACTAGAGTCCTGGCTCGAGTTTTGGCATAGATTTTATTTTATCGGTAAATGCCATACAATAAGGAAAGAACTGTGGAGCTCCGCTTTTAGGCTTGCCTAAATATATATATTAGCTCAAGTCGGACACCAAAACCCTGCGTGTCTGATACACGAAGTAAGAGCCCCTTGTTTTGATAGAGACCTCTCTATTTCCTGAAGTAAATCACGTTGCCCTGATGATTACAAGAAACATTTAGATGAGCAAGGTTTCTGATCAAAACAAGATCAAACTCTTGCCCTGCTTCATTCTCAAGGACCAGGTCTGAACGCACAATTGTCAAATTCTTCAAAATGGGTGATTCACCATTGCTAATTTAGTTATGGGGCAGGTGAATTTTTGGGAAAATGGGGCGGATTGAGAATGAAAGAAAGAAGGATAGAAAAGGGTATACACACAAAACATTCCAAAAAATTATAAAAAATTCCCAAACATTTACTGACAGTACCAACAGGACTCCTCCCTAATGGAGCTATTTTTCGATTGAATGAAATTGGCGAGATTTTAAAGGACAAGAGCTGAACTGTATAAAAAACAAGGTACTTTTTAATCAGCTAAGGTTTACAGATATTTAGTTTCAATAGGCCATATTCGTATTCTCGGTGTTGAACTGGATCTAGCATGAAGTGGAGGCTCTTGCGGGGGAATCTTTTCATATGTAAATGTATTCCCCCGCAAGAGCCTCCACTTCATGCTAGATCCAGTTCAATACCGAGAATACGAATATGGCCTATTAGGTGACGCAATTTTTTTGGAAATTACAGTCAACTCCCGCTATAGCGGACACCCTCGGGACCGCGTTTTGGTGTCCGTAACAGCGAGAGTCCGTAATAGCTGGGTGCGAGAAAATTTTTATTTTAAGCCTTATCTACAGAAGGGAGTCACATGTGTTCATTTTTATTAACTCCAATAACTTTTTCAGACCCGTTGTCGCACATAAAGAGCGTCAGAACTTTATTTACAAACAGAACAGAACTTAACAGAACTGGGCCGGAGTTACGTACCCTTCGTGTACAGTAGTTCGTCTAAGCACGTAAAGGCAACAATCATTGTATGTGGCAGCAATGTACACACATGCATCGTTTTGGTTTCCTAATGTACTGAAGTCTCTTGGTTATTCATATAATTATTTTTGTAATTTAATTAATGTGATTCAAATCGGTAGCGGCGTGAGTGAACAACTGAATTTAAGACTTTTTCAACGCAGAACAGTTAACGTTGGGCGAGAACGGCGGGTAATTGAAGAGACTTAATACTCATAGTTGATTGATTTATTAGCCATGGCTAGAACCAAAAAGAGACATGCTCCTTAATAGGCAATGATAAGTTTGTACCTTGTGATCAAATTTATAAAAAAAATGGGACAGCCAGCCATTAAAAAGCACAGTCAAAAATAACACGACAAATAAGGGAAAATAAGTTTTCGCTAATTAACTTTCCAGTTATCGGGGATAGAAAGAAATTGTATTTTGAAATTAAAGATGACAATACTTCAGGAAAAACTGAACAAAAACGCTCGGTCCAAGATGGCCCATCATTACCTCTGTAAATGGGTACCCTACTCGTTGAAAGATTGATTGTCTTTAGTAGATGCACACTCACAATACCAACTCAGGTGGGAGTTGTCTCAAAACCCTCCCTATAGGTGTTTGCACATAACAGCACTTCTTACGTTTCTAACCTTACATTCGCTATCTTGATGCTGCTCGTGAGTAATATGTCTTCAGCAGATGTACGTCGGTCGTGTAGTTTGCATATATTTCTTTTGCTCTTTAACCAGTAAGCGCATACAAGTACTAGCGTAGGGCCATATTAACGAAGCCTTTCTAAGTTAAGATGTCACGTACGTGCTAAATATTGTTGAAATATCAATCATGAATCACTCAATCATGACAGAGACATCTGAATTACTTCGCTTAACCACCGCCCATTTGAAAGTCACTGACTGAAAACTCTGTCCGGATTTTGATCAACAAAAATGACAGATTCACTAAAAAGCAAAGCTTTTTCTTCATTAAGGCCTACTAAGGCAAAAACAATTAAAATTTAGAGTAAGCTGTGGATAAACCAATAATTATCTTAACATCAAAATATTTCTAGCAAATTATTCGTATGTTAGACGCACCGTGGTCGTTAATGAGAAAATTTTCTGATTCTGCAGTTGGTCTTGGTCCGAAGGTGTCAGGGAATTCATCAATCAGAATACGTGGCATCTCCGCCGCTATAAAGAGAATCATTTACGATCGAAAAGCACTTCCGACTTTGACAAAAGACGAGGTGAAAGGAAATTCGCTGTAATCAATGTAATTAGAACGATTGGGTCAATTCGGCAAGAGGCACGCTCCTAAAACAAAGATTATTGCTTTATTTTGATTATTACTACTCTTTTGTCGAACGTTTTCCATTAGAAGGAATTTCTACTTAGGCCCGGATCAAACGTCGAACTTCTCATGTACTGAATCTAATGCAAATGAAAAAAATGTATTGTTTTCCCTCATTTGCATTAGATTCGGTATATGTGAAGTTAGATGTTTGAACCGGGCCTTAATGCTTAAAATATGTAACTAAAGCAACGGGACTGCTCACGAATTTAATTAACGTTCTGCTGGATGGGCGCTGCGTCCTGTTAGAGATAAAACCGCAAAAGGCAGGCGAGGGCAGGGCAGGGGGAAGAACTCAGTGGCAATGACATGCCGGAGAGCTCAAGCCAACAGGCAAAACGGTCAATACACCCCTGCGAAATTACCATCTGGAAAGATTCTGTATTTCAAATCTTGATATTTCATGATTCTGTAAGTTACATAGAATTAACTCGTTGTGATAACGCACGACACGTAAATCACGAAGTTGGAAATGGGTTAATGACCCCCGTAGAAAGAGACTGGTCATACAAGAACGCGTAAAACAATGAATTTAAACCAAAACACACTGACAAGAATGCACAAGAAGTTAGTCTTCTTTATTCGTTTTATTGAAAAAAAAAAAAGCTGAAATTTACTTTTATTTTACGTTCGTCACTTAAGTTTGGGCTACCTGTGGCCACACAGGCAAGTCTGGGGTGTCTGCGATTTTGATTTATCTCTCAGAGCTGAATTGGTGAAGGTGTGTGAAATTTGGTGTTGAATTTTTTCTGGTCTCAATATAAGTTCCGTTTGACAACGCTGGTTATCTCTTAAAACAACACAATATCATAACGAAATCAGCAACAAAAATAAACATCCAAAGCAACGTGGTACTTTGAACATAGTTTATTCACTGCGTAGAATGGTCGAAGAAGATATTGAAACCAGTCTTTACGTTTCGATTATCGACGATTACCTTTGTAAGCCTACAACTAACTCAGATTCGAAGAAAACATTGCGGTCTCGCTTTACCGTTTATCTCCCCGCATGAATCTGTTCGTTCTTCGCTTAAAATGGAAGAAAGTCGTTTTTAAGCATAAAGGATTACTGCCACGAGTTTTGAGGATTACTTTGAAAAGCTAAAACAAATATTGGAACTAAAAAACCCCCAAAATATAGGTTCAGTTTTGTTTAAAATTACTTTACCAAGTTATTCCAAACTATAAATAGGCTACTTAGCCTCTGATGGCGACGATTAAAGTGGATCGGAAGTTGAGAGAAATTGGGCCTACATTTTGAAGTTCTTTTGTGTTGCACAAAAATAGCAAACTACGGATTATGGTTTGCTTCTCTCCTTGAGAAAATAGCTTGATATCTACGAGCATTTTCGTTCGCAGGAAAGGTATTTGAGGGCACTGATTTGAAGCCCAGGAAGCAATAATAACAATGATATATCCCCTTTAAAAGGTAAAACAACCATAGTTTGGATTGATGGATGGATTTAAATAAAGGTGAATTTTCCACATGCACTGAATTCTACGGAAATTGAGACAACATGCTACAGAGAAACTGGTAAAATGTAGAAAATCAGTTACTGCCCTCCCCCCCCCCCCCTAACATCAGTATGTATATTCTCCACACTGTACTCCATACATTTTCTATGGTAATGAGGAGAATTTGATAAACAATCAAACTTGTTGATCACTTCCTTTTTTCTCACAACCTTTATGTTTGATTGAGCAGTGTCACTAAAAGGTGAAATTAATTGGTCACTGTTACGAGTTAATCTGACGTCATCTGATCACAAGTCAACTAGGAATGTCTATACATTTTTCTTTTACTGTTCATTCGATGCATAAAATAACTAATAACTCGCTCCGGCTTTTCCTTTGATAAGAAAACAAAGTTATAAAACGTCCTTTGCAACAAAAAGTAAAATAAAACGCCCAGATAGGATACCGAAATTGTGCGAATGTAACTGTAAGTTTTTTCTCGACGCTGGACACCTCAGCTGTAAGAACTCTCGTGGTTTTTTCTTTTTTGTTTCGTTTAACAACGGCAATAAGTTAGATCATTCATAAATCAGTAGGACCCAATATTGATCCTATTTAGAAATAAAGGTATTAGATACATTTTTACGATCCTCTTGCAACACTTTCCGCGGAGGCAAACGCACGGCCCGTGGTTGCAAGTCCGCCATGGAGAAAACGAATCCTTCTTTATTTTGCCGACATGAAATCATCTTCTTCTTCTTCTCAAACTAATTCGCGCATTCGACAATGCTCTCGAGTAATGCCACCTTTTACGTCGTAAAATCGTCCACTGTATCACGCAATCTTTTTCGCGCCACCAAACGTCAATCAGCTCATCTCATGTCACGCAACGCTTTGTTAAAGCTCTACATAGGCCTCTCCCTCATGCCCGCCCTCTTCACTCTTCGCTCTACTGTGCTTGCTGCGGCGTTTCTTCTTCTTATCACCTTCATCGTCCCGAAATTTTTTCCTGTCTTTTCCTTCCTCGCCTTCTTTATGCCGCGATGTTCGTCTCTCTTTTTTCTCGGTATCTGCTCCTTCTTCACTTTTGTCCTTGTGCCTTCGTTGCTTATGCTTAGTTCTGGATTTTTCACCACTCTGCAAGTCGCAAACAGCAAGTAATACGAAGACAGATAAGAAAGTTGTGAAAAGAGAGAAAAAGCTTTCAGCCTCACAGTGAGGACACGCTACAATCTTCAGAACAAGTGCGTGCGCCATTAGCACTACAAATTTCAACCAATTTGCTTATATATCACCTACTACAGCCGTGAATGAAAAACTCGAAATAAGCTTTCAGATAAAAGAAATGGAGTTTCAAGGTGGGGTGATGGAGGGAACGAAATAGCGAACGCAAAGAAATCATACCCGGTGTTCCTTCTTCTTCCGGCTTTTGCTTTCTTCGTCTGAACAAGAATAAAGATGAAAGTTAAAATTGAACGTGTCTCGTTCTTGTAAGAACATGAAACCATCCTTAAACTTTATTTGGACAAAGTATCCCCGTCCTTTACATGCTTTTCCGGAAATCCGTATGACCATAGATCAGTGTGTACAATACAACAAACACAAAACAAAACAAACTGAACAAGCACAGAGACAGAACACAACAAAAAAAAAAGGCGGTCTGACGTTTAACCCAAAACGAGCAGGATCACGGGAAGAGCCTTAAACTTTGCCGAGGAAACCTTTTCAGGAGAAAATGAGGGTTGAAGGTGACAGCCATCGAAACACTGTCAATTGATCATGACGTAAAAGGAACATGCAGTAGAAAACAAGGGCTTCATTAAGTTAGTTTGTTAGTCAGCAATAACGAAACAGCTATCAGCTCCTTTACTCTCGATACCTTTACACTTGACTTTGTATAAGAAATATCAGGATAAATTATAAACCAGTATCTGCTACTGTTTGCTACTCACCCGCATCGTCATTCTTCTCTCCATCGAAACTCATGTCTATTAACGAGCTGGGTGCTGAATGAAAAAAAGGAAATTAAATAGACATTGTAATTCCCTACTTAATAAAAATTATGAAAAAATGGCGCAAATGAGTTCCGATTATGGGATCGGTTGGGTCGGCAGCAGCCGTGAAAGAGACGTTTTCTTGGTTAAGCATATCGAACTGAACAATGGCTGCTTTAGCCGCGATGAAAACACTTTAACAAGCGATGCTTGTTATCTTCCGTCCTCCTCCACTTTGTTCCGGTTTGTTCAGAGTTTCTGGTGTGGCTTATTTTGGTGTCGTGACAGCCAAACAAAGCAGGGTGTATTCCCATTGCTTGCTCAGCGACCGTGTAGCTTTGTTTTGAAGCGTCAACTGCCCGATTTTTCTACTCTAACTCAGCCTTGTTTCTTAAATGAATCTTAATTTCAGCGCAAAACTAATGTTACATTATTAGCTAAATGGATTAAATATTACGTATGACCCAATGAAAATAAAAAGATGGCGACGGAGGGGGGGGGGGGGGGGGGTTTAAAAGACGAAAAAGCTGACTTGTTGGACATAGAAATAGTATTTCCAAATATTTCCACCAAACTGAAAAATGACCGTACTTTCAACAAAATTTACGTCGATTTCTTCAAGAGTGGGGTTTTTATTTAACAGGAGTGACATCCCTTAAAGCTTGCTCAAGGAGGCAGAACAGCTTCAAGGTGTGCAACGACAACGTGTCAGAACTACAGAGTAGAGATAACCTTGCACCTGAAATGTTGAAGACGACACAAGTAGGACTCACAAGTTATTGATCCTTTGGAACTGGGTTGCATCTGTGAAGCCATGAACATTTCCCACTCGTCCATAGGAATCTCGGCCGCCGATGCTGACGAGGACACCTGGGAAGGAGTGTCGCCTTTTCTATTGAAAACAAAAGGCACTTCAAGTTACAAAACTTAAGCCTTCGTCAGAATTTACCGCCACACAAAAAAGGAAACGAGACACTGACCTTACGGTATATTCTTGTTCAACTAACGATACCTGAAATGGATCGAAGAATTGCGTCACAAGTTGTCGTTGTAATGATGATGATGATGATGATGATGACGACTGAGATGATAATGATGATGCCGATGATACACCATCATCATCATTATCGTCATGATTATGATACTCTATCACATTTAAAATAACAAAAAAGTAAGTTCACGTGCTTTTTCATGCCTTAGGTTATACATGAGAGCACAATGTCTATGATAATTGAAATTCAGTTCAGTAATTTTAATTACTTGAGAATCGAATAACATATAATAAGCTGTACCTTAGGATCTGAATCGGGGGAGTTTAACCAATCATCAACGTCTTCAGTCCCGAGATTAAAACCATCCACTTCGGTCTTCATCCACGACTTGTCTGGTATTTCCAGATTAAACTTAGTACTATCGTTTTTTGTTTCTTTGTCTTTCTTCACCTTAGTTCTATCATCCTTCTTTCCCCCTTTTTCCTTTGCATTTCGTTTTTCTTCCTCGTCGCTCCTGACGTCTTTCTCATCCTCTTCGCTTGAAGTAAGCTCGACAGTAACAACTGCATTAGGTTTCGTGTTTGTCGAGGTGAGTTCGCTGCTGTTTAAGTCTTCATTCATGTGGTTTGTGATTGGTGACATTGCGCTCTCATCCTCAGAATCTATGTCCTCAGCAAATCCAGCTACCATTGGATTTCTTGCTTCACTGTCACTGAACCAACACAACATGACACTTATTAGGGATACGAGTTTTGCTTTGTATGAAGGGAGAACCCTAAATCGTCAGCATCGCCCTCTGCGATTGCTGGAGACTGTGAACCCTCCTTTCGGCGCTGTTGCGGTCAGTCATGAATATAAGTGCAAGTAACTAACTTTTGTAATTATTAGTAATCGTAAGTATAGCACCTGTCAGCAAATGATGCAATACTAGGTAATATGTTTTTGCATTTAAGAGTACCGTAACTTAAGGTGGTATAAAAAACGATACAAAGTGCGCACGATTTCTTCCCTTGATCTGCTAATCCGATTTGGTTCGCTTTTCTATTGTTCTTGGAACCCAAGCCGACCGTTGCACAAGTGCACGTCAACAACTCGTGTAAGGGGCTTTACTTCTGAACTTCAAACACGCATCAACTTCGCATGCATGGAGATGATGATTGACAATTTCTCATAAACTTCAATATAATTCTCTGTCATTTTACGATCAAAGCTTACCTATCACTCGCCTCACTAACATCTGGCTCAACTTCCACTTTCGGAGGTGGCTTTTTAGTTGCGGGTTTACTTGTTCTTTTTCTGCCACCAGATTTGTCTTCATCTAAGAACGCAGAATCCAGCTCGTCTTCAGGTATGAACTCGTCAATGTTCGTCGACGAATGCGTTACTCCATTTTGCGACTTTGCTGTTGGAATTACGAAATAATTATTAGTTTGACGTTTTTTAAAGAATAAACGAGAAATTGGCGGTTGGAACACCGAGAGCAACACTAGTCAAGAAATTCCGCCCAAAAAGGAGGCTGCGTGCGGAATTGTTTATCGGTTACGTAAACGTAGGCTTTTGGACAGACTGGTATCGAAGACTCGAGCTCATTGGAACAAACCTGTTACTTACGAATTTTGACGTTTTATTATGATACTGAATTATTTATTCTTGTCGATGTTATGTGGTTGGTAAGCACGTACGATTCTTATTCACGAGTTGTAAAGAATAAAACGAACGAGCGAAGAACGAGCGAGCGAGTTTTATTTTTATCTCCGTATTCAGCTCCAATACTCCCAGTTACGATCGTGATCTGAACGATCGCTTACCAGCGTGTCTGGCCTCCGATCTTCCACTTGATAATGTTCCCCGTGATGCTTCCTCTTTCTTTGTGGTACCATCACTACAAACACCGCGATCGGCTGCATTTTCTGAGTTGTTTAATGAAGATAAAAAAGAATAACGATACAACCAAACCGCCACGTGACTAGCAACAGAAAGACAGAAGTGCTAGTAAGCTGCAGCATGTACCTGGTGTTTCAACAGACGGGCCTGTTTGAGCTGTAGATGATGAAGTGTTCTGT
This sequence comes from Galaxea fascicularis, assembly GCA_948470475.1. Taxonomy (NCBI): domain Eukaryota; kingdom Metazoa; phylum Cnidaria; class Anthozoa; order Scleractinia; family Euphylliidae; genus Galaxea; species Galaxea fascicularis. The sequence continues at coordinate 25,186,160 of OX419335.1, read as the reverse complement.
TGACCGTTAGATTCTGTTGCAGCCGCTGCAGCAGCAGCTGCAGCAGCCTTCTTAGCTTCGTTATCCTTTTTCTTCTTGTCCAGCATACTTACAAATCTACGGACCAATGGGCATGTAGTTACAGTGTGCAAAAAACACAGCCAGATGTAGAATATATTACATGGTCGCGCGGAGATACGAAGTTACTCTTAAGGCCGATTTACACGGTACGATATGTCGCGCGCGTCTTGGCGTCTGTGACACAACGTAGAAGAAAGCCGTGCCGGGTGAATGCTCCTACAACTTCTCCATGACAGACGCACGCAGCCTAAAATTTGTCGTAGGATTTTGAATCATGTTTTAGTTGCATGCGACAGTCGTAAGCAAAAATCATACCGTGTAAATCGGCCTTTAGAGTGTTAAAAATATTTTTCAACACGAGAAGAGAATTTTCTTATCTCCAAGCGCTCATGTAATGTTGTGTTTATTCTTTTAACACCAAAGAAATACCAAACCATTTCCAAAGGCTCAATTTATTATGTAATCATAGCAACCGTGATCGTTTCACGTGCGAAGATATGTTTTCGCGCAAAAGCTCACCTGATATTTCATTGGTGTTTATATAATAATATGTACTTATTGACTGAGTCACAAATTCTAACATTTATCATATGACCCGTGCGGCCCCGCGCGTGCTTTCATTCTAAAACTATTGAGAAAATCCCCGTATGAGGGCCGTACACGTTAGCGCGAGCAGGGCCGGAAAAAGCCGTACGGCAATGTTAGGAACTCGTACGGCCCCGCGCGATACGATTTTAGAGGATTTCGTCGCGTCTAACCATGTAATTTTATTTTTCAACCAGAGAGCAAATACAAACAACATATTAGATCAATTTTATGTGCAAATTAGTCGCTTTTTTGTAAAAACTTCATCTTTTACGCGCTCATGATGAAGAGTCTAAGGAGGCCATATGATAAAATGCTTATTGACTGAGTTAGGTCGGGCCGGACGGGAAAATATTTGCGCTGCGCTCGGTCCGTACCGTCCATGACCTCGAGCCAAATATTTTCCCTTCCGGCCCTCCCACTCAGTCAATAAGTAGATATTGTTACCGCAGTTGCGTAACTGTTTCAATACTTTTATTTGTTTTTCCTTTTGTTTCATTACGTAACCTTTTTCATGTCCATGTACGCTCACACCTCTTTTGTTTGTCTTAGTTTTTAAAAGCCAATCTTTTTTGTGCAAGTTTTTCATTTTCGCCTCGTGTCTTATAGTGTGTCAGATTGTTTAGTTTTGCTTTTCGCTGCTGCTAGTTTTTCCTGTGTCGTACGTAGAGTCACCGATAAGGTACGTTTGTATTTGGCCGTATGTTTCCTGTATTGTTGCAAGCTTTCTGTCGTCTATGTTTTTTGTAATTTTCTTTTATAAGAACCGTTCTGGGACGGAGGTTTTGAACCGTACGGGACGAGTTTCAAAGTGACTAAATAAAGTAGAGTGCTGAGTTCCTATACAGCGGCTACAGATATTATCATATGACCCGTACGGCACCGCGCGCGCTTTCATTCTAAAACTATTGAGAAAATCCCCGTATGAGGGCCGTACGCATTAGCGCGAGCTGTGCCGGAAAAAGCCGTACGGCCCTGTTAGGAACTCGTACGACCCCGCGCGATACGATTTTAGAGGATTTCGTCGCGTCTAACCATGTAAGTTTATTTTACAGCCAGAGTCTAAGGAGGCCATATGATAAAATGCTTATTGACTGAGTTAGGTCGGGCTGGACGGGAAAATATTTGGCTCTCGGTCATGGCGCACGGACCTCCCACTCAGTCAATAAGTACATAGTATTTACTGATCACTTGAATGAACAAGAAACGGCGCAAGGAAGAAGGAAATAGGAAAGCAAAAGTGGAAAAACGGAAGAAGAAGAAGAAGAAGAAGAAGAAGAAGGGTGGAAGGAAATAAGCAAGCAAACAAGGAAGGAGGGATGCGGTATGAAACGTTTCCTTTTTGGGCAGTTTTACTCACTTATCATAATCCTGTTCTTCTGTTTCTTTGTGAATTTGCAATTCTTCAAGGGTCGACTACAAAATGACAACAAAGATTTTGGCTTTAGTTCCAAGTAAATCTTGCACATTACCAAGTGTACTCGTGACCCAACGCGAGCTTCTGTCAACGTATTCTTTGGACCTTGGTAATAAACGGAAAAAAAAATCTACTGACCTCTGTGTCTTCCGCATTGACTTGCAACTGTTTCAGAAGAGTTTCTCTCTGTTTACGAAAACAACAAAATTAACAAATTATTTTAGCCTGACACACATTTAGTTGAGAAGAAACAAGAGTTGGGGAATATTATTTTAATAAAGAATCAGAAAAGAAACAAAAATGCGAATAATTTTAAAGTGTTTTTTTCAACTTCCAATGTTTAACAAAGTGAGGTGAAAGTATAAGAATACAAATGTGGCCTTGAACTACTGTAAAATACACTAAAATACTAAAAGTCCGAGCTTTCGCCGCTCAACGGCATCGTCAGGGATGGATAAGATGAAATAAAATATTCCGCGAGGGCCGAATAAAAGGGAAAACGGTGTCACTATACAATAATGGGCGGTAAAAAGCGAGTGTCACTATGACAGGGTCCAGTGCGATCAGAGACGCCAATAGGTCCGCAAATTCGATACATTCTTCTCGGGAGTTAAGTGTTGGTTTGTTTTTCCTCCTGTAAAACGCTTCGGATAGGCGAAGGTTTACTGGATCGTTTACCAGTACAATGACTTTAACTTCAATGCCTTTGTAATCTTTGTTTTGGCATAATTTATGGTGATGTTTGTTTATAGATGAATTTTCCGCTTTTGAGGTGTTCTTTAGAGAAAAGATGTTTTTCTTCTGGAAGGTCTGCCTCAAGGCGCTACGTATCTCAATCGAGATAAACTGGTTAATCTAAACCAATCACTATCAAGCAAAAAATGCCAACCACTGTTCAGTGCCGTTACCGACAATTCGTTATGTTTTGCGATACTGGATCACACATGAATACGCGTCCTTCAAACGCAAAGTCCATGTTGTACCTCTAGTCTTCGACCCTTACAGCGCATGCTTGAAGAAGAAACGACTCTCGAAAGTTCCATTAGGTTTACGATTTTGTGCGACTTTTACCAATACAAATGACCGTAAGGCGAAGTCCAACAAGACGCTGAACTACATGAATAAGTATGCGCAATTCAAGCAGAAGTCCGATATTTCCAACTTATGGATCTGAACTTCCCGGAGTCTGGTAGGTCTCGTTTACAGGTCACTGTTTTATCAAGTGGTAACTACGCCAAACAGTTTCACCTCGATCTAAAACAAAATTTTGGATAGTGATTAGGGCTATGAGACACTTTTCAGCTTGTTTCTTTATCTGTAGCTCGGTGACATGTACCCTGACAGGGGGGCTCAGCAAATTGGCCAAGCAAAACTACCCCCCCCCTCCCGTCGTACGTCGAAGACATTAGGCAATTTAAAAGGTGGCGCGGTGACTGCGCTGAAAAAATACAAACTGTTTTTCCGCGCTAACGCCCAGGTCCAGTGCCCGGATTAAATGCTTTCCATGCGTCCAGGCTCGTGATTCGCGACTACTTCCATGAAATGCAAGCTATGCTGATTACAAAAATACGTTAGATTTGATTTATGCTGTACTAACCTGAAGCAGCAGAAAGGGTAGATTAAGAAACTTGTGAATGTACTTCAGTCCAAAGCCATTTTTCATGGACGTCTCAGCATAATGCACTGGGGGGGATCTGTCAGGCCTGATAAAAGATGTCAAACTAAAAGATCACACAAAGAACCTGGTAAGCCTTAATTGTCGTATTGGGAGCTGTTTGTGCAACAAGAGAGACATCTGTAGCTGATAAAAAGTAAATGTTTATGAAGACGATAAGTGCACTGTAAGCTATAATGCAGGTGCTAATTAATGCACTTAACCCTTCCAAATTTATACAAATTCTTCCTACATGTAACATACAGAACAAATGAGAACTGTAAGGAGATTACACGTGTTGATATTGGAAATTAAAAAGGTAACGACAGACTTGCCTTTCTAGGTTCTCAATAAATGCAACAGCCTCTTCAGTTTGAACCAGTCTGTGCTCTTCCATGTCACGATGGTTCGCCTGAAAAACGCAGATAAAAATTAGGCTGAAAAAAATATTGCCTTACGTGTAGCAAAAACAATAATAGGGTCAAATGTGACAGCTGCAAGTCACATCAGGCAGACTTACCAGGACCAAGACTGGTATGTGAGGTGGAACCTTGGGGAGCTCCCTCTCAACATACTTGAAAGTCCTACAAACACAACAAACTCTTGTCAATTATTGTTTACCCTATCTACACATTTGAAGAGCTTGGTGCAAGGGAGGAGGTTGTGACGAGTTGGCCTAAAATCAAATTTCCACTCCTTTGGCCTACAAGCTGGTTATTGGCGCATGTCAGAAATGTAGCTCTGCAGTTATCTTGTGATTTGAAGGCCTGAATTTGCAAAAGTAGTGAATGACTTAAGCTCAAGAACCAAACAAAGAAATCAAAAGTAGAGTTACGTTTGGGGAAACATAGATTTTGAATCCAAACCATCACAAATTCAGTGCCACATACATTTCGTTAAGTAAATTAATTTATACCCAGTGCCTACTCTATACAGTACATGTACGCATGTATTGTGTATATTTCACTGCAACTTGCACATTCTGTTCAGTTGTGAATGTGCAGAGCATGCTATGCCAACACGAAATGATGCAATGTCTTACATGGGCTTGAAAGCATGATCTCAATTTCTGAAAGTAACTAATGCAGACCATTAAAAAACCAAGATATAAATGAAGGCAAAGAAAGGTACTTTGATGGGGTTTTAGCCAATTATCATGTGCACTAAACTCCACTGTAACAATAACGTCAAGTAGTTTAAACACAAACATACAAACTTCACCTGGGACATGTTTACAATAATACTGCTTATTTTTACTTTGAATAACCATTTTTCGGACTAATAACAGAGAGAAGTGTAATAAATCCAGAGTCAAACATCAATCCCTCCCACAGTTAACCTTGAGGATAGAATGTATTACAAAACACTTGCTACAGGAATTGTTTGTGCCATTAAACCATAAAATTACAGGCATGTAGCCATATCACTTACCAGGGTTTTGTAATATCCATGATCATCAACACACCATGGGCACCTTTATAGACATCAACAAATGCGGCATCCAACACAGTGGAATCTTTTTCACTCTGAACAGAATAAAATAAAAAATGGATTGCCATGCACATGATGGCATTCACGAAGGATGGCTATAAGGGTTGGCTTGTCTTTAAGCTGCATGGTAAATGTTTGTTTACAAGACACCTAGGCACTGGTCATATGAGATCAAGAAAAAAATCATTGTCATTAGTCTTAGGAGAAATCAGCTCATTGCTTATACACAGAGAATTTGACTCGCACTAAAACACAAGGAAAGATACTAACTGAAAGTCATTGGCAAAAGGAAACAACCTTAACCATTCTTTGTACAAGCTTTCATAGAGCAACCGAGTCTGAAGAAGAGGGTACCATGTACAAACAGTGACATGGAACTGAGTCAGCTGTCACTACATGACTGTTAAGAATATAGTCAATACTCTATGACTGTGCTCTGAACTGGTACAGCAATAGGGCAGTGGTAAGAAATTGAAAATAGAATGTGCAGTAATCATTAAATACAAAGACAGAGAATTTGTGGATAGACCTCAGAAACTTCATCATCAAGTGCAAAAAGAAAAGCACCCCCAGTTGATCGCTAGAAGCAAGAGAGTAAAAGAAAAGGCAAGTTATAGATTAAGTACAGTGTAGTAGTAAAAAGTGTTACAATAATTTGAGTTGAGTGAAGACATTTGTTACAGAATAATTGAGACAAAATCACTAACAAAGATAATTTAGGCTGCCAAATGTTTGGAGACATATTTAGAGGGGTTAAGAGGTTCCTCACAAAGGGAAATTATTGCAGGACCAAGCAAAATGCATTGTATAAATCTGCTTAAAAAGGATGAAAACAGTAAGATAAAGGTAACAGCATAGGGCAAATAATGACATAGTAAAAAATCAAAGGTTTGAGTAAAGGTAAGTTCACCTACATCCAGTCCATAGAGAAAAAAAATAACGGCACATGCGAGTACATGTAAGTTGAATCTCATCCATAGGGAGTTACAAGTGGTCTCCTGCATTGTACACTCGGGTGGTCAGTTTGTGCATAAAACATGCAAAGCCAAAAATTCTAAAGTAAACACTGATAGAAAAATTTCTATAATCGCCATTCGGAGGCTTAAACATTTAAAATTAAGAAAGTTAATTGGGATCAAAACTTGACTTCCAAAGAGATAATTTTCTTTTCAACTCAACAAACATGAACTTGGGCATTCTGATTTATTTAAAGAAGAAACAACTGAACTCAACAACAAAACTGAAGCATTTTTGTGTAACCTAAACTTCAACAAAATATGGCCATATAACTGAACATGACTACATATTTCAGCAAGTAGACTATGCCAAACTGGTAATCACAGGGAAAAAATGATCACAGAAAAGTTTACCTCAGTGCTGTCATTCTCCAACTTAAGACCACTCAGAGAAGACTTCTTACTTTTACCTGTTAAACAAAGAACGTATCAAAACTGGTTCCATACCTTTCCATCTTCTAATTTATTCATAAACACAAAATGTGAACCATCGTAGACTCTACAATACCAACCCTTTCAATAATTTTTCGATAACAACAAAGAAAAGGAGGCTGGTGAAGTCAATTGAGTTATATGTAATAGAATCTTTGTTCAAGCAGCTGATTTCCACCACTGAGGAAGTAGCCAATGGTTTTGGTTGGCCATCTACAGGTGTGTAATGCAAGCCTTGAGTATATACAAATACTCAATTAAAAGCAACACATAGAGCTATGCTAACATGGCAGTAACAATCCAAAATCATAAAGGAACTAAACAGCCAGCATACTAAGAGAGTACACCATTACTAGAGGGCTATCATTAAGTCTTACCCTTGTCGACAACATCCCATACTTCTACTTTGACTACATCATCTGTTGCTAGAAATATATTAAATTAAAACAAAACATTATGAAAGTGCTACTATGATCAAATTTTTACCCATTGAATTTTTAGGTTTATCACAGAGAATTCCAAGAAAGATTTATAACACAGTTTACTGTTTTCAAATATCTACATTGGTTCTGGATATATTTGAGTTTGCAAACTGTATAAAATATGCAAATACGAAGACTGATGACATCATACACTCACCCAATATTACTCCAAGTATATAAATAAAGCTATATCTCAGTCAATTTGAAGCACAGACCATTGAAACTTGGTAAGCTAATAGTTCTGCAGGCAACACACCTACAGCTATAAAAAATCCAGTTCCATGGCAACCCACTCTTCTCCAGTCCCATCCAACCTGATTTCAATATTTTAGTGATTTTCAGCATGAAAAAAATTTAACAAGGCCACAAACTAGACGTAACATATTTACATGCTTGCTGGATCATGCAGATGAGACAAAATTGGCAAACATCAATTGAAATAGAATGCCAAAGGTGGTCCACAAAGCCATTAATATCAAGGAGGTCTGGAACCCAGTATGTTGCCATGGTAGCAAAACTGGTAAGCTCATATCATGGAGCACATCTTATACAATCTCACTGCAAAAAATCAAGCATGTCTGATAAAATTGGCTGAGATATCTTTTTTAATCATATTTGATCAAAATTTGGTCGAGTTTATGACATCATCGCTTGGCTAATTTGCATAATTTAAAAACTTGAATATCTCTTGAACAAAAAGACATATTTCAAAATAGTAAACAGCATTCTTCTTCTCGTATAGACTACTTGCTTGCATTTTAAAATAGCTCAGACAGGAAAGATACAAATTTCATCAGAGTAGCACTTTAAAGTAGCCACAATTCAAATAAACTATCATGGGAGTTTAAAAGTAGGATGCCTTTTATCCCTGTTTGATTGTTTCACTTAGATCTCATTTCGGTTATTTACTGAGTTTCTAGCAAGTAATTAGTTTATTCACAAAATAAATACAGACCCATATATGAAAGGGACATTCTGTCAGCAGGCCAAAAAAAGAGCAAGTTCAGAGAGATGTGGGTTTTTAAGGCCAAATTGACACTTACGCCCTTTTTCTTCTGTGCCCCTCAATATTGTGTAAGGGGTTTTAAAATGGCTTATCTGAACACTGCTAGTCTTGTAAAACAGATTGATGATCTTAGGATCTTTATGCAAAGTGAAGACCTGGACTTATTGGCTATTAATGAGTCCAGGCATATAGTTGACAGTGGAGTTATCCACTTACGAATAAGTGACCACAGCCTTGTTTACGTAATTACAAAAATCTCAGTTTCTACCAAATTTAAGCATAAATACATTACATATAGAAACTACAGAAAATTTAATAGTAGTAGCTTTAGAAGAGAACTGAGTCATCTGCCTTGGGAAACATTAGCTGATTATATGGATCCCAACCTTACGTGGGTAAAATGGAAAGAGCTAAACCAGAAGAGCTAAGCATAGAGCCATCAAAATGTTCAAGATTTCTACTGGTAGAGCCCCATCCTATTTAACAGATAAATTCTCCAAAGTCAAGGTAAGAAATCCATACAACATTAGGAACAGTGAATTAAATATTAATTTGCCAGTACCAAAAAAACTGATTACATGAAAAGGAGTTTTGCCTATGCTGGTCCCAAATTGTGGAATTCTTTGCCTAATTCCATAAAGTCAGCTAGTTCTCTAACTGCTTTTAGAAAAGGACTGGAAGATCTTGACTTAGGTGTTTTATTATCTTCTTAATGATAGATTGTTCCTCTTTTTTACTGTTTATTGTTAGTTTATTAGGTCTACTTGCATTTTAAACCTTACTCGGCTTTCCTGAAAACCAATTTATCTGTTGACGGAATTCCGAGTTTAAATAAAGTTTCAGTTCCAGTATGTCTGTAAATTTTGACACTTGAAAATTCATTACTATATGTACATGTACACTGTACTCTCTCAGTATTATTTGTCTTTAGAACATCTTATTTAAACCTTCAAACCGTCAAAATGTAAATTCTCATTTGTTGCCACTATACATTTCCTGTACAAGTAGTGGGGAGAAGTCGCTAAAATATGAAGCAAATTCATCTTGTGAGATCATGTCCTGAATTCTCATGACCACTCTGTTTTATAAAGCAATGATATTACAAGGAGAAATTTGATGCTGATCACTCTTAAGGTCTTAAAGGTTAAACTTGCTTGCCTAACATGACATAAATTTTGATCATTCTCCATGATACTGACATATCAATGATTGCTGAGTCAGACATTTCTAATACCAAAATCAGCCTGTACCTGTACCCACAGACATCATCTTGGAACATTCAGTGCAAATGTACTACTCAAGCTTTGAGTATTGTTGTTTAAATGTGGAATTTAAAGCTACTTACTTCTGTAATTCCAGTGTATACTTGCAACCTGATGAAAATAAATAAAAATAAATAAATATCAAAAGATTACTGATATTATCATCAAAATGCATTTGATATTTATGATATCAGTAAGAAGCATAACAGAATAATATTTCAACTAGCTGCCACGTCTAGTATTTGTTATTAATAAGCATGTGCAATTTCACCATGCGTCTGATAATCTGAACTCACAATCACAACTTTCTTGAGGTAATTTCTTCTTGACTGCTAGTCATAGAGAACAAAACCTCTTTAAATTTCAAGTTATTAACTGTACATTTAAAGTAATATTGGCACCTGAATCTCATTCGTAGGAATGTACTGTTCATTGAAAGGTCTTCCTTGCAGTCTTTGAAAGAGACAAGATTTTCCAGTGTTTCGGTCACCCTTGAGTACTATTTTCACTGCAACAAAGAAATCAATTGTTTGCAATACAAACCAATTTGATTAACAATTTTAAAAGCAGCTTGTATTAATATTCTGTGAGGCTAGGCTGTGCTCTGTGCCGAAGTATTTATAGCATTATACTGACAAAAAACCTGACAAAAGACTGGGGATCTGATTTCCAGAGTACTGAAACAAAGAAACACCCAACTATTGATAAATTATCTGTGACTGTCCAATTGAATTGTACTTCCAAATCCAAATCCAACATCAAGTCGACTAAAACTAATTGAGTGTACCGAGTGATTCCTTTAGAAAACAAATCTATAATGTTGTATGTTCGATGGAAATTATCCGACAATACTGATCATCTAGTTGTGGTTGAAAATTGAATTTCTATTTATTGTTGAGTGTTTGAATGTGCCGAAGGAAAACGAATCCATTTTCGCGTATGGCCTGGGTTTGATGATATTCGATCAAACGTTCGATGAGTAACGCCAGCGTGTTTTCTGTATCAAACATATGTTGGTTCAGACACGTTTAAGTTAATACTTGGTAAGTGGCGAAAACACGTATAGAGCCAAGTCAGGTGTGTTTTCTTGTTAAAGATCCTTTAGTCAATTAAATGTTCACAAATTCGTATACCAGCTGAACATATTTGCAGGTAAGCTTTAGCCTCACTGTGAGTTATAAGCTTAAGCTTAATTCAATTTTCCACGATTTGCATTAGTTTTGGCCGCAAAATATAGGTGAATTTCTAGACCCTGCATCATAAAATTATTCCCTAGTATACCAAATCATAGAATAGCCAACAAGATGTTACATACAGGTTATCTTACATTAAAACGAAAAGAACTTACAATTATACTGAATTCCACGGGCAAACTTTCGCTGCAAGGCCTGTCCCATGGCACGGACACCGATAGGAGTTCTAAGCCTCGAATCCTCATTGCCACCTTTTGCCCACTTCTTGAACGCCGAAATCATGGCAGAAAGGAACCTGCTAAGCAGAGTTAATAAGAGATTCGATTCATGATGCAGGAGAAATCTTGGATATTTCCACACGATGCTCAAGGAAAATACCGTAATGACATTCGTGGCAAAGATGGCGGATGGCGCGGTTACCTGGCCAAAACAGTAACCCAATTATGTGCTGTCAGAGATTTTGTCACGCACCCTTTTTTGTCACGTAAATGGACAATAGATCGTTTTCACATGACGTCACGGCGGCCATGTTGAGGCACATACCCTCTGAGAACTGAACTCTATTATGCCTGCCCATATGTAGCAATATTTAATCCTTGTTGATTTATATTTGATTTGATCTTATTTTCTTTTAAATTTAAACTTCATGTCCAAAATGTATTTAAATTTAAACTGAAATTCAATTTAAATTAAAACAAATTCAAATTTAAATTTAAACAATTTTTTTTTATTTTATCTTGTTTTCCATTTAAATTTAAACATTTAAAATTATTTTAAACCTTACTGCAATATTTTTTAAAATTGCTTAAGTTTGATTTAATCCTTTTTATTCATTTAAATTTAAACTTTCCAAATTTTATTTAAACTTACGAATTTGTATTTGATTTAAACTTCGAAATTCTATTTAATCTTCCTGGGACGAGCTCGGCCAGGGTCACGCGTATAGCAGGGTCACAAGTTCGTCATCGGCGGCCATTAGTTTTTCGATGTCTCGTCAGTAAATATAGACGACGAAGGCACCGGTAGAGTGTCCAAATTACTAAGCGAAGCATCCAGGCTTTTCCCTTCGTCCTACAGCCCTGCTGTGAATGCCAGTCGTTCAGCAGCGACGATCAATGAAACTCTCGGGTTCGCTTAGAGACTGCTTCGGGAAAGTACATGCACCGGCCTCCGTGGGCGACTGAACTGACAATAACATTTGCGACTGAGAGCGACATGTAAAAAGTGTTAACAGGCCTCCTAAATAGTATTGTGCGTGACGCGAAAGAAAACTGCAATAAAAAAAGTTTTCTTTCGCGTCACGCACGTCGGACTATAAAGCGAAGTAGGGACTACTCGTAGTCTACTATTTAGGAGCCCCCATTATCTCATATCGCAAGGGAAAATCCCAAAAAGGCATCCTACTTAAAGCGAACCGGTGCATCTGCAAACTGCAGATGTTTTGAGCAGGCCTGTTAACCCTTTTTACATGTCGCTCTCAGTCGCAAATGTTATTGTCAGTTCAGTCGCCCACGGAGGCCGGTGCATGTACTTTCCCGAAGCAGTCTCTAAGCGAACCCGAGAGTTTCATTGATCGTCGCTGCTGAACGACTGGCATTCACAGCAGGGCTGTAGGACGAAGGGAAAAGCCTGGATGCTTCGCTTAGTAATTTGGACACTCTACCGGTGCCTTCGTCGTCTATATTTACTGACGAGACATCGAAAAACTAATGGCCGCCGATGACGAACTTGTGACCCTGCTATACGCGTGACCCTGGCCGAGCTCGTCCCAGGAAGATTAAATAGAATTTCGAAGTTTAAATCAAATACAAATTCGTAAGTTTAAATAAAATTTGGAAAGTTTAAATTTAAATGAATAAAAAGGATTAAATCAAACTTAAGCAATTTTAAAAAATATTGCAGTAAGGTTTAAAATAATTTTAAATGTTTAAATTTAAATGGAAAACAAGATAAAATAAAAAAAATTGTTTAAATTTAAATTTGAATTTGTTTTAATTTAAATTGAATTTCAGTTTAAATTTAAATACATTTTGGACATGAAGTTTAAATTTAAAAGAAAATAAGATCAAATCAAATATAAATCAACAAGGATTAAATATTGCTACATATGGGCAGGCATACTCTATTCTTATGTAAATACTTTCTTTAGTTTCACTGTACCAAGATAGCCGCTGGTCACGTGACTGCAAGGAATGTGAAAGATGATAATCATAACTTTACTTTTCCTTTGTTTTTGTCCTCTGAGCCTCGCTATCAAGCCTAATTTTGATATTGCGAAAGTAGGAGTAGGCGGCAATAGGCTACTTTCGAATGTAGGAGAAAGCGAGATATAATTTTTGGCCATGCCTTCAAGATGACGTGCGAAAATTTAATTTTTTTTTTTTTTTCAAAATACAATCCATTTGGAACCATCCAGTTGCCATCCATAATATAAGAAGGCAGTATTTAGTCTCGATGGGGTGACAAAGTCCTATTTCCTGATTTAAAGACCACTTTTAATACTCTTAAAGTGGACCGAAATAGCATAACAGTGTCCCTTTCAACGAAAACGAGGACGCTACAAAACAATGGGCTAAATCAGCAAAAACAATGGCTTTGCAGGTGCGTTTCACAGTTTTGTACATTTCTTTACAATCCTCTGCAAAACAACAACGTGAAAAGACCAAATTTAAGGTTTTCTCGAGAACGTGAGCGCATGACGGCAAAATCTTCTTTCTTTTGTCTTACTTTGACGTCGTTCATACTAACTTACTTCCTGGAGAGTTCGCCAGCATTTTCCAAGTTAAACAAATTTTAATGATTGCGAATAAGTTACAAAAACGAGAAGTTATATTTTTAAATGAAGTTCTCGTTGCCGCTGCCGTCCTCGTTTCTTAAACTCCCTTATATTGGCATACCTTCCTTCAACATCTGTAAGGGCTTTGCTGGCGAGCGACTGGTCTGCCATCTTGTATGAGGGCTGCGTCAAGGCCTTTCATTGAGGCATCAACTTGAAGGGGTGTTGCATGTTTAATTTACTAGTAATTTTATTGTATTTAACTTGTATGATGACTGCACGTATCTTTTAGCTTATGTAATAATCTAATGCATAGCTTATAATATAATAATACTCGTTCGGTCCTGATTCACAAGGAGTTTCTGTTCTTGTTGAAACAAATTGAAACAGCGGTAAAACATGATTCAGGATTCCATTCAGGATTCATCACTAAACTACACCTCCGAGTAATCATGAGTTAGGTAACCTGAATCAATAAAAACGACACTATTACGTAATTCAAACTCTTAACTTAATCATTATTCAAATTCATTTCATCGGTAACGAACACTTGCAACTGATGATGATCCATGGTCGATCGAAACATGTCTTGCAAACCTAAAGAAAGTGAGTAATGCATATGGAGGAAATTATATGTGAACTGCGGATATGAAATCAAATGAAGAATGATCGTCGCAGTTGTGATTGCAATTTTTACAGGCTTCTTTTCGCAATTGTAAAAATTGCAATCACAACTGCGACGAGCATTCTTCATTTGAAAACTTAAAGAAGTTGTCAATCTTTTTACAAATTAAAGAACTGAAATAGAAACTGCCAAGAAAACAGAAAGAAATGTGAATGATGTGTATGAAATAAATCATATATGCAGAACTGCAGAAATGAAATAAAATGAAGAATGATCGTCGCAGTTGTGAACGAAATTTAGGCAATTGTGTAAAGAGGTCTGAAAAAAAATCAGGACTTCAACGGGGTTTGAAGATACTGACGTTGGGAGCAGGTCAGTTGTGGGTTTCATGGTAAAATTTACAACTATATCCTGTTTAACGTGCGCAACCTAAGTTAGAATACGAAAAACATTCAATAAATATGAGTGCCCATGATGACGTCATTTTTATTAACGGTCGCGAAATTCACCAGTTTGCTTCTTAAATGTCTGCCCACTACCACGTGTAAGCCACCCACGAATGTTAATCATCTTACGAAATGGACATCACGTAAAACGGCCAGTTTACAACGATTTATCACAATCTGTCAGACTGTCTAGGTAATCAAGTAGTCGACTTTCACAGCAGAAATGCTAGTTTAATTTTCAGAGATCTTGGTCTCCTACTCCGGATTTCAGAATTCAGATGTCAGGGCCGTAGCCAGACGTTTGGCATAGACGAGGCACGATCTGCGATCGCAGAAGGCGAGAGCTGCTAGGGGGATTTGGGGGCATGCTCCCCCACCCCAGAACACTAAGAAATCTCGGTGCTCTGAAACGCTATCTTCATCATTTTTCATAAGGGTCCACAAAAATCAATCTCGTTCAACTGTGAGACGATCGAGACAAGTGCCTGGTCTTGCCTTATGCTATTTACAGCCCTGGATCTCTATCTCTTTTTTCAGTAATGGTATATATTCTAATCACACACATACGCATACCAACCTTAGGTGGTTTATAGGGACCAGGCCGTGAACCGACGTCACAGGGACCACCTAAAATACGTATGCTACTGGGTCACTGTTGGGTCTGCTTGTACACTACACACTAACCATTCAAATTTTATTGTGAACAGTCAACAACCGAAGGGGTACTCCCTATAATGGCCTATGCGGGGAGGCTTTTTCAGGCTTTAGGAGTATAAAAGGGAAGTGATTTCACGTGTTCAGGTATATGAAAGGGTGAGGTGAGGTGAATAAAGGGGGTAGTTTCTAAAGAAACTGTGGTGCTGCGTCGGTGGGGAAGTAGTACACAAGGATTTTGGTATTATCAACAGAATTGATAAATGTAAATTGACCACCGTACAGGGATTCTAAAAGCTGACGTTTCGAGCGCTAGCCCTTCGTCAGAGCGAATCGAGGAATTATGGGTTGTGTGTAGTTTTTATAGTGGAGTAGGAGCTACGCTATTGGTGGTAACATGGCAACGTGAAAATAGGAATACATTAGTTAAATGAAAAGCGTTCGTTAATACCTCGGGATCATTTTAAAAAATGATCCCGAGACTGGTAGAATCTTTTCGCAACCTCCACTAATTTCATTCAAACGCGACAAAAACGTCGGCAACTTTTTAGTTAGAAGCGCATTTAAAACTAACGAGCAACCCGGCACTTTCAAATGCGCGCGCTCACGATGTAAAACTTGTCAATTCATTCTTAACACTAGCAAAATATCGGGACCTAAGCGATCTGTTAAGATCACTGATAGTTTCACATGTACCTCCGCAAATGTCATTTATTGCCTAACATGCACGTTATGCAATAAATTATACATTGGCGAGACAGGAAGACGACTAGGCGACCGATTCCGCGAACACCTTCGCGATGTTGAGAAGAATGACAAGGATGCATCTAAGCCAGTCGCTCGTCATTTTAATCTCCCTAACCACTCCAAACAACACATAGCTATCTGCGACCTTTCCCTACATCAAGGTACGACGGAAAGCCGCAAGAATCTGGAACAAAAATTCATCTTCCAAATCGGCACCCTTAATCCCCACGGTATTCACGAACGCTTTTCATTTAACTAATGTATTCCTATTTTCACGTTGCCATGTTACCACCAATAGCGTAGCTCCTACTCCACTATAAAAACTACACACAACCCATAATTCCTCGATTCGCTCTGACGAAGGGCTAGCGCTCGAAACGTCAGCTTTTAGAATCCCTGTACGGTGGTCAATTTACATTTATCAACTCTGATGATAATACCAAAATCCTTGTGAGGTGAGGTGAGGTTACTTTAAAGGGCCTTCAATTGAAATTTTTCCAATAGACGCACCTCATGGCCGTATCATTATTAAGCACTACATTGAAGTGTCGACAAGAAGTCTTCCTTTTTTGGCGCTTTATTCATAACATGGGCCAGTTATGAACGTATATGAATGAGGTACCATTCTTCTAGTAAAGGTATACGAAAGGGTACCTTTTCAGGTCAAAATAGCATACAAAAGGTAAGGGGTTAGACCTCGGGACGGAACTTCCCCGCATAGAACTTTGTGTAGTATCCCCCCCGGGAGTCAACCTTCGGACAACAATAAGCCACACCTCTCATCTGTGGAGTTATCGAAAAGAAATCCGCTTATATATAGCTATAGCAATGTAACAGCCTAGCTTAACATAACAGGCCTATAGCTAACAGTACATACAAAACAAGTACAAGTTCAACCTCTATTTAGTTGTCGCCCTCGGGAAATAGTCAACTGGGCGCTTCATAAAGATTTACCGTTTGAATAGAGGTGAAATGCAATAAAACTAGCTAATTGTGAAGTCTAAATGGTGACTGGCCCGCTCAATAAAGGTCTGACTGTAAATGTTATTCAACTTCGTTCCCACGGTCTCTGGAAACGAGGTTAGATGCAATTGTCTGCCAAACACGTAGCCCAGTGTCTGACTTGCTTAACTGCCACTGAAAAAATTAAAATACATGTAATAGACTGCCAAGGCTACTATCTGACCTAGTAACAGGTACAATCGACTCCCAATTTGAAAACACGAAAGAAAAAAATGTAATAGGCCATTTCCGAGTTCATGTTTGCCTCCTCTTCAAAGCGAGTCTAAGTGCGAAGTTTTTGTGATGGTAATTAGTTCTACTTTAGATATGAATGAAAACTAATTTTCATAACAAAAACTTCGCACTTAGACTCGCTTTGAAGAGGAGGCAGACATGAACTCGGAAATGGCCTATTGCTGAATCGCTTGTAAAATCAGAGGTGTGATTACATAATTGCGGTCGAGGTAATCGTAGAGGAAGACGAGCTAAATTGAAAAAAAACCGGTCTTATAAAATAGGCCCTTTGCACGATGCGGTGACATGGGACGCAAGGTGAGACTTCCAAAACAAAGGAACTCGTACCAGTCCAGCCTGCCTTCCGGTTTCTTTGTTTTGAAAGTCCCACTGTGTAACTTGCGTCCCAGCATAATTCATTCCGTACCATGTGACCGGATCGTGCAAAAGGCCTATTACAGAACGATAAGGGACTAAATCCCATGCTTTATGGGGAGTTCTCCGAACGCCGGGGTCCCCGGGAGAACAAGACTGCAGCGCGTGACTAATTAGTAGAATTCTACTAGTAATCTAATGCAAATGCTGCAATCTGATTGGCTGAGCTACTTGTATGCTCAGTCAACCATTAGAGTGCAGTGGCTGTCGATCGTCCAGGAAATGCAACGTTTTTATCGTTTTTCCGAAGTTTTTAAGGAAAACTTTAGATGTAAATGGATGATTAAATTCCTAAAAAGACCAAAAGAATTACATTAAACAGTTTTTGACTTCAAAAACTTCAAATTATTGATAAAACGGGTGCGCGCAAGTAAACAACTGCAAATTTATCAAGGACAATTTAATACGTGCGATTTGTTAAAGCGTAAAGTTCAATAGTGCGTGGAAAAATAATTGGAAACCGATTCGCTCTCGATTTCTATGAGGTAATAGTTGATTCGGCCTTCGGTCTCATCAACTAACACCACATAGAAATCTCGAGCTCATAATCTAATTGTTAATTGTGTTAAATAGAGTTATTTCCCAAGGGCAGGGAAAGCCCTCGCACTCGTGGAATTTAAAGATTATATTCTACGCTGAAAACTATCGTTTTAACGGGAGCAAAGTACCCTTTTGTGGCCTTAAGACATAAAAGATCGGGTCGAGGGTTAAAGTTTCCATGACACCGATTTTAAAAAACACTGCTAACTGGAGAGTCACGTTGAATTGGCGAACACTAAATTGAAATGTGGTCAGCGCGGCAAAAAATGTGGACCAGGAGACTACTACCTCCAACTGTAAAATACTGGAGGAGTTTGCCATATCGAGACAAAAGCCGCTAATCCGCAAAAGACCGTAAAAAGCCATGAGAAACATAGTCGAGAATAGAGAACACTGAAATGTCGAAGAGTCACCAGGAGGTTCGTTTGACAAGTCCGGTACTTTCACACGATTTTTAAAAATTATTTTCTCGAGTCAGATATAGATCGGTTGATTTGTAAGAAATTTCAGAATACATACTATGTCAGCCGCTAGTAAGAAGCTGGTAAAACCATCCGTCATATCTGCAGTTATCCGGCTCATTC
This sequence comes from Galaxea fascicularis, assembly GCA_948470475.1. Lineage (NCBI taxonomy): Eukaryota > Metazoa > Cnidaria > Anthozoa > Scleractinia > Euphylliidae > Galaxea > Galaxea fascicularis. The sequence goes on along the minus strand of OX419335.1, from coordinate 25,167,519 downwards.
CTTCCCAATTGGAATCTACTGAACACGGACACTAGACTGGATGTTACCATATTTTTCATAGTTGTCGAGTACTTAATTTTTCGTAACGACTCTCGTAACGTTCTAGAGAACACAGGAAATGGCGTTTCAGACAGTCCAATTTTCAAAATTTCCGGGGAAGAAAAAATAAAAAAAAGCATGCCCCTAGACCTCACCCCTCTAGAAGTGTTTTAACCTTTCTTTCTGTCTTTGTTTGTTTGTTTTTTTGGTTTGGATCCGGTGTGTTCAAATGTAGCCGAAAAGCCTAGTTAGATATGAAAGCTAACAGACCTGCTGAGTGCCCATGCGATCAATCAATGAAGCGAGGAGTCACGTAAATA